>CM065421.1:47815655-48415655 GCA_033060865.1 Dorcus hopei | reverse complement strand
AGAATGCTTTCCAGGAACTCGATTGCTCTTTTGTCAACAGTCTACAGTTGACAAGTTTGACAGTTAACAAAAAATATGGAAAGTATAATTTGTGCTCACCTCCAGATTAGAAAAAGATAGAAAATAAACTTTTTACGCGTGACGCATCAGAAAAACGATTGCTGTTTAATCGACGTTTCACTTTAACAAATTTGACAGATAGTTAAAAAAAATGTGGAAAATGTGGCAACTAAGAAAACAATTGACACACACGTTTGTGCTCAACACCACATTAAAACAAGAAAGAAAGAAATTTTTTATAAAGTACACTTGATTGCTTCTTTGTCGACGTTTTGCTTCGACAAGTTTGACAGTTAACTAAAAAGATTATGAAAAGTGCGACAACTAAAAAAATAACTGACGTTTGCTCAAGACCAAATTAAAACAAGAAAAGGACGCTTTTCAGTTACTTGATTGCTCTCTTGTCGACGTTTTACTTTCACAAGTTTGACAGTTAATTAAAAAGAATTAAAAAAATATGGAAACTGACATTTGTGCTCACGAAACGAAGCGTTTTCCGGTGCACCTCGACGTTCCCAATCCGGTCAATTCTGAAGAACTCTGTAGGTATATTCTTAATTAATACGAGGGCCACTCAAAAATTATTGAAGTATCCGGAAACCATATTATGAACTGGACGCAACAAAAGTGAAGTCTCTTGAGCATTCTTGTAGGTGAATGATTTAAACTTTCTTACAAATTGGAAATTACAAAAAGATCTACCCCCTTATGAGGGTGTTTTGATATAAGTCCATAAAAAACCCACGCACAAAAAATTTATTGTGTTTGCGACACCAGCCCTTTGTAAGCGACCTCGAAAAGAAGGTGAGCCAAATGGGACCCCACACAGGGGATGATACGAGAAGTGTTTAGAATACAATTGACATTTTTCGAATCTTTTTATTTAAATTTAATGTAATAAGTATTGCATTTTATACAATGATGAGCTGTTGGTTTGTTGATGTTTCAGAATTTCGTAAAACGCTTGTGTGCGCTACCCCATGATTTACCGCGGCCATATTTAGTGACCAGATTAGACGAGAAATTAATGTTCTCCTGTCCTGATATTCTTAACTCGTTGCTAATATTTAAGTTGTCGTCGACATCTGTGTGCGCTTCGTTTACGTAAGGCGTTGAAAATCGTGTTGTGTACAGGAAACTGTCTCGAATGATATAGTTCATTTCAGCAAACTTTCAACAGGTGACGCACTATATTCGAAAGAAATACGAAAGAAATAAAGAAAGAAAAGAAGGAAATATTTCGCCAACATTTAAATTTTGTAAGCATTAGGGCTGGTTTATCAATCACAAGTTAACTTTAAGTTAAAGTTAACCTCCAGTTAAATGCCATAACAACAATTGTCTTCGTAGTAGTGACTATGGGAACAAACTGAAAGTTACAGTTAACTTGTGATTGATAAACTTATGGTGGATTTCACAAACGTTACTTAAATTTAATCAAGCGTTAAAAGTAAACGTTGCTATGGTTACATGTGCTGAAGGTATAGGAATGATTATTCTTAATCAATGATTAAATTTAATTGACTTTTATGAAACCCAGCACTAGTGGATTAAATAAATAAAGTTATTATGAGGGGATGTTTTGTGTGTATGTTAAGAATACGTTATATCATGGATTAATAAAAAAAATGGCAAGTCAACGAAAAAATCTAAAAACGTTGAAAATTTTTTTTTAAAATCATGTTTTACGTTGACCTAAAATTAACATTAAGTTTTGACTTACAAATTAGCATAGGCGTTTCAAATATGCGTTGATATTGTGAGGCTATTTATCATGCAAGAAAATGAATAAACAAAAATCAAAAGTCACTGTGTATTTACAAACAAATAAAAAAAAATTACAAAATCGAAATTTGGATAAGCAAAAAAGAAAAACAAAAAACAAAACGTAAATAGCATTGTATTTTTAACTCCTGATAATATTTAAACGGTGCGGAAACTTCTTCTCCACGCAAAACTTATTAGACATTTCATTGCTGTAAAGATCAATTTATTTTCATGATCGTGGACAAATTTTCAAAATTATTGCAGAAATTTTTGATTACAAAGGATGTGTATAAAGTACATACTAACAAAAACACTTAGGAGGGTATTTTTTAATAGAACAATTTGGCACAAACCAGTGATGTGTCGTTCATGAACTATTCCTTCACAAAGAACGAATCATTCCGATGACCTGTGATCGATCACTGATCCTATCGTTCATATGATCCTAATTTAGAAAGTATACACACCTGGTCTAACCAAGACTAGGAATGCGTTTCTTATGAGTAAATGAAGGATGGAATAATAGAAATCGCATGAGTAAACGCAATAGCTACATCAATCGACGTTGCCGATTGATAACGCGGGCTACGCTGCGGCGTGCTCCGGCCTCAGCATTCCTACCTTCGCACGCAACATTGTAATATCTCTATTTCATTTCCACACAAGTTTCAATGAGCCTCTCCTTTATTTACTCACAATTAAGCGTATCCCTAGTCTTAGTCAGGCCGCTCCGGTATATGTCTATAGTATATAGAAAGTTAATGTTACTTGTTAATGTTAACTACTTATCGCTTACCGTCTTCAGGGTTCTGATTCATAAAAAGGTGTGTAAAGTTTCCGCCGTTCTCTGACACTGACAGTTATCTGACACTGACAGTTATAAGGCAGTTGTTTGCCAAATTTTCATGGGACCGTTTGAACTTGTGTGGGTTTGAACCTGGGTTCTTCTGATCCGAACAGAACCGTAATCAAAATGTCTCAGAAACAACTTGATGAGGCAAGTATCGCAGTTTTAAACAAAGGAATGAATTTGGCAATAGCTCCCAGGAAACTTCCTGGGAGCTATTGGGAGGTAACTACCTGGGATAATAGACCTGGTTATGACAGTGGAAGAAACGACACAAAAAGTGGAGGATAAAATCGAGGTAGAAGATTATAGGTGGAGAATGAGAGCCGCATTGGGAAAAGTATCAAACAAGAAAGCACTCCCGAATGTCACGAAAACTGAAATGAAAGCCCTGAAAGAACTCAAATCGGACAATACCATCAAAATCCTGTCAGCAGACAAAGGGAATGCCACAGTAGTAATGGACAAAACAACGTATGAAGAGAAAATAAAATGCAGGACAATACAAAGAGCTGGAAAGAGATCCCACTCCTTCAGTAGAAAAAAGGTATACAAAACTCTTCATAAACACCAAGAACAGGTCACATATCAACAAAGAACGAAAATCGCACCTCACTACAGCAAACCTCCACATCTGTGTGGACTACCAAAAATTCACAAAAATGGAATACCTACCATTAAAGCCGATTGTCAGTTCAAGAGAATCCCCAATACACAAACTAGCCAAATTCCTAGTCGATATAATTAATCCCTTGTCGAGTAACACTGGTTCTGCGGTGAAGAACACAGAACACTTTATAGAAATCATCAAAGAACATAAAATCTCAGACCAGAATATACTAATCAGCTTCGATATTGTAAGCCTGTTCACAAATGTATCCACAGATGCAGCTCTGAACATTGTTAAAAGTAGACTCTCCAATGATGAATCCCTATCTAACAGAACAACATTAAACACAGAGACCATAGTGGAACTACTTGACATCTGCATAAGCACCACTTACTTCCAAGTAGAAGAAAAATTCTACAAATAAGAATTTGATATCGCAATAGGTTCATCATTCTCCCCGATCTTAAGTAACATATTCATGGAAGAATTTCAACAAAATACAATAGATCAATAAACTGACACTGTGGTTAAGATATGTCGATGATACCTTCATAATATGGCCACATGGAAGAGAAAACCTAGATAGATTCCTTACATACTTAAACAACCTAGAAGAATCTATCAAGTTCACAATGGAAGTCGAAGAAGAAGGAAAAATCCCCTTCCTGGATGTGTTGGTTCAAAGAAACGGAGACACACTCCAAACCAAAGTGTATAGAAAACACACACACACAGGACGATACTTCCACTTCGACTCAAACCACAATTACCAAGTCAGATTAGCTATAGCAAAGCGTCTTTACAGCAGAACATATGCCATATGTCCAAATCCCAATGAGTTAAAGAACATCACAGAAACTGAAGAAAAATGGCTATCTCAATAACACATTACAAAAAGCCAGAAACAAAACAAGCAACTTAGGACATGGTTCAAATAAAAACCAACCAAATCTTATTAACCCAACAAACATAGGACATGAGTTAAATGAACGTCAACCCAACCCAACCAATACAGAAGTCTTATGTACAACGGTAATTCCATATGTAAAAGGTATCTCTGAAAGAATCAGAAAAATAGGAAACAGATTCAACATAAGAACCGCATTCAAATCCTCAGACACAATAAGATCAGTGCTAACTAGAACAAAACCAGACAATGAGGACCAAAGAACGAAAAACTGCATATACGCATTATCTTGTGAATGTGGTAGGGAGTACATTGGGGAAACAAAAAGACCTCTAAGAATCAGGATGAAAGGACATCAAAACCTCACACGTAATGGAGAAACAACGAACTCTAAAATTGCTGAACATGTTTGGAGCGAAGATCACAATATAAAATGCGATCAAACTATGGTGGTATCAAAAGAAGAGAAAAAAATACGCAGAAAATTGAAAGAAGCAGCATACATTGAAACTGTAACCTACC
This sequence comes from Dorcus hopei, assembly GCA_033060865.1. Lineage (NCBI taxonomy): Eukaryota > Metazoa > Arthropoda > Insecta > Coleoptera > Lucanidae > Dorcus > Dorcus hopei. Next base: position 48,410,942 of record CM065421.1, on the reverse strand, counting down.
TCGTTAGCCAAGCAAGCCTTGAAATTAAGGATATGTGCGTACCAATCATAAGGAAGAACCTGAAGAGAAGGAGAACCACGGACACTCAAACCAACCCAACGGTACTTGATGGTCAATGATACTTTCTATCCAAGCACCTCTGCGCAACACTAACTGCGCAACTACACTCTGTGCAGCGCTTACTGCGCAATAAATGGTAATTTATAAAGAAATTAATAACTATAGTAAGGTGTCGCTTCAGTAGCCAAGTGAGTTAATTGCCTAGTCTGATAAAGTCATCAATCAGAAGAACCCAGGTTCAAATCCACACAAGGCGAATTAATTATTGGAGACGTGCACATAAAAGTCTAAACGATCCCATGAAAATTTGGCAAACAATTTCCTTATCTCTGTCAGTGTCAGAGAACGGCGGAAACTTTACACACCTTTTATGAACCAGAACCCTGAAGACGTAACCGACAAGTTGTTACCGAAACGTCGAATAAGAACAATAAATTAAAATACCAAATTTAACTAAACCTTATTGAAATGAACATTTTAGGTGCTGATGATGAGAAGCGCTTTCAAGGAGCAACTGAACACAATCGAAGAAGTTATGATAGTAGAGAATAACACGCTGTACGAGACAAACGATCGAAAATGGGAGAATTTACACGTGAAAACCGAAAAGGAGACGGTAAAGCAGATGCGCGAAGCCCTCGACCAAATGGAGAAGTACCACGAGGGAAAGAAAGAGGTGCGGCTCAAGTTTCAGGAAAAACACCGAGCTTCGAAGATTTTGCTCGCGGGGGCGATCCAAAACCTGCAGCTGATGCAAAGCACGCTGAAAGCGAACGTGCTCTTGAACCAGGAGAAACTAGACTACAATTACCAGGTGCTCCGCAAAAAGGAGGACGAAAATCTCAAGATCAGTTCGCATCAAAGGCGACAAATCAATAAGCTGCAGGACGTCATTAGTGGACTCAAGAGGAAGATCCATGATTGTAACGTCGAGAGTATTGCACGAATTGAGAGTTTGACGTCCGATGTGAAGAAGCTTCAAGTACGAGTGGTCGAGATGGAGAATAAGGCCGCAAACTTGTCGAAAATTAACGATCGCAAATATAATCAGCTGTGGAATTTGAACGTCGAGGACGCGACGAAGATGTTGAATAAAATTTTAACCATCGACAAGTTGATTCACGAACAACAGTTGGGCTTATCCTGGCAGGTGCCTAAATTAGTCATCGCAGACAAGCACCAATTGCGCAGCTATTGTGAAGCCAAAGATATACTGAGAATGGGTAGAGTTGCGGCGTGTACAATACATTACAAGTAATTTAAAGTGCAGTATTTGGCAATTTTAGAATTGGCAAAAAGTCAACCGTCTGCACTTGAGGAAACCATCCTGAAAGTTGCCTATAAAGATCTCCGTAGACACATACTGCAACAAGTAGCTGGGCAGACTGACTTTTTGGTTGAAGATAGAGTCCAGGAGATTTTGGCACCGTTCCTGGACAAGGAAAAAATGCTTGTCAAAATCGACAACGTTTTCCAAGTAAAGTTTAAACTCCTTCCTTTTAACAAACGCAAACCAAAATGATTTCTAATGCATTTTTTTATTTTATTAAGGCGTTAAGGTTGGACAACGTTGATGACGTCGACCTTCTATTCAAATTCTTTCATCAATACGCAAAATGCCATACATGTCGGGAGCACTGGCTCGCACCCATAGAAGATTCCAAAACAAGTTTGACACAAAAGTCGCTTGGAGAGTCCTCCACATGTGAGTGTTGTTTCTGACGACTTGAAATTAATTATGTACCTAATCTTATCCTTATGTTTTATTGGTTAGCAAGTACATCATCAGAAAATATCTTCCCATTGATGCAGTCAGTGAGCGAAATGGAGAACATCATTGATCATGCACTAGATAACTTACTGATCGACAGAGAATTTAGCGAAGAGCAAAGCACAGACTCCAATCCCACTTTTTCTGAGAGCACGGCATCTGAAAAGTTTGTTATTATTTTTTTGCGAATTTACAACGGAATTGAAGGTTTTAAAAAATATAGATCATTGGAAATGTCTGTGGAAAAACGGTTGGAAGAATCCTCGCCGCAAGCGAACAGATTCATGTGTGAGTTTGGTCACCCCCTTACCGTTCATCCATCCAAAGTGTTGAAGGCCTTAAGACAATTCGTTCTCACGTTTAATAAGCAGCATACAAAGTGAGCGATTGTGATGCTTCCCTCGCTTTAATTTTCCTTTTAATTTCTTTAGGGTTTCTACGTTGGCCACGAGGTTGAACCAGCAGTACCTAACCACATCTAGATTGTTGGCAGAAGAAGACGTCGAAATTTTCTGGAAACAGTACAGGGATGCCTTCGGCCGAAACAAGGAACAACTTTGGGTCGGGTTGTTATTTGGGCTCAAGCAGTACTATGAGATTTTGAAAGGCAGGGGGCAAAATCCATTTGCTCTCTTTTTAGAAATTAAAAACGATGTTATTTTCAGATCGCAAGCAAATGAACGACGAGGTGATGAGTTTGAGGAAGCAAAATGCTGAGCTTAAAAGTATCTTGCATTCTTACACCTTGGGTAAGCAGGAAACGGTTCCGCATGAAAACCAAAGAAGCCCTTTTTAAGAAGATCAAATTTTGTGTAGGCTATGGGCTAGTTGTTCGAACATTTGAGCCATGGTTCAGCTCTGAACTTTGTTCTATTACCATGACAACATTATTGTAAAGGCATATGTTGCCGTAGTGGTAGAACCAAGTTCAAAGTTGAACGATGTTTGAGCAACTGGCCCTATAACGAATAAAGCTCTTGTGCGTTTGAGTTTGATTTTACATTTTACATAATTTTATGGAAACCATTATTAAATGGGGTGCGGAGAAACATAGTGGTGCGCATATTCTCTTGAAAATCGTGTTTTAAGTCCGTCCCTAAAGAAAAATCAAACTACTGTCGCGCACACTCTTACCAAACGAACCGAAAACCTAAACCAAAACAAAGTAATACAAAACACGAAGCAAAGAAAGGACTAAACGCAAACTAGTCCCACGGTCGAGTGTGTACGTCAGGTTAACTGATAGCGAATAAAAAAAGATATGTCGAAACGTAAACAAACAAACTTACCTGGATCGCCCGATATCTGGGGCTGATGCTTCGACCAAAATCCCGAGTCAGTGGAGAAGGCCGTGGGCAGACAGTTTCACACAGGTAACTGTAGATCTAAAAGGGGCGCCACCTGTTGACGATCGCAACAACTTGCAACCAAAGGAATTTCCCCAACAGGGGAGAAATTCCCACTTACCACTTAGTCGGTTCAGTGCCGAAACAATGCGTTTTGAAGGGAGGAGGGGTAATCCCCACTTAAATACGGTACGCAAAGAGTCAAATTCAAAAATAAATAATAAAAAAAATACGTCCGCCAGGTTAAATAAACTTTAATGGTAGTAAAAAAAAGCAGTGGGCATTAAAAACATCCCGCCAAGCTACAAAAGTGAATAATTGAAAGAACACGGCGACGAAATATCACCAAAAGGCGAAAGGTCGCGACACACTTTTTTTTCTTAAAATTATACAACACAAAAAAATTGACATTCACGCAAAAACGCGCAAATAAAAACATTCCGTCCGCTAGTGATCCCACACGTTCGTTTACAAACAGGACTGAAAAGGAGTCTCGTACAATAAAAAGTAAATCTACAATAACAAAAACGAAATGTTAAACGCTGGGTAAACCCGCAATTATTGTAACGAAACCGGTCGCCAACGTAAGTGCGGAGTAGTACAGTTAAACATGTGATCAAAAGAGTAAGGATTAACACCCCGAAGTTGGTGACATTTTAAAGAGGTACAATACCGTGAACCTTTCGAGCACGCCAGCTCCGCTCCGACCTCAACGTCCTGGGGAAGACAGTAGGCTCGCCCAGCACTCTCGTGACGCTGTAGGCTTTTTTCCGCTAGTGGAACGGCAAGGTGCGTCCGAAAAAGCGATGAAGGTTGTAAGATATCGCGTTCGGAGCTCCAAAAGATTTCCTCACGATAGCGTAACCGCTCTAAACGGGGGGGGGACTACCCGCTACATTAACAAAAACAAAATACCCTAATTGAAATCAATTGGGATGGACGAAAATTAAATGGTTAACTCGGGGTGCTAATGAAACGTGAAGCGACCGTTGAACTAAACAGATCGACCAAAAAAAAGGCGTCGGAAAATAAGGTCGTAGAACCTTCCAAATTCCGCAGCATCTTGAGTAAATTCAACAAAATCCCAACTGGGCGCGGTACAGCCAAGATTTCTAAATCAAGGCCGCAGAAATACTCAAGGGATCAACGGAAAATCATACACGTGAAACAAAAATGTCGCTTAGCTCACTGCCACGCTACAAATCGTGCAAAAATCTTAATGCGCCGGCCCACGATCAGAGTTCACACGCTTCCGGCAAGAATCTCAACACGGAAACAACCGCACGGCGCGAAATTCAAATCCACTGGTCAACAGATATCACACAACGACAGAGGCCGTTTAAATGGTAGATAAGTTTATGCGGTTGGACAATTTGATGTGGGAACTCTTACAGGACATCTTGATTCCTGCGGTGCCCCTATTCTCCTCTCTTCAACGACTGGCTTCGAAGGAGGAGTGTGAGCGGTCTCTTGACAATGGCTGCACAAGAAGCTTGTGGATGCTCTTGACAATGGATGCACAAGGGGCTTGTGAGTGTTCTTGACAATGACTGCACAAGAATCACTGGCCTGGAACGGGGATGAAGTAACTTTGCTTCATTGGTCTGAACGTGTAATCGAATCACCGCCGATTAGAGCTGTATCTTATTCTGCTACCTTGCCTGGTTGCAAAATCGTTTATTGTGCAAATTAAGTTACAATCCCAACTGCTGGATGGGTCGAGGTCTTTACGTAACCCCTAAACAAAGGTTATAATTTGAACCAATAAAATAAGAGTATCATTGATGCAAACAAAAATAAGAGTATCATTGATGCAAACAATTGACGGTTCACTCGGTTAAGCAAGCCGTGCTTAAACTAGAATGACAAGAAAACGTCAAAACACGTTTTTTCGTTTACAAAAAAATTGTTATTATTTAGCAAAATTACAGTAACTACTGGTATCAACGTAAGTTCAGTGTTCAAAATCTTCAAAAAATAATCGAAATATATCCATGAATGCACATCAGCTGATTCGGGGTCGTGAAGACGTTCGAGGTGTGAACGTATAGGAAAGACATGATAGATGTGTCAACTTCTATGTATCCACTTGCGTTCCGGGTGTGAGCGCCCTCTAGCGGCGGGGGAGATGGTGAGCCGTGGTTTACCAAACACCAAAATGGCTGGCCAAAGTCGGTTTATTACGACGCCATTAAATTTTCCAACGAGTGTTACGAATTGATCGGCGCACAACGGTTGCTTGATGAGTCAATACCTGACTTATATCCAAAGGGTAGACCTTCTAATGTTCGAAGCGTACCAACAATATCCGGAGTATAAACTCCGTTCCCTTTTCACTTTAAACAATCACAGTTTGGTGAAATTAACAAACAGGGCGGAAAAGCCCAGAACACGAGGTGTACGCTACTACCTACCTGAGGGACAGCAAATTGTAAGAGGGCAATTTAAGATCTCCAACACAGTCGGCTAATTCGTGGAGATGGGTATGGGTCGTACGTAAGCCCAAAAATTACAGGGACAATAAAATATAAATAAAATAAAAGTCACCAGCAGAGTCAACGCAATCAGCAACGCATTTTCAAGGAGATTCATCCTCCTCTGATCAAAATTGAGCTTGGACTTTGAACAAACTAATTTCTGACAATCTAGTGCCGTTTGTTTCTTTTATCCATCAAGAGATGGCGCTGTCAGTTATTCAATGCTACGGTCAGCATTGTGCGTACTTTAATACGCCGAAAAATGTTGTGATGTTTTCAAATCAATTCATCATCCTCTTCTAACAAAAATTGTTTGAGTTTTGATTAACTGAAAGTCGAGCGCCGTTTGTTTCATTTACTCGTCGAGAGATGGTGCTGTCAACCAGGGATGCGCAAGGTTACTGTCTTGAGAAGAGGCAGCGCCAACTTTCTATCTCTTTTAATTTCGGGTTAATCAAATCAGAAGAAGATGATGATCATGAAAATAGCTTTAAAGAATAAGGAACAAAAATTAGGAAAATTAATTGAATTAAAAAAAAATTTAAAAGAACAGATGTCGCCAGGCATCAACAGAAAAAAACAAACCGAAGATTAAAAGGAAAGAGTAAAAAAAGATATGTATAAAGTTTCTTCAAAAAAAGGACTTGGTGGAGAAAGGCAAATAAAAAATGCGAGAAACGAGCACCGCAGAAAAAGGAGAAGTAGAATGAACAAGAAAAAAGAAGGTGATGAAAAGAGTTTTAAAGAATAAGAAAAAAATTGAGAAAGTAATAACAGAAACTTTTAAGAAATGTCCAATGCGGAAGAGTTAGAACTCTCGTAAGGGACTCGTAAAGGAAGAAGAAGAAGAAGAAGAAGAAGAAGAAGAAGAAGAAGAAGAAGAAGAGGAAGAGGAAGAGGAAGAGGAAGAGGAAGAGGAAGAGGAAGAGGAAGAGGAAGAGGAAGAGGAAGAGGAAGAGGAAGAGGAAGAGGAAGAGGAAGAGGAAGAGGAAGAGGAAGAGGAAGAGGAAGAGGAAGAGGAAGAGGAAGAGGAAGAGGAAGAGGAAGAGGAAGAGGAAGAGGAAGAGGAAGAGGAAGAGGAAGAGGAAGAGGAAGAGGAAGAGGAAGAGGAAGAGGAAGATGAAGAGGAAGAGGAAGAGGAAGAGGAAGAGGAAGAGGAAGAGGAAGAGGAAGAGGAAGAGGAAGAGGAAGAGGAAGAGGAAGAGGAAGAGGAAGAGGAAGAGGAAGAGGAAGAGGAAGAGGAAGAGGAAGAGGAAGAGGAAGAGGAAGAGGAAGAGGAAGAGGAAGAGGAAGAGGAAGAGGAAGAGGAAGAGGAAGAGGAAGAGGAAGAGGAAGAGGAAGAGGAAGAGGAAGAGGGAAGGGAAGAGGAAGAGGAAGAGGAAGAGGAAGAGGAAGAGGAAGAGGAAGAGGAAGAGGAAGAGGAAGAGGAAGAGGAAGAGGAAGAGGAAGAGGAAGAGGAAGAGGAAGAGGAAGAGGAAGAGGAAGAGGAAGAGGAAGAGGAAGAGGAAGAGGAAGAGGAAGAGGAAGAGGAAGAGGAAGAGGAAGAGGAAGAGGAAGAGGAAGAGGAAGGAAGAGGAAGAGGAAGAGGAAGAGGAAGAGGAAGAGGAAGAGAGGAAGAGGAAGAGGAAGAGGAAGAGGAAGAGGAAGAGGAAGAGGAGAGAGGAAGAGGAAGAGGAAGAGGAAGAGGAAGAGGAAGAGGAAGAGGAAGAGGAAGAGGAAGAGGAAGAGGAAGAGGAAGAGGAAGAGGAAGAGGAAGAGGAAGAGGAAGAGGAAGAGGAAGAGGAAGAGGAAGAGGAAGAGGAAGAGGAAGAGGAAGAGGAAGAGGAAGAGGAAGAGGAAGAGGAAGAGGAAGAGGAAGAGGAAGAGGAAGAGGAAGAGAGGAAGAGGAAGAGGAAGAGGAAGAGGAAGAGGAAGAGGAAGAGGAAGAGGAAGAGGAAGAGGAAGAGGAAGAGGAAGAGGAAGAGGAAGAGGAAGAGGAAGAGGAAGAGGAAGAGGAAGAGGAAGAGGAAGAGGAAGAGGAAGAGGAAGAGGAAGAGGAAGAGGAAGAGGAAGAGGAAGAGGAAGAGGAAGAGGAAGAGGAAGAGGAAGAGGAAGAGGAAGAGGAAGAGGAAGAGGAAGAGGAAGAGGAAGAGGAAGAGGAAGAGGAAGAGGAAGAGGAAGAGGAAGAGGAAGAGGAAGAGGAAGAGGAAGAGGAAGAGGAAGAGGAAGAGGAAGAGGAAGAGGAAGAGGAAGAGGAAGAGGAAGAGGAAGAGGAAGAGGAAGAGGAAGAGGAAGAGGAAGAGGAAGAGGAAGAGGAAGAGGAAGAGGAAGAGGAAGAGGAAGAGGAAGAGGAAGAGGAAGAGGAAGAGGAAGAGGAAGAGGAAGAGGAAGAGGAAGAGGAAGAGGAAGAGGAAGAGGAAGAGGAAGAGGAAGAGGAAGAGGAAGAGGAAGAGGAAGAAGAAGAAGAAGAAGAAGAAGAAGAAGAAGAAGAAGAAGAAGAAGAATGAACGACGGAGGACAAGATTGAGAATCGAAGAAGAAGATGAAGAAAAAAGTCCTAAAAGGATAAGAAAAGGAATTTAATATCAGGAAACGAAGAAATTGAGAGCTAGAAACTTGGAAGAATTGTTCAATACAGAAATATCAGTAAGTTCAGAGTGTACCAAACGAAAAGCAGATTCACAAAGGAAGAAGAAGAATGAACAGCGAAGAAGAAGGGCATCGAAGCAGAGGAAGAAAGAGTTCTAAGGGAATAAGGAAGGGAACTTAGTATCAGGTGAAGCAGAAATTTGATACATTTGAAGAAGAAGTGTAATGAACAACGAAGAAGAAAGGCAAGATGAAGATGATGAAAAAAGAGTTCTACAAAAAAGAAATGAGAAAACGAACTTGGTAGAGGGGAAGAAGAAATTGGAAACAAAATTTCAAAGAATTGTGTAAAGTAGAATAGACTGTTACCAAAGATTGTAGAGTCCTTGAAAGGAGGGAAAGTGATGCAACGGGAGAAAGAAAGGAAGTCATGATCTGAAAAACGGGAGCAGGACTTCAGTGAAAGGGAACGATGAAAAGTGACGCAACGGGAGGAAGGAAAAGGATATACCTAATGAGGAGAAGATGGAGAGGAGCTGTCGTGATCCGAAAAACGGGAGCAAGATCTCAGAGGAAAAGAAGAAATGCAGAAGGGCTTGCGAGCGGCAGTCAAAACGAAGAAGAAAACTAAAACTAATAAACAGGAAGGATGAAAAGTGAAGCAACGGGGAAAAGCGAAGAAACATGCTGAAGATAAAATAGAGAGAAGCTGTCACAGTCTGGAAAACGAAGATATAAAATGAAAACCAGTGAAAAACGAAGCATGGAAAGGAATATAAGGTTTGTTCGTTTGTCTACACCAGTGCACACCATGTGCCCTAGTGCAGAAAAATGCGTTCGTTTGTCACAGTACAAGTGCACTGATCGTGTTCGTTTGTCCAGTGCAATCTGTTCCAAGTTACTCTAGACTGCACTTTCTTGCTCGGTGTTTAAAGTGCGAACAAAAAAGTGCAGTATATCCTAACCTGAAAAATCTCACTTGTAATGGTCGATGTTTATCCTAAGGTTAATTTATCTGTCAGTTGGAATGTGACGCTAGTTGAATGTACACATTTTAACTGACAGATAAATTAAATTTAGGTCTACTATAACTACAAATAACTATTAATATAAAAATAGTTCACACTAAAAATATTATAAGTGCTCACTTTCACGTGATTTTAAAATATAGCACTAATTCACAGGATCAACGTCTGTCACCGTACAGTTATAATTATAAGGTCCGTTCCATTCGTCAGGATTTCGAGTTCTGAACCGTTCAAAATCTTACTGAGCATGAGCAGTGCACAAAATTGGATATAAATTTCATACTGCGCATGATCTGAACGGTTCAGGGCTTGAAATTCTGTCAAATGGAACAGACCTATACGTTTTTGTAGGATCTATTATTTTATGCTCTTACCTGGATGAAAGCAAGGTTAACTGCACTGATCATCTGTCACGCATGTTTAAATTGCGTTCGTTTGTCTCTAAAGTTTTTTCTGCACGAAACTACACTGCACATCACGTGACGTTGTGCAAAACTACACCTAACTGTTTTCAGTGTAACTTCGTGCAGTACAAACGAACAAACCTCGTGTAAGAGAAGCTGTCATGGCCTAGTTTTTATTTGGTGTCACTCAAAATTAATATGTACATAAACAAAAGTAAATCAGATAACGCAGACAGGGTCTCAATAAAATTATAAGAAAAGAAAGTAAACGATATTTCGATTAATTAAATCTTTAACCGAGAAACAGATCTGCCTTTCGTTTACAAAAATGTAAAATTCATAATTATTATTATCGTGACCCGAAAACTAGAAATTACTTACAACAAATTTTCTCACTGTAACAATTCGTCACGGGGGAGTCTTTTTATGTGTTTTTATGTTTACACCGGGGGTTGTCTTAGCGACCCTATTAACCCTATTTGCAGGGCAATCATGAACGAATGCAGTTTCTGCTATAATTCGTCAAGGGGCGGCCGTTTCTTTGTTACGTTTTCTTTATGACACGCCTGACGTTTCTAATACCTGTCATTTTGATGTTTGTCAATTAGACATTTCTTGTCGTCTGCCAATATAATTCAAATTTTTCTCAAATGTAAAGAGTAGGTAGTTCTTAGCAACTGCTCAATTTTGTTTTATGTAATTTTTGACAAATATTCCCTTGTTCGATGTATCCTTAAAGTTAATCGAGATGGAGGAGAGTGTATCTAACACGTGCGACATTAACTTCCAAGAGCCTCAGGTGACGTCCTTGAATCCTGAAGAAAGAAAATTAGCCAGGCGCTTGCGAATTGAACGCAGGATTAAAAATTTACGCAAGTTCGTGCCCGATCCCTAAAATTTTCGCAGTTAATCCCAATTTTTGAAATAGGCAAGCTGTTTCCGAAGACGGAACGGCCGCAGCGGCCGCAGAGGAGGAAGAAGCCGTTGAAAAGACTCTGTTACAACAGCAATTAGAAAGAAGCGAAGAGATCTTGGAGAAGTTGATTTTGGAAGGGTTTAATAACGCCACGAATATCCGCGTTGCAAGCGATGGACGGGAAGTGGATAGAAGGGATTTGGAAGGAATCGACAGAGAGAGAATTTTTGATAGTCTGGAAGAGGAAGGCGCCTTGGCTCGGACGATGTTCGAGGAGATCGCTTCGAAATGGTTGAAAACTCTCAAGTCAAACGAGCCCCTGCACATTTACGATGAGATGGAATCGCAGAAGCAGAAGTGCAACGAGCTGATCAACCAAAAGGACGCACTAATAGCCACTTTGAAGGAAGAAGTTCGACAAGCAGAAATACAATACAGTAACGACCAAATGAAGCAGATGAACGACATTCAAGTCCTCACGGAATTACTGGAGCAACAGGTCACATTTCTTCCTCTTAATTCGAATTTCAATTTTTTTAAAATCTTTCTGCAGGTGAAGAAGATGAGGAAGGCATATCGGGACGAGTTGGCAATAATAGAAGAAATGGTCGTCGTAGAGAGGCAAATGCTATGTGAAATGAACGACAAGAAATGGGAAGAGTTATACAATAAAAGGGAAAACGAAGAGCGCAAGCAAATGGAAAAGATATTCGAACAGAGGGAAGAATTCATGGACAAGATGAAAAAATTACGAGAGAGCTTCCAAGAAAAGTACAGGGCCTTAAAAATTTCTTTGGCAGGAGAATATACAGATCTTGTTAAGGACGTCGAGAAACTGAAAGCCCTGGTAATGCTGAACACGGAAAAGATAGACTACAGTTACCAGATACTGAAGAAGAGGGAAGACGAGAACATTATAATCAAGTCGCAGCAGAAGAGGAGGATTAACAAGTTGCAGGATGTTATCAACGACCTGCGAGATAAGGTGAGCGAATACGACGAGAAGACCAAGTCGCAGATCGCGCGTCTCAAAGTTGAGGTGAAGAATATGCAGAAGTGCGTGATCGAGATAGAAAACAAGGCGACTTCTCTGTCGAAAATCAACGACCTCAAGCACAAGCAAGTTTGGGATTTAAACACTGAGAACGCCAACAAGTTGCTACAACGGATTTTGACGGTCGATCGAATACTGCACGAACAACAGATGGGTTTGGAATGGAAGAAGCCGCAAACTGTTTTGTTAACGAAAATGGATCTGTCCAGTTACAAAGAGGGACTCGCAATGCTACGATTTGAAAAAGGTTAGAAAGAGTTTGCAGTTCTATTCCTATTTCAGACTTTCGATTTCTTCTGCTTGTACAGAAGTGCCTGGCTTTACTTTAAACAAAACGGGATCGTCAGTTGGCAAAGCTCTGGCTATATCTAATGTTCAACTGAAGGGTAATGTGGGTTACAATGCCCTTTTACAACGGATACTTCAACAAGTCGCCGACAACGCAGGGTTTCTAATTGAAGAGAAACTGCTGGAAATTATAAAACCGCACAGCGAAGAAGAACAGAGTTTAATAAAAATAGATAGTGTCTTTATGGTAAGTAGGAATCTCATAAGTATAGAAACTCCAGGTTCTACTTTTACTTACTATAGGCTTTGGGAATTAAAAATTCTGATGATGTGGATTTGATGTTCAAGTATTTTTTTGCATATGCACGCTGTACCATTTGCACAAAATCATCCATTTCCATTAAGCTCTCCAACACATCTGTCCCGAATAATGTAATGGAAGAAGAAGACGAATTTGGTAATGAATTCGTGTAAAGTCAAATTTTCCAATTTCTTTTTTAATTCGGATTCAGCTAGCGCAGATTCGTTAACTTCCGTTTTCCCGCTGTTAATGACGGCGGTTAACGAACCTGAAGATGTCATCGAGGAAGTTCTACAGTCTCACGAATTGCCTGCGGATGAAGTGCACGAATTGGCGAGTACGTCATCTTTGTCTGAGAAATCCTCGGCGACGGTCGCAACAAAAATTTCCAAGTATTACCATTTTATTTCCTTTTTAAAATTTCAAGACACTAACACGTACCTTAAAGGCTTTCAAAGGGGCATATGTCATTCATCGATCAATTGGAAAAGCAGTCGTTCGGTAACAGGCTGATGTGTAAGAATGGGCACCCTCTCGTTATCAGTTCTATTTACGTCATCAAGGCATTACAAGAGTTCATAACCGATTTTTATGCAGAATGTTCGGAGTAAGTTAAATATTGTTTACTATGATTCCTTGTAGAAGATTTGGTTCAATTTCTTGCTACCTACCTAGTTGACCCTGTACAAGTTGCGAACGCTGGGGGAAAATCGTTGATGTTAAAGAATGAAGGAATGCAGTTTATTTTACTCTCATTTTTATCATAATAACAACAGGGTATGTAATGATATTTTTCTAAACGTACACAGCCGTCTAACTCTTTTTGTCTTTTCATCACACACACACATTACAAATTAGTTGAAACGCCAAATTATTCCAACACCTCTTCTTGATTCAGCTAATTTACTTTACTGTAATCCTAGACGTTTAGTGAGTTCTAAAAATCGGTCTTTTGCTAAGGGTTTGGTTAATAAATCTGCCACCATTTCGTTTGATGGACAGTAACGAACATCAATTACTTTATTTTCTTTCAAGTCTCGGAGTTGATGATGACAGACGTCGATGTGCTTAGTACGAGCTCCACTTCGATCCGATTCAATTAAACGAATGCATCCCTGGTTATCTTCGTAGAAAATGGTTGGCCCCGCGGGAAGCATATCCATATCTTTCCATAGTTGTCGTATCCACAATAATTCTTTACTTTTGCATGTGATGCTGCTAAGTATTCAGCTTCTGTAGATGACATTGCCACAGAAGCCTGTTTGCGGCTCGACCATGCTATAATTTCATCACCAAGCAGGAATATATAGCCGCTCGTTGATTTTCTGTCTGTCTTAACTCCGGCCCAGTCTGCATTTGTATAACATAAAAGTTTTATTTACAGTTGGTTCTTGTCCGATGAAATTTGTATCACAAAATCTTTTAAGCGGACACTAAATCGCGCACTATACATTTTACGTTTCGCAGTCATTCGACAGCTTCGTCAGAAGCTTCTGAACGCATACTATCGCTTCGTCAGAAGCTTCTGACGAAGCTGTCGAACGACTGCGAAACGTAAAGTGTATAGTGCGCGATTTAGTGTCCGCTTAAAAGATTTTGTGATATAAAAGTTTTAGATCTCCTTTTGAAGATAGTCGCAAACTCTTATTAAGGGTAGTTGTAAGATAGCATAGTATGCGTTCCACTGCCTTCCAATCTCTTTCCCTCGGGTTTTCCACACTCCTGCACAAAAATCCCACAGCTGCCATGATGTCAGGTCTAGAAACAGTGGCAATGTACAGCAGGGATCCCATAACTTTTCTATATTGCGAATTATTTGGTAATTTCGGACTATTTTCTATCTTTTCTGATAGAAATCCAGTTTCCATAGGAGTTGATGCTGGCCTTGGCTCCAGCATATTATATTCTTCAAGTATTCTCGCTATCTTTGTCCTCTGATTAAGAAGGTATGACCCATCTGCCTCACGTTTACTTCAATTCCAAGATAATGTGCGACATTTCCCATATCCTTAATATCAAAGTAACGTCCAATTTCACTGCTTACTGCGGTTAATTCTGAAGACACGCCGGCCACCAACATATCAACAACATAAAGCAATACATAAGGAATGCTATCATCTTTTTCTTTTCGAATATAAAGACATTGATCGGCATTTCCAAGTTGAAATCCGAGATAAATGAGGACCTCGGTTGCTTTTCTATTCCACACTCGTGCGGACTGCTTCAGACCGTAGAGATTCTTGTGCAATCTCAATACCTTCGCTTCATGCCCAGTCTTCTCGAAGCCTGGAGGTTGTTCCATGTAGATTTCCTAGTCTAATTTGCCATCCAATTGGCGAACATGCAAATTCTTCTGAGCTGCTACGACAAAACAGAGCTCGAATAGTCTCGTGTCTCACTACAGGTGCAAAAGTGCAGTCATAATCTTCGCCAAAACGTTGAGAAAATCCTCTGGCAACTAACCGGGCCTTACGAGTGTGAATCTTACCTTCGTTATCCAATTTAATCTTGAAAACCCACTTACATGTAACTGCTCTTTTTCCTTGCGAATTCTCATACCTGATGTTTCTTGAGTGACTCCATTTCTTCTTCTGCAGCAGTAATCCACAGCTGGCGTTCTCTTCGTGGCAATTTAAGCATCTCACTCCAAGAGTTCGGTTCTTTGGTGAAATCTTCGTCTACTTTATAAATTAATCTTTTCGGTTGTACTCCTTTGTTCTTACGTTTGGAAACACGTCTCTCAGGAACAGCAGATTAATCTTGTATGGAAACCTCGCGATATTCATCTTCAGAAACGTTGCTCTGAAATTCTTCCCTTGTTTCTGCTTCATACTCGTTTTCAAAATTTTTCTTTTTAATATTGGAAACATGTTTTGTTGCCGAATCATCGTTAGCCCCTTCTTGCTTTGTAATCTGCTGACTACCTGGTTGTTTGGTGTCATTCTCGATTATTCGCACTGAACGACTAATCCAGATTCGATTCGTATTTGGATTTAATATTCGATAACCCTTGCTGTTTCCTTCAAATCCAATAAGTACACCTTCTTCAACTTTATCGTCCCACTTTCTTCGTCTTTGTTTGGCAACAAGAGCGTAGACTTTCGATCCAAAAATCCGGATATAACTCAAATCCGGCTTCACACCAAAAAATAACTCCAACGGAGTCCTCTCTATAACACGACACGGAGTGCGGTCCTGCAAATACGCCGCATACAAGACTGCTTCTCCCCAAAATCTGTTGTTCAATCCAGTGTAATGATTTTAAAGGTTCATTAATTTTTATTTTAAAACAAAACACGAAATAGTTAATAACTAATTTATTTACAAGCAAACTAATTTAACACTAACATTTAACCATAATTTATTTACAGACTTATACGTAATTTATTTCAACAGCCGAGCGAAAGTTTATCAGGCCACTTTAATTTCGAACTGTCTCACGTTGCATTCTAATCGAACTATCTAACATTGAATGTTCCTCCATTCACCGGCCGCGTGTTTTATAAGCCGGGGTTGTTTATCTCGAACATTCGAGTGCCCGGCGGAAAGTCTAGGGTTGATTACTCTGCTGACGTGATATCGGAGCGACCGAAGTTTCTGGTCTAAGGCGCGTCGGCGATGACGCGAGAGACAGACGGACGCCGGCTGCTGTCGGCAAATCATTACACCAGCATCTAATAACATGCATTTCGCAGATTCTGTCAATGTCCGGTTTTTCCGCTCTGCCACACCGTTTTGCTGCGGAATGTAAGGCACCGTAAGTTGATGTTGGATTCCTTCCTTTCGCAGAAAATCCTCTAATTCTCGGGAAACATATTCTTTTCCATTATCTGTGCGTAAGGCCACTGGTTTTCTACCGAATCTAGTCGACATTTCAGCAACATATTTCTTCACGACAGCTGGCACTTCATCCTTTGTTCGGATCAGCCTTACCGCTGTAAAATGAGAATAATCATCAATCAATGTTAATGTATACCTGTTTCCACTGGGAGTCTCAGTTTGCATAGGTCCACATAAATCAGAATGGATAAGTTTCATCGGCTCCTTTTCTCTATGAGTATTTTCTGGAAATTTTCTTTGAGCTAATTTTCCTTTAATGCATGCCTCGTAGACAATATCACTCGAACATGAAGTGATTTTAATCCCAGTAGCCTGGTCTTCCTTGATTAAACGTTGAATTCCAGATGGATATTTGTGACCTAGTCGGCGAAGCCAGTGGTAAAGACTTGCTGATGCACTTGCGATTCGAGCCGATTCCTGAGATTCAATAGTTTCAAGTCTGAACAAATTTCCAGTGTTGTGTGCTCTTGCAACGATACGTTGACCTTGATAGATAGTACATATATCACCTGCAAACAATATCCGATGCCCATAACGAGTTATCTTTTGCACTGACAGCAAACTATCATCAAGTTGTGGAACATAAAGTACATTTTTCAATTCTATTTGTTGAACTTGGCCATTAGGAAGTTTACATTTGATCCAACTGCCTTGACGGATGATCCATCCGCAAGAAACACCGAAGTACCCGTATTGTGCAGTACTGAGAAAACTGATCTGTCATTTGTCATGTGATTTGACGCGCCAGAATCTATACACCATCCTCCAAAATTAACATTCTGTGCTTCGCCACATATTTTAAAGGTGACGTGGCCATTAACAACATTCTCTTCTATTGCCACAGAGGATTCAACTGACTCTGTGCCCGTTGGTTTTTGGAGTGTCTTTTTAAAATAAAATCAATTTGCCTCTAAATGGCTTTTTACAGAAGAAACAAACTCGTGTCTCTTTGTTTTTCTCCACTTTTTTAGGTCTTCCTCCTTTCCCGCTCCTACCAGGACCACCTTTTGACTGGAACTATTCTTGTGGTATGTAGAAGATGACGACTGCAGCGCCAACTCGGAATGATTTTTGCTTACTTCGTCTGCTTCTATTCTTCTTTGATATTCATCCATCATTTTCCCATTATATTTTTTATTGTCAAATCAGCTTCATCTCGACCCTCAAGCGCTGTAACTAGTCCAGAATAAGATTCTGGCAAACTCACAAGTAGAATCGCAACAACTTCTTCGTCTTCAAGCGGCTTTCCTGATCCTCGAAGTAAACCCACCATCTCCATGATCGCATCAATATGATCACTCATTGACCCATTGTGATAATGAATACCGTACAGCTTCCTTCGCAAATTCAGACGACTGCCAAATGTAGAACGTTCACATTTCTTTTTCAGTGCTTCCCATATTTCATGAGCTTCGTCGAGATGTGCAAAATTAATCAATTGGTTATCGTCAACGCTCAGCGTGATGTACGCCATAGCTTTATTGTTCTGTTTTTGCCAATCAGCATTTACTATTTTCGGCTTTGGCTCACGACGTTCCACAAATCATCGCGAATCAAAACTGCTCGCAGCTTCGTCTTCCAGAAGACATAATTTCCTCCGTTTAGAAGGGGAATATTCATTTTGACGCTTTCCTGCGTCATACTTCTCGTCCGTCACAAGCGATTGCCGAACTCAAAAAAAATTCAGTCTTTCGAATAGTTTTAATATTACTTTTCGCCCCTAATTCTTACACGATTGCTGGGCCCATGACCTGATGGAATGCAGTTTATTTTACTCTCATTTTTATTATAATAACAACAACATAGTTACAGATATTTTTCTAAACGTACACAGCCGTCCGACTCTTTTTGTCTTTTCACCACACACACACATTACAAATTAGTTGAAACGCCAAATTATTCCAACAAGGAAAAACTACAAGGCCTTATGCCCAGCTCAGTGGAGACGGGTGGGCTACAAATAGATTGTCGAATCCCACCAGTTCTACGTTATGTTCGGTCTGGAAGGACTGCGGCACACGAAGCTTGTTTAACACAGATTGGCAGCTCCTTCAAGAGTTCCAGAACGGTGAAGAGGCTCTCGGAAATGGTGGTATTCACTGCAAAACTCCTTCGGGGAGGACCAAATGGTTACGTCAAGGTCACGAAGAAGAGACGCAGATTTACCACAGATTAACCCTCACGTAGTTATTAACGGAAGATACACGAAAATAAGTAAAACAATAAAAGAGAAACTGAACCAAAATGACTTACCCCTTGTAGAGAAAGGGCCTAGAGCGAAGTAAAATTGCGACGCGGCGGCTCAAACAAAATTCAACGACACAGACTTTATCTGCTATAAAAGCACTGGATTAAACTTCCAGAAGTCGTTCACGAACGATAAGACCCCCACTAGCCTTTGGGTGGCCAGACTCAACACACAAGCTCCAACGAAAATGCGACCACAGTTCGTGACGTGCGCGTCAAATATGGCCAACTAAGATGAGCTCGCGATACGAACATGCCGGATGTCGAAGACACGCCTCTTCCGCTCTGAACTCTAGAAAAATTATCAGTGTCCCCAACCGCCATGGAAACGAAATAAAACCAAAACCATAGAGTTTGTAAACAGATAGAGCGGTCACTGAAACCAAAATAGATACAAAAGATTAAGAAATCGTTATTGCGAAAACGGAACATAACATTCTTAAACAATTTCATCAAACTATCTTGAAAAGTAGAATGTGTTCTATCTCCAAATAATATCTGCACCCCAATAATTTTATTCTAAATATGTATTGTACAAATTGAACCAGGTCTTGTATTTATAAGAAATAGAGTAGTCTAAAACGGCCTTAAGATTAGTAAAGGAGGCAGTGGTTTAGAAATAAATAGGATCTAGTCCCACCGCTGCCACCATTTGTAAGGGAGGTCGGGTTTTAGATAAATAAATTTAAATAAACCAAAAAACGATCTCTTACTACTAATTCTTCTTAAATATAAGTTAAGAAATACAAATAATTGATTCTGCTTTGTGTGTCTTTAGAGCCGGCCAGGTGGCAACGAATTTGACAACAAAATGCCAAACCATTTCGAGATTGCTTACTCACGATGACATGAAGCTGTTCTGGGATAAGTACAGGGAAGTTTTCAGCGACAGTAAAGAACGTCTGTGGGACGGGCTTCTGGAAGGGTTGAAGAAGTACTACCAGATCTTACGAGGTTCGGTGTCCTCAATCTCCAAATGCGTTTATTATTATTCCTGCATTTCAGATCGCAAAAAGGTATGTGACGAAGTGGTCTGCTTAAGAGAAAAAAACAGAAAGTTTAAAATGATTTTGACCCAGTATGAGAGGGGTCTAGCCAAAAAACCCCCGTGCGCAAAACAAAGGGAAATGCCTGTCAAAGCAGGGGTCGTTTATTGCAGGAAACTCTCTTAATTACGATTTTGTTTTTGGATGTGTTTTAATTATTAAATTTAATTTGCGTTTATGTGTTATACTTAAATTGAAATCGTATCGAAGATAAACATTGTTCTCACACATCAAAGAGGAAATCAAGCCCGAAACGGCTACGTGAAACAATTTTTCCATTAGCAGATGTTTCCGCCCATTATCTTACTTTTTAAAGTAGCGTGTAATTTAAATATAACCCCCAGTGTTAATCGCAGAGGTCATGTGGCATGAGAAAATCCGAATCCAAATGGCAGCCTGGGAAACGTATCATTGATGCCCATAATCTAATCGCATTATCCCGCGAGCGATGCTTCCATCAAATGGTTTTATGTCCCACTAAAGCGAGCCGAGTGCGCTCTGTTCTTCGTCCAAACGTAACAACATGTGCCATTATATTATAACGGGATGGAACGTTTTCGGTAAGTCGCATTTTTAAGTTGACGGGTCTAAGTATAGGTTTCATGTGATGTTCGATCATTTTCGGTGATCGGTTGTGACTTGGCAGTGGCATTTTATCAATGCCGTAATTATAGGGCCTGGCTGTGACATGTCTCGATGTATCCATTCAATTCTGAAGATTACCTGTGGTTGTATTTTATTGAAAATAGTTTGAAATTGAACTTTTCGTTTCGAGTTTAAAGAAAGCAAATTAACAGGAAGGAAATATTTTTATAAATGAATTACTTGTAAAATAAAATTCTGAAGAAAGCCCTTTGGTTAATACCGCAGTTATCTACCACCTATCGTGTCCCATATGCGCTCGATTGGCGAAAGATCTGGTAATCTTGCGAGGCTAAGGCAACGCTTGCAGCAGTGCGTCGTGTTTTCGATAGTTTCAGAGTCCCATGCGATTACCCAAGTTAGGCAACCAAACTCACACTCGTGGTAATACTTAAAATACCCCAACTATAGGTGGCCAAACGTTCAAAATGACTGTGTCAATAGGTGCGTTTTATTGCAACGTTCGCGTCAGCCGGTAGAAGTAAAACGTCGTTTTATTGTGCTGCTGGTGTCCACTGGTGGCAACTTTCTCTACCGTCGTTCAAGACGGTAGAACACGGTAGAGAGGGTGGGGATATGTCATTTCAATTTGAATCCATCAATTCGTCTTCAATGACTCTTTGCCGTTGTAAAAATGGAGCTATTATCGGAAACGGTATTTCACCGTTTTCCATTATTCCGTTAAATCAAGACGAAATAGTACCACTTTGACAGCTGAAGGTTAAAGCGTAACTATTACCGTTTTATTGTAACGCATCTACTGGCGTATACTTTTGCCACCGGTAGTGCACAATAAAACGCAGCTAATGAAACTTGTGTAGGTTTCCATTCCGCACAATTTAAAATCATATTCGACTATACAGGGTTACTCATTTAAAAGTTAGAGACCTAACTTATGATTTTTCAAACGGAACAGTATATACCTATTTTATTGTAGTTTTCGTTAGCTTATGAAGAGCTGATGAAAATGATATGACATTATGTTTACTTACTGTTTTATGTAAAAATTGGGTCATATTCGATCGGTTGTAAATTGTTTAATATTTCATATTTTCATTCGTTTCGGGAATATTTTATCTGCTATATCAATCAAGAGGTTCATCCAGACAGGTTTTGACACCACAAGTCTATTTGGACGGTATGCGTGTAGGTCAAAAGAAAAAATGACAATCAATGGCTCTCATCCAGCCTACACCAACGGATCTCTTCAGATCAAGCCGACCATTTTCATGCTACGATAGTGCCGATAGAGTCTTCCCCCAATTTTACGAAAGGAAAGACTCGAATCGTGCTCCATTCCCCCTCAAAGTCTGACATTCGTGTAAAATTTTGACGTTGTCTTCTTGGGGGCATTCTACGGTGTGGATCTGACAACTTGAAATCAAAAAGCCTGACATAAAAAGCAAATAAATATCCTTTTTGCACGGCCTCTGTGTAATGAGCAATTTACTCCCTAATTTCAGGGAGTAAAAAGCATGGCCAATTTAAAGTTCCGTTTGTCATCCATCAGAACCGATGTGATTTTTGTGTTCTTAAAATAAATAAAATGTTATGTTGACAGTTAAAAATAATTTGAGTTTTTTTCTATTACAATCATTGGGTCAAGCAAAAAATAGTATATTCAGTTTGTTAAATGGATCTTTTTACGCACGTCATTGATAAACGGCACTAGTAAAACCAATTTTTTTAGGTAGCTATTACATACACCTTGGGAGTGAAAGCTTTTTCCACTCGGTGCTTTGCAGAACCCTCGGGCTACAAACTACGCCTCAGGTAACAATCATGCATTTCACTCCCTTGGTGTATTCGTAAGAAAGTTGTCGGAGTTTTTTCTTTAAAAACTACCAGAGCTACGTTTTTCTGACTAAAAGTGTATTGGTTTTACGTATGACAATAGGCGCTTTCCATTTGCAGAGATGAGCCACTCGGGATGGAGATATTCTGAGAGTGCTCTAGAGCAGTCAATCGAAAACGCTATTAGATAATTATTTATACGCCCATTTTAACATGAAATGCATCATTAAGGCCCAGTATTTCATTCGGAGTTTAACTTTAAGCTTCGTTTTATTCCCATAGTAATAATTGTAAAGACAATTGTTTCTGTAGAAATAAAACGAAGCTTAAAGTTAAACTCCGAATGAAATACTGGCCCTAAGTAAAAAAAAACACAGATGAACTTTTCAGAGCTGCTTCAATATGTTCCAATTGCACTTTGTTTAGTAGGGAGCAGTTCCGGAGCAGCTCTGAGTTCATCTGTGCTTTTTTTACTTGATGATGCATTTCATGTTAAATTGGGCGTATAAATAATTATTTAAAATTTTTATAAGGATTACGAAATAAGCGTGTAATTTAAGGTTCGTGCACACTAGCGCCCGAGCTGAGCACAACGCATTGCAGAGGATTTTGACAGGTTGCAACGCTTTGCATTTCCTTTCAGTTCTCAATTGATAACTGTTTGTTACCACAGGGCTTGTCTCTTTAAAGAAGAAGTATACGAAAACGGAATATTATCTGATGAAATAATTGACGAATTAAATTCTTTTTCAAGATCTCTTTCTCTTTAATATTTTAAAATGGCACCAAAAGTGCACAGAAGTAATTAATAAACTAAAAAAAATCAACAAAATGTGAAGTTTTATATCAATTTCTCGATAAAATGTCTTTTTTTCTGCATACGACAATGCATATCATCTTTGAACACTCCAAAAAGAAAACTCATGGTATCGTTAGTCCTCTCATAAATGTGTGCATATTCTGCTCACCGTCGCGTCACACATTGGAGCCTAACGTAATAGGGTAGGAGTTATTTATTTATTACAGTAATGGTAGCAGAGCTAGTAAAATAAAAAAAATAGGTATTAAACGAGAAGAAAATCACATAACTTGTACTTTCCCATCGCACAAAAATTACGGTCACAAACAACATAGATTTGGAGGGGTGGATGTCGATTTATGGACGCTCGAATTCAGAGTTTTTGAAGTTAGAAACTGAAAGATAATGCGTAAAGCAATCAAATTGTGAAAAAAAATCAGAGGATTAATCATAAATTTAAAAGATATTTGCATTTGAAATTGTAAATTTTTAGGTTACGAAATTATTAATGGCCGTCAATTTTGATAGTTTTTGATGAGAACTCTCAACTCGTTTTTGATGTATATGAAATGTTTTAGCACTACTATTCAGCAAATGCACGTTATATTATTTTTAAAGATACATTTAATTTGAATAAAGGTATGCTTTTTCCAGTTTTTTTTTCTATGAATTTTCACCATTCCTTTCTTTAGGGACGATGTTCACGTTTATCGGTATGGCGCATTGGTACACGCCACGCGCATGCAGGTATGGTTAGAGCACAGGAAATGGAACCAATTTTGTCCTGAGTACGTGTAAATACGCTAACCATGACCTGTGTTGCGAACTTGGCAATAAATTGTAAATTGTGAACGATGGTGGCAATAAACAGATTAAGACGGCCACATCACAAGGCTGCACTCGCACCATCGCTGTTTTTTTAACGTCCATTTTTGTGGTAATTACGGTGATTACATTTGTTATCATAATTGGTTCCATTTCCTGCGCTCTACCCATACTTCGTCTGCTGCCGGTTAATGATGATACACCCTGTATAGTATTTCTGTTTGCTGTTATTGCTTTTTTGGTAGATGTCGATGGTTCTGGTAAAGAATATGTCCATAAGCGCTGAACATTTTCTATGACAAAAATAGTTAATTTAGCTTACACTGAACGTATTTCTACAATAAAATTTGCGGATTATCCGTAAATTTCGGAATTATTACCTTTTAAAAGTAACGATTTTAGGTTATGTTCGAACGTTTTTATAGATATTTTCGAATGGGTTATTCTTAAAACGTGCTGATAAGAGAAGGAAAGCCTTTTTTGAGTAAGTGTATTTCAAGGAGAGAAACCATTGCACATAAATATTTTTTAATAGTACCTATCTACTTGACGAGCAACACACAAATAATTTTTGTGCGATAGGCTTTCAGGGTAGTGTACTAGTTTGTCGTTTCAAATTTAGCATTTAGGTGTAAATTTACACATAAAAGTTTCTCATCCCTTTTAGAACACACATAAAAGTTTCCCTTCCTTAAAACTTACATACAAAAGTTTCCTTCCCTTTAAAATTTACATACAAAAGTTTCCTTCCTTAAAATACGCACAAAATTTCCTTCCCTTAAAACTTACATACAAAAAGTTTCCCTTCCCTTAGTTTGTCCGTATTCATAGTAGCCTCGAGGCTTCCTTCAGTAAGGAACCCCTTAGAATGGGATTGTAGTAAGGCAGTTGCATAAAAAAATTACAATCTAAGGGGTTCCTCATTCGAGGAAGCCTTGAGGAAACACTATGAATACGGACATTTTACTCACAAAAGTTTCCCTTCCCTTAAAACTTACATACTAAAGTTTCCCTTCCCTAAAAATTTACCCACAAAAGCTTTCCTTCCCTTAAAATATATTTACATAAAGGTTTCCTTCCTTAAAATCAGTGATATTAGTCGTAATTTACGCTAAATTACGATATAAATTACCGTAATTTATCCATAATTTACCATTTTAAATTACCATTAATTAATTAGTTACCATTAATTACCAAATCACATACCATTAATTACAAAATCTAAGATTAAATAAACAAAATATACAATTTATAACAAAGGAACAAATATATTGACAAATGATTGAGCTGCAAAGCTACTATTTGTTAATTGAAATCTAAGTGGACCCAAAACTTTGTTGCAAAAGATGAACCTTGCACTCCTCAGGAATCAAATGCCTTTACTTTAAACGAGTTAATAAGTGGACTTTAGTTTTCCATCCGAAGAAAAATAAGTGAAGAAAATATTTTCACCCATACATTAATTTTATGTTATGCTTAATTGTAATTTGTGTACTCAATTGAATTTGGGAACTCAATGCTTTCTTTAACTACATTTTCTTATTTGCAAGTTACAAATTATTTTTTATTAAGTTTACATTTCTTTTTTTGAAATCGTAATTTGATGTTTTTAATTGAAGTTTTATAAATTTTCAATAAAAGTTTAACTTTTACATACACACAGTTTATTTTCCTACATATTACAAAGAAACGTGGAAAATGGTAAATTACTCATGGTAAATTATTACAACAATAAATTACTGGAGAATTTAAAATGGTAATAAAAACGGTAAATTACTCCTGTAATTTACCAAAATTATAAATTACGGTAATTTTACATCACTGCTTAAAATACATTTACACATAAGGTTTCCTTTTCCTTTTAATTTAATATGTTCGCTGTTCATTTTAAATACACCTAATACACTACCTCTGAAAGCCAATCCCATAAAAATTATTATTTGTGTAATGCCCAAATAACTGTAGAACTATAGGTACATTTTCATGACCAACGCCCGATGGGCCAGCTCACTTTAACTAACATATACAGATCCATCCATCGCCAAATGTGCCACTGTAGCCTCTTTAAGAAGAAATAGCGCCTGAAATTTTATGATTAGTGCTGGCATGAAATTTTGGAGTTTTTACGAACGCTCAAACTTAATTTCTCTACTTCGCAATATTCATAATCTTCAATTTCGGAAAAAGCTAAATAGAAAATTGCAGTATAAAATTTGTAAATCTAGAATAGATTTATCATGCGTTATCGGCTATTGCAATAGAGTCTCATAATTTGCCGGGTATGATGGGCAACATAATATAATAAAATGTATTTATACAAAAGTTTCTCTTCCTTCAAATGTATATACACGAAAAGGCTTTCCTTTTCTTTAACAGCACTTTTAAGAATAACTTATTCGAAAATATTGATATGGAACATCAAACGTAACCTAGAAATCGTAACTTTTAAAAGGTGATGATTTCGAAATTTACGGATAATCCGCAAATTTTATTGCAGAAATACGTTCAATGTAAGGTAAATTAACTATTTATGTCACAAAAAATTTGAACGTTTATGGACATACATATTCTTTACCAGACCCGAATTCGGAACCTAAAGCGACGATATTTCGTTCAGCGTTTCTCGGATTTGCCGCATTCCATGCGCATTCGACTGCCGTCTGACGTCTGCCGCATACGTCGGAAATCTACCATAATACGTCAAATTTTGAATTTTCAAAAGCTTATATTTTTAAAGTTTATTGTTAATCCTCTGATTTTTTTTCACATTTTGATTCCTGAATACATTATCTTTCAGTTTTTAATTTGAAAAAGTTTAAATTCGAGCGTCCATAAATCGACATCTTACCATTTGGAGAATTAGAAAGACATAAAATTTTAATAATCTTCATTATGAATATGAAAGTGTCATGACTATCGAGGCTAATTTATACAGGCCGTTTTTTAACTTCATGCAAAAGATGAAACCAGTGAAAGTTGACATTAATTGATAGAATGAAGCAGTTTTTGTATAACAATTGATTAATAAATATTAGAGATAATAAATGATTTCGGCCAACGATGAAACAGTTTGATAGTTCCTGGCTTATTTTTATTACGTAATTACGTAATAGGAGAAGTACGGGTATGCTGGCGTGTCAGCAAAGGCTGTTAAGGCGCATTTCCACGAGGCCAGTAGCTGGAGTCCTAGTGACTGGCTCCGTGTAAACACCACCGGATGCTAACTGGCTCCAGTGAACTGGCTACGTTGAAATAAAAATTCACTGTACTGGCAAGGCCCAGTCACTGGAGTCCAGTCACAGGACTCCAGCTACTGGCCTGTTTACTGGCCTCCTGGAAACGCGCCATTAGAGTGGGTCAGTTCTCAAATACACGTCGGTGATAACAGTGTTGAAAACATGGCCGAATTTTCCAATAGTGTTATTGTCGACATGATTTTAATTTACGGCGAATGTGGTCAAAATGCGTGGGCTGCAAGACGTTTGTATGCGTAGCGTTACCATTGCCAAATAGCAGATCCTTTGTGTTAGTTGTGCAGTTTGTTGTTTGGTGAATTAATCGTGAGGTAAAATTACCCGTTCCATTTCCAAAGCGCGCAAGCTCTGATTCCCGCAGATTACCTCCAACGCATGCGATTTTGTCGGTGGTTACTCCGGGAACAGACGGACACTCTGAACTTTGTTAATAACATTCTCTTTACCGACGAATCAATGTTTACAAGGGATGGTATGTTTAATTCTCACAAGATGCGTGTGTGGGCAGGTATGTTAAACGGCACTTTAATCGGTATGTTCTAAACATTTCACAAGGAATTGCCGGATGTCGGTATGAATTTTTTCATTTTTTTTTCGTTTTAATTTTAGTGCATTCGTGAGAATATCTGTTACCAAATACGCCATTAATTTTTTTGCACGAACTTAAAGAACACCCTATAAATAAATGTAATAAATCGGAAAAACGCTGGGGCCCCGGTGCAGTAAGAATTGTGGGACCCTTTTTTTAAGGACCGTGTGATGGTGTAAGAAACCGTAATTCTGTACAAAGATTTATTATTTCAAAATTAGAAAATAAATGTTGCAAACAAAGTTTAAGCGTATGAGTCTGAATTAGAACAAAGCGATCAAGCTAAAACAAAACTTGGAACTGTAACTATCAGTCCCTGTGGCTAGAGCAGACAAACAATTCGAAGAATATACTCCGAGCTGCAAACCTTGAAAAACATGATGGTATCCGCAAATGAACACAGGTGTGGGCATACTGAGAAAAAACAGACGGAATAGAGAAATGGGACGTCATTTATCAGTAAATACATTGTCATTCGGAAGTTATGCCCGAGATGGAAATATTTTAAATTTGACTGTTACGGGTGATGTCATTTTACCCCTCTTAGAGACGCCAGACATATTATATAAATAATATAACCTGTGTTTAAATCTCGTCGCGATTATTCTACAGTTCGGTTTCTTGATAAATAAATTAATTTTCTCCTTAGTTTTATTTATATTCGGTAGGAAAGATAATTTTTTTCTGCGAGTGTTTTTTTTATGAACGAAACGAAACCTCCCTGAAATTAAAATTGTCCCAAATTTTATATTATTGAATGAATTCAGATTCAACGATTGATGAGC
This sequence comes from Dorcus hopei, assembly GCA_033060865.1. Taxonomy (NCBI): domain Eukaryota; kingdom Metazoa; phylum Arthropoda; class Insecta; order Coleoptera; family Lucanidae; genus Dorcus; species Dorcus hopei. The sequence continues at coordinate 48,382,908 of CM065421.1, read as the reverse complement.
CGAAGCCTAGAGAAACATCGGAAATTAACAAAAGCTTTAAATGTATAGAATACAGTTTCTTCTCTTCTCCAATTACTTTTTGACTGTATTTTGTGTATTTTTATTATTGTACATTGATATTATTGTACTTTGTACTTTCTCACTCTTGTCTTGGTATCTAGAGGAGAAAAGTGTCTCGAGGAGTCCTTATGAAATTAATTATATTGAAAGTTTAGGTTTAATCCGCTTTCTATAATCATTTATTTTCAATTGCGTCCGGTCGTTACAATGGTATAAAGTACGGGGACCCCTGAGTAGTCCGGTGCAAAGCACCCGGTGCATCTCCCTTGTGGCCAGCCCTGCAAACGGAGGTATTTTAATTGAAAAAAGTAATATTGGAATTTAAGTTTTTGCAATATTTGGCAACCCATCGTAATGTTGTGAAACCAACAAGATGCCAGTGCAGTGCGTGCTTAGTTAGGCTATCGTAGTTATTAAATCAGTTTATTAATAAATTAATTTTCGATTATTGACAAAACAGAAGACAAAGTTACAGAAAAGAAAAATGAAATTTTAAAGAAACTGTTAAATCGAAATGGGATTTAGGGACACGAAATGAAACTTAGAAAACGCAATCCCTGTGCTTTCTCATTAAGTTACTAAAATAGAAAGAATACAACATACACATATAAAAATTTTTGGGATAAAACGTTCTCCTCCTAATCGGTGTTAAAAAATACGGATAGAGTTTTACTTGAAAAGTTGTAAAGCTCATCTCATTTAGTGATATTAAAATCTTTTCCTGATTAAAATGCGTCTAAAAATAGGTGTTAAAAAATTATATATATATATAATACATATATAGAAATAACTACCGCAAGGATTAAAATGCTACTTTTGTAGACCACGTTAACACTTTCTAAAGTTAAACGTCCTAACTCCGTTTATTTTAACACCAAAAACGGATGGACGCGAGGAAACACCAGACGCGAGGGAACTCCAGATTTTTATCTGTGTATATACCCCAATTCTGTAACTCATAACAACATTGCTAAGTTAACAATATTGTTAAGTGAGATATTTTGACCAATCAGTACATAGAAATCCGTTGTATCTAAGCCCTGATTGGTCAAAATTTCTCACTTAACAATATTGTTAACTTAGCAATATTGTTATGAGTTACAGAATTGGGGTGATAGTATTGCTACTTCATAAGTGATCTGAAAACCTGACAGGTTGTATCCGAACTCTATCAAATAAGTTAAATGTCAATCAAATCTAGGGACCCACTATAGACGTAATATTTATAACTAGATTGATTATACCGAGAGAAAGAAGAGATAAGAAAAGGGTTCAAAAATCGTATGTTAATTTATCTAGTATTGTGTATTGTATTGTAATATATTTATTTTTACGTACACACTTACAAATTTGGAGTTAATTCTAACACGTTTTCAACTCCTTTTCATGTTTCCTCGCGTCCATCCGTTTCTGGTGTTAAAATAAACGAAGTTTAACTTTAAAAAGTGTTAACGTTGTCTTCAAAAGTGGCATTTTAATCTCCTTGCGGTAGTTACTTGTATCTTTCAAGGAGTTAATATTATCCAGGAAAAGGAAAAGTAGTTTGTATCCCTAAAGGAGTTAGTGTTATCCAGAAAGTGTCATGCACTTTTATCCTTAAGGGAGTTAGTAACTATTATCCAGAAAATGAAAGAATTTCTGCACTTGTATCTTAACTTGTATTTTAACTATTCCAAAGACAGGAATGTACTTTTTTCAATATTGCATCTGTTACAGAGATTTCCTTATACTTATACTTCAAGATGTAAAACTTTACGAAATGTGTTAAATATGCAGCCATTTGGTTATTGTTTTTGAAATATTTGTAATAACAAATAAAGAATCAAATAAAAACTTTTTGTGCGTAAATAATTGAATTCCTTATTACAGGAGGAATTGGAATGTAGGTATTCAAAAGGCTTTGCTAATAATACTTTTATCATCTATGGTGTAATTTGTTATTATATCACTATTTTTAACCCACTTGTTGTTGCTATTATATTTAATAGGCAAGTAAATGACGGTTGCATTCTAAAGCTAGCATTCACCATAGTTGGTAGGCATATACTAGTCATAACTTGTAATAAGAACGTCAATCCCCTTTCCTCATACAGCAGAATTTACCAACAGACGAAAAATAAATAAGTGTGAACTTAACACCCTTAAGATGACACTTTTACTTTTTTTGTATTAAATGCGGTGATGATCTTCTTCAATGTAGATAGAATATTTTACTATTTAGTGTAACTTATTTCCTACTTCTTGAATTAACGAATTATGGATAATATCTTTACTGTACGGTGTTAAACAGGAGATGAGCTTATCCTTGTTGGAGTAAAATTATTTTTAACACTTATTTTTGGACGGGAAAAGATAACAATATCACTAAATTTGATAAGCTTTACAACTTTGTAGGTAAAACTCCTTCCATATTTTAACATCGATTAGGAGGATAACAATTTATCCCAAAATTTTTTTGGTGTGTAGTAGCCTGTCTACAGATCGTACGTAAAGTGTGAACTCGGCTTTATATTAATGAAATCGTGTTTTATAAAATAGCGAAAAAAGGACTTAAAAGTCAAGAGAACAGGACAATTATATTGTTATATTTGAAGGTAATTTTGAAGGTAATCCGATATCCCAATAAAAATAACGGCCAGCGTGGTAGATAATATCGCAATCGCTTAGCTCGACAAATAAATTAAGTTATTGACAAGTTTCTTAACTCGTAGTGAAAGAGCTAATTCATTCCCAAACACGGGCACGAGAGGGGACAACGCGCCTTTCTGGTCCAGGTACGTCCTTATCTCGACTCTCGTGTTTGGTAATTGATAAAGTCCCACCCAGGTCGAAGACAATGCTGGCCGAAAATTAAGAGCCCGCTGCTTATCGTCGGGCGTAAATAAAGTTATTACCCGTAGAAATAACGTCCATTTGACAGGAACCAATAGCCCGCAGGATATCATCGCATCGGCGCGCAAATATTGATGGTCGTAAAGCGAGCGCCCTCGGACGGAAGTTCCGGCGCGAAAATAAAGGCGTTTCTCGCGTTTTTGCGCTGTTCTTCAATTGTTTTATTGCGCCTTTGGCGCCGTCATCGTCGCAGGTATTTAACTAAGGTGTGAATCTGTTTTTCGTACGTCGTAAACTAATCGCTCCTCGTAAAAACTCATTGACCCAACAAATACTTTACTATTCCCCAAAGTTCATTCAGGCAATGAAATATTTTGTTCCCACAGAAATACATTTTACTAGGTACTCGTACAACAGAAAAACCCGTTCGTTCTTTTCTAATTCTTATTTAAGCAATAAAAAAGAAAACTGCAGCTTCCTGTCTTCAAACGAACTTTCGTTTATCGTTTCTTGTTTTCAATGCAAAGGAAATATTTTGATTCTTACAAAATCATCAAAGGTACCTGTGCTTTAGAGACAAAACCATTATTTTCATTTCACCTTTTTCTATTATTAGATAATCTAAACCTATCAGGTAATTTTATGAATTGAAAAGTGCTTGCAAATAACTAAACCCTTTTTGGGAATTTATGTTGTGGTCATTTTCTTAGTTGGGCAGTAAATTTCCTCAGTTATTTTCCGAAACGGAATCGAGCGGATTTTTCGTGAGTGCGTGAGCTGGGCAGCAGAAATCTTCAGGAGGCCGTGCTGGCAGTAAACACGCCTTGATCTGCGATTGGCCGGAGACGCGGGAGAATTAAGCATTCTTGATCGGATTGTTGATGGGAAATATTTCACAGGCTCCTTTGATGTACCTAACTCACGTCTCGTCATTATTATTATAACGAAGAAGGCGATGGGATTGTTCTTTTTGTTGTTAGCTCCATTGTCGGCCGAGACGTATGTACGGACGCAGATGTCACACTGACATCGGTTATTGTCTCGGCCATTGTTTATTATCTGCACTGCGCGTCTTTTATTACGACTACACTGAAATCGTTGTCGATTTATTGTTGGTTACTGGTAGGATAGTAAAAAGAACTCATTCTGAGAACCTACACGTTTCAACTTAATCTTTTCACCAAGGGCTTAATTTTTCAAATATTTTGATTCTGTTTTTGAAACTACTAGAATCTATAGTCTGAATTGCAAAATGTGAACCTTTTAGCTATTTCTTTTTGGGGAACTGGTTGGGTCCTGTGGCAAAAGGGGTTCTTGGATTTTATAACTATATGGTTGGTGTCAATACTTACCCCAAGGTAAGATCGTAAGAAGAAAGAAAATTTGTGCCTGAACTATATGTTAAGTATATTCAATTAGATCTCATTCAGTGTCGCCTTCTGGTGGAAAACTCATAAGTACCTACTCTTCGTTGCAGTCTGCTTTGAGTCACTACTTTTCATTTTATAGCATTGTAATCAATTACTTTTACATCCTCATCTTCTCCATTTTTAAAAGGTATTTTTAATTTTTTATTTTTCATTTTTACAAGAGATTTGCAGCACAACTTTGTGTCTAACATCATGCCCAGATACTTGGCTTTCTTTGCATAAGGAATACACTGTCCATTAATGTTTACAGGAATTTGTTCTATTTTCTTATTGGTAAAATCTACATGTACCGATTTGGTCTCATTTAACTTGATTCCCCATTTTCTTGTCATTTGTAGTTTTATTGATTGATGTTTGCAAGTTGATTCTAAGTTGTTGTTACCAACCACCATGATGGCAGTACCATCTGTAAATGTGGCTGTTGTGGTATTTTTTGATTGAGGGATATCAAAAGTGTATAATAAGTACAGGATCGGGCCTAGTACACTGCCTTGTGACACGCCTTCAACTCAGAGTAGGCTTCTTCCTGTTTGACTCTAAAAAATCTGTCTGTTATATATGACTGGAGTATCTCTGTGAACTGCCTTGGCAAGTATTTCTTTAGTTTTAGTATCAATCCTTCGTGCCAGACCTTATCAAATGCCTGGGCCACATCAAGAAAGACCACAGAACAAACTTTTTTCTCTTCAAGTGTTTTTTCTATTTGATGTATAGTAGAATGCTTATTCCTAAAGCCAAAGTTTTAAGTTTTTTTCTCTCAATAGTAGGTTTTAGCCTTTTAGGTAACAACTTTTCAAAAAGTTTACCTATTACAGGCAGTAATGAGATTGGTCTATATGATGGTCTTTCATGGGGTGATTTCCCAGGCTTTGGAATCATGATCACCTCCGCAACTTTCCACATTTTCCTACATTATCTCAATCTAAATAATGCATGAATTAGATTTGTTAATTTTAATGTAGTTTTCTTTGGAAGATTTTTTAACACTTCTCCAGTTACCAAGTCAAACCCTGGAGATTTTCTTGGGTTAATATTCTCTTTAATCTCTTTTAGCAACGCCTGAACAGTCCAAGTGGTAAGGGACCGGCCTTGCAATCGCATGGTCGTCGCGTCGCGTCGGTTCGAACCGCACTCGAGATTTTTCTCGGGGGTGGTCGGTATCGACTTCAGGCACCCTTCAGAGTTGGGGATAAAATTCGACATTGCTTCCCTTTAAACGGCGAGGAGGTTGGAAATGATAAAGCCATGGAACACTTTACACACACTTAAATACACTCCCGCTCCCGAGGTCCTGACAAATCTTTGACTTAGGACCCCGTTGGGCAACCACCACAGATAAAAAACAATACTTCTTTTGGAGAGGTAGGTTGAATACCTTCCTCTTCTTGTATTGCCATGTTTTCCCATGTCGTTTCATCTACATCATTTTGATCAGTTTCAAATATCTGTTCTAAGTGGTTTGAACGTAATTCAGCTTTTTCCTCGTTGCTTCTTGCCCATTTATTTCCTTCTATTTTTAATGGTGGAATTTGCATAGTCGGTCTTTTAAATCTTTTTGTTGTTTTCCAAAGAGAATAATCAGTGCTACTGTCATAGATTAGTTCTCTTAGGTAAGTATTAATAGACTCATTTTTAACCCGTTGAATTTATCTTTTTAACTGTTGACTAAGATTATTCAATTTTGTTTTCTCTTGAGGTCCTCTGCTGCCACCTTCGTCTTTGTCGTCTTTTTTCTGTTATTATTTGCCTAATTTCTTTTGGATAGTTATTACCATTACCCATGGTTTTTATTTTGATTAAGGTAGTATTTTCCCATGCTCCCCACTGTATATTCTTCACAAAGGAAGAATTAAAAATAAAAAGTAGAATATATATATATATTGGTTGATTGGTAGAAACAAGTACTTAGACCAACATGGACATATGGAGTGGAGCTGTGGGGCTGTACTAAACAGAGCAATAGAACAATGATTGAACGTTTTCAGAATAAACTACGACTCATTGCAAACGCTCCTTGGTATGTTAGAAATGGAGACCTCCATCGGGACTTATGTATAGAAACTGTTGATGAGATGATCAAGAAATATGCCAAAAGTCATGAAGAACGACTTCATCATCATGTGAATATTGAGGCCATCCAGCTCCTCGATTCAACTGGGTTGGAAGGAAGACTGAAAAGACTTAAACCTTTTGAATTGGTGTAATTAGTGAGTGAGGGCAAAAGCAAAGTATAGTGCGGATGTGTACACGCTAAAAGTAGTATACTTAAGAACATTATAACATCTAAGACGCTATTGAGTGAGCCGTTGCATTACGAATTTCGGTTAGATTCAAATTGCTCATTTGTCAAACAGACCAGTCTTTTTCTATTGCTTTTCTCTTTTTGTCAAATGTGTTTCCTAATTTGCAAATGACTTTCCAATCCGTTCAAAGTATAGTAGGCCTGCGGATTGGAAAGTCATTTGACAAATTCGGAAACATAATTGACAAAAGGGGAAAACCAAAAGAAAAAGACTGTAACATACATACCATGCTGGTGTTTATTTAAAAAAAAATCTTCTCCCTAATTGATGTTTCAACATCTGGTGGAAAAGCAAGACCCCCTTCACATTTTTGCTTCGTTCGGCTGCAGTCTTGCATGCATCGTTTAAGAACATTCTCAATGTCTTATTGGCCGAAATTCCCAAATGTTGCCAACTTATTTCGTGCGAGTGTTTCAAACGTAACATCTTCTTCTTCACTCATCTTTTCAGTGTCGATAGTTTTCCGCTGCAAATACTTTTGGCCTTGCCAAAGCAAATTTCTTCTTCGTTTCACAGTCCATTTAATTTTCCGGTGCTTCTGTTACAAGTGTTTTGGGCGCTTCCTTCTTCACGAATCTTCGGCAATAAGAAGGAGATGTTTACCGTTTCTATTGGTATGGTGCAGGCTTTGAGGGGATCTGTGGAATTTTTCTTCTTCTCGTCCATACTTTTCGGCGTCGCTAGTTTTCTAACAGAAACACTTTTGGCCTTGCCAAAGCAAATTCTTTATAAAAAAAAATTTGGTGTCCCTTCTTTTCTGTTTCTTTCATTTCGGATTCTTTGTTTTTGTTTCACTTCTCTAGTGCTTCTATTACAAGTTTTTTGGACACTTCTTCAGCTAAAGACTCTTCGACAATAAGAAGATGAAGGATGAAGATGGTAACTGTTTTAATTGGAGTAGGCTTTGAAGAGATTTGCGGAATTCTTCTTTCTTTCTTCATACCTTTAAGCGTCGCATGTTTTCTGGCTCTGTCCTATTGCTTCATTTTCCTTTTTTCTTGTCGTTTTTGCTTTCCTTCATTTCTAATTATTTTTTTTTTAATATTTGTGTTTGTGTGTTGATTCTTTTTTTGTTTTCCCAGATACTGGTTCATTTCCTTTCGCTTCATTTCATGGGAGTAGGCTTCTTCTTCTTCTTCATACCTTTCAGCATCGCTTGTTTTCTGACTCTGTTTAAGACTCTGTCCCATTGCTTCACTTTCCTTTTCTTTGTCATTTTTGTTTTCTGTTCTTGTCTGTTTCCTCCATTTTTGACATATATATATATTTTTTTAAATACTTTACTTAATGGCTTTAATACCTATCACGTTGGCAGCTGATATTTATAATAAACATTTGATGAAGCTATTAATTGGGGAAACGTAGATTAAATTATGCTTAATTTGATAGGAAACAAATCTTCACGGTTTAAGATGCCATCTGTCATTTTTATATATCAAAATTGAAGCCAAAATATATTTGTTTTGTAGCAACTTGATTAGAGTGTCAGTTCTAATCAGGATAGCAGTCAACAGAACTGATACACTGCTCCTTAAGTTCGCAGTTCGCAGTGGATGAAGGACATTTAGTAATAAAACGTTTTTAATATGCCAAAGTTATCAGTAGACTTGGGACATTTCGGAGCGTTGCCACAGCTCGACGAATGAGCACTTTTGATTGGTCCTCGTAGTGTGTAACCACGGCAACACTCCGAAATGTCCGAAGTCTAGTTATCAGCTGTAACAGTTTTAGTCAGGTTAATTGGCGATGAATTGAATATGTCATTGGCTGTTGATGTGATGACAAATAACTCCCTGATTTAGTTTATGAAGTAATTTATGCTGGTCTAAAAGTTTTAATGAATATATTTAATAAATAGGATGACTTAGGCCCACTTGTTTAATTCCAACTTAATTTTAAGCTAAAGCTTAAACTCTTAACCAACAATTGTTCGTTGTTATGGGTTTAAGTTTCAGCTTAAATTTAAACTGGCATTGTACCTACAACTGGGCCTTAGAGGTATTACTCATTACGTGAATAAATTTTTCTCAATGTAAAATTGTACAGAGTGAATCAAGCGAAAGAGGAAATATTTTGAAGGAAGACTGTACAAGTCAGTATAAAAGACTAGGCTTAACGAGCAAGCAAATGTTTACGTTTTACGTCCTGTATTCATTACAACTAATTGTAAGTCTTTTGAATCTTGAAGATTGAATGAAACAGTCGGTATGTATGCAGTGTAATTTAGTCTTCATGAGATTCAAGTGCAAGTTAAAGTTAAATCGTATTCACCGCCTAGAAGAATGGGAATTTAAACGACGGCATAATTGATTCAATTTCAATAAAAGCGTGGAGCATACTTACATATACTTTCGCTGCAGCCAATCAATTCGATACGTGAATTTACATAACATTTTTTTTGGAACGAAGTTGATGTTTTATTGTTTGGCCAGGCAAGACGTGTAGGTACTTACACACGGTTATTTAAGAAAGTGTTGTAATGTAATTAAGGTCGCCAGACATTTTAATGAAACGACTAATTGAAATATATAGCTCCTATGAATTTGTTTATTTTTAGTTTTGTGCTCAGGATTACTGACTTAATTACTTACAAATTTTATTTATTAGCTCAAAGGATGATAGTGATTCAGGAAAAGTGACCTGCTTTCATGTACCTAATACTAGCTTTGGCTCAAATTTGTTCGAATCTATAACAAAATAAATCTTATTCCAGATTGTCTTATCTTTTATGTTTTCGTTGCTTCATTTCACTTCAATTCATTATATTCCATTATAAAAAAAAATATAACAATAGCTTTTCACGTTCCCACGAACGAATTTCCAAATAATTTTTATAATTCGTCCTTCGGGTACCTACAAGAAAGGTCTAAATGCAGTTTTTATAATTTTTAAAAATAAAAGTTAAATTTACTCTTTGACTTCTAAGAATTAGCGAATCAGTATTTGTCAGGTTAATTTCCGCGGCATACAATGTAAGTATTTTGAGAAAATGACAACTTTTATAGAACACCATGTATATCATTTAAATAAATCGAGTGTTTTCTAATAAATTCAGAATTTGATCTTCTAGATTTTAGATCAATCTAAATCGAATCTGAAGGAACTGTAAAGCCATTTCAACTACAGCGTAAAATATAAGTATATTCGGAAAATGACAATTTTAATAGAACACCATGTATACTCGCATCATAGTTCAGTGGAAATAAATCAGTTGTTTTCTAATTCACAATTTGGCCTTCTAGAAGAATCTAAATCGAATCTGAAGAAATTGTCAAGCCATTTCAAATGCACCGTAAAATACAAGTATTTTGGGAAAATGACAATTTTAATAGAACACCATGTATACTCGTATCATTGTCCAGTGGAAATAAATCAAGTGTTTTTTTCTAATTCAGAATTTGCTCTTCTAGAAGCATCTAAATCGAATATGAAGGAATTGTCAAGCCATTTCAAGCGCAGCGTAAAATACAAGTATTTTGGAAAAATTACAATTATAATAGAACACCATGTAAATTCGTATAATTGTTCAGTGGAAATAAATCGGTTGTTTTCTAATCGACAATTTGGCCTTCTAGAAGAATCTAAATCGAATCTGAAGAAATTGTCAAGCTATTTCAAGTGCAGCGTAAAATATAAGAATTTTTGGAAAATGAGAATTTTAATAGATCATGTATACTCGTACCATTGTCCAGTGGAAATAAATCAAGTGTTTTCTAATTCAGAATTTGATCTTCTAGAAGAATCTAAATCAAATTCGAAGAAAGCTTCAAGCCAACATAAAATACAACAGTTCTGAGAAAAATATCATAGTTTAATGAAACACCTTGTGCATCATTGTATTTTTTTAAATTGTAATTTAAGTTCCGCCGTAATTTTTCATAGATAATGTGATAGGCATAAAGCGATTGTATTTTAATAATTTTTTAAATTTACATTAATTCGCACATTAATTTTAATTCCGGCAGTTCTCGCGTTATCGTCGGTATACATTGAGTTCACAAGTGTTTGTATTACCTATGTAACTCGTGTCTAAATAAAAACCTGGTCAAGTAGGCTACATTTAGTAATTCTGTTATGTAAATGCAATGGATAAATTTTCGATCACAACCTACTTGACCAGGTTTTTAGTTAGACCACAGTATACTTATCAATCAGTAGGGACAGCTCGAGTCGGCACCTTTGATGTTCATACTACCGTTTTCAGAGCCAATATGGCCGTTACTGGCGGGTTTTCATTTTAATGCTACTAGATGTTACTGGTTGAAAAAGTGGCACGGATAGAAATGATTGCAAGCAAATCATAGAATACGATGTTGTTTTACAAAACTTCAGATTTTCTACACAACATAAATTCATTATAATCTAACAAAGATGGTTTTCTGTTCAATCTTTCTCATCTCTCCGCATCCATCACACAAAATGCTGAATTAAAAAACGCCCGCTTAAAAGCAATTGATGAATTCACCGGTGCGCCACACGCGGCCGTTTGTGGAAAGTCCACCAGTTTTCGCACATGCGCACTCAGAAACTGTAGTGCCAGAAACCCCTAGCTGTCCCTACTGATTGATGAATATACTGTGGTTAGACGCTCGTTATGTATGTAGGTGTACTAGAAAAAAATGAGCGGACAAGTAGTAATTTTAGATGATGTAAGAGAGAAGGAGAGAGAAGGAGTGAGTCAGGACGAGGATGACAAATAATCGAATTTAAATTAAGGCAAAAATAATAAGTGGTCGATTTTCGATTCCTTCGTTCGAAGAAACTTCCTTTTTCCTTTCGTCAACGATTTCAAGGAATTGTAATTTAATTTAGTTTATAATTAAATGTCAAACTCTTTGAGAGTTTAAATGATTTTGAAAAAATCACGAGATATCTATGAATAGATAGACTATGAAAAATCAAGAAATCAATGAAACGCACATCGAAAGTCTGTTTTTATTTTGGTAAACATCGACGGGGGTGGGGTATAGCCGATCCTTAAAAAGGGGGTCGAGTTAATTAGAATCCAATTCAAGTTAAAGGAGGAGAGAAAAGGAACACGATTAAATTAATGGACGATTAATTCTCTGGAAGAATCTCCTCCAAGAAAAACTCCTTTTTTAATTGAAATCTTTAACAGTTTAGAATAAAACTTTGCCTTAAATTAAATCTACCAAAGTTTCTAAAGATAAAAGATAAACAATTTATCAAATAAGAAACGAGGCATAGTTTAAATGAACAAAGAAAGTACACAAGGTGAAATCTAACGAATAGACATAGAAAGTTCAACTTTGATAAATTGACTTTGACAATCGAACGTAAATGAAGAAAGTAAACAAGAGACGATTTTTCGATTGACTTCGAACGATTTGAACGAACTACTAAAATTTTAAAGTTTTAAATTAAAACGCTACAACAAAAGTGCAAGTGATTATAAAAGTAAACGATATAAAACAAACAGAAATTAAAGAAATATGTATATGAAAATATCAAACACAAGTGAAAGTGTGAAAAAAGAGACGATCGACCATTGTAATTAATGCGTTCGGCCGATCTGGGCAACTTCCTGTTGTTTCAAGAAGTAAAAACATAAAAAATTACAAAAATAAAATAATTTGAGATAATAATTTAAAGGAAAAGGAGAAAGCAAAATGACAAAATTTGATAAATTAAATAGAACAGTCGACTTTGAAAAAATAATCCAGTGAAGTGGGTAAACAAAAGACGATCGATTTCTCAATTAACAATGAAACGAAACCAAAAGAACAAAGCAAAAAAATAATAATAAACTGCATAAAGTTATTAGAAAACGAAAAAAACAAAAACAAAAGCAAAATTGAAGAAGAATTTCATATTTTTCTTATTATATAAAATCGGTTCAACGACTTTTTGTTGTTTTAAAAAAGTACGAGTATAAGGAATTACAAAATTGTCGAAAAAAAAATTTTCGATGGTAATTTAAAAAGAAGGAGAAAGCAAAACAACTTAAACAAAGAAATGATAATCGAAAGACAAAAATGGTAAACGAGAGATAATCAATTTCTCAATTAACAATGAAACGAAACCAAAAGGACAAAACAAAGATAGACTAAAATAATAATCATAATAATAAATTAGAGGTAATTAATTTAACATTAGTAAATATTTATAGGCCACCAAATGTTGGTATCTTTAAAGAATTTATGATAGCGTACTTACCTGTTCAACCTCAAAGAAAAATGTCATTTTCACTGGTGACTTTAACATAATATTTAACAGTAATGACCCAGAAACATTTTCCTGAATTTCGTAAAGTCCTATGGTTATTTACCAACTATAACAGACAAAACTAGAAACAACCACTGTCTTGACAATATTACATTTATCATACAGTACAGTTTGCATCTCAGGTTGTAAATTGCAATTTATCAGACCATCTAGGTCAGTCGATCAGCTTGTCATTATCCAAACAGCATTACCAGAAAATCTATTACAGACCAACTATTGAAACAGGTTTGTATAGACTGTTTCAGTTGTTAGAAAATGTCGACTGGCATTTTATCCAGGAAGATACCATGCAGCTGAGTATTTCACTTATCTATTAGAGTCCACTATAGGTGAGTTGTTCCCTGAAAAAGAATTTAAAAGCTAAGATACCACTAATATACATAATTTGGTTCAGTGAAAAATTACGAAACGAGCTCTTTTCTTAAAGACTTTAACAAACAATATCCACAGTTAATACTCTCTGAAACTATTAAAAACCTAATTATTGTCTATCGCAAAGAAATTATTAATATGATATTTATATCCAAAACAGTTCAAACAAATCTAAAACCATTTGGCGTTTCGCCAACAATTATAAATCAAAATCGCTTTCTAAATCAGAGCCGATAACCTCAGCATTTCATTTTAATGAATTTTTCTCAGGGATCGAAATCATGAATAACCTACAACCTACCGTTATAAACCTTTTTCAACTCACTATGGAAGTAATTTCCTTTGAACAGACGCTATATCTAACAGAAGTAACTTATAGCGAGGTTCGTGATGCGATTAACAAACTGAAAACAAACTGTAGCCCTGATTGTTTTGGCTTAAACTCCAAAATCATTAAATACATCAAAAATTTAATCATAATACCTCTAACTAAGTTGCTAAACCGAGCTATTAAAGAAAATACTTTCCCAAAAGTATTTAAAATCTCTCGTACAGTCCCGATTCACAAAAACGGTGCTTCTTCTGACAGCGCGAACTATAGACCTATCTGCATTATCCCCATCCCGGGAAAATTTTTCAAAATTATTTTAAATACCCAAATACTCCAGCATTTTAAAACAAATAACCCACTGTGTAATTCACAATTTGTATTTAGACTTGGTAGATCTGCAGAAAACGCTTTTATTCAACTTCATGTCATACCTGAATGACAAGGTGAAACAAGGACTGTATATAAACTCTCTATTTTGTGACTGTCGATCACAAAACCCTCCTTGGTAAATTAAAAATATATAATTTTTCAAATAATCTTTTGTCGTTACTTAAGTCGTATTTCTCTGAAAGATACCAGTATGTCGACATCAACAACACAAATCGGAACTTATTGAAATAAGAAATGGAGTTTTCCAAGGTTCCTTCCTAGGACTACTTTTCTTTCTAATTTATATTAATGACCTAGAGTATTGTATCCATGACGCCAACTTAATCTTATACGCTGACGACACCACCATTTCAATATCTAGTGACAATTTCCACAATGTCTTACTCTCTGCAGAGAACGTTAAATCCTCCTGTCAAAATTGGTTTCTTGCTAACAAGTTAAGCTTAAACGAAACAAAGACGCAACACATTATATTCTCAACTAGACCCATTAATGATTTCACAAACCCAACTTCAGCCAAACTGCTTGGGATGTATTTTGAATCCTCTCTCCTGTCTCAAGAACACTGTGATTATCTAGCTAACAAACTAATTTATCTTTTTAGGAATCTATGTTACAAACTGACTCGTAAAAATCTGGTCTGTATATATCATGGTTTGTTTGAAGCTGCTTTATCGTATGGTCTCCTTATGTGGGGTCACTCCCCATCTATTAAAAGAATCTTCAACTTTCAAAGAAAGGTCATCCGAATATTAGCCAACAAACCTTATAGAGAGGAAACAAAACGCCTTTTTCGTTCCTTAAGGATCCAAACTGTTCCGTCCTTATACATTTTCAAGTGCTTAGTGTACCTACATAAAAAAAAATGTTCAACAAATAAGTACATGGTCATGATACTAGATCAACTAACGGTTTTTACACCCCATAACACCGGATACATTGCACCAAAAATGGCCTAAATTTTTACGGTATAAAGCATTATTATGCATTACCGGATGAAATTAAAAAAAACTACCAATAACTAAATTTAAAACTGTCATGGAAAATTTTTTAATTGATCTGGCTCCGTTTGAATGTAACAGTTTCTTAAACAATGATTTTTCCAACATAATAAAGGTCAAATAATATACAAACTTACTGAGGAAAGTGGTCATGCTGTCTCCATGGTCAACATTTGTTTCGCCCTCCCCCCCCTTTAGGTACAACACCGACTTGTGCAATTTTGTTTTGCACTTGTATGTATGTTTCTTGTGATTTGTGTATGAATATGTGACCTATGTAAACATTTAATTGGATAACATCAATAAATTATTATTATTATAGAAAACGAAAAAAAAAAATTATAAAATCGATTCGACCGATTTGCACGACTTTCTCTTATTTCAAGAAAAGTACAAATGTAACAAAAAAATTTAAAAAAAATGAATTTTAGATGGCAATTTGAAAGAAAAAGGAGAAAGCAGAACGACTTAAACAAAAGAAATTTACAACTGAATGGGTAGGCAAAAGACGATCGGTTTCTCAATTAACAATGAAACGAAACCAAAAGAACAAAACAAAGATAGAAAAAAAAGATAAACTGCATATAAAGCAATTCGAAAACGAAGAAAAAAAAGTAAAATTGAAGAATTTCATAATTATATAAAATCGGTTCGACCGATTTGAATGTTAAACAAAAGACGATCTGTTTTTGAATTAAATATTCGACTGATTTCAACGGATAAGTATGCCTACTGCGATTGCTTTAAAAAAAACTGGGATTGTAGTGATTTTGATTTTGGTTCTGCTCTAAGCCACTAGATGGTGAGTTAAAGAGTTACCCTCTTCATTCTTTTCTCATTGTGAACACTCTAAAACTGTAGCGACAATCTACTAGATGGCGCTAGTAAAACAATACCGTTTGATTATTCTGTATATTGACGAAATACAACACTATCTGAAGTGCACATTTTTGAGAAAAAAAAAACCCGTAAATGACAGACTTTTTTAACTTCTCTTTGAATCGCAGCGAAAATAGTTCGATTAGTTGATAACAGATGGCGCCAGGTTAATTTTAAAGTATGTAATTTGAGGAACAGTTTTAGCACTTTCTCTTTAAATAAAATGAGAAATTAAGATATGCCTCCTTTTTTAGCACAGCAGGAAGCGCAGCGAAGATTTTTTTCTTTAAGTTAAATTTGCAGCTCTTGATTTACCTAAGTGTCAATGGAAGGCGTCAAACACTTGTCACAAAACAAGGAATTCGCTGTAATTTAGATAAGTATGCCTACCATGCTTATTTTAAAAAAGAAAGAAACTGGAACTGTGGTGAGTTTGGTTCTGTTCTAAGCCACTAGATGATGCCTGCGGTATAACACCGCGGTAATAATAAAATTTGAGAGTCGAAGAGTACCCTCTTCATCTTTTTTTTTCTTGTGAACCTTTTAAAACTGCAGCGACACGCCACTAGATGGTACTAATGAAACAATACCGTTTGTTTATTTTGTATTTTGATAAGATACAACACTCTCTGAAGTGACATTTTTTGAGAGAGAAAAAAAACATAAATGACAGATTTATTTTTACCGTCTCTTTAAATCTCAGAGGAAATAGTTCGATTAATTGATACTAGATGGCGCCAGCTTCATATTGAAATTTAAGGAACTGAAATCCCTTTCATTGTTACCAGTTTCTCTTTACTGAAATGAGAAATAAAAAAATGCGTATGCGTACTTATTTAACACAGCAGAAAAAGCAATGAAGATTTTTTCTTTATCTTTTCCTTTTGGTGAACGCTTTAAAAAAACTGCAGTGACAATCCACTAGATGGCGCTAGTAAAACAATACCGTTTGTTTATTCTGTATTTTGACAAAATAACATCATCATATTAAGTGTACAATTAAAAAGAAAAAAAAAACAAAAACAAATGAGACTTCTTTTTTCTTTTCACCGTCTCTTTGAATCGCAGAGAAAATAGTTCGATTAGTTGATACTAGATGGCGCTAATTTAAGGAATTAGATCTCTTTCATTGTTACCAGTTTCTCTTTACTGAAATGAGGAATTAAACACGGCAGAGTACACAACGAAGATTTGTTCTTTACCTTTTTCGTTTTGTGAACGCTCTTAAAAACTGCAGCGACAATCCCCACATGGCGCTAGTAAAACAATGCCGTTTATTTATTCTGTATTTTGATAAAATACAACATCACCTTATGTGAACAATTTAAAAAAAACACAAAATGACAGACTTCTTAGACACAAAAAGTTCAACTTTGATAAATTGACTTTGACAATCAAAAATGGGGAAAGTAAACAAAAGATGATCGATTTTTCGATTGATTTCGAATGATTTAAACAAACTATTAAAATTCGTTTTAAATTAAAACGCTAAAACAAAAGTGTAAGTGATTAAAAAGGTAAACGACGAAACTATGTATGTACATAAAACAAACAGAAATTAAAAAAATATGTATACATATAAAAATATCAAACACAAGTGAAAGTGCGAAATATAAGACGATCGACCATTTAATTAACACGTTCGATCAATCTGGACGACTTCCTGTTGTTTCAAGCAGTAAAAGCGTAAGAAATTACAGAAGTAAAAATAAAATAATTTGAGAAGATAATAATTTCAAGGGAAAGGAGAAAGCAAATTACAAAATTTGATAAATGAAACAGAACAATCGACTTTGAAAGACAATGGATGATATGAATAAAATGAAGTACCTACATGCTTACACTTCAAAAATTCGCAATATATTCTTAACTTAGTAAGAAAAAAAAATACTGAGTTCCCGCTTGCTTTGAAGTAAAAACTCCAGTAAAGAGTTTTTTCTCATCACTTGAGCATAAACTTAAATTTGGTACGAGTAAGGGAAAACTTTATACTTCACGTCATAGTATATTCTCGTAAATTTGTGAGTTTGGTCAGTATCAGACTCAGCTTCATACAAAACTGGTGCATGACAAATATGGCCGAATATACAGTGTGTCCTCGGTTGGACCTAACTATACTTGTAAACTTCCTTATTTCGTATTTTAGGAAGAACAGTCATTCTTCATAAAAAGTTTTGATTCTTCTAGCAATAGCAGGTCCTTAGCCACTACAAAAATTTCAAAATAGCATACAGGGTGGTTAGAAAACGAGACAATGTGAAATTTGTTTAAGAGTAAAGTACCTTTTCTTTGCCTCACTTGCTTTTATAGACTTAGAAAAGGCCTTTGATAAAGTACCAAGAAAGAAAATTTGGGAGTCACTGCAACGAAGACAAATAAATGAAAAAAACAATTCAGGCCATAAAAAGCCCATACAAGAAAAATAAAAACTGTGTAATATGGAAAAATAACCAGTCAGATGTGTTTCTGACTAAGGAAGGACTGTGACAAGACGGAGGCTTAAGTCCATTGCTTTTTATTATATTTAAGGATGATATAATCAGAAGATGTTCAGATAAAGCACACAAGCTAAACGTAGGATACAAGAACTTACAAATGGTTAAAATGTTTGAAGGGGCACTTGCGGATGACGTGATGGTGAACATCAAAATTTGGAGCGAAATACTGTAGGAATCCGGAATGACAATGATCCAAGCTAAGACGAAATGCATGAGAATGGGAGACCAACGAGAAACGAATATACAAGTAGAAGGCATCAAAATTGAACAAGTCGATATATTTCAATATCTAGGAGTAGAAATTAACAACAGAATAGATAAAGCAATGAAAACCTATTATACCATGAATAAAGGCTTGATAGGAAGTGTCACGGAAAACAAAGATAAACGTCTACAAAATGACTTTCGGCTGTGAAACATGGATCCTAACTAGCAGACAGCAAAGCAAACTACAAGCAGCCGAAATGAAGTACTTGAGGAAGATCAAAGGTGTCACCAAGAAAGACAGAATCAGAAATACACAAATACGAACGTTAACTACACACATCGAGGAAAAGCAATTGAATTGGTGGCGACACCTGCGACGTATGAGAGGTGAAAGACATGTGTTTGACGTATGGAAAGCAAGAATACATAAGAAGAGGAACAAGAGTAGATCGAAAAAGACATGGACCAACACTATAACTGAGTTGCTGGCGAAGAAAGGAGGAAGCACATGGGAAGAAACTAAACGAAAAGCGCAGGACAAGAAAGATTGGTCCAAATTCGTATACCAATGGTGGTATTGTAACCACACACCTTAATTGGTAGAAATGGGCTTTGATTATATACATATATATATAAATAAAAAGAAAGACCTTTAGATGGCAATTAAAAAAAAAGGAAAAAGCAAAATGACTTAGATTGACGAAAGACAAAAAATTATAAGTGAATGCGTTAATGTCATTGCTTGCTTTATGCAAGTGTGATTTTTTTCTCATTACCAGCAATTATATTTGAGATTTACACTTGAAAGCGTATTTTTAAATTATATTGTTTTAATTTGCAAGAGCAATATAATCAATTCTCATTTTTGAGAACCATCGATGTCAAACTCGAATGCTTTTAGTTTTATGTATTTCCTTAATTTCACTTCAAGGTAACGTTAAATTATCTTAACAAAAATTTCCTTATCTTATTCACCTTACATGCGTTTGATTACCGTAACCCATGTAGGCATACATCATTATCAAGATTTGATAAAGAGTACCAAATTCCCAACTGAACAGAAAATAAATGATTGTGAGTTTAAAATGAAAAGACTTTATTGACGTCTGAAACGCTTATTTTACGGCATTTTTATGACAATTCATTAACCAAATTTTATAGTTTTTACAACACAGATTAAGATAAAGTTTTCATTTTCGTAATGTTTATAATTTTATTATTATTAACAGTGAGTATTTTAATAGCAAGAAAATATTATGCATTAGTTGATCATGATCATGAATGTGTTTTTTTTTGTTCATTTTGTAATATACCGGCTGTTTTAAATTAAATGTGTACTAAAGGGATCTCCTAAATCGTTAAAGATGTAGATTCGATCAAATGGGAAAAAGCTGCATCGATCAATGCCTAATTCTATTGCAAAGGACAAAATCGAAAGACATTGATTTCATGAAATGGGATTGTTCTGGATTTCGTTCCTAACTTGCTATTAGGATCTGAATCGATTTTATATTGTAGAATTCTCTATTGCAGATTCACGCACATCCTTCGACGTAGATTCCTCACAGCCGCCGCCGTTGATCCGTCCGTCCGTTCGTTATTTTTAGTCCTCATCATCGGGGAAAAAGAAAAAACGGCAGACAATAATGAATAACTTACGACAGCGACGCGCCGTTACGGTATACCGTTTGCGTTTCCATATACGAACAAGTTCCATTAAAGTTAGTTACTATTTTAATTCAAACGTATGCGTATTGAATTTAAATTCAAATTGTGAGGCTCTAAATCGCGTGGGCCACGGAAATCTCTTCCTCGATCATAGTAGGTGTGTTCTACGAGCATGTGTGCGAGTGTGTGTGGTAACCACAGACCTAACAAACCTTGGAATGCAAAGAGGCTTTGCGAATTTTTTTCGGTCGCAAGTGAAACCACAGCTTACGCTTATGTTACTTAACAGATTCGCATACCATCGTTTTCTTTAAGTTAATTAATAGTGTGTTCAATTAATCTTAGGTTTTGAAATTCCAGATACGTTTAGATTCAATGATTTCTTAAAAATGTAGCATACCTACCTGTATAGTAACATGTGTTCATTTAATAATACGGTAGCATTACCTGTGGAAACATTTTGCTTTGGAAAACGTACGTCGCAGTGTTAAAATTGAACATAACCTCACTTTTAAATGTTAGCATGACATAAATCATAAAATAACAGTGACCTACAAATACCTACTCACTCACAAATTAAACAACTTATTACATAACATTCACAGAATTCTTGCACCAATGTGGGTGGCAAGGATAGAGGTGAATATCTTTACGGAACAATTTGTGGCACGTTCCCACAGTAAGCTCGATCTGTTGTGATATTTGGCGGATAGAAGTGTGAGAAGCATTTTTCATTATGTCCTTAACCTCGGCAGTACGTCTTCGAGGTTGATCTGTTGCTTTTCTTCGGATTTCACAAAACAACTGTTGTACACACCAGTGCAGATTGTCTTCGAGTGTTTTGTGATTAATAATGACATCGGGAAATTCAACACTAAACTCTTCCAAGCAGTTTCGTACTCAGTACACCCATGCCCCATCGATTTTTGAACTATTACGAAAATAACTTCCAATCACAACTGCTTTTTGCTCTAATGTAAACACCATTTTGTAATGCAACGGATGTGAAGTAAACGAGTCGTGAAAATAACTTATTTTTGTATAAAACCAACGAACACGAGAACACTTACTCGACAGTTGACAGGACGAATGACACTAGTGATAATTCTGTTCGCGGCGAGCTTAAGCTACGACATGCCTTTACGAAAACAAAATATTTCCATAGTCAATACTACCCGAATATTAAAGAAACACATGATACATATATAGGGTGATTCAGGTCTAATCTGGATAGAAATTCACTAAATAATGGGACGAGACAAAAGGTGACTTCAGGTGTTTTGCTCATTTTAATAATAATAAGCTCTTTATTGACCAATTAAGAGTTACAATCTGCACATATATCTACATGTATTTAAACAATTAAGAAGAAGAAAACACTGAATTGGTCAATCGACGCAGGATCAGACTTAACTTGAGCAAGTTGATGTTTGATTTACATCCTGTACCGAATGCATACGAATGCATAAGAAGAAGGTATGGTGTCATTGTGCTGTAAATAGTTGCTGTAGCCGACAATGAGAAATTATCGAGTAACCTTATTTCTCAGGTTAAATAAACGCCAACGGTTATTTGTTTGTATTTAGTTTGTATTTTTATCAAGTTTATTAACTAGTAGCACTAGATTGCCTCATGTAAAGACATTTACAAAACTACTAGACTTACATTGTTGAATACCATCCTGTTAAAAGCGCCATTGATCTCATTTTTTGTAATAGAAATTGATTTTTGTATCGTCTCCTGCTATAAAATCTTAATGTGGAAGCTCTAGTGAAATGATCCTAACTTATGGGTTTAAGCGTTAACTTAAATTTAAACAGGCCTGAGAATTTAATGTTTAAGTTTTCAAAAGATATTCTTTCTTAATCACACATATGCAGGGTGTCTCATAAGTAAGGGGAGGTAATGTAAGGACTAACAAAATGGTTGTGCTTCGGTAATTTTTTTGTGAAAATTTTTGGAGAAATTATTAATGGAATACGGTCCTGTTTGCTTATAAATTCTATGTGTCATTGGCACTCAGATGTGATGTAAAACGATAATAAAACGGGCCTGCTCAACATAATGACACTTAATGCTGGGGTTTTTGAACTCCGACCATTACGTCATTATTTACCGCGATGTTTACAGCAAGTGTTCGAAATGCCCTCCGTTGGCATCCATACGGTGACGAAAATTTGCTTACACTAAAGTTTACTGCTGCCAATTTTTGTTGTTGCATCCACTGGCAGACACGCGTCGCTGATGGTAATCCTCTTCTATCAAGTGTTGCACACGTTGCACGTGTTAGGTATGTAACAAGTTTTCGGTTAGAATATAGTGCACAACAGTACTTGGCACGCCAATTTCACCTATACTGCGCACAGGATTATTGTTATTATTATAAAAATTTTGTTGCAAATCGGTTTCAGCAACCCGACATTAAAGCTTTCGCCTTGCGGCACAATAGGGGTCGGGTTGCGCAGGTCATGGAAGCCAGGTTCGTACTCAGTAATGTACTTTATCATATCTCCGAAACGATGCTGTTCTCGTAATTTTGTTAGAGGAAAAAATGTTTTTATATATGGTCACCTATACACTGCTGGCGTATGACCTCTTATTTATGAGACAGCTTGTATATTCCATAATTGAAACTCGTAAAATATTAACGTAAACAGATGGCGCTTCGAATCGCTTAATAATCTTAATAACTTTACAATTAGTTTTATGAATTTGAAATATTCTGAAACGTTCGATACCAACTTAAATTTCATTTTATATACATATACAGGGTGAGTTATTAAGCGCCCCTTCTTCCATAGCTCATTTATAGAACGAGATAGAATTTTTTTCTTTTACAAGGACATTCTACCTATTGAGCACTATAACCTAAAATTACTTTGATACTTACAGAGTGTTACATAAAATAATGGCAGCATGCAGCGGGATTTTTTTTAATGGAACACTCTGTGTATTTTCCTATAGAAAGATATAACACTCGATCCTCTAAACAGCAGCACATAAAATATTTATTTTTATTTAACCAATTAAGAGTAAATTAATATTTTATCGAAAACGGTCTGATTTTCAACTTCTCTTAAAATACTAACTGTAAACGTATCGTTTGTCGTACGGGAATAAAAATAGGTAGTGTTATAAATTAAAGTATAGGAATAACCCAGATATAAATTCATTTAGTTTCATTTGTTTTTCAAGTGTTGAAGCCTGTGAAATTGTCAGATTTTCAAATTTCCGTTATTCAATTTTTTTAAATGCAACCCCCCCTATCTCTTTTCACGAATAGATAGTGTTCATGTTCCTCTTCAATTCTGTTATAGGTTTTCTGCATCTAATCCTTACAGTTTTTTTGATATAATAAACTTTTTACATTTTACTCTAAAATCAATATTAAAAGTTATTTAACGTACCGTATTTTAATTTCTTTAAGACAGCGCCCTCTATTTCATAAAACAGATGGATAATATAAAATTTACAATTGATTACAGACTCTTATTACATTATAATCATCGTATTTTTGTTATAATACAGTCCTTTTACTTTGTTTTAATTAAGAATGCTTTAAAATTGATTCGATGTAGTTCCTAAGCCTCAGTTGTCTTCAATAACATTTGATTTAATAAAATCTGAATACTTGAACAAAAGAAATTCACCGATTTTCATTTATTTGTTAGATTATTAATTTATTATTTGTATTTTTTTTGAAGTACAACAATTTTTACATTAAGGTAATTATTTGTAAACACTGATGTTTTCTTTTGCTGTAAACCACATCGAATCAATTTTAAGACATTGTTAATTACAACAAAGTGAAAGAACTGTATTATAATAAAAATACGATGATTTTAATGTAATAAGAGTCTGTAACCAATTGTAAACTTGATATTATCCATCTGTTTTATGAAATAGAGGGCGCTGTCTTAAAAAAATTAAAATACGGTACGTTAAATCACTTTTTAATATTGATTTTAGAGTAAAAATGTAAAAAGTTTATTATAGCAAAAAAACTGTAAGATTTATATGCAGAAAACCTATAACAGAATTGAAGAGGAACATGAACACTCTCTATTCGTGAAAAGAGATAGGGGGGGTTGCATTTAAAAAAATTGAATAACGGCAATTTGAAAATCTGACAATTACACAGGCTTCAACACTTGAAAAAACAAATGAAACTAAATGAATTTATATCTGGGTTATTCCTATACTTTAATTTATAACACTACCTATTTTTATTCCCGTGCGACAAACGATACGTTTACAGTTAGTATTTTAAGAGAAGTTGAAAATCAGACCGTTTTCGATAAAATATTAATTTACTCTTAATTGGTTAAATAAATATAAATATTTTATGTGCTGCTGTTTAGAGAATCGAGTGTTATATCTTTCTATAGGAAAATACACAGAGTGTTCCATTAAAAAAAATCCCGCTGCATGCTGCCATTATTTTATGTAACACTCTGTACGTATCAAAATAATTTTAGGTTATAGTGCTCAATAGGTAGAATGTCCCTGTAAAAGAAAAAAATTCTATCTCGTTCTATAAATGAGCTATGGAAGAAGGGGCGCTTAATAACTCACCCTGTATATAAAAAAATAATCCACAAAAAATATATTTGATTTTCGAATGAAGTATATCATTAGATAGAGCTTTCGGAATAGATTTTGTAAATCATGAAATATGCAGAGGGACAGTCCTAGCAGAGCTAAAGTCCATTCACGTTAAGAACATAGCGTTGAGCTATGATTATGGGCTTATGATTGGTTGAAATTTGAGGCAAGTTTCAAGTATTCATGAATTAAACTTACAGGCAATTATAAATAATTCAAATGATTCTAAACAATTACTAATATTTGACATATTTTAATAGCAAACTTTATAATGAAATTTAGAATCTTAGTTCACTGTTTTTCTAAATATAAAAATTTTGAATTTACCGCTCTTTCCGATTATATACTTATTACACCTGTGTGATACGTACACAAACATCAGCGCCAATTACTATATTCTTAAAGTGAATGGACTATAGTTATTAATGCGATATCACTCAATTAATACGCGGTATAACTTTTTACAGTTGATTTTCATTTTATTTTGTACATTTTTCTTGAGAATCTTGCATTTCTTCGTTTTAAAATAACAGTTATTTTTTAAATTGTGTGTGACCAAATAACTTGCACTAATTAATTTCCACACACAAACTCATATTCCGTGTTCATATTATTCGGATCGATTTGAATTTGCACAGGTTTTTTTTTTGCTGTCATTGTTGTACATTAAGTAACGTGCCTTTTTAAAAATTTCCCCTCATAGTTGGCCGTGTATTGTTAGTTGTGAACCAGCCTAGCTTGAAACTTAGTAAATTGACGTATATCATAATCTCACTTTTCTTTCTTTTGTTAGGCGCTTTCCAGGTTAGCATCGGAGTGGCTCTGAGCTATGTCGGAGTAACTCTAAGTTACTCCAGAGTACCTCGAAGCAACTTAGGCGCTAACCTGGAAAGCGCCTATTTATTGCTTTTATTAGTTTAAAAGTGGGGTTATGCTATTTCACACGTCAACTAATAATTCACGGCCAACTACGAGGAGAAATTTAGAGAAAGGCACGTTATATCATAATACATACAGAATCGGAAATTTTGGTACTGGACGTAGCAAGTTTACTTCAATTCGGTTCGCGGAGATTTAATTGACAATGGCCCAGCAGGATGGGCGGTAGCCGGCACCGGAAACAAGTGGGCATGATTAGTCAAATTTCCTTCTTTATTTTTCTAGTGCGTTCCCTGTCGCACGCATTATAAGAGGATGTCCAGTTAAACATTTACCGAATCTGTATATGTACAGATTGGTTGATTGCAGAAAAGACGAGTACATCGAAAAAGTCAAAGATGCAAAATCATACAATTTTTTGACAATGTAAATCGGTCTCTTTCAAATCTGAAATTTTATTTTTTTAAACAGGTTATATTTGACAATAAAATAAGAATTTTAAAACTAGAATTTCAGAGCATTTAAAAAAATTAAATTTCTATTACCTTTAAATCTTTAGAACGTATATTTATTTGTTCTCAAAAATGTAAAGAAAATTTTTCTACGAGCTTTCTTTAAGATTGAAACATACGAATTTGATGTTGATTTTGTATATATTAGATAACGTAATTCTATGTTTTAATTAATTAGACCGTAGATACAGGCATGTAAAATTGTCCTTGTTATTAAACATAATTAATGTTAAGTAATATAAAGCAGCAAAATCTCTTTGGAAATATTAACATTACTTTAGGCGTTTAGACGTAAGATCGGCAACGGTGTAACAAAAATTGGGTGTCACTATGGTTACCATTGTGTGACATGGGACCTTAAATGAGCGTTTGCTTCTTTTAATTTCTGATTTTTCTAAATGCTTTGAAAGCTTACCGTGTTTTTTGGCAAGCACGCCTAGACTTATTCCTTCCTCAAATTTTTACTTAGGAAACTTAACAATGGCTAAATAAAATAAGGTATTAAGAAGTGACAATTATTATTGTGTTAAATTTGATATCCAAACAATTCAGTGCAAATTCAGTTGTCAACAAAAATGAGGGTACCTATGATCTGTGGTTTCAAATTAGGAAGTTCATCTGCAAGGTGCAGCGTTGCCTATTTGTGATATCTTGAAACATTTATATCTAGAAAACCACGCACCGTAAAAATATTCTAAAAGTAACGAGCGTCTAAAAAAAAACCTGGTCAAGTTAGTTGTAATCGAGGATTTATCCATTGCGTTCACCTAACAGAATTACTAAATATAGCCTACTTGACAAGGTTTTTATTTAGACACGAGTTATATTTGTGCTTCTATTAATGTTCTCTTTCACTACCTAATTGGTGGTGCGACCCTATTGAATCATACTGCATATAGCTCGTGTGAAACATCATTAAATAGGAATTTTCTTTCTCTTTCCAGTGGTAGTATGTACATTCATCATCATGGTTTCAGACTATTGGATAGATCTTTGATTTGCATGACAATAGTATAAAAGAAAACAAATTGCAGTATTGCGAATGCTGATGTTGAGTTACTTTAATTGACTGCTGCAGTTTGTTTAATAAATAAGTAATGAAATGTGGAATATTAACAGGAATTTAATTAAGGAATGAAGAATTAATTTAATTAATTTAGAAACACTATTTCGGTGGAGTAAAAAGTACACTCCACAAATCAGAGAGCCTGTCCACACATTTGTGAACACTTTTGCGAGCGAATATTTATATTTATAAAGCAGTTCATGTAAATTGTAGAATTAAAAATAAAAAATGGCCATGTTTTGTCAGTTCTTTGCAAAAATTACAAAATTTAATATTATTATGTAAACTTTCCATTAAAACAACATCAGTCATTCAATGTCGATGGATTTTTTTACTATAAAAAGGTTAGGTATACGTTTTCTAAAATTAGGTATGTACATATTTTAATTTCGGTAACTTTGAAGTATCTTGTAACAGTGAGAATTCCAATTCCACTTTAATTATAGCAAAAGGAATACAACGTTTTTACTCCGAATTAAAGAACTGAAGAGCTATGTAAATAAAAGAATTTAATACTAAAAAACAATGTGCATTTAACTTGAATGAGCAGGTGTACTTGGTCGGTGAAAGGACGAAACGATGGTTAAATTATTTAATTTGTTTAATTAACTCGGCAAAGATCACGTGTTTGCAGCCGGAAGTTTTTTAACAGTTAAAATTTGACACTTACCTGTAAGTCTTATTTGGTAAAAATTGTTTGTACCTACCAGTCCTACTGATTGTTACTTTCTTTTATAGGTTTTTATTTTAACTAGTACTCTTTGGGGATGTCATGTCTCAACCCTTTACTTAAAGAAAATTTTGTGCAAATCGGTTTTGATTACAGCGGATTCCTCGAGCAGGCTCTGTACAGTTGGGCCTTCGTCAGCAGAACCGTAGCTCGAGAACTCCACTGCAAACCAAACCGATCTGTCCTAGGTTATTCGCCATTGCGATGTGAAAGTAATGAACATTTTAAGTAGCGACATCTTTCGATCGCTTTTTGACCTGACATTGCAGTAGGATTGACAAATTGAAGCCAGTTCGCTACATAATAAGTCATCCCATGCAAGGCGGCCATGCTTGCTGTCAAAGCATATGAAAATTTTAAGAAAATTTTGTGCAAATCGGTTTTGATTACAGCGGATTCCTCGAGCAGGCTCTGCACAGCTGTTTCAGGCCTAGTTGAGCCTTAAAGTACTTTTATTATTGCTTTCGTATTTTTTTCAATATCACATTTTATGTTGTGTTATAAAAGAAAAGTGTATTACATATTTAATTTATTAATTGTTGCAGTTATTTGTTAAAATAAGTTTATTTAGGCAGCACTCGGTATGCCTTCTTTCATGGTTCTCATTACCCCAACATGTTCGCAAAAAGAGCCAATTCCATTTTTTTAAATGAATATGTTATAATGTCTGTTACTGATATGTTTGATATAGTTACGTCATTTTAATGGTTTTTCCTTACACTAAATATAATAAAATTGTTGAGAAAATATACTTTATATTTTTCAAAACTAATTGATTTTTCCTTATCATCCTTGATGATTTCTTTTGACTTTCGATTTTTTTTTTGAATAAAACAGATTTGAGTTTTCTCATAAAATGTATTAAATGTTTTGCTCGTTTCTTGTAGTTATAAAGGTGAAATATGTATATAAAATGGTAGTACAGCACAAATCGAAGTAGACATGCAGATTATTAAGTCGCTCAGGTATTTATTTAATTCTATGGTAGAGTAGTGAGCATTTACCGTGGGCTTCTACGGGGCCCTGTCGCGTGGGAATTGCACAGTAGTGTCTGCATACCCCCTGCCTCCCTCGGACCTGTCCGTGCCCCCCACGAGTCGGAGCTTCTTCCACCGCCTCTGCTGCTGCTTTTTCATCATTTTAACATCATTTTAATTATTGAGTTGTTGATTATTCGAAACTCTCGCGCTCCGTTTTCGACGGGCGCGTTTTTCGCCCTCGCCCCAGCCTTGGAGGCGACGCCTCGGATTCCGAAAAAAAAAAAAAACGGTCGCGCGCGGTTTTTTGCCATGAGGTAATAGCTAAATTTCGTCTAGAGCGTCCATCTGTAGTCGTTTGTTTTCGATGATCCTTCTTTTTTTTTCTCTCCTTTCGCCATGTTGGGCACACAAGTCTTAACTTGTTGACCTGACAGCGCTAATTATTTACTTGTTAACTTAAAGGTAAATTCGTTTAGCCACAAGACTATTGATTTATAAAAAGACCAAATGATTCATTTATTAAATAAAAGCCATTTTTTATATTTTAGTCAAAAAATTGAGGTTACCAATTCTTTTGCAATTAAAGTTTCAAGGTGTGATCTAAGAACTAGTTTCCTTATTTGGATGTAAATACCCAATCCAGTTCAAGCCAGTCTTTACGTGTACAAGACGACTACTGACAAACATAAATATTTTAGATCTCCTGGTTTTGAATTTTGAAATTCAAAATAATTTCTTTTTAGTTTAATAGCTACTTCATCAGCAAATTTAGATCTTTGTCTTATTTGGGAGACTTTGAAATCGTTTAATCAAAACTATCAGAAGCGGTATAAGTTAGGATTTCTTATACAAATCTAATTGACATTGTCTAACTTGTCTGGGTATCGTTTTCATGTCGGAAATTGCACAAATTCATCTTGGCGTACCACAAGGTGGTATCCTTGAACCGTTTCTTTTCGTTACCTTTCTTATATGTACTTGTATTCAAATACGTGCAACAGTCGTCACTACTTGTACTTGTATTTTGCTAAATACACAAAGGCCTAAGGCACTTGTATTTGTACTTGTAAAATAAGTACCTGTACAAGTACTGTTAACGTTAATAATGCAAAAGTAAGTGAAAACGTTATTGTTTTTCTATGTTTGGGTACTTGCAGTTTATAGTTTTAGAACCAACACATTCACATGATAGATCGTTGGAGTTTTTTGATTTGCGCATATTCCTGATAATTCTATTTCTTGTATGTACAAGATTTGGTTCATTTCTTGAATAATTTAATTTACGCAGTAAATTGTATCAAAATTTAAATCGAATCAAAAACTATCTGGAAAAATAGAACGTGTTCTATCTTGAAACCACATCTGTCGCCCAAAAATTTCTTGTTTTAAATATTTTTAGTAGAAATCGAACCAAATCTTGTACTTGTATTTATTTGATTTATATGAAAGGTACTTGTATTTAATAAAAATAAAGTGGTAATACACAGAGAAGTATTATTGAAAATTTGCAATTTAAATGTCGGCTTTCGATTTCTAATATGTCAGGCGTAGCTTCCGGAAAGCGCTCCAGTGAAGTTACCTACGGCCGGCCTAACCTATATATAAGTGATGACGCCATCGTAAAATAGTGCTACCGGATATGGCGCATGCGTAAGGTGGTACATACATGTCCAATCATACACAGAAGCCAACAGTAGCCCAACAAAACCCCCCCACTCGTACATACAACACACACACACACACACACATGTACAGCCACCGCCGATCACAAAAAAGATCACACGGAACAGTAGCTGCCGGCGTAACCGTTCAGCAGACGAAGTGACTCCCATACGGACGCATTCTCACACCGAACATCTGTTATTGTGATTTGAATATTTTTGAATAATTAACTGTAATATTTTTATGTAAATACGGCCGATTTGAATTCATACATATTCATCTGCGGCCTGAAGGAGTTACGCCACAGATCACTTCCTTTTTCTTCTAATATTTCATCAAAGGTCAAAGCTTCTTCATATGCGACAGATTAGATTTATCGAAGCAAACATCGAGTTAATTTTTTTGCTCCTGTTATTGTAGCTGATTAATTGTTTTGTTTCTAACTGATTTGTTGAGATAAAGAAATCAGGTGTGACGACATTTTATTTTGTTTTTATGGATCTTGTACCAAAAGATGGTGCCAATTTAGTTACACTATTTAGATTTGAATCAAATCAGCATCGTTTCCATTTATTATAAAATCATAAAAATTCAATTGAAAAGGAAAGTGAAAAAATAGTATATTGAATTATAAGTTTAGAAAAGTGATAGTTTTCCAGTGAGTGTAAATGCTTGAATTCACGAGTGAGCGTAGCTCACGAGTGGATCAAATTTACACGAACATGGAAATTCACTTTTTTAACGTGTAGATCATGCTATTTTTTCGTTACATTAGGAGAGTGTCGAAGTATAATAATAACTTGTGTCTAAATAAAAACCTGGTCAAGTAGGCTACATTTAGTAAATCTGCTATGTAAATGCAGTGGA
This sequence comes from Dorcus hopei, assembly GCA_033060865.1. Taxonomy (NCBI): domain Eukaryota; kingdom Metazoa; phylum Arthropoda; class Insecta; order Coleoptera; family Lucanidae; genus Dorcus; species Dorcus hopei. The sequence goes on along the minus strand of CM065421.1, from coordinate 48,351,390 downwards.
TAAATTCTCGATCACAACCCACTTGACCAGGTTTTTATTTAGACGCTCGTTATATCAAGGTATGTCAAGCATTTGTTGACATAGTAACAAAACATCAATCAATCTCCGACCTATGAAACGTCTACATAATAAATAAAATGAATGAAAAAAAATTGTTGCTAACTGAAATCCTGAAGAAAAGTGTTGCTAACGAGACAAGTTCCACGATTTTTGATTAAACATTGTGTCACTTTTTTGTCAACTACACGAAGAAATTAATTTGATGGGTCAATTTTATCAGCTTTAGTGTAAATAGTTTTTAATTGACGTTTTAACATTCAACAAATGGCTTTATTAGATAGGGGAAAGCGGTGTAATGACAGTCTGCGGGAAACAAGAGCCCGCATGGTTTAGGTATAACTAACAAAGGAAAAAATTGAAATTTGGTGAAGCAGTACCCCTGGTTCTCATTAACCCAACATGAGGGAAATACGATCCAATTCCATTTTTATTTTAAATGAATAATATTATAATTTCTGTAAATGACAGGAATGATATAGTTGCGTCTTTTTAATCGTTTTTCCTTATACGAAACAGCATAAACTTGTTGAGGAAATACACTTGCTATTTTTCAAAACATATTGATTTTTCCTTAAGTGGCTTTCATTCCCCCCGTCTCCCCTACTTATCAAAGGTCCGAATTTCCGAAGAAAGTCAGGACAATGATATTTTTTTCCCGGAGTAAAGATTTTATTAGTGAATTACTGCAAGGAAAAGTTTAGGAATGCTTTCACTACAGACTTGCAATATTAACTCTTTTTGATTGGCAAATCAGGTCCAACTTTCATTGGATAAAGACCACCACGGAAGATGATCACCAAAACGATTACTTTCGAACGCTGAATGGAAACCTTAGGGGTTGACGAAATTTAGGGCCAAAACTGAAGTTTTTTCTTTAGTAATCCTTCAAATTATATCTCTGAGTTAATCTTTAAGCGGACAAGCATTATAGCTTCAATGAAAAACACTTTTTGTGTTTTCTTTTTATTAAAGATATACTAAAGCTTACACGAAAATATTTAGAATTTTTTTATGCCATGTAACAAATAAAAACAGATAGTGCCCCTCAGGACAATGCCCTTCAGATATCTTTCATGTGATAAATTGAGAAACAGTTTCTTGCATTATTTTCGGTTACAATACACAATCGCAAATTGCATTTCTGACAAGAAATAGTTGTTTGGCCATCTGTGGAAAATTTGCATCTTCTCTTGGTTACGAACGTGGGAAAATGTCCCATTTGGTCATGTCTGATGACATTTGTGGGTCTGACACTTACAGGACATCTGACTTTTTTTAGCTGACTGTGCATTTATAAAGTCTAATTTTATTGTTTTTGTAAGATTTTGAGCTCTAACAAATGATGAAGCTGAATGCATCCGAAACGTTTACAAGTTTTCATGTTTTTTGTTTTCAAATACTTCTATATCTCTTTTTTACAAAAGCCAAGTGTTATTCACACAAATATCAATAAGTTGACTAATTCCCAAGTACCATCTTCTTGATTTGTACGGAGTTTTATACAGGGCGATTAGCATATCAGTCAAATCGACTCCCCCCATATGGGTATTGTACTGCTTTATGATTTGAGGACAATCAACGTCAATCTTCTTTTTTGCCGTTCGTTTTACTGGAACCACAGGACTGTGCGATATAAAAGAACTGGCAAGGATAACACATTTTGTGTCCGCCCATTTCACTACTGCAATACCTGTTTTATTATCAACTTTGTAATCAAAAGATCCCCTACCTTTCTTTAACATAATCTTGCCTTGCTCTGAAGTACACCCTCGTAAGCGGTTACTTCTAATCGTCCCTAAACTATTTATTCCAAATTCATTTTTCAACAGAGTAAACCAATTGTCAAGGTACACTACACTTTTTTGTGGTTCGGGTATTGTTTTACGAAGATGAACTACAGTTTTACCACCTGAACCCAATTCGGATTTTTTTTGAGAAAAAAGCCATATTGTCAAAACTCGTAGATCTTGTGTAAATAAAGAAGTCATATACTATGCCCTCACAAACATTTTGAAGCCCCATTTTTTTGGTTTTTTTTTGGCATATACTGACGAAGATTTCCTGCTTTAGTTCCTTTGTATAAAATCATCATTTCATCTACGGAAAATATATTTTCATGTTCAATATGAATGCAGTTTATTCTAATCTTCTCAAGGTGAGGTCTTATTTTGAATAAACGATCTCCATTTGCTTCCACGTTATTGTCCTGAAAATGTATTAGCCTACGCAATTTCTTGAACCTTTTTACCGGCAACACATCAGCTATAAGGTTGTACCGCGTATTCAATGCCCAATAATCTTCAAATGATGGCATCCGTATAACTCCCATTAGAAGCTTTATTCCAATGAACGCTTTTATTTCACATGGAGAAGTATTGATGGAGGAACCAGTTGTCAAAGTGGAGTTTAAATTGGTTTGTTCGGTTAGGTATTGAATAACTGAATCATCTCAGAATTTTTGAAAATATTGCAGAGGTGTAAGTACAACATGAGGGAAATTATATTCTTTATTAGTAAGAGCTTTATCATGTTGAAAGTCTTCTTTGGTCCATTTGTAGTTGGGCTCTTCTCTCCTCTTGACTTTTTTTTATATCTCTTTTTTATTACATGTTTTTGAAGCAATATTATCTAATGGCAGATCTTGATCGACATTCCAGTCATCTTCTGAATCATCTAGAACAGGTAAGTCCTGAAGTGACACTATAGCCTTAGCTTCAATGTAAGAACCGAAATCTATTTCGATTTCTTCATCGTTGAATGAGGAGCCAATATCAGACAGGCGTGTATTTTCAGGCGGTAATGCTGATACGAAATCTTCTGCTTTCACTTTTCGGCCATAGAAATGTTTGCTGCTAATTTCGGTAAACTGAAAGAAAAATTTAAATCTGGTATAGCAGCGCACACCATTTCAAAATCCAAGGTTTCTATTACGGCCGGTGTGTACTGGAGGATAAAAACAAGTCAGAGCCACTTTTACCAGGTTTAGAAAACCATAGATGTAAAATTTACTCCTTCTATCAATAAGTGTAAAAGATCAGTTATCGTAGAAAATGCGGTGCAAAAGAAAAAGTGGAAAACTGCGAGAATTTATCATTGTAGTACCTACTTCATCTGCATTTGATGATGTCGCCATTGCACGTAATGAATAAATAAATGTTACGATGTTTTGAGCGGTTTTGCAGACATTCTCACCGTTACAATACGCTTTGATGCTTGTGTATCTTGCAAGATATGTAACCCGATTTACTCTAAATCGCAAAAGATTCGTGCAAAAAATTTCCTATATTAATATATCTTGCGAGATACATCCGCCGATTGAGGGTTAAAGTTGAAAAGTAATCTTCTCTTGAAGAAATATTTCGAGAAAATCAGATTACACCCGAGATCCCTAATATTGTTCATTTTTTATTTTGGGGCAACTTTGGAAAGCTCAAATATGCAGTGGATGTTATTTTGGCCATTCAACACTTTTTGAATGCTTTGGGTATCTGTTTTGATTACCGAGTAAAGTGCAACCTCCAATGGGTAAAATGTAAGACACAAAAATTGCTTATCTTAGAACAGTGTGAACCTAGGGATTAGAACTTCTGGCAACTGACATTTAAGGCGAAAACTGAAATGTTTCCTTTTGAAAAGGCTCTTGCCCTCATTAGTCGTTTTCCATTCCTTTTAAGTTTCAAAGTATTTTGGAGAATAAATTGTCGATCAATTAGGCGAACAGAATCGAACGAATGGATAAAATGTAATCAAGAATTGCGGACCAATCAAAGAAATAAATCAGAAAACTAAAATAAAGGAGAAAGAGGAAAACGAAAAACCTATTTTCTCTGACATGACCTCTAAATTAATATTGCTTCTGGACCAGAAACCTAAAGTCCCAAAGTTTCGCTCAGTTATTCAAAGTGTTAAAGAGACCTTGTGCTATGCTAAGTACGAGTAATAGCAGGAAATTTCAGTTTTGATGGGGTGTGGTATTAATCATAATTTATTTTTGACTCTGATGCGAACTCCATAATTCTTTGAAATATCAGGTAATCAATTCCAGTGGGAAAGAGTTCTGAGACCAGGTCCTTCGAAGAAAAGATTGCATTATAAACAGCACTGGTTCCCATGCATTGTCTTCGTTTTTTTTTTGTTTATTTTAGGTTCGATTTCTCTCTATTCTTGCTCTTCAGCAACGTCTCCTTTTGGATCGATACTTCTAAGTATTTGCTCCATCTGGATCCTGTTTTCTTTGCATTGTCTTCATTTTCTAATTCACCTCTTTGATTTGTTCACAATGTTGAATGGCAATTTATCCATTCCTTTAATTTTATCATATTTAGGTTCGAGTTCTGTCTAACCTTCTCTCGGATAGGTACTTTGAAGCGATCCAGGACTATAACATAAGTCCACTGAGGAAACATCAGTGGGAATGAATTGCCTCGAGAACTTGTATAATCCCCGAAATTGTTTCCTTCTCATATTTTTGAGGAATATGGCTTTGGCCCTACAAGAGACCAAAAGATGTTACTCTTTTCGGTAAACCACTTTTAGAAATGGAGATCAACAGTAGATTCTGGTACTGGTAAGATTGAACTCACTTGTTTTCATTTTAACAACGTTGTTTTACATCAACGTCATCCTGGGTACTCTGGTTAGGACCTTGTCTCTTGAAAAAATCCTGACACCGCGCAATAGAACTTGGTTTAATCCGAGCTACTTCTTGTTTTGTTTTTCCTAAAGCGTTTGCTTTACATTGTCCATTTTGTTATGTTTTCTTCTTTTTCCTTCTCTACGACAGCTGAAATGGGTCAAAATAAAAACTGCTAAGATAAAAAGGAAGCAAAACATATAGATATAGCAAGTGAAGTATTTCTGACGTAAGAGCAGGATGAAGGACAATAGAATAGACAAAGTAATTTGGGAAATGATAAATGGAAAAATAAGGAAGACCTCAAGTGAAATGAAAACATCGGCAAAGGGTTATAACTGAGATTTGGAGTATGTGGATGATCTTGGTTTAGGAAGATTGGAAAGAAATATTTGCAATCATCGTAAAGAGTCTCATTCAATTCTTTATCGATCGAAATACAGGACGTTTCATAGGTGGCGATGAATAGCGTAAAAAGGGTAGTTGGAAATGAATTTTAAACAATTTTTCTCATATACACAAAAAATCTGGAGTTAATTCTAACACTGTTTCAACTCCTTGTGTGAAATTTCGTATTTTTGAGACACTTTTGTTTTTAAAATAAAATAAAGCCAGCAATGTTGACACTGTGCTTTCAAAGTCCATGAAAGAGCCCGAAATGCAAAACTAGAAAAAGCAAATAAAGCACCAAATAAAAGCCGTCTTTTATCCCTTGTTCTTTTGTGTGGAAATAATTGAACCCTTTATTGTGGGAGGAATTGGAATATAGATATTCATAAGCCCTTGCCAATATTCCTCGGTAAATAAGGCTTTTATCATGTACACACATAAAAATCTGGAGTTCCCTCGCGTCTGGTGTTCCCTCGGGTCCATCCGTTTTTGGTGTTAAAATAAACGGAGTTAGGACGTTTAACTTTAGAAAGTGTTAACGTTGTCTACAAAAGTAGCATTTTAATCCTTGCGGTAGTTATTTCTATCTTTTAAGGAGTTGATTATATATAAATATTAATATAATTTTTTAGCACCTATTTTTAGACGCATTTCAATCAGGAAATAGTATATTGATTTATAAGTTTAGAAAAGTGATAGTTTTCCAGTGAGCGTAAATGTTTGAATTCATGAGTGAGCGTAGCTCACGAGTAGATCAAATTTACACGAACATAGAAATTCACTTTTCTAACGTGTGGATCACGCTATTTTTTCGTGTAGTTGACGAAAATAACGCCAACATTATAGTGTTGAAGAATAATAATATATCAAGGTATGTCAAGCATTTGTTGACATAGTAACAAAACATCAATCAATGAATCTTCGACCTATGAAACGTCAACATAATAAATAAAATGAATGGAAAAAGTGTTGTTAACTGAAATCGTGAAGAAAAGTGTTGCTAACGAGACAAGTCCCACTTTTCTTCATGATTTTTGATTAAACATTGTGTCACTTTTCTGTCAACTACACGAAAAGGATTATAATATCACTAAATATGATGAGCTTTACAACTTTTCAGGTAAAACTCTATCCGTATTTTATAACACTGATTAGGAGGATAACAATTTATCCCAAAATTTTTTATGAGTGTATGGTGTCGTTTGGTATTATACCACTATTTTTAATCCACTTGTTGTTGCTATTATATTTAATACGCAAATAAAATGACGGTTGCATTCTAAAGCAAGCATTCACCAAAGTTGGTAGGCATATACTAGTCATAACTTGTAATGAGAACGTCAATCCTTTTGCCTCATGCAGCAGGATTTACCAATAGACGAAAAGTAAATAAGTGTGAACGAACACCCTTAGGATGACACTTTTACTTTTTTTGGATTAAATGCGGTGATGACCTTCACCAATGCAGATAGAATATTTTACTATTTAGGCCCGATTTATTCACCTCCAAGTAAATTTATCTGGTGATTAATTCCCACAGTAACTATTGTGATCACAATTGTTACTATGGCAATAAATCACCAGATAAATTTACTTGGAAGCGAATAAATCGGGCCTTTATTTCCTACTTATTGAATTAACGAATTATGAATAATACCTTTATTATACGGTGTTAAACAGGAGTTGAGCTTATCCTTGTTTGGAGTAAAATTATTACACCATTTTTTAACACTTATTTTTAGATGCATTTTAATCGGGAAAAGATAACAATATCACTAAATTTGATAAGCTTTACAACTTTTCAGGTAAAACTTTATCCATATTTTAACACCGATTAGGAGGATAACAATTTATCCCAAAATTTTTTATGTCATAGCAACCATGTTAATAAATATAAAGCTGGTTCTTGTCCGATGAAAATTGTATCACAAACTCTTTTAAACGGACACTAAATGGCGCACAAACACTTATCGTTTCGCAGTCGTTCGACAGCTTCGTCAGAAGTGAAAAATATAAACATGTTTATATTTTTCACTTCTATATAAACATGTTTATATTTTTCACTTCTGACGAAGCTGTCGAACGACTGCGAAACGTTAAGTGTTTGTGCGCCATTTAGTGTCCGTTTAAAATAGTTTGTCATGCATGTTAATAAAATTGATGTATAATAAGTTTAAGTCCCTGTATCTAGTAAATTAGTAGAAATCGAATATCATTATTGTTATTGTAACAAACAATCCAAAATTTATTTATTTTATGCTACTGGTTATAAATATCTATCTTCAGTACGGCAAATAGTATTCAGATTTCAAAAGTGTAACTGGAAAAAATACAATGGTTTTAGTTAACGCGATTAAAAGTATTTCGGCATTCTCAAGAAGTCAAAAGTATATGTTCAAAACTGGCATACACATTCTTTCGAGGCGGACAGAGAGCTGGGGTTATCCTGTAAAGCGTAAGGAGAGAGTCGATAAGGACGAGAAACGCTCGCAGCTGGCATCTCTCGCTCTCTGCACCCACGTTACGCATTCGTTTATCTTTGTTTAATGGTTTTAAAGAATAGATGCATCCTTTGTCGGTCTCTATCTCCCTTCAGCTTACCATCGCAAACCCGTCGCTCATCCTTATCGCGCACAGGTAAATATTCAATGGCCATGCCCATGCGTAACTGATCGGCAAATGTTTCAATGGGACTTTCACATAGTCGGCTGTGGAAGTCTTCTTCATCGCCCGTTTTCGCGGCTAACTTTGACATTTCATGTTACTGTCGCATGTGTGTCACTTTTATGTGTAACACTTTGCCTTCTTCTTCTGGTTTTCAGCGGGACACGGTCGACCTCAACTCCGGCAACTTTAATTTAGTTTTCTTCTCGCTTTATGTTTTGTCGTTAAATTTATTGCGCGCCGGAGAAAAACGGGCATTTTTCCAGACTTTTATTATTTACGGCAAGCTTTACGAGCTCTTGAGACGCGTGAATGAAGCCGCGGCGTTTCACTTCATTCACTAGTTTCGTGGAGTGGAAAAATGCTCGACAAACTCATATAAAAGATTTGAAAGTTAAATCGATAATTCAAAGAACGTAAATATATTGTTAAATCAATTTTAATGACAGCAAAAGGATATACATATTAAGATTTCGAAAAAGAAGCAATGTCATATCAATAAAAACGTCACTAAGGCCCAGTTTTACAATCGTGGAATAAGGACGGAATAACTGTTCGCTGAATATCCTTTAATGTTCCTCCATATCTACGACATACCTACGTCACGTTATTCTAGGAATAATGCTTATCCAACGATTGTAAAATCGGGCCCAAATATGTTTTATTTCTAGATAAACGATTCGCAGATATTTGTCACAGATACAATTAGAGAAAGAAGCTAGAACTTCTTTGAGGAAGATGGAGAAGAAGATCTATTGATGATTATTTTTACATGAGACTATAAGACTTGAAGTAGTAAAAATGACAGAGTAGGGAAAGAAGTGAAGTTTACTTCTAAGAATAATATAAGAACCTAGAGATTAGAATGTATCAAAACAACTGGTATACCAAAACTATCAGATTTTCTTTGCCAACATCACCTATTCCTCTCTCTTCCTGGGATATATAAATTTGGTCTCGCTTTGGAAGGTTTGAAATATAATAAGTGTTCAATAGAAGATTACCTCGAGTTAGCCTTATTCATTTCTCATATGTCAAAAAATTTGATTAACCTCAAAATGTTCGTATGCGGACAAGATCGTTCATTTCAGTTGTTGGACGACACATATTCGTTGTCGAAAGTAGGCAACGCAAAAGGATGTTTTGAAAGTAATATTTTCGTTTTGAAATTGAATGAATTCAGTTCCTTCGCGTAACCTAAATTTTATCGTGAACGTCAATTTTGGATCAAATTGAACCATCGTGAGGTGATGAGGTTTTTTGTTAAAAGAGGTTGTAGCCAATAAAAATTTTTAATGAGATGAAAAATGTAGGTACATACTTCATGTGTCTACAACCATTAAAAAGTGGACAGCTGAATTTAAACGTGGCCGTACAAGCTTAGTTAGAAGATCCCACGTGGGTGAATCACTTCCTCGTTGACGAATTAGGTATGAAGAAGCTTTCGGCAGAAGGTGTGTTTCGTTTACTGACACAATTATCAGTAACTTGAAGTAGTGACATAACCACGTGGGATTTTCTAAGATTCTAAGCGTTTTTGATATTGTTTAAAAACGCTTAGAAGCTTAGATCCCACGTGGGTGTATCACTTCTCCATTGACGAATTAGGTATGAAGAAGCTTTCGTTTACTGACGCAATTGTCAGTAACATGAAGAAGTGATACACTCACGTGGGATCTTCTAAGATTCTAAGCGTTTTTAAATCAATATTAAAAACGCTTACAAGCTTAGAAGATCTCACGTGGGTGTATCACTTCCTCATTGACGAATTAGGTATGAAGAAGATTTCGGCAAAAAGGGTATTTCGTTTACTGACACAATCGTCAGTAACATGAAGAAGTGATTCACTCACGTGGGTTCTTCTAAGATTCTAAGCGTTTTTAATCAATATCAAAAACGCTTACAAGCTTAGAAGATCCCACGTGGGTGTATCACTTCCTCATTGACGAATTAGGTATGAAAAAGATTTCGGCAAGAAGGATATTTCGTTTACTGACACAATTGTCAGTAACATGAAGAAGTGATACTCTCACTAGGGATCTTCTAAGATTCTAAGCGTTTTTAATCAATATCAAAAACGCTTACAAGCTTAGAAGATCCCACGTGGGTGTATCACTTCCTCATTGACGAATTAGGTATGAAGAAGATTTCGGCAGAAAGGGTATTTCGTTTACTGACACAATTGTCAGTAACATGAAGAAGTGATACACTCACGTGGGATCTTCTAAGATTCTAAGCGTTTTTAATCAATATCAAATACGCTTACAAGCTTAGTAGATCACTTCTTCATTGGCGAATTAGGTATGAAGAAGCTTTCGGAAAAAGAGGTGTACTGACAATTGAACAAAAACGCATCAGAGTATAAATTTGCCAAGACTGTTTGAATCGATTTAAGAACAATACGTCTGACTTTATCCGGTGATTTGTGATTACAAATGAGATTTGAATTCATCACCATACTCCAGAGTTAAAACAACAATTAGTAACAGCAATGGAAGCACAGCGATACTCTGCCACTTAAAACAGCAAAATCAGTTTTATTCGTTGGGAGAGATTTGGATCAATGTTTTGCCATGGTAAAGGTATACATACTTGTTCAATGACTATTGTATAAATTCCAAAGGGTCTAAAGATAACCGGAGGATATTATGCTAAACTTCTGGGACCACTTGATCAATCAATTCGTGAGAACATATCTAGTTAATCCATCGGGATTGAAGTGCGACTTACTATTCTGTTCGGCACAGACCCCTTCAGATTTCCATTTCTTCCCAAAACTACAAGAATTTCCTGGCGAATTGATAACTACTGCTATTTTGAGAATCTCCAAGAAAATGGTTTCCCCAATTGAATTTCATGGGGACTCAGATTGAAAAATAAAAGTAATTTAAAAATACAAGTTATATTCTTTCATACATATGGCCGTGTGCACCAAACAGTTAAGCTTAGATTACAATGACGTGTGAAATGACATTGTGTAAGTGACAATCTAACTGACTCTTAGGGCCGGTTTTTCATTCGCAAGTTAACTTTAACTTTCAGTTTATTGCCATAGGAACAATTCTTTTCATAATTATTACTATGGGAATAAACCAAACGGTCCTTAAAGTCAATCTGAGTTAATTTGTTTGGTGCATACATTTCAAATTGCCCTCGTATTTCATACAATTCACAATTTCTTCAACGTAACAGAGATTATTTGCAGATTTTTGAGTCTGGAAGCAAAGACAGGAAAGAAGAAGAGGAGAGGGAGTCCGAGAAAGACATGGATACAACAGATGGAGGAGATAGGAAGAAGAAAGGGAAACACCACTAAATGAAATGAAAACACTGGCCAATGACCGGAATAACTGGAAGAGATGGGTGGAAGAATGAACAAGAAAAGCCGACGCCCACATGGGCAAAGGAGAAAGAAGAAGAAGAAGAGTCTGTTCAAATACATTTTCTCATTCACAGTGATCTCTCGGAATCGCTTTCATTATTGTGATGTATGCCGATCTTCATTTTAAAAAAATTGGCTGTTTAGAGCAGATACTCAATTGTAAGAACATAATTAAATCAGTTATTTGAGAAACCCCACTAGTCAATTGTCTGCAACTTTTGTTAGTCGTGAGTCAGGACCAACAATTCTTCGGCAGATTTCCTTAGTTCAATGTCAGATACATCATTCAACCTCTTCTTCTGGCCTGAATCGCATGTTCATGAATATAAATAATAAATTTCGAATACCGTTGACTTATGGGGTTTCTCAAATTAATCGATAGTGACTATATCTTAGATTGTGAAGAATGCAACAAAATAAGATAATTCTTTGGAATATTTTTTAATGTACTGTGAATTGTTAATTAAAAAAAGTAATTATAAACTAAGAAATTTCCAAAATAAGCTTAAAAGTAGAAGTCCCTGATGTTCGCATCTTCCGGAATGTAGGTCTATGTCGTCAACCTCTTTTGGTGATTGAGGATGGATTCCAGTACTCACTGGCTAATACGATTTCTCAAATAAACATACGATTCTTTTCCCAACTGCTGGCTGGTGGTGGCCTGGTCTCCATCAAACGGTGAGTCCTCACCGCAGCAATCGATTTTTGACATAAACTCGATTTCGGCAGACATCTGACGTATGGGGTTTCTCAAATAATCGATTCAATTAATGAATTGACAAATTTATAACATGTAAAACAGGAACGACGTAATATAAGGTCAGAGTTACACGAGCTGCAGAATGTGTGGTGCCATGCCATAAGCGTTCCAAACGGATTGATTAAGGCCCGATTGTACAATCATGGTTTAACGTTAAACTTAGTTTTATTTCTATGGAAACAATTGTCTTTACAATTGATGCTATGGGAATAAAACGAAGTTTAAAGTTAAACCATGATTGTACAATCGGGCCTTAGGGCTGATTTACTTTAATCTTTGGTTTATTCCTATAGGAACAATCGTTTTTAGGCAAAAGAAGTGATGAAAGTACCGGCCCTATAAATGCGGATTTTCTGCAACTATCTCTTCCATTTTTTCGACGACATTTTGGTCAGTTTTTGGCCTTCCAGTGGAAGTCCCCTTCATCACGCTTCCCGTTCTGTGGTATCTCTCGACAATTTGGCGAACGTGTTGATGCAAGGAAGTTTCTTCAACAATTTTGTTCGGAAACCTAAGTCGAAACTGTGCTTTGCATTCCAGAATGGAATATTGCTGTTCCCCGTCTAGATCGGAGGTAAGCTTCCATAGTGAATATGTTTTCTAGCAAGGTATACATTTTAATCGCTTACTAATTCAACTCAATTTATGGTATTTAGAAGTTAACGTACAAAAATGTCAAAAGTTCTACTGTATTGGCATTTGTAGAACGAACCCTTTTTTATATAAGAACTTAATCGTCTGGCCAAGATAAATAAAACGTGCAATGTGTGTGCGTGTGTAGCAAGAATAAACCGCTTAACAATATCATATCTGTTCCAGTAAAATTCCTGTGAGTGTATTACGAATTTTATGTTCTTGTTATTTAGGTACATTCAAGTATGAAATTGTGTGGATCATTGGACTTCCCGAAAGTAAGTCTAGGACTATACAAAATTTCCATTGCGAGTTGTTGTTTACAAACATGTTACACATAGCGTTCCTTTCGTTATAAATTCACTTTTCACTTATAAAGAGTTTATTTCTTGAAATTTGCATGGGAAGTGACTAAAACTTGAGGCAGTTTACGTAACGACAGTAAAAGGTAGCAATAAGGTCAAGCGTTGATATTTTTATGAAGTTGGAAAGCATTCTGATCATTTCCTTCAATGACTAAGTATGATGACATTTTTAAATAGTGTGAGTTTTTAAAAGCAGCCAGGATGCGAAACTTCTTGTTGTATGTACAACTTCACCATCTTAATGAAATGTTGGTATTTACGTCTCCCTTTGAGTCAGTCTAAAATTAAAGTACGGTGTATTTTTTAAAAAATGCCATAAAGGTTAGCCATGAAAATTAAAACTCATGTCGTAGCTTGGCATCTAACACATGCCAAAACTAAGAATTTAAAGTAAATGAATGGAGCTAAGACATGAATTTTCTTTTCCACAGTCACCCCTTATGGCATTTTTAAAAAAACACATAGTACTATTCAAGATAGAGGCTAGTTTTTATTTTCTTTTTTAAGTTTCACATATTAAAAAAAGTAGGTATGTGATATGTTGCAGATTGTTAATGAAATACTTCGATTTTTAACTTATGAACGAGATGATTCTGCAAGAAAATGCTAATTTTTTCGCGAAAACAATAAATAACTTGGATTCAAATTTTTGCTCATGTCTTAATTAATCTTGTCGACAGTGGTGATTAATGGGCTTAAATTCAAAGGCCTGAAACAATGAGAAAACGAGGCATCACATCGTGAACTTCTCCCGTACTAATTGTGGTTTAGAGTTCGCTTAATTAAGATATGAATACATACTTCATTTAGGAAACTTCGCCTATGAAAAATTAAGTGCCTGTAAATACAATAAATTAATATGCTTATGTGCAAAAACGACATATTGTAGTGGTTTGTCTATTTATATAAAGATTCCACTTCAATATTTTTTTAATTTTTTATATGTTTTTCTGAGGCTTATCACAGGGTTGTACATTCTTTTAATTAAGAAAACCTAATCTTTTTCTTTGTGTGTGTGTAATTTTGAAAATATCAATAGAGTTAAATAAATTGTTTACGATCTTTGCGAATCATCTACATTTTCTTTTTCTATTTTTAAAATTTTCTTCAATCGGTTTAACTATCTTGAATACGATCTTTGCGAATCGTCGCCAAAATATTCTTTGATTGAATTACATACATTTTTCTTAATTTTATAAAAATCTGTTCAATAAGTTTAAATACCTTAACCTCGATCCTTGCAAATCGTTTTTAAATAATAAATTCATTAATTGATACAGCTTTTTATCGAGTGTCAAGTGTTGTTGTCAAATACTTGTTAGAATTTCAAATTATATATCTTTTTACAAAATTATCTGATCCTTTACTTACTGTGACATCCTTGATACCAAATCCAAATTGAATGTATTAAAAAATTACAACTTATATTCTAAAAAATGTAACAACAAAACAAATAACTATTAATGAAAATCACAAATATTAATTAGGGAATGAATGAATGAACGAATGAACGAACGAATGGATGTTAAAGTCAAAATTTTTAATTAGTATTATTATGATGTTTTCAATCGCAGAGGCAAATGTCTAGTGAATTTTCTCATCGTTTATTTACAACTCTAACAAATTAATTATGTCAACCACCATCTAATTAGCAACCATCACTTTTTCTAAACTTTTCAATCTAACCGCTTTTACTCAAATGTCATAATTTTGACTTTTACATCGGACATGTGCATCTTTGTGTATAATTTTGTTACAAAACAGTAATTTCCTTATAATCTAAATATTTTGTAAGTATAATAGATCATTTTAACACAATTTTACTTACTAGTATTCAAATTTTGATGACAATGACAATAAATCCTAAAAATTTATATTTTTAAATGTTCTTTCAGAAGCTCTATTTAGTTTACCTATGTACATATACGAGTCGTCTTTTTCTGTTGTTCTTGGGAGGATTCACCGGCCAGTTCCTTGCTGTCAAGGGATGTTTTATTTTCCCTTGAATCTTCTCCAGGAATTCAGAAAACTCTATCCAATTCATGTTGTTTTGGATGTTCTGAAGCCAAGCCACTTCTTCGTCCGGTACGTGGATGATGATCTCTTCTTCGTTGTTCGTTCTTTAAAGGATTGTTGATTTGACTTAGATTTTTGTAACTTTTTTTTAAGCTAAATTTGCTCTCTGAATTTCACTTTAGTACTCTTTTTTAATTTTCAACTTTGAATTTTATTTTGTATGACTCCTTTAATATATTTTTATTTTCAGATAATGTTTGTGGTGTTTGTATTGTTGACTGGTTTATAGAATATGATTTGAGATTAACAAAATTTAGAAAACTTGGGTTCCTCTCTTGTTGATCTTCCCTTTATTCTTTAAAAATATTAGGTGATTCAGGTAATATCACATCAATATGTCTATGGTTTACATACATACAGTACAAAAATTAGAAAAGTAATATTTAACAAAGCCGATTTATTAAGTAAGAATTGTATGTGAAATCTGATAGTACAATATTCTCTACGGCGGCGTTTCATTAAAAAAATAGTAAGTTTTGGCTGTCACAATCTTACGAAACACCATGTAGATGCCTAAATTATTTTAGATTATGCATTTAGTCGATGTGTATGTTGATTCGTTCACATATTTTTAAAATATCCGATATTCAAGCCACAATCCTCAGTCCACACACTGTTGGCCCATCCTGTATACTTCCTCTGTATTGAGATGTTAATTATACAGTCTGTTCAAATGGAAACTACAAAATTTGGTAAAATTAGCAAACTAGTAGTACTTTCCACGTTGACTGCGATGACGCGTTTATTTTAAATGAAACGTCCTGTATGTTATCATATAACATTCTTAATTAATTGTCATTTTTTCCTAAATTAATAAATAAATTTGATTTTTGAAAATTGATCAAGGTGTACCTTTGCCTGTGCTTTAGAAGCAAAATACTTGCAAACTGCCGTCGTAATCAAATTATTCGTTGACAGTTTGTGATTTATCTTGTTAAGCAAAAATGATTTTACCCATCTAGATAAATGTAAAACAAATTGTTATCGTGGCTCGCAGACATTACAGTACATACTTTACTTGATTTGCGACATAGGTACGCCCAAAAATTTAGGATCACCTGTAGAAAAGGCATTTCAATTGAAATAAATTAAAATTTTAAGCGAAATTTGTCACTTTCCCTAATGTTTTGCTTATCGATGATTTTACAGTTGAAAAGAAACCAAACAAGTAAAATATTGTTATTACAAAGTACTGTTGAAGGGAAAAAGAATTCCAAGATTCTTTAAGTTATGTATGACTAGGAGCCGGACACGAGAGAGCCATGATTGATTGATTGTGAGCGTGTATTAGGACGCTTTGCCGTAAATGTAGAGTTTCTAATTTTATTTCTGTAAATCGAACGTAAGTGTGTGGCGATCTATAAATAAAGTAAGTAAATTCAATTATGAATGTTATGAAGAAATGTTATGCAGAAAAATTCTTTCTTTCTTCTTCTTTCTCCTATATCCTAAGTACCCTCACGGGTGTCGGATAGTTGTGGGTTCTGTGTCTTTTATCCATTTCTTCCATCTTTTTACGGTCTTGTGTCATTTTCTTCATTTCTTCTAGTGTTTTCCCCCTATTTTCCCCAGTGCTTCTATGTATTTCATCCATGTAAGTCTCGGTCTTCCTCTTTTCCGTTTCTTAGTTTCTGTAGCTTCTAGTACCTTTTTCGTTAGTCTATTTCTATCTAGTCTTTGTATACGTCCATACCATTCCAGCTGTTTCTTCTTTTTTGTATTATCGTTTGTTGTTTTAATTTTCCTATAATTTCTTCGTTTCGAATGTGGTCTAGCTCGATTTTTCCTGCTATCTTCTTGAAGTATTTTGCTTTGTGTTTTTATAGGATCGTTGGTATAACTATTGTGTTATATATGCTTAGCTTGGTTTTTCTTTCTTTCCAAAGATTGTTTGTTTAGTGTGTAGTATACATTGTTTGCCTTCTTAGTTTTATTCGCTATTTCTAGGTCGATTTTCCCGTCGTTTTCTATAATGATTCCCAAGTATTCCACTCTGGTCACTTCTTCTATAGGTTGGTTTCTGTACATTATTTTTTTTATGTTGCTGCTCACTTTTCTTATTTATGTACATTATTTTGCTTTTTTCTGCATTGACTTCTATCTTCAGTTTTCCTATTTCTTCCGTTCATATGTTTATCAGCTTCAGCATTTTATTTTTATTATCAGATATAAGCACTAGGTCATCTGCATATAGTAGGCTATCCGTTTTAATCGGACTTATATTCCTATATCGTACTGTGGTTTGCAATAGCTCCGTTTTTGTCTTGTATTTCTTAGAAGTCTATCCATTTCCACTATGAACAGGTATGGGCTTAGACTATCTCCCTGTTTTATTCCTTTTTTAATATTGAATTGTTCTGATCTATTGCCATTTATTTGTACTTTTGCTCGTGTATCTTCTTGGATTGAGTTTATAATTTGGTGTACCTGTTTGCTCCAGGCAATTTTCTATTACTTGTCTTTGTATGGAATCAAAAGCTGCCTTGAAATCAATGAATTCGATTTCGAATTTCGATTCTTCTTTCTATTAGTAGTTGTCTTTTATTATGTATACATTGTCTGTTGTCTGTCTTTTCTCTCTAAATGCTGTTTGTTCATCCTCCAATTTATCTTCTATTTGCAGCTTTAATTTGTTTTGCTTTATTTTTCTATATATACTTTGAGACATTGGTCTGTAATTATCACATTGAGTCTTGTCACCTTTCTTGTATATAGGCATTACTTTCCCACGCTTCAGTCATTATTTTATGTAACCATGTTATTCCTTTCTTGCCCATATTCTTGATCATTTCTGGGTCAACGTCATCTTCTCCGCATGCTTTGCTATTTTCATGTTCTCTATTGCCTGTTCTATTTCTTCCATATCAATTATATCGTTCCATAATTCATCTTCTTGTTGTATAGGTATGTTTGCGTCATGTTCATCCAGGTCGGAGTTTTGTCTGCAGTAACTTCTCCATACATTTTTCCGGGATACTTATTTTGATACTGTTGTTTTTATCTCTTACTCCCGAATCCGTCTTGTTTCTTTTTCCTTTTAGACTCTCGATTGTATTCCAAAAAGAAAAATTCATAAGCACGGCCTTTCAGGTATAAAATTCTACGCCAGCAACCCGTAAAACACACGTGTAGCCAGCCAATCGAATATTGGTAGCCAATAACTGCGTAATATTATAAACGATTTATATTAACACTCGACTCTTCGCTCTCTCGTGTCCGGTACCTAGTTATGACTTACAAATAAAACACATAAACATACTAAAACCAGTAACTTTTGTATAAAGGAAGTTTATGTATTTAGCATCTATTTAAAGAGTACTATCGTCAGTTAAAATATCTGTACAACTTTCAATCACACCCAGTATTCTAGCATTAAAGTAGGTATTCAAAAAACACTTCCTTGTTACTGTACATGTTTATGCACGTTTGTAAACGCTCTTACTAGCTTTTAAAATGGTTCTACCATCAATGCTATTAATAATATGTATTAGCATATCTTGAATATGTCTTGTATTGTAAAATTCTTTTTCTTACATTTCATTTTTTAAATATCCCAAAAAAAATATATGGTGAACGAGATGGCCAGGAGATAGGTCCGTGAGTTACTATCCATATCCAAAAAAATGAGTTAACAGATTAATAACAGCAACAAATTTTATACAAATTACAAAAACAATGCAACTGTCGAGAGAATAATCTGATTACGTCGGTTTGCAAACGTTTTGTTTTCGTAAGGACCCGGAAATACAGTAAGGAAAATTAAATTACTTTTTAAATCAAAAGTCAGAAATTAAGTTCCCACGAAACGAACTGGAACAAAGGAGGCTGTATCTTAGAAAACGTTAAATTCAAAACGAAACGCAAATCTCAGGTTGCAGAGTTAAAAAAATTTCGACGCGATTTAGAAATGTGTCGAGTTAGAGTTACGCTGGAAAAAACTTCGCTCTTATCTCCACTGACGCTGGCAGAAACCGCTGAATCAACAGTTCAGTATTTTTATTGCAGAATCATCAAGAGGAGAAGAGAGCAGCTTAGCTTGCTTGCGTTGCACAAAAAAAAATAAAATCCTTATCTATCTATCATCTCGTGGAAGCTACTTTTCAATTAGAAGCTTTGCGGGACAGAAATATTTAAATTTAATTGGCTCACGTGACGCCAAGCATCTCTCCCAAAATTGATACGGAAGGCTTTAAAAGCCTCTACAGAGAGAGAAAAACGGGAGTTCCGTTCCCGGTAGTTCCTTTTTTCAACTCGTCGCTGATTTTTTTTTCAAAGTAAGGTTTGTTTTTTGTGAAGAATCGTTTAGTTCATCTCTCATAGTTTACTTTCAGTTTTCGGCGAGTCTTTTTCAGTTATTTTAATAAAAGGAAGAATACCTACCTAGTTAAAATCGACGTTGGTAAGCCTATGTAACTTGTTTGTTTGTATTTCAATAATTAACAATACGTATTGTTAAATATTTTCCTCAGGCATGAATTTATGGTATTTCTGTAAGTAAATCGTAACTAAATTGCACAACAAAGCTTTGTTGGCAAATTTGTTAATTCACAAGATGACATTCCAATCATTCATTGATATGAATGAATGTTTTATCAAATAATTTACTTGGTGTGCAATTATGCATAGATGCGAATTACATACATTCAACATCAAGTTGCAAATTAGCATCTGTGAAATTAAAATTCGTATAGTTTTGCAGTAAATATATTTTTATTTGGAAATTTTTAAGCGTTCGTTTATTTTCTTCGAGACAAGATGAAAAGCACTAATATCTTTATTATAAAGTACAACTTTATGGCGTAGAGAAAAAAGTAGTTCTACATGTGCGTATGGTAAGTACGATTATGTAGCGACGTGACCTATAACCCCGTGCGGCGTGGGGGATACCAGGGGGGGCTGCTACCAGCTCCCGGGGCAGTTCTCAGCATTCCAGGCACAGCTACTCCCTCAGGGTACTCTCAGGCCGCGGCGGAGTAAATGAACCCCTTACTCTTCTTCTTCATTACACGACATAGATCGTTCCGATATCGGGATTTTGAAAAAAAAAAACGCGCTCGGCACAAATTACACGAATTAAATTTACGAGCTGAAAATTCGAAGCAAGGCACGTACACACACATAAATTATCTTATCTAAACGTCGCACGGCGATAAAACGGATTACGCCTTAATAAGCGTCAAAACTTTGACGATTCCGGTGATTGCTTTCGCGCACGGAGCGCGTTCGATTTTCTGTTTTATGTTCAATAAATAGCGAGTAGGCGGCGCGTTTCAAAAATCTCCTCGCATGAGAGGCGATCGCTTTCTTTCTCCGAGAGAAGAAAAAAAAAGAGCAAAAGGGGCCGCTTCGAACGAACGCAAACACACGCGATAAGGGAAATATTTATAACTCCGGCGAGCGTCGAGATTTCGGCTCGGGCGCGTGATGATATAAGCGAGGCATTCCTCAAATCGACCGAAATATTTACAGCGCCGCTCGTTTAAATTTCGGCGTTGACGGCCGAAACACGAGCGGCGATAAATCAGTTTTTCTCTCAAAACTGAACCGTCCGAAAGGCAAATGTTGACACGGAGATAACGGCCGCACACGGGAAAAATTCTCTTCCGAAAACTTCTAATGATTATCAAATAAACGACACAATTCTGGAGTTGTCAAACAATAACCAAGGTATGTCAAATAGTAACAAAAAAATAAAGCAATCGAAATTAATTTAAAAACGCAGAAAATTAATTTTTTTATCTCAACAATTTCGAGTGGTATACTATTTAGGGGAGCGTGGGGTAATGAACCTGGTTTAGCTATAACTAACAAACGAAAAACATTGAAATTTGGTGAAGCAGTACCCCTCCCCCCCAGGGTACGTGGAATACCCATTTATCGCAAACAACAATGCATAGTAAGTAGCCAGATACTATTTTTTGGACAACGTTTTGATTTCATATTACTATGTAGGTTGTTAACATATTTTATGTTTCTGTTGTTTGGTTTCTCGTTTATCTATGCGTTCTTTCTAATTTTCATACCTAAAATATTAATGCTATCTGGGGTAATGAGAGCCAAGTTATTATTGCCCACAGGTGACTCTTGTCATCCTTGATATTATAAAAGTATGTTTTGTTGTTGAAGATGCCGAGGACTCGTAAAAGAACAACACTGTAAACTAGTTGGATTATATGATTTTTGAACCTAATACTTCAATAAGTATGTTAAAGTACTTTTATTATTGTTTTCGTATTTTTCTTAGTATTACATAACCGTAAACGAAATATGTCTGAGAAGAGTATAAATCAAGAAATCAAGTACGCCATCAACGAAATCAAGAAGAAATTCGACAAGTATGAAAAATTCTCTTCTCTTTCGATCGGACCTATGTACCACCAAAAATGTACCAAAAAAGTAGAAACCTTAGATGATTTCTACAAGAACTTTGAAACAAAAAGCGCTCCCCAACTGAACCAATAGATTCTGAGCCAGGGCAATAAAAGTTTCTGTCTACGGTGATCAAAACACGTCCCCCCTGAACTTAAGCACCATGAATCAAATTTCGAAACCAAACTCGAGGAAACTGAAGTTGTAGTTGTCAATAAGTGTAACGAACTATCAAAGCACAAAAGTAGGACCACCAGCAAACGTCGAGAAAATCACAGAATGTGTAAACGAACATGTTTCTAACGATCAACCAAAAAATATAATACTATATAGAAAATAGTTACGGTGAATATCCGAATCCAATCCAGTATGGGAAAAATTATCCAAATGGTAGCTTCTCGGTTTCATCGACTGTAAGAGCGTTGAAGAAGAATCGTCTCACTAGAAGCAAAACTGAAGGAAAAACTAAAGAAATGACAAATCGAACACAAGAAATTAGCATGTTCATTGAAGAACGGAAAAGTAACAAAATGATGAACTGAAACTTGCAAACAAGGAGTTCGAAAAACGCTAGGAATCTCTGAACGTCTTGCAGGATGAAGTGCTTGTGAGATTTCCTGAAAATTTGACCGAAATGCTAAGCTCTCATCATCAACTAATTAGAGAAGAATTTGCAGAATTAAAAAATGAAGTGAGGAATATGGGTGAAATTCTTTTAACTGCCAATAAGGATTTACGCCAACATATTGCGGTGATATTTAGTTATCACATGAGTAAATTGTAAATAAAATAATGAAATAGAAAGAGAAACATTTGAAAAATAGAATTACGAATCAGTTTTGTATATAATTTTCAAAATTCTTTAGTCAAGCAAGCAGAGTGCAAGTAAAAGTAAATATAAAATGCAAAATACCGAAGGTGAAGTCGAGTTAAACGTGTCTTCCGAAGACAGTAAATGGGTAAAAGACAAGATCCAAAAATCTTCATGGGACGAGTTCTGCGACATGATGGACAAACATCAAACGAAAACAAAAGGACCCCTCACGGCGAGATTTTGGCCTGTCAAGGAGCAGACTTCCAGGAGAAAAAGGCGTCTAGTGTATCTGTCGGACGGTCGTCGTGTAAGGGTGAATGCTGCCAAGGTGCAAGACGTTCAAGTGGATTACGGACATCTATTGCAGCAGCACCACCTAAAAACATAAAACTAATTAGTGATGTGAGATGAAAGACAAGAGAAAGAAAGGCCTGTTTAGTTTTAAAAAAGTGCGGTGCGCCAAAAGAATTAATTTTTAGTTGAATTTAGAAAAACGTTTCTGAAATTTTTAGGTTAGGAATTTTTGTTATGTTAATTTTAAGGTTTACAGCGAAGAATACTTACGTTGGAGAATGTCGGTCGAAGTACGAAAATGATTAAGTAAAATTAAGATATTTACCGGTAAAGTTTGTATGAAAAATAGTTGAGATTTTGAAATTTTCATATCTCGTAATTGTAAACATGATAGGAAGTCAGGTCAACGAAAATAACGCGTGATCAATATCTTTTCTAATCAAGTGACCTATGGAAAAAAATTATGTCTTTGTTTGGTTCATTATTTCAAATGCCATTTGAATTAATATAACATATAAATATGTAATTCAAGTGGCATTTGAAATAATGAACTAATCAAAGACACATGATTTTATTTCCATAGGTCACTTGATTAGAAAAGATATTGATCACCTGTTATTTCAACAGCCCTAAACAAGTGTTTGTAACCAAAAATTTTGTTACCAGAATTTTTAAACGCGACGCACGCGTATTTGATTACAAACGTGTCTGAACTCGATTAAAACAAAGTAAGGGGGGGAAATGATTTATTCGCGCGAGGGAATGAAAACTGATCGCCGGAACTTGAAGGCAAGCGGTCGTAAACGCTCTGAGAACGAAATTTATTTTAATTTATTGAAAAATTTTCTTTAAAACGATTCAAATGTTTCTGCCAATTATAAAACAAATAATTTTACAACAATAGAAAATTATTTCCATTTAAAAACTCTTTATTATTCAACAAAAACATTATAAAAATAAACAAACAACTTAAAACAACAAAATAATTTACTTTGGCTTGAATGCAATTTCGCCAATAGTTAAATTATTTAAACAAAGTCAGCGAGAGGATATTGAAAAACATTTTTAAACAAACGGAAAGCAAAAGAGTGCAAACAAGATCGACTTTCCACTAAACGAGAGCATTGGTTTGTTTCAACCAAAGGAGAAATTGTTAGTTGCGCAAGCACAGGAAAGCAATTTGAAGTTTGGAAACAGACCAAAAGCGATCACATAAAAATTAATTAATAAAATAAGAAAAGAAAAATTTACCGGATTTTAAAATAAAAACAAAAATTCCTTAAACATTGCTTTTTCAAAGATACGAACCTAAGCCTTGTTAAAAAGAGCAAAATTAAAGAAAATTGAGCCAACACGGGTAAAGATAATCGTTGGATTGCTTGTAAGAAAATTTAAGAAATAACCCGGACTCAACTCCTCAAATACACAGCAATAATTTTTGGCGCCCAACGTGGGGCCACACAGCAATATGTATAGAAGCACAGGAAATCACCATTAAGTCCTGAAGAAAAAGGACGAAGAAGTCGAGCATGTGATAAATCACTTGAATGACTTATCGAAAGCACATGAGCAATGTGGGCTTTGCTCAAATCAAACGGACGAAGAGGAAAGCAGGAATAAAAAGGCTAAAGTTCATACGCCCGATAAAATTCATGTTGACGAAGGTAATCAGTTTATAAAAACGTTTCTGGTTAACCTCACGATTTTTTTTCAGACTCACTTGAAGAAGGTTCTTTTTAGAACATCTCGGATTTAAGAGAATGTTTCGGCGTAAATTCACAAACTATATTTTGGAGAATAAGAATAAGTAGGAAAGGTGCACTTATCAAAAGTTTCTTGGTAATAAATTTGACAAAGCAGGGCCGGCGCAAGAGTATCTGCGTCTCTAGGCAAAGAAAATTTAGCCACCCCTATAGATAATTTACACGGGATGTGCCAAAAATAGATACGCAATCGAATTGAAAGACTTTATTGCTTGATTTTATGCAAGTGTAAAAATAATGAAACTCGAAAAATCCCCCCTTAAGGAAATGGAGCTCTTTTAAAGCTATCCCGTATAAATTTTTAAAACTGAAATATCTGAAAAATTATGTTTTTTTAAATTCATTAATGAAATAACTTTACGGTGATGCGTTGTGAATATTTATTCCTTACAGTTTTGTTAACAATACACTGTGAAACGTATATTTAGGAATAGATCAAATATTTGCCTCGCGGTTTACGTTGTTGAATGAATACTCATCCATTCTACAGCTGCATCTAATCAATAAAACAAATAAATAAAATAATAGTAATAATTCTCGCTGATGGATTGCAGGTAATATGAAGCGTTTTACACTTTCGGGAAGAAACTGATGTGTTTCTACGATTCCTTACAAATGTAAACATCGCGTTCAGTGCATAAGTTTAATGTATTACATTTGTAGAAAAAAAAAATTATTTTTTAAAAAATTATTTAAAGTACCTGACCCACGGTTTATTGCTACACAATTTTTAACTTAAATTTGGCCCATTAGAAAAAAGGAAAAGCAAATCACTTTAAAAACTCTCTAACCTGATTTGCTTTGAATTTTTTTTGACAATTATTTTTTTGATTCGTAGTTTACTTTGTTTTTTTTTAATAATAATAATGCCTTTATTAACAGTAATACAAAGTAAAAAACAATTTGTACACTGACACTATAGTCTTAGTTTATTCAACAGGTATAGTAATAAAATCAATTAGGAGGAGCTTTATGCACAGTATCTTATAGCGCAGAAGGTGGTTTTACAAAGTAACATACAATTTCAAGTTGTATCTTCAACATTGGATAACTGTCACCAATGCCAATTCGTTATTTAAGTTGTGCGGGTTACTGTGGGAGTGTTTATTACTATATATCTTGAATAAACAAAGTATAACAGAAATTAAGAATAGGAATGATTGGGTGCATGGTCAGATTTGGCTGTGAAGCACAATTTGATCTTCCACCTGAACTTTATTTTATCTTGTACCATGTTATTGAGCTTTGTGGTTTGGGTTGGGTATTTGGGTATTTTGGTATTGTTAAAAATTCTAATTATCCTTCTTATTCTTCTAAAGAAACTATTAGTTTCATCAAGAGTAAACGTGTGGTGCACCGCAAGTTCAAACATTCCTTATCACAGTCCGATTATGCCAACTTCACTGATCTTAGAAATATTTGTAAGATCTTAATGGAATATGATTACAACAAGTACATTTCTACCTTTGAATATAGTCTTTCCTGCGGCCTCAATAAGTTTTGGAAATACGTTGCATCAAAAAAAAATAATTCAAATGCTCATCTCTTCTATGGTTGATAATGGTAATCTTATTACTGGTAAGGACATTGCAAACTTGTTTGCAAAATATTTCCAATCTGTCTATAAAATCACTAAACAACTGGAGAATAGTGATTTACCTAATATTGATATTGTTTTTTGTAACAAAATCACAATTTCAGTTGATGATATTTCTCACGATCTTAGCAATTTGAATGACGCAAGTAGCCCTGGACCGGATATGATTCCTCCTATTCTTTTATCAAAGCCTGCGCTAAAAGCTTGCAACTTCTTCTATTTATTATTTATAATAAATTGTTGGCTTTCGACATTTTTCCTAATATCTGGAAAAATAGGTTCATTAATCCGATTTTTTAAAAAACGTGATAGTTCTCTTGTATTCAATCATGTCTGGCAAAGTTATTCAACAAGCTTGTTTACACTAGGTTAAATTAAATTTTTAAAAATGTTATAATTGATCAACAGCATGGCTTTCTTAAAGGTAGATCCACAACAAGCAATTTATTCTTATTCATGAACTACGTTTTAAATTCTTTAGAACAGGGTTTCATGGTGGATGCCGTCTACACTGATTTCAGAAAGGCTTTCAATAGCATTAATCATATAAGACTTACAGCCAAATTAAAGATGCTTGGCATTGGGAACCCTCTTCTCACATGGTTACAATCTTATTTTATTAAACGCACTTAATAGTAAATATCAGCGGTTTGAATCTTCTTCTGGTATACCCCAAGGATCTCATATTGGATCTCTTTTGTTTCTGATATATGTCAATGATTTAAATCAGTTATTAAAGTTCTCTATGTTCTTATTGTTTGCAGATGATTTGAAATTATTCTCTAAAATAGGTGTTCCGCTTGACGATATCAATCTTCAGTCTGACCTTGATAACCTTTTTCTGTGGTGTCAGAAAAACGATACGGACTTAAATATCGACAAATGTAAATTTATGCGCTTTTCAAGAAAAACCCATAATATGTTGTTTTGTCAATATAACATTAAGGGTATTTCTCTAGAGATGGTAGATTCCGTCAGAGATCTAGGTATAATTGTTGATTCTCAATTAACTTTTAACTCTCATATTGATTCTATTATTTCTAAAGCTAATCAAATGTTAGGTTTTTTAAAAAGAGTTACATCTAATTTCACACGTCCTCAAAGTCTGCTGATTCTCTATAACTCCTTAGTTAGAAGCATATTAGATTACGGATGTATTATTTGGTCACCTTATTACCTACATTATATAGATAGAATTGAGAATGTTCAGTGAAAGTTTGTTAAATACCTTTGCTTTAAATCCAATATTAATTTTACTAACCAGTATTATAATTATTACATTGAATTCTTTAATTTAAAATCTTTAGTTAGTAGAAGAACTTATTTCAAATCAAATCAAACTTTATTTCAAAAACGCTGTAACAGTACAGGTATTTGAAAGTCGTCATGAATCTAACAGAAATAATAACAGAAATAATAACAGAAACAATAACAGAAAGAGAGAAAGGAAATAAAGTCATCATACAAAAAATTATCTACAAAAATTATCTCCGAAGATACTCATCTAAATTATACGGTTCTAAATAAATTAAAAATTCGAAAACAGCGATCTTAAATTGATTGATACATACAATTTCTCTTATGTTTTTAGGTACACTGTTAAAAATCTTTTTGCACATATACAAAGGTCCCTGTTCGGATTTTGTAAGTCTATGGATTGGATACAAATAGAGGTCTTTCTGGCGGGTAGAATAACAATTAATTTCCCGATTTTCATACTTTTTAAAATAATGGTTATGTTTCTTCACAAATATAAGACATCTATATATGTAGAGTCCGTAAATAGTTAGTAAGTTATTCGAACGAAACTCTCCACGGCAGGAGCCTCTCATTGGTATGTTAAACATTATTCGAAGCACTCTCTTTTGAAGAACAAAAACCTTGTCGACCTGAGAACTGCGACCCCAGAAGATAATCCCATATTGGCACAGAGAATAAAAGTTAGCGTAGTACACTGTTCGAAGCACTGATAGTCCGGTATGCTGTCTTAGTGTTCTCAAAGCAAAGCACACTGAAGCGAGTTTGTTACACAAAGCATTTATATGATTTGACCATGTCAAATTTTCTTGGACGTGTACTCCTAGGTATTTAACACTATCTGAAAGTTTTATTTTGTGACCATTTAGTGATATGTTCTCCGGTGTATCAACGAGGCACTGAGTTTTAAACAAAATGCTGGACGTTTTATCACTATTTAAAAAAAGTCTATTTGATTGGTACCATTGTCCCAACTGTCGCATGATATTCGATCCATATTCTATTATGTCCATGAAGTTATTCCCCTTTATTAGAACATTTGTATCGTCAGCGTAATTGAAGATAGTACAACCGTTTGCTTGTAAAGTTATTAAATCGTTTATGTAAACATTGAAGAGAAGAGGGCCTAATATACTGCCCTGTGGAACGCCTGTCTTAATGGATTTGGCTTCTGATTCGTCTTCCACCCCGTTATTCATAAAGATTACTTTCTGGACACGATTTGTAAGGTATGATTTCAACCACTCTAACGCATTTCCTCTTATGCCATATTTTTCGAGCTTATGAAGTAAGATGTTGTGATCAATAGTATCGAAGGCCTTGGTTAAATCCAAAGAAAGTGCGCACGCGATTTCATTATTTTCCCAACAGCTTAAGACCTCGTTCGTAAATTCAAATAGTGATGTTTCGGTACTTTTATTTTTGGTAAAACCATGCTGGGCTGTATTCCATAAATTACAGGAAGTGAAGAAACTGGTAATCCTTGAGTGAATAGTGTGCTCAAAAATTTTCGAAAAGGAAGATAACACGCTTATGGGTCTGTAGTTGGCTATATTGTCCATATCGCCCTTTTTAAAAACTGGTCGCACCACTGCAATTTTTAATTTATCAGGAAAAATACCAGTTAGCATAGATGCATTAATTATTTTACATAGGGGCTTAGACAGGAAATCTATTGATTGCTTTAGCAGTGTTGTTGGAAATTGGTCGTATCCGGAGCTTTTTTTGTTTTTTAATTTCTTGGATATTTCTATAATTTCTTTTTCTGTCGTTGGATAAAATATGTTTCACACAGAATGTTATTGGTGGTTTTTCCAACTGTATTGAATTGTCTGACCTAATTTCACTTTCATGTCCCTCAATGTTTTGTGCGTAATTCACCACTACTTACTGTGAATCATCACAGAACTTTATATGGTAAGAACTGCCCTAAGGAGAGATGTTGTGTTTCCTTCAATAGATGTGCCTCTAATATTAATGAAATTTAGTGAAATTTAAACATTTATTGAAATATATTTTATCATGATTTAGTTTTATTTGTCAGTGTAATTTGTCATTGTAATTTAAAAATGTCAGGAGCGTAATAAATCAAATCAAATCAAAATTTTAATAAAATTTGCGACATCCACAGCTTACTTAGTTTTTTGCTAAATATAGAATGTACAGGTTTTTTGTAAGTACCTATTTTTATTATATATATAAAAAAAAACAGAAGTCCTTTGGCAAAATTCAGTAAAAATTCTCTAGCCACTTGGAAAGTCATCTCATCAGCTTATCCAAAGTTGGACAAAATTGCTTCAAGATCTTTGTCAATTTTGGCAACATCTGTGCCTTCGGAAAGGTAATTTTCAAAAGCCGGTTTAGCTCTTAGCAAAGAAATCGATTACAAAAGTACTATTCCCTCAAGATATTGATAAAAGATAATGGCACCTGTAAATTGTAATAATTACTACCACTAGACCACTAGGATAATTTGGCTTACATGCAGAAGGGCACTCGGTCCAAACTATTCCTGATAAATTAAAATTTAAAAAATCTACAGTGCACCGCACATTGCGACGGCAACGCCGACGAGACGGTACGGTAAGTAGTCTTGAAGGGTCCATCGCGAGTGACATCAACAGAGGATGATGAATGAATTGCTTTAATAAGGACGAAATAGACTACTAACAGCGTCAGAAGTAACGGTGGAATGGCCAACAAAATTCTATGAGCACTTTAGTAAAGAGATATCTTGGCGAAGCCTTCAGATAGCAACACGAAAACCGAGGAGGCAATCGTCAAACTCGCTCACAACGGGCAGAAAGTCATCGTAATTGAACAGTCGACGATTGGACTGCACTGTGAAGTGACGAATTGAAATTCGAAGTGTTTGGTCAAAGAAGACGAAATAAATATTACCCAATTGCATAGTACCCACAGTAAAGCACGGAAGGAGATCAGGACTTGTCTGGGGCTCCTTCTCCTACAATAGAACAGGAAATCTATTATAGATAAAATTATAAAGAAATACTAAATCACAAAGCTGTTCCATGTGGACATCGACTGATTGGAAGTGACCTTAACAGGGACCCCCAAACACACGTCATTGTTAACCAAAAACTATCTAGCGGAGCAAATGGAAAATAATATTTAAAAAGAGGTGTCTGGGCCATCCCAAGATCCTTCACCTCAACCCTACTGAGTAGCTGTGAGATGAACTGGATAAGAGAATCGGAAGAAACTGTCCCTCGCCAAAAGAAGAATTTTCGACAACGTTTGAACGTGAGTGGAATTATAATACACAAGAGGTAATGCAATAATTAACAGAAAGTGACAACAAATATCAATGGCGGTTTCCTTGAAGAAAAAAGGTCTAATTGCCTAATCACAAAATAGTTGATAACAATTGGAGGCATAATCATTATCATTGTTATTTTAAGAGCAAGTTCTAAACTGTTTATTTATAATCAAATTAATAATCTTTTCAATTTTTTACGATTTTATAAGTCGCTTCACCTTGCGTAATTTAATTGATTCGCGATCATTGCACATTAATATTTAGTGTCGCTTCATTCGTTCAAATCAGGTATTTTATGAAACTTCTTCCCCATTTAACGTTGCTCGTACTTATAAGCTGTGTTAAAAAATTGAGATGCGTCCTACAATGATGAATATAGAAAAGTAACTTTTTGTGAAAACGCGAATTATTATAAAAAATAACTTTGTAGTCCTTTGACGCACACATTTATGCTTGGCCTTAAATGAATCCCAAGTAATTCTGATTTGCTTCTGGGTTAAGAAGTTGTACTTGAATGTCGTTTAACTATTCGAAATGCGCATTAGCCCGGCATGTATTTCTTGCAGCTGTTCTTTTCAAGTCGCTAGTTTGTCTGATAATTGGCGAAAAATCAGAAAGCTGATGGTAAGCGGAAAAAAAAATTCCCACGGTAAGAAGTGGGAAAACAAACGCTAATAAGTGAGTAACCGATTATGGTTAATTGACGGCAGCATCATTACGGATATGACCGACATACCGACATCAGTTACGAGGCAGTAAGGAAAGTATTAATAAAAAGACGAGGTTTTGCAAGAAACACATCACCAGGATGTTAGGCCGACCACAAGAATCGAACACGCGCGGAATCTTCGTGACAGATCACGCAAAACCTTCAATTTACACCCAATAAAAGTTGCATTCTTAATAAGATAATCACCTGCGAGTGATGTAAAACGGTAGCTGACGCTACCGCATTTTTTTTTTAGTCAGCTAGGTGTTAACGCACACACTCGCATGCTTAACCCGTGACGAGTTTTTATTTACCGCCGATAATGTTTATTAATATCGATCTTTTGTTTTTCGGCAATTATAAATGCAAACGACGGCGAGTTTTTATGATGCTGTTTACTCATTTCTAAAAATTCCGCGAACACCTGTTCGCGGCGCACCAGACGGCGTGTTGTGGCATAAATAAAATTAGATGGCGATCGTTTAAATATCGCAGATAGAGATCTATGTATATGCCCGCAAAAAAATTGTGGAATTTCATATGATTCAAGATGATTCATTTCGGACAGATTTTTTTTAAGGTGGAACTGAGACGCATCCGGTTTTCGAAGTTTCTGTTGCCACACTCGGCGCAAATATTTGCTGCCTCCGGCATGATTAAGACAAAGGAAGTTTGTTTTTCGTCGTGCGCTAACTGATAAGAATCTAGGATTTTCTCAGAGAATTTTAAATTTCGAGTAAATCACCTTGTTGCATCAGATTTACTTTTGCGGTGTAAGCAGTGCGGTTAATGAAAATTACGCCTTATATAATAAAGGTACCTAATCAGTATCTTTGAAGTTTTATAGGATGTGATGACACGGATTGCACTGTAGTGGTCAACGGTAAAAAAAATTACTGCGTATATTTTCGGACTATAAAAAGCGACTCATAGCAAACGAAATTTGCTTCCTCTCTTAAGGCAGTTTTACACTACCCTATTTCTTGTACATACAAGATTTGGTTCAATTTCTTGAAAAATTTATAGTAAATTGTATCAAAAATTAAGTCGAATCAATCACTATTTGAAAAAATAGAATGTGTTCTATCTCCAAACCATATTTGTTCTTGTACCTGCAAGAAATGGGGTAGTCTAAAGCGGCCTTTAAGGTAGGTTCATATTCGACATTTTATATGAGAACTTATACGAGATGTTTAAGAACCTAATAACTCGCGATTCAATTTGTCATATGAGTACATTGTTGAATGAGATCACTCCAGTTTTCACATTTGTTTGCGCAATACGTAAATCCAGTTATGAGACATAGCAGTTGGCATGATGGGCAAGACAGGAGGAAATGAGTACACAACCTGTCAAAAGTTTTGCACCCCCCTTTCAGTTTCAGTTATTTTTGAATTTGTTTTTTTTTTTTACATACAGGCTTTATACGATTTGGCAAGTATTTCTGAGTACACAGATGTTACCACTGCTTTATATAAGGTAGTACAAAATAAGAGAAGAAGCGAAAATCTTACCAGAGAGTTTCAGTTGGCTTACTTGGTTAACTTAAGCACGTTACGGCAAATCGGCGTTTAAACGCTGTTGGCCTCAAAGAGTACTTAGGCTAAGATTACATGTAATATATATATTAGGGTGGGTCGAAAAACCAAACTTTGAGATAATCTTACCTAATAGCAAAATTATGTTGTCTTTTAGTGATATTATGACACCTACGAAATATTATTGAATTTAATTAATATTTAGAGGGTGCGCCTTACGTTTGAATTTTTGAAATTATACGAGAAAGGCCATATAGTATGCCATGAAAAGTTCGTATTTGCAATAATAATAATAACAGAGTTATGATCAAAACTGTATACTAAAAGGGCAAGAGAAGGTGGATAAAATTAAAACTCGAATCTCGCAGCAACGCCTAAATTCGATAGCAAGAAAGATTTCAATATTAAATGATTTTCATTAATTTTTCTGTTGTATTATTTTTTTAATTATTAATAAATGATTATTTTATTCTAAAAACCCTATTTTCCTTGAGACATTTATGTTATATGACTACCAGAATATATTCAAGTTATTCGTATTTCCAAGGCAAAGCGCAACCTGAAGATGAGGTGCTATTTACTTTAAATTTTAGCATTACACTGTTTTCATGTAAAGGCAATATAATTTTGCTATTAAAAATCAAAAGCGCAATATTCGTTTTTTTCCATACAAAAATGGCCCACCCTAATATATATATAATCTATTTTCCTGTCTACCCTGCGGTGTAGGAATTTTATTCTGTTAACCATGTGTTTCATGTATAAATTTGTTCCACTGTTGTCTATCTCTAGCTATCTATCTTGCATTCTGTATTGTTTTCCCTCTGTTTTCTATCAATTTGGCTACTTCTTTTTCCCACGTCAACTCTTCAGTCTATCAGGTCCTCTTTTAACTTTAATTCTGGATAGCCATATTTTTTTTGCAGGTACACATTCTTCCATTCGTTGTAGATCCCCACCAACCTAATTGTTTCTTCTCTACGAAATCTGTTATCTATCTCACTGTATCTCTTCTTGTGATTCCTTTGACTCCTCTTAGGTATTTTATTTCTATCGCCTGTAATCTGTTTTTATTTTTCTTTGTAAGTACCCATGTTTCACTCCCGTAAGTTAGTATTGGTCTGTATATTGTTCTAAATGCTGTCATCTTGGTTTTCTTCGCTATTTCTTCCTTTTGGATAAATGTTTGTCTCATTGCGTGGTATATATTTACTGTCTTTCTAATTCTTTCGGTTATGTCTATGTCTTGGTTTCCATTTCTTTCTATTGTAACTCCCAAGTATTTAATTTGCTCAACTTGTTGTATTTTCTCATTTTCAATTCTTAGGTTCAGTTTTTCTTCTTGTCCTTTTGTTACAATCATTACACTAGTCTTTTTCACTGTTGGCCATAATAACGAGGTCATTTGCAAACATACATTCCGTCAGTTCTATTGATTCTAGATTTTTGAATCCCACACTTAGTTTTTTCAGAAATGGTTTGCATTCCTTCTAACAGTGGAATTAATCTTATGCCCGTTTTAGACGGTCATATTTTTGTATCAAATTTATTACGAAGTGAGTGAGAAGTGCCAATTCAACCAATCAACATTCACTGAGGTAGCTTATCTCTCTCATTTCGTAATACAGTCTTTTTCTTTTGGTTTTCCCCTTTTGTCAAATGTGTTTCCGAATTTGTCAAATGACTTTCCAATCTGTTCAAAGTATAGTAGGCCTGCGGATTGGAAAGTCATTTGACAAATTCGGAAACATAATTGACAAAAGGGGAAAACCAAAAGAAAAAGACTGTAAATTTGATACAAAAATATGACCGTCTAAAACAGGCATTTGATCAACAAGTTATATCAGTAATAGCTGTTTACGGACCCAATGAAGACGAAAAAGCAGAAGTCAAGGATAAATTCTGGGAAAAATTAAACGAGATAACGGAAAAATGCAAGGGAAAAATAATAGTAGCAGGAGATATGAATGGAAGAGTTGGAAGTAAGGAGATGTATATGGGGGTAATAGGAAAATATGGAGAAGGAACGAAGAACAATAATGGATCAAGATTAATAGAATATTGCTTGATTAACAACCTAATAGTAACAAATACATTTTACCAGCAGAAGGACATCCACAGATTCACAAGGAGGGGTCCCAATAATGAATTATCCATAATTGACTACGAACTAGTAGAGAGAGAAAACAAAAAAGAGATAAAAGATGTTAAAGCTAGGAGAGGTCCAGAACTGTACACTAATCATTATATGGTATTAGCCAAGATAAAAAGAAAACCAAACAGAGATAATGAATGACATGGGACAACAATGGTGGAATTGAAGAAAACTGGAATAACTTTAAGGAAATATTGTTGGAATCAGCAAAGTAAACATGTGGAGAAATGAAAGGACGCAGCGGAACAAAGCAAACAGCCTGCTGGAATGCTGAAATCAAGATGGAAGTAAAAATAAAGAAAGAAAAATGGAAGGTTTATTTAAGAAATAAAACAGAAATAAAATATGAAATCTATAAAGAACAAAGGAAGAAAGTAAACAATATGGTAAAACAAGCAAAAGAAAAAAGCTGGAGAGGATTCGGAATAAAGATGGACAGTAATAGCAAAGAGAACCAGAAACTATTTTACAAAACGATCATACAAGCATCGATTATGGACAAGAAAGGAGAAATAATAACAGACGACAACCAGACAATGAATAGATGGATACAACATTTTGAAGAGCTGTTAAATATAAAAGATAATGAAATAAATAGAAAAGGAGAAGAACAACCAAGAATAATAGAATATGAGAAAACTCTGAAACCTATAACAGAAGATGAAGTAAGAGAAGCTATAAACACATTGAAGAATGGTAAAGCCCCAGTGGATGACAGACTAACGCCAGAAATGATGAAAAACTTAGGAGAAAAAGGAATACAACTGTTTTGGAAGATATGCAATGAAGCATGGGAAGAAGGAAAAATACCGGAAGACTAGAGAATAGGTCAGATAGTGACAATAGTGAAAGGAAACACTCGCGATTGTAATAACTACAGAGGCTTAACGTTACTAAGTACAGCGGCAAAGACTTATGAACGCATACTGGAAAGAAGGCTACAAAGATATGTGGAACCAACACTAGAAGAGACGCAAAGCGCATTTAGGAAAGGAAGAGGGGTACAAGACCACATATTTACCATAAAACGAATAATTGAAAAAACAATACTAACCGCAACAAAAGCATATTTTGCATTTATAGAACTAGAAAAGGCGTTCGGCCGTATCCAAAGAAAAATAGTGTGGAGCAGCCTGGAAAAGAGAAAAGTCGTCAGCAAGTTAATAACAGCCATACAAAACATGTATAAACAAAATACAAATTATGTAATCAGCAAAAATAAAAAGTCTGAAAAATTCGAAATAAAAAGGGAGGAGTACTGAGCCCAATTTTGTTCAATATATTCATGGACTTACATGTCATGAAAAATGTAAATGTTGCTTTTATAAACTAAACTCAACTATGTTGTTTTTATGGCCTACATAAAATTACAGTTAACAATACATATTATTTCTTCCCTTTTAATTTCTTGAGCCTGCTGAAAATCGAACAGGTAGTTTTCGAAGTCTAGTCGATCTTCCAACGATTGAAGAAGGTTCTTGTATGCTGCTCGTTTCAGGATTATTCTCTACTTGTTGCCTGCTTTTTGGTGTAATATTTCTATCAACAGGATTCTCAATTATTTCTTTTTCAGCAAAATTATGAGCTTCATTGGTACAGTGTTGAATCAAAGGATGATTTGATGTTTCTTCACTCTCAGCAAATTTTAAATTAATTTGAACATTTTGGGCAGCTAATCGTAACTGTGAGCTCAGCTGATAGTCATCGTTATTGCGTTCGACGTTGCCATAGTTTTTACGAATCTGATTCTGATGACGACGCGACGTCGGTGAAATCCACTGCTTGTTCGTATATAGTACATCATTTTTCCAATAGTTTTAATGATTGTTCCTTTAAGCCAATGTTCTTGTGGCTTGAAGAACTTCATGAAAATGTATTCGCCTGGAGAGAACTTCGAATTTCGACTTAGTTGATATTCTGATGATGGTTTGAGCAACGGTAGTAGTGTTCTTGGTTGTCTAGTGTGAAGTAGTTCTGCAGGTGATGATTTTATGGCTGTCTTAAAAGTACGAGCGAATCGTTCAGCCTGTCCATTTGATGCTAGATGGAAGGGTGCTGTAGTGAGATGCTCGATCCCATTTTCTTAACAGAACTGTTTAAACTGGCTAGATGTAAACTGAGTACTGTTATCAGAAACAATGGTACTTGGCAGACCTTCTATGAGAAATATTTTTTCTAGAGCTGCAATGGAAGTTTCAGCTGCGATGTTTGGAACATGTATAATAAAAGGATATTTTGAGAAGGCTTCGATGCAGATCAACCACATTGAATTTATGTATGGACTGGCGCGGCGAAGTCATCATGAATCCTGTTCCAAGGTTTGTTTGCTTGTGGCCATTGTTCAAATTCTCGTGGTGGAACTCACATTTCTTGACCAAATCTTCAACATTTTTATCGATGACGGGCCACCAACAATGACGTCGAGCAAGCTGTTTCATCCTAATTACTCCCCAATGTCCCCCGTGTAGCACATCCAAAATCTTTCGCTGCAGACTGGAAGGTATTACTATTCTTGAGTGTTCGTCAGTTTGATACATCAACTCTCAACTCTCAACGGAGAGAGCAAATCGGCGAGTGAAATAAATTTTCTCTGTTTCGTTGGTCACTGTTTTAGGCCATCTTTCAATGATAAACTTGCGTTGAGATAAAGTTTTATCTTGAGATGTGGCAGCTGCAATCCGTTCTGAAGTTATCGCAAAACTTTCGATTATCTCGTTGATCTTAAGATTAAGTTGGAAACAAGATTCTTCACTTTTGTCGAATGTGATTCCTGATCCAACTGGTAGTCGCGATAAAGTGTCTGCATTAGCATGAGCTTTGGTTGCTCGATATCGAATGGTATAGTTGTAACCCATCAAAAATATTGCCCATCGTTGAAAGCGCTGAATTGAAGTTGCTGGCAGGTTTTTATTTGGATTGTATATGGCAACTAAGGGTTTGTGATCCGTCTGTGATTCAAATGAGCGACCATAGATAAACTGATGGAACTTCTTAATTTCGTAGACAATCGCAAGAGCTTCCCTTTCAATTTGGTTGTAAAGCTTCTTGTGTTCGTTCATGGTCTTTGACGCAAAAGCGATCGGATGTTCTTGACCAGAAGCGTCACGGTGCGACAAGACTGTTCCAATGCCATAGAATGATGCATCAGTGGCCAAAATTAGAGGTGAATCGGGTTTGTAGTGCACAAGAGTCATTGCTTCGATAATATTCTTTTTAAGTTTTTTAAAAGCAGATTCTTGTAAACTGGTTCAATGAAAAGGCTTGCCTTGTTTTCGAAGCTCATTAAGTGGACCAGCAATCTCTGAGAAGTTGGGGATAAGGAATGACTAAGTTTGACTGAAGTTCGTATATGTTCTTCGGGTGTGGAAATTTCTTGTTTGCTATGATACCGGACTCGGAGGGGCGATAAGGCCTTGTTTTATAAACGTGGAATAAGGACTATTCGTCGAATATCCTTTAATATCTATGTCACGTTATTCCAGGAATAGTGTCATACTCAGTTTATCCAACGATTGTAAAATCGGGTCTTGGTAAGCGAGGATAGACCTATAGGTGTTTGAAGCGCAGAATCGATTAAAAACGGGTAGGGGTGGCAAGGAATTTTTTGAAGAGGAAGACATGAACCCTATCGAACACGTCCGGAGCGACATTTCTAGTTTTATATTCTTGCGTGGGCAGAAAGAATAGATTTTTAAATGAATGACATTTATTCAATTCTGAGAAAAATACAACTGTTTATTTTTTTTGTGATATGTAACTCCGACAACACAATTTTTATCAGAGCTAATTTCTACAATATAATACATAAATACATAACACTCCCTTCAACTTATTATAAGGCAGTTTTATAGAATTAATCTGTCTATTGGTTTTCTCGTCCTAGTTGATCTGCGTAACCCTGCTGTAATTGCAGTTCTCACTGGAGTCTTACTTAGATGACTACTATTAGTACCACTCTCTGATGTTTTACTTGAATGAGAACTCTCGATCACTTCTTGAGGGTTTTGTCTTTCTTCATCACAACATTTTCTTTCGCTTTGTAATTCGGCATTCTCAGGACCTTCTGTGTACTTTCTTCCAAAATCACCCGTAACAGTAGCATCGTTAATATTCCTTTTATTATTAAAAGGAGGCAAGTCTGGAATATTCACCATCTCATATCTTGTTCTTAAATGATCCGTGTGCACATATCGTCGCTGACCTTCAACTTCAACAATGTACGTTAGCATTCCCTTCTGTCGGATAATTTTTCCCGGAAGCCACTTTTCGCATTCTCCTCTAACACTCTTCACCCATACTCTGTCCTCTGGTCTGAAGCTTGATGCGGGTTTTCGAGACATATTTCTTCTGCTTTCTTGAATTTGTTTCTTCTTATCGACAACTTCTGCTAAATTCGGTTTAAGAATTGTTAACAAAGTTCTTGGTTTCCTGCCCTAATAAAAGTTCTGATGGACTGCGACCTGTGGTCTCATGTGGTGTATTTCTATATGCAAACAAATAATTATCTATTAGATATTTGTAAAGTTAAGTTTGACGTTTCTGAGCTAATGAACATTTTTTCTTCAAAGCTGTTTTACATTCTGCACTGCCCTCTCTGCAGCACCATTACTCGAAGGATGATAAGGTGGTGTCAGTATGTATTTATACCGTTTCAGTGTTAAAATCCTTGAATTCTTGAGCTGTAAACTGTACTCCATTATCAGAAACAATAATTTCAGGAAGCCCGTAAGCTGCAAAAATAGTTCTAAGTTTTCTATAGTTTTTAAAGCTGTTGTAGAAGGCATTATTGCTACTTCCATCCATTTAGTATATGAATCAATCAATATAAGTAAGTTATAAGACATACCATTACGTTTTATTTGAGCGTAGTCAATGTGAAGACGTTCCCTTCCTACTACTCACTGGCCAATGTGTTATCGGTCCCTTATGTGAATTACGTGCATTCATTTGGCAGTTATTACAAAATTTGACTCGATTTTCTATCATTTCATCGATTCCTGACCACCATACAAACGATCTTGCCAATTCCTTCATTTTTACGATTCCCTGATGACTAGCGTGCAGTAAATCCAAAACATCTTCTTGATATACTTTCGGAATTATAACTTTATTACCTAAAGTCAAACAGTTTCCGTCTGTTGCAATTTCTTCGCGTTTAAAAAAATATTTCTTTACATCTGGATTTAAAACTTCTCTTGGCCAACCATTTTGTGCATATTCAAAAACTTGCTTCAATATTGGAAGTCGTTGAGTTGCTTCTGCAATTTCCAACGAAGTTAAAGCAGGACTACATTTATCTATAAAATGACAAAAATAAGTGCTTGCTGAAAAAGAGTTACGTTTGTCCTCCAGTTCGTCATCTTCAGGTAAAGGAAGTCGTGACAAAGCGTCCGCATTAGCAATTTCAGATCCTCTTCGATATTTAATTTGATAATCGTAAGCTGATAACAAGATAGCCCTCTGAAGTCTTGCAGCTGCCATAGCTGGTACTCCTTTATTTTCACCAAAAATTGTCATTAGTGGTGCATGATCAGTAACAAGTTCAAAATGTCTTGCATACAGGTAATTATGAAACTTTTTTAGTCCAAAAACAATAGCTAAGGCTTCTCTTTCTAATTGACTATAGTTTTTCTCAGCTTGAGACAAAGTTTTGCTGGCAAAGCTAATAGGTCGTTCTTCTCCATTAATGATGTGTGCTATCACTGCTCCTACCCCATATGGCGAAGCATCACATGTTAATTGTAAGGGTTGTGATGGATCAAAAATAGTTAATACATTATCTGAACATACCCACTTTTACTTTCTTCGAAAACTTTATTGCATGCATCAGTCCATTTCCATTTTATATCCTTATGCAATAAGTCGTATAAAACTTTTAATCTGGAAGACATGTTGGGTATGAAATGACCATAATAGTTTAATAACCCTACATATGATTTTAGTTCACGTTGATTTTTAGGTTTTGGTGCCAATTTAATTGCTTTTATTATCTCTTCAGTTGGTCTAACACCTTGTTCATCTATAATATGTCCTAAATATTGAACTGATTTTACCAAAAAATCACATTTATTCACTTTAATCTTGATGTTGTAACGTTGAAGTCTTCCTAAAACTATTAAAAGACGGTCATAACATTCGTCATTTGATTTAGCTGAAATGAGAATATTGTCCAAGTAACATATTACTCCTGGTATCCCCATTAAAACTTGGTCCATTATGGACTGAAATTGTGCAGGTGCTGTTGCGATACCATAAGCTAATCGAATAAAACGAAATAATCCTATATGAGAATTCACTGTTAATAATGATTGAGATTCCTTACAAACAGGTAATTGAAGATATGCTTCTGACAAATCAAGAGAACAAAATATTTTACCTTCGGCAAGTGAGGCATATATGTCTTTAGGATTAGGTAATGGATAATGTTCTTTATTCAAAAATGGATTTATAGATACCTTAAAATCCGCACACAGTCGAATTCCATCTCCTGCCTTAGGAACTACAACCAATGGAGTTGCCCAATCGCTATGTACAACTGGAATTAACACATTTTCTTTTACTAGCCTCCTAATTTCTGCTTCCACATCAGCTTTTAAAGCATATGGAACTGATCTTGCTTTACAAAACACAGGGGTTGGGTTTCCTTTCAAGAGTAGCTTTGCTTCAAATTCTTTAATCTTCCCTCTTTTTGAGTCAAAAACTATTGGAAACTGTTCTCTTAGATTATTTATCAATTGGTTTTTGCTTTCAAAATTTAATTGCATATTAAATATATTTCTGTTCCATTTGATATTCAGTTTTTCTATCCAATCACGTCCTAACAAAGAAGGTAAATTCCTATTCCCACTATTTAATATTAATGCTTCCAATGGCATATTATCATTATTGTATTTCACATTTAATATGATTTTTCCAAACAAGGGCAACGGTTTCTGAAACCAGTAAGCCGTCAATGATATGTCATCGCATTTTATTAGTGTCACTTCCGCAAAATATTTGCGGTATATTATCTCGGGAATAATTGTAAATGCTGCACCAGTATCAATGTCAAATCTAATCAAATGATTATTAATTTCTAATGCCAGTTTATACGCATTGGGTGTTTGTAAATTATTTAAATTATTTATG
This sequence comes from Dorcus hopei, assembly GCA_033060865.1. Classification (NCBI taxonomy): domain Eukaryota; kingdom Metazoa; phylum Arthropoda; class Insecta; order Coleoptera; family Lucanidae; genus Dorcus; species Dorcus hopei. The sequence continues at coordinate 48,309,523 of CM065421.1, read as the reverse complement.
TGATAAAGTGTCACGTTAGTATCATTTTCTACATTTTCTGCTGAGACAACTTGATTTACTGAGTGAATATTTTTATTCTTGGTAATGCTTTTACACATTTTTGACAGATGTCCTATTTTTGAACAGGAATTACATTTATAAGTTTTGTACTTACAGTTCATTGCTGAATGATTCGTGCCTCCGCACCTTGTACATCGACCATTATTTATTTCAGCTTTCTCAGGTCTCCTTTTATCAACCGTTTTATCATTAAATTGCTTTTTATTTCTAAAATTAATTTTATTTACCGCCGATTCTCCAGTAAATGTGTTACGATTCTTTGCTGCTTCTTCTAACATTCTTGCCCGTTCATACGTTTGTTCAAAATCCAATTCTTCCATTAACAGCTTTTGTCTAATCTGATCATGACGAAGTCCACTCACCAGACGATCTCTTAAAGCTTCTTTAAGAAATGTTCCAAACTTACAGGTAGCTGCCAAGTTTTTAATTTGTACAACATATTCTGCAACAGATTCATTACTTTGTTGTACTCTACTGTTAAACTTAAATCTTTCTACTACTATAAGCTTCTTGGGTTTAAAATGCTCAGTTAATATTTGTACCAAATCTTCATATGATTTGCAATCTACTTCATCTGGAGCTAATAAGTCTTGAAGAAGTTTTACCATCTTCGGACCCAAAACAGTTAACAGGACAGAAACTTTCTGTTCTTCATTAATGTGATTAGCCTTTATGTAGTGCTTCAATCGCAATAAATACGTATTAATATCTTCTAAAGAGTCATTGAAGGATTCCAGCTTCCCAATGGCCGTTGTCATATTTCTCAACGAAAATCTTTCATTAAGTGTTAGAGCATTCAAAATTTACACCTCGTCGCCAATTTTATATTCTTGCGTGGGCAGAAAGAATAGATTTTTAAATGAATGACATTTATTCAATTCTGAGAAAAATACAACTGTTTATTTTTTTTGTGACATGTAACTCCGACAACACAATTTTTATCAGAGCTAACTTCTACAATATAATACATAAATACATAACATCTAGAATGACTGGTGTCTGCGGAAAACACGTTATCAACACGAAATCCGCTCATCGAAAGAGTTCCAAAAATATGAAGGAATATACCCCAAAAAATTATTGACAATTTAATATCATCAATGGCAAATAAAAATAAACCACGAAAAATCAAAACTTTTCTATTCTATTCTTAACCCAAGACTTTATTCAACATGTCCATAAGACTCAATTATCTCAACAACTTAAGGCGTCTGACCATAAAATTCGCAGAGGGTTTTCAAAATGGGCACCAGAGCAAGTGGAAGAGGACGATTCATTTTGTTGAAAAATTCTCTTGAGTGAAGACCAGACGGGTTGTGTCAATAAACAGAAATGCTGCATCTGGGGCTGTGAAAACTCACGTATGGTATCCGAAGTGCCCTCTCATCCCAGTCGTGTCACTGTTGTGGTACGGATTTTGATTTGGTGGGGTCATCGGCTCATATTTTTTTCTGAAATGATGGTGGTGAGGCTGAGAATGTGACCTGGAAACTGTAAAGAAGAATGTTGACGCACTTCTTGTGGCCAAGTTTAGATGAGTTGGATCAGGAAGATACGTTCTTCTAGCAAGACGGGGCCACTCGACATACTGTATGAAAGACAATGGCTCTCTTGGAGCCATGCTATCCGAAACTCGTAATTTCGCTGTAGGGTGATATGATATGCCATACAGATTCCAAGCTCTCGCTCATTTGAAATCGCTTCACTAGATCCATCTTTCACTATTCATCTTAAAACTTGCACTTTCGCTTCATTTGTTACTTCTCACTTTCCGGAAAAGGTTGTCTTGAACCAATGGTAAATTTTCCCACTTGGCCCAATCTCTTGTTCACCTCATCGCCTTGCCTGCCGTTTGCTTCAATTGTCGTTCCTAAATATTTAAATCCTTTCACTTGCTCGATGTTGTTGCCTTCAGTCTTTGTCTTGTGTTTGTCAGTTTCACTTATTGTAAATATAAATATCCCAGTTGTAACGGCTTCATTTTATTTTCTGCTTTCTTTACGGCCTCATCTACCACACATGATAACTCTAACGGGCTAAGCACGCAGCCCTCTTTTAAACCTTCCCATTTCTCGAAGTCCAGTGATTCCTCGTTATATGTTCTCACAATGTTTAGTGTTTTTGTCAATTCCTTTTCTATCTACTTATCCAGGCTTTCTCCAACATCCTTTCTTCTAATCGTATTAAATGTTTTTTCGAGGTCGAAATTCTTTATTTTTATTTAAGGTCTTCTCCGTAGCTTGTCTCAACATAAAATTTGAGTCATGTGCTCCCCTTTCTCTCCAATCCGAAACCATACTGTGTTTCTTCCAATGATGTTCTTATTTTATTTCTTATTCCTCTTTCCATTATTCTGACCAATATTTTTGCAGGTATGTCTCTGTAGTTTGCACAATCTTCTTATTACCTGTCTTCTATAGCAACATTACATCCATATTCCACTACTTAGTATTTCCTTTTCGTTGATAATCAAATTAAATTGTTTCTCAAAGTTCATTCACCAGTTCCATCCATTATCTCTGGTATGATATTGTCTACCCCAGGCGCTTTACTTAACTTGAGCTGTGCCATTGCAACTTCGATTCCTTCTTTGATGTTGAGCGAGACATCTCGATTGTCCCTTTTTACTTCTTCATCTGTCTCTGTCGTTAACTCCTTGAAAATACTGCCTTCATCTTATTAATTATGTTACCCGCTTCCTCTTTTGTGTCCTTCAAAGTTTTTTTTTGACGAAGTTGCCTTAGTATACCATAAAATAAATTTGGATTATTTCTGAAATTTTCATTTGTCTGTCCAAATTGTTTCCTCGATTGCTTCCTTTCACCTCTCTTCTCTTAACTCTATATTTTTCGCAATCTTCGGATGCATTTGTGGCCAAATATTGTCTCCGCCTCTCTTTCCTTTCTCCTATGATTTTTGTATTTCGTTTGTGCACCATTTCGTTGTTTTTGTGATTGTATTTGTGACTTTCGACATATCGCAGCTCATCTTTGCTGCTTTTACTATCCTCAGTATATTTGAATTCCCTCCACTTTTCTTCTAAATTGGTTTCATTTGTTTATCGCTCTAATATTCAGCTGAGGTTTACTTGACGTTTCATTTTACATTTAGTTTATATCTTTTAATTTTTTCTTCTTTTTTATAAGCTCTCTCTGTTACTTTTCATTTTCATTATCATCAAACAGTAGTCACTGCCAATTTCTACTTGTCTTGACAGCTTTACATCATTTGTGTTTTCTGACTAGAAAGTACCTAGTCAATTTTTCTTTTCTGTTATGTTCCTTCCTGGTGTTTTTGTGAATCTCCTTGTGCTTGCATCACTTGTTCGTTTTTTGACTTCTCCTTCTTTTCCATCACCTTCTCTACTCCTACATTTTGATTTCCTACTCGTCCATTGGAACTCATGATTATCAAATTATCATTTACTTCATCCATTTCTTCCTGTAGTGATGTGAAAAATTTATCTTTTGTTTCTCTTCGTCCATTATCGTTCTCTCCATATGTTACCAACATTTTGAATGTTTCTTCTCCAATTATTTTCATATGTACTTTCATTTATATTTTCCTTTCACTATGACGTTCAGCATATTTGGTGGCACTATTAAACCCACACCTCCCTCTGCTCTATCCTCTTCACTAACCCCAGACTAGAGCAGCCAATATCCCTTAGAGGAGAGTCGGCTATATTGGACCGGCTCCAAAATTGGACCTCTTTTGAATAAATGAAAGAGGAAGTGCAGTTTTGTCAAGTTTAGTCAATTTGTCAACTTACTAACTTCATATACATTTTTATTAAGCAATTATAATAAATGCTTTAATTTTGGAAGTAGAGTGCCCCAAGACTTTTCTTCATTAGTGTAAGTACTGTTTATTAAATACCGAAATTGTTGATTGCAAAGAGAAGAGATTTTGATATTGATTCAATTGCATTAACAATATATTTAAAAAAATTTCGTTTACTGACAATTAGTTATTTATATAAAAGAAAATTTAAAGAAGTTATTGAGAATGACACTTTTTAGACTTCTACAAGAAATCATTTAATGTTAAATACTTGACATAATTTCAAATTAGATAGATATCAAGTCAATAGTTATGATAAATGTTAATTTAATTTTGGAACTATTAATAAACGCTGGGCAGACGTTGTTTAAAGTAAAAAGCAAAAATAGCCTGTCGAAAGACGGCGCAGAAATCGGGTTTATGGCGAAAACCCAAAAAAAGTGTCGCGGAAATTTTACGACCGCGATTAACGTAAGTAGTATGAAATTGCATCTTTTTATCTCGGGACCTCGTGGGAAAAAATTTTTAGTCCGACCTCGTACAGAATTTCAAGCGAGCGAGCGTTTTTAGCCAAATGCCATTACTTGCTCGGGAAGACGCCCGGACACATTAAGTTAATTTTTCAAAACGTACAAGTGCAACGTCTAATAATATTTTTGAAGAAAGCTGTTCTTAAAACGGCTAATCATCAAACTGAAGAAAGCTATTAGTTTAATACTCTTTCTACAGACAACTCTTTCCAAATCAGTTCCGCTTCGTAATTGTAAAGGTATAGTAATAATAATAAATTAACAATTTTTTGAAATTGAAATTTCTGAAACAAAGGTAATATATTTCCTTTCAGTTATACAGGGTGCGGTATTTAAAATAAGACCTACGAAATATATAAAATATAATTTGGTTAGCCAATTACCCTCTCCAAAAATTGCATGAATACAGAGGAAATGCTTCTTCAAGAAGAAACAACGTCGCACTGTACTTCTGTAAGACCTAATAGTGTGTGACATATCCATTTTATTTGGTTTGCAAACGCAATTCCTGATTCCTGTAATTTGCAGATCAGAGTTTCCAGACTCGTTCCAATTCTTCATTTTTGGCAAACAACCAGTCATCAAATAAATTTTGCTATCTTCGGCTGCACATCTTCGAAATTATATTTTCAATTAAAAAGTCCCACAATGTTTACGAATTACTGTTCTCTTCGTAAGGATGTCAATTCCTTTATTCCTGGTGTTGGTTACAATTGCATTGTCATCTTTATTTGTTTCTTCCATTGCTTTTTGTATCTTTCTCTCTAGTTCATTATTTTATTGTTCCTTAAGTTCTCCTGCATTTCCCACCACATTTTCTTGGGCCTTCTTTTATTATTTTTTTTTCTGCAGTGGTTTATTATCCTTAAGTGGCTAATTTTCATAGTCTGTTTTATCCTACCTCCTTGTTTTTTCGGACTTTTCTTTATGGTCTTTATTGGTCACCGTCAATCCTATTGAAGTTCTCACTATTCCATTGTCCAGAGTATTTTTAAATCTTCTTCCTTTAATTGTCTTTAGTCACTGACTATTCATTTTCATTGGGTGAATTGCAATTGACTTTATTTTAGATTTTTATTTTGGTTTCTTGCTCAGCTCTTTCCTTTTTTGACGTTTTCGGACAAAGTTTAAGGTTTGACTGTTAAACGTTCGCCAGAACGATATCTGTTTTGTTACCGAAGATTAATCTATTTCTTGATCCGATGATAAATGTCTTTGCGTTCAGTTGTTGCTTGAATGGGAAAAGCACTACTATGACGTTTGGAATTCCTATGATTCGACGTAAGCAAATGGACGTACGATCTATTGTCACCAAAGTTCTTGGATTTCTTGGCAGAAACAAGATGCAAATGGTATATCCCAGTCTTCTGCTACTCGACCGATACTTCATTCAGAAACGCTTCCCGTACCAACACATTCAATTGATTTAACAGAAGAACAAATTAGAAGGAGCAAGTGCAGTACTGTCAAGCACTGGCGAAGAATGTTTACCATTTCATGAAGACAAATCTCATCTAATCACTCAGCTGGAACTAAATGGTTCGAGATTTAAATTTATTAAAAACTAAAGCAGAGATACCACGATAAAGATTACCAGATGGTTGGAAGTTGATAGCTCCAGATATGCGTATTTCAGTATACAGGGTGAGTTATTAAGCCCCCTTTCTTCCATAGCTCATTTATAGAACGAGATAGAATTTTTTTCTTTTACAAGGACATTCTACCTATTGAGCACTATAACCTAAAATTATTTTGATACATACAGAGTGTTACATAAAATAATGGCAGCATGCAGCGGGATTTTTTTTAATGGAACACTCTGTGTATTTTCCTATAGAAAGATATAACACTCGATCCTCTAAACAGCAGCACATAAAATATTTATATTTATTTAACCAATTAAGAGTAAATTAATATTTTATTGAAAACGGCCTGATTTTCAACTTCTCTTAAAATACTAACTGTAAACGTGTCGTTTGTCGTACAGGAATAAAAATAGGTAGTGTTATAAATTAAAGTATAGGGAATAACCCAGATATAAATTCATTTAGTTTCATTTGTTTTTTCAAGTGTTGAAGCCCGTGTAATTGTCAGATTTTCAAATTTCCGTTTTTCAATTTTTTTAAATACAACCCCCCCTATCTCTTTTCACGAATAGATAGTGTTCATGTTCCTCTTCAATTCTGTTATAAGTTTTCTGCATCTAATCCTTACAGTTTTTTTGCTATATAAACTTTTTACATTTTTACTCTGAAATCAATATTAAAAAGTTATTTAATGTACCGTATTTTAAGTTCTTTAAGACAGCGCCCTCTATTTCATAAAACAGATGGATAATATCAAGTTTACAATTGATTACAGACTCTTATTACATTATAATAATCGTATTTTTGTTATAATACAATTCTTTTACTTTGTTTTAATTAAGAATGCTTTAAAATTGATTCGATGTAATTCCTAAACTTTAGTTGTCTTCATTAACATTTGATTTAATAAAATCTGAATACCTGAACAAAAGAAATTCACCGATTTTCATTTATTTGTTAGATTATTAATTTATTATTTGTATATTTTTTTTGAAGTACAACAATTTTTACATTAAGGTAATTATTTGTAAACACTGATGTTTTCTTTTGTTGTAAACCACATCGAATCAATTTTAAGACGTTAATTACAACAAGGTGAAAGAACTGTATTACAATAAAAATATGATGATTATAATGCAATAAGAGTTTGTAACCAATTGTAAACTTGATATTATCCATCTGTTTTATGAAATAGAGGACGCTGTCTTAAACAAATTAAAATACGGTACGTTAAATAACTTTTTAATATTGATTTTAGAGTAAAAATGTAAAAGATTTCTTGTAGCAAAGAAACTGTAAGGATTAGATGCCGAAAACCTATAACAGAATTGAAGAGGAACATGAACACTATCTATTCGTGAAAAGAGATAGGGGGGTTGCATTTAAAAAAATTGAATAACGGCAATTTGAAAATCTGACAATTACACAGGCTTGAACACTTGAAAAAACAAATGAAACTAAATGAATTTATATCTGGGTTATTCCCTATACTTTAAATTATAACACTACCTATTTTTATTCCCGTGCGACAAACGATACGTTTACAGTTAGTATTTTAAGAGAAGTTGAAAATCAGACCGTTTTCGATAAAATATTAATTTACTCTTAATTGGTTAAATAAATATAAATATTTTATGTGCTGCTGTTTAGAGGATCGAGTGTTATATCTTTCTATAGGAAAATACACAGAGTGTTCCATTAAAAAAAATCCCGCTGCATGCTGCCATTATTTTATGTAACACTCTGTATGTATCAAAATAATTTTAGGTTATAGTGCTCAATAGGTAGAATGTCCTTGTAAAAGAAAAAAATTCTCTCTCGTTCTATAAATGAGCTATGGAAGAAGGGGCGCTTAATAACTCACCCTGTATAACAATATTTCTCTTTTTACACTAACATGGACGATTTAATGCTTGAATTAGGCTTTTAAAACGATGTAGAAAAATGGCGCCTTTTCTGGGATTCTTCGAAACAGAGCTTTAAAGCTGTTCGCCTACACATAGGATATATTTAACCTTCAGTTTCTGTTGCACATGATGTTCATATAAATGGTACAAATAGTACGAAGTTGTGGCAATTGTGGTTGATTTGCAACTTGGATATACGAAGCTGTTTCATTTATGAGTAAGACAGTCGAGCAAGATATTCGCGGTGATTATGTAAATAATGTTTGATATATTTATTTGCCAAAAGCAATAATTGTATATAGGGATAAAAGCAAATTTCAAGAACAAAACTTGGGCGCAGTATAAGAATCTACACAGTAGCGTCACTCGAGTATAACTATCACATTTGCATTTTGTTTGATACCTACCAATTAAGAGTATCAAACAGTATGGCCGCTTTTTTTGACACTGACGTTTAAGTGACGCTACTTATACTGTGGCATGGGAATGAGAGCTATGAAAATCACTGACATTTGCGAATAAAAAGCTTTAGAGGGGTCGCCACAATCGTTTCGTCGCCTAGCAACGGAGAATCACAACAAATTTCAATATTAAAAGAAGAATTTTCCTCCTATGAATGAGAAGAAATCCTGCTTAAAGGCCGATTTATAAACGTACCGTTCCCGTTCCCGTTTGTCGTTACCGTTCGACTTTACCGCTACCGTTGCTGCTTGCCATTTTATAAACTTGCTGAAGCGGAACTGTGGCGGAACGGTGAGACATGCGCAATGTGACATGTGAATGTTGAGTGTTTGCAAAGTTTCATGTTTAGGTGCATTTAGGTGTTTAATTTTTTAAAGAAAAATGGATTTAGAACAAGAGAATTTGTTAGGAGCTTTAGGTTTAGTACTATGTTGTACGAGTTTACCAAAATTAGTAAAACCAAGAAGACACATCGAAGATTTAAGCTAAGACCAATCAATAGAAGTAGAAGAACACAAATGCAATGTTCTTGTTATGATTAATCTAAAAAGCAGCTTTCATGCTAGAATAGAACCCATGTGCGTGTAAAAGACGTTCATTGGCCAATGCTCATGCGGCAATGGCAAAAGTTGGTTATTTCGAACGGACGGCAACGGTACCAATGCTTTATAAATGCCTAAAAGGAGCCCAACTTTTTTAAGTTTGAACGGCAGCAGCAACAGCAAGCGGGAACGGTAACAGTAAAGTTTATAAATCGGCAGTATATCCTGTTTCTGAGTTTACCAAGTTCCTGTTTGCCCTAAGGAATGTCCTCGTGAGTTTTTAAAACAAAAATATAAAAATTATGTACACAAAATATATTCCTATTAATAAACAAGATAACGTTCTTGTAGGACTTGTGAGGTTGACAGGAACAAAGTCAAAAATAATAATAAGAATTATTTTACACACATACAAGAGAGAAAAAAGAAAATATAGAAAATAACATTCTGATAAAAAGGCCAAAAGAACTTATCGTCCTGATAAAGCAAACTTAAAAACAAAATTTACCCAAAAATAAAAAATCCAAACAAACATATATCTTGGCAGCCCAACTTGAGGGGCAAGAACATTACATTCCAAACATCAATCAACATTACATAAACTGAAGCCTAACGTAAGGGGTAACGCCCCAGCACATTATAACATAAATTGACGCCCAACGTGGGGCAAGAACTTTAACTACATTACAATGTGCTTACATATCCTCCTCAAATTTAAAGGTATCTACAGTTGCGTAATTTAGAAAATCATACAATTTTTTACATATTTTGCAATATTAGAGCACTGTGAGTCGATCTCTGTTTGATTGCCATAAATGCTGACAAATAAATCATGTAAAAATGATTCAGCGCACAATTCTAACGCGTGTTCAATTGAAAAGTTCATCAAGTGGTTTTGATTTTTTTGATAAAAGAAGCTAGAGATGAGTTAGGGTCCCTATACACCGAAACAATAATAAAAACATGCTAGTAGCAAATGTTCATTCATTTGATTGGCACTGGAAACATAGATAACAATTTGATATTAACATTTCTTCGGTATTTCTTCTCATGTTAATCGCAAATGTTGTCAACAATGTTAATAACAGAAGTTTCTAACATTTCTTGGTCCAGTTTTTAAGATTTGTTAACAGCATTGCTCTTAACACTGTTATTAACAATGTTACCTCCAGTGTAAAGTCAGCTTTTCATGTAAGTAACATTTTGCTAGCAACACTCTTTGATGTAGACCGCAGCCAGACCGATCGCGAAATATTTGCTATTAACAAAGTTATGAAGAATGTTATTAATGAGTTAATGGAAAAAGTAATAAATGTTAACAGTAAATTATTTTCAACGTGTTCCTAACATTTCTTCGGTGTTTCTTCACATATTAATTGCAAATGTTGTAAAGAATGTTAATAACAGAAGTTTCTAACATTTTTTGGTACAGTTTTTAAGATTTGTTAACATCCGGTGTAAAGCCAGTAAATCGTTTGACGTTTGATGGATGACAGTTGTCAAACACTTGTTTAACGTATTTGGTCTGCTGTGTAACTTCATTTATTGAATTAAGTTTCCCTCTCAGTGAGGTTATTACAAATTAGCGGTTTTCAGGGTTAAACAGAACTTTTTTTTGTTTAACCGTGGAACATGATTTTTTTTAAACATTTTGCTAGCAACACTCTTTGATCTAGACCGCCTCCAGACCGATAGCAAAATATTTGCTATTAACAAAGTTATGAAGGATGTTATTGACAAGTAAATGGAAAAAATAATAAGCAAGCTGTTAACATAAATTATTTTCAACATGTTTCTACCATTTCCTCGGTATTTCTTAACATGTTAATCACAAATGTTGTTAATAACGTTAATAACAGAAGTTTCTAACATTTTTGGTGCAGTTTTTAAGATTTGTTAACAGCATTGTTATTAACACTATTATTAACAATGTTACCTCCGGTGTAGACCCAGCTTGAATCGCAAATGTTTAACAATGCTGTTTATAACAATAATTAGCAATTTCCAAACTCGTTCGACATTTTACTGCCTTGTTATATAAATAACTATTGCCAAAGATGGGCTGAAGAAACAACCTCCGGTCGGACTCTAGATTTAAGTTTCAAAAAACAATGAGTTTTATGCATCATGAATTTAACTATGCAGGCCTTAATTATAGAATGTTTGTAATTTGTATTGGAGTGTAATGGTTTTCTCAGAATAATTAAACGACTCTTGAAAACTGAAAAATCAAACGAGTAAAGGCCGTTTTATATCTTGTACAAGATTGGGGTTCAATATCTTAAACAGTTTAATTTAGGCAGTAAATTGTATCACAGTTTAAGGAGGTTGAATCAAAAACCATCTTGAAAAATAGAACGTGTTCTGTATCCATATTTGCATATTGTTTCTGTACCCCAATTGAACCAATTCTTGTACAAGAAATAGAGTAGTTTTTACACCATAAAATATAAAATAAATTCAAGGTTAATCATTAGCATATTATCAGTCAAGTTCAAATCTAACAATCATGATACAATTTTAAAGTTTTAATCACGTTATATTTTTTTTCAGAGTATCTCATACAGGAATTCGGTTTTATATATCGAATTAATATTATTAACGCAGTGATAAATGTCTGTTGCCTTTTTTATGTTACACGGGTTCGCCGTGTTTACGATGATAGCAGGCATCAAAATATTCGATTAAAAAAAAAAGAAGAAAATTAGAGAATGATTTATTTGCGACATATTAATCATCTCTGTGTGAAAGTGAATGTTGAGTAGTAGTGTGCGAGCGAACAGTCAGTCAGAGGCCGAGAGATGATGAATTCAGTAGCCGCGGATTATGTCATTAAATCCGAAGGTCCCGTCCGCGCAATTTTTTTTAGGCGAATGCGTCGATCCGGAGCGAGTCCGGGCCCGCGCTTCCCACGAACCCCTAAAAAACGCTCCACGAAAATCACAAAACAACTAATGGGCGCATTTTAAAAGCTTAATCAACTTTTGAGGCAGCGAGCGAGCGGTCCTTACGGCCACATAGCATAAGAGATACATTTAAGAAGCCCTCGGATGACTTCTGGAATAAGCAACCGGCGGAAAGCGATCTCTATGGCAAGACGATTTTAAGAACGCTTCTAGTAGGCAGGTCTTAGCATGGTCAGGGGGGGTTAGGGGTGTGGGGGGCAGAGCAACACACTACCGCACCATCATTGGGCTACCATCAACAGTTTGCTACAGAAGCAGTCAACTCCTGGAGGTTTCCACTCGAAGAAGTGAGCTTTGCATTATATCACATTTCTATGTACGAGCTGGACTTTTTTTACAAAGTTCCTACCATCCTAAGGTTAGTGAACATTTATTTATTTATTTATTCAGCTTCGCTAAATCGCATCTATTAATTTTTTTGCGCACGTGTGTGAAAATGAATAATTTTTTTCCAATACATACAAGGATAATGTTTGTTGTTACGCGAAAGAATTACTTGCTCTGCGGTTACTTACTCTGCGGTCTATTAATTGCGGTAATTACCGACATGCAACAACAATGCCGGGCTGCTTTATTTATTTATTTATTTGCGATTGTCACATAACTATTCACTATTGGAAAAAAAGTGCCTCGTCGATCGGAGGACAAATAAATAAATTTCGTCGGGATGTATTTTTCTCGCGGGCCGAAAACAAAAAAGGCGAAGGATTTCTCTTTGTGTTTCACCTTGGGCCGAGGTGTCTTTGATCTTTGGACGAAAATTTCGAGTCATCGCCGCGTAAATTGCACGCGCAATAATCAGGAATCGATACCGTCGATATAATACAAAAGCTTACGTAAGTGACAAGCAACACACATAATCACTTTAAGCGGCAGGCAACACATGTTTTTATGCAAACCAGTCAATTCAAACCCGTTTACTACTTTTATAACATCTCTAAATCTCATATTAATAATAACTACCGATTTACATGTGTAATTCCCTGCGATTATAAAAATCGAGAGTGCATAGAGAAATTTGGTGGGACAAAACCGAAAAAAAAAGTACGCCGAGCTTAAAAGCTCCTTCGATTTTCTCGATTGTGGTTTTAACGCACGTGGCCCGGAGCGTGCTACCGTGCTACGCCCACTTCGGCTACCGGATTACGCGGTTGCTGCCGGTGCTGCTCAAACGGCGGGGCGAGGGGGTTTCACGCAACTCTGTGGCCGTCTACCGTGTTACTCACGCGATCGTAATTTGTTTCGTCACGGCCGGTGTGATTTCTGTTATTAGGATGTGAGAAGCGAGGCGATTCGTGCCGTTCTGTTTTCTTTCTGCACGGCTCCGGGAAATCGACCGCGTTCCCGAAAAATGTCCCAGTTTTACGACTTCAAAATGCATTTTACAATTTGGTTCCGTCACAAGAGAGCCGAAACGTCCAATTGATTGCCATAATTATAATCTGCGTAGTGACAGTTACAATATCTGATTGTGAGTAGGTACGTGCGATGCTGGAATTAAAATTTATTAAACCAAAAAAGTTCGGGGTTTGTTGATGGATATAAGTTCATTTTATTTATTTGTTACATGCGCCTTTAACTTCTTTTATGTTAAAAACAAAAATAGGCTTCTTTAAGGTGGCTTTCACGACAGTACAATACGAAAACGCTTTTAACGTTTAAAATTATTATCTTTTGCTTAATACACGTTTTTAAATTTAAATAAAATAGACGCATTAAAGAACGTATTCTTGTGAGAAAAAAAACGTATTCTTTGAAAAAATCTGGCTAGTCTTAACCAGCTAATTGAGGTTTACATAAAATGAACTGGTTCTTAATTTTATATGAGAAACCGCAGTGATGCAAATTTCTTGAAAACATTTTGCAAAGTTTCGTTTTCGTTTTCGAAACTTATTAAGCTTTTTAAATTTAAATAAAATAGAGCATTAAAGAATGTATTCTTGTGAGAAAGAAAAAACATATTCTTTGAAACAATCTGGCTAATCTTAACCAGCGAATTGAGGTTTACATAAAACGAACTGGTTCTTAATTTTATATTATGAGAAACCGCAGTGTTACAAATTTCTTGAAAACATTTTGAAAAGTTTCGTTTTCAAAACTTAATCTTTTTAAATTTAAATAAAATAGAGGCATTAAAGAATGTATTCTTGTGAGAAAAAAAAACGTATTCTTTGAAAAAATATGGCTAATCTTAACCGGCGAATTGAGGTTTACAGAACATACTTAATTTTATATGAGAAACCAGATAATCCGCAGTGATACAAATTTTTTGAAAACATTGTGAAAAGTTTCGTTTTAAAACCTTAATAAGTTTCTGTATTTTATTATATTTCTAGCTAAATATGTACCACCGGCGCCAGAAAAAATGAGGACAAGTCTTAGCAGTGATTTTAACGTTTTTTTTTTACTAAGGCAAATGAAACTTCTAATTCAGTTTGTAGTCATTTCCATAGCAATGTGATCAAAATAAATAAATTTACATGTCGAATTAATTTCGATACCAAAGCAACGGTTTTCTGAAACATCCGTTTACATTAGAGCACCATAAGTGTCCTCATTTTTTATGTCGCCCGTGCTACATACAATTCCAATTCTTTATAGGATGTGACTTACAATTAAATATTTTGGTATTATAGCCGTCCCATTTTGTATCGGTTTTATAATCTGACTATAAAAAAGCGTTGTCTTTGTCGCCTCTCTGTCGCTTCTTTTTATTGCAAAAGACCATAAAACCGATACAGAACTGGGACGACTGTAGATATGTTCTCCATGATATTTGCAGTAATAATTTAATTAATATATGATAAGAAAAGAAATATATTTTTTTATTCTTTTCTTTTCTAGACCGGTTTCGCTTAAAGCATCATCAGTAGAATTACAACAACCTTCAAGATAAAAAATTATAATAAAATTAAATACTTGAAAGTAATAAAAAACTTACGTTATCCTCTAGACTAATCTACACATGTTTATGCATGGAACGTATTCAACCAAAATTTAGGTTGTTTCAACATTTTTCTTTTCTCTGTGTAGATGATTCCGAGTTGATAATTTTAGTTTTGCATTTTGTTTATGTTTATTAGTGAAATTTATTTAAATTCAACATTGATAATTCTGCGATTTTTTGTTTCTAGCAAATCTTGAGCTAATTATTAGGAATAATCACATAAACATATTTTATACTTTGTCAGATTCAATTAAAAAAAAAATAATCAAATAAATTTTCTTTATTTGTTCTTTATTGCTGTGACCAGCCGTAGGGCTGCGAGAATTTATCGATATTATCGATGTGTCGATATTATTAAATATATTATTTATTTATTTTCGGTTACGACATTATCATACCTTTAAATAAATTTAAATAAGACATTTTCATTTTCCCCGTCTTAAAAGAAAACTGTTCGAACTTAAGCGATGTCGCACTTTTGATTTTCGTCATATTTTCCTAAAATAAATTTGCAATCGTTTTAATTTTAGTTAATTCCTAACAATATTTCTTTTTTTCGCCCCTTTATTGTGATTTCATTTTCTTTTCTTTTTAGAATCTTTCACAGTTTAGTGATTTTTGTTCGCGTGCCTTGTTTTCATCATTCGTTTTAAAACATTTACTTTTAAAACCTAGCAGAATTTTCCAGTATGTTATAGTTTTTTTTTTTTAATTTAATTTCTGTAATGATTCCCCGAAACGATTTGTTCCCCGATATTTCTTTTTCGTTTCTTTATTTAATTTTCTCTTCTTTTTTTTGAGAATCTTTCATACTTTCATTTTTGTTTACGTGTTTTTTAATGGTGTTTTCTCAGATTCAGATTTCCATTTACAGGAGTGGATGTACATGTCAAAATACTAAAAACTAACAAATAAAATAGACAAGCAAAGAAAGGAAAACCCTTAAAGAGAATGCAAGTTATCTGCGAGAAATTCGGTAACTGAGTAATATGCTTTTTTTCAAAAGAATCTTTTTGGTTACATTTTTAAAAGTTCTAGAATCTGCAGTCTGCCACACGATTCAGGCAATTTATTAAAAAAAACTACATGCCTATAAAACTCGGAGATTTTTCGAACTTAGTAGAATTGTGTCCGGCGAGAGAGAACAAATTTTTTGATCGCGTATTATAATTGTGAAAACCGGAATTTGTGTAAAATTTACTACTATTTCCTTTCACATATTGCAAACTTTTATGAATATAAATTGCTGGAAACGTTAGCAGACTGTGTTTCTTGAATGTATCTCTACAGGACTGTTTAGGTTTCAAATTAAATATCAGACGTATCAGTCTCTTCTGGGCAAGAAAAACTCTTGAGTGCATTTTCCCACAAAATTACCTTATAAGTTAAGTAGCTGTATCCTAGAGAATAGTACGTAGCAAGCAACTGATCGTTATTAATAATGGTTTTTATATGTATGTAATATAGCAAAATAAGTTCTGTTGAGGTGCTTACAGACATTGTCAATTTGTTCTTGCCCGCTTAGCTGTTCGTTTACACATATGCCGAGAAATTTGGTAAATGGTTTTGATGCAATTAAAGTATTATTTACACCAAACTCAACGCTGCCAGAATTCTTTCTGTTGTAAACCTGGATTACACTTGTTTTGCTAACATTAAGGATTAGTCTATTTTTAAGATACCAGTCGCCGAATTGAGCACAGATATCGGCTGAGTTCCTCAGGGGTCCGCGTTGAAACCGCTATAGTGTCGTCCGCAAATATAGTCATATGATCAGCCGTAATATATTTGACAACGTCGTTAATGTATAACAAAAAGATAAGAGGTCCCAGTACAGACCCTCGAGGAACTCCATAATCTACATCATATTCAGAAGAATAAACATTGCCAGATTCAACACAAAGTTTGCATTTTCATTCCAGAGGTTTCGTTTTCGAGAAACGTTTGTTGTTTTCTTTTTCTCTTAATTTTTAATCGATAGCGTTTCGCTTCTGCATTTTCTCGCAGTACAGTTGATTGCAAATAAATCGAGTACATAGAAAAAGTCAAAGATCCAAAATCGTACAATCGTTTGACAATGTAAATCTGAAATCTTATTTTTTAAACAGATTATATTTGACAATAAAAATGAGAATTTAAAACTAGAATTTCAGAACATTTAAAAAGATAAAATTTCTATTACCTTTAAGCATTGAATCATAATGTTTGAATACAGTCTGCGTTGACCAACTTCCTTTTATTTAGAAAGAATTAGAACTTTGTCACTTTCAGGTAACCGCTGTCACGTTGACATCAACAGTGACACTGACACGAACGAATTAAACCAGAGAAAATTCTCGAGTACCCGATTTTTTTGTCAACTCAACTGTACTGTTCGAAAAATACTGGTTTTTTCTGAATTTTTTTGTTTATACGTGTTGAATCCTCAATGAATTTTTCTATTTTCCTTTTTATACCTTTTTGCTTTATTCGTGGTTTCGTCGCAATACTGATTGCAAATTTTCACCAAGATTTATTTTTCTTTTCTTTATGAACCGTGAATTTGATCGTCGTTTCTTTTTGTAATTTAATTTTCTTCTTTTTTATTTTCGAGAATGTTTCTTGGTTAAGTGATTTTTGTTTACGTGTTTTTTAATGGTGTCTTGTTTTCATCGTTCGTTTTAAAATATTTATGTACTTTTAACACCTATCAAAGTTTTCCAATATACAATATCGGACAAAAGTAAAGCAACAAACCCTGTTTTTTATTCGATTTCATTTTAATACATTTATTTTTTGTCTATTTTGCCAAAGACAACTTATCTAAGGAATGCAAATAGAGAAACAAGCTATCAGACAGACGCATTAAAAGAATGTCCCAAAGCGACCCCTGGAAATCTGCCTCAAGAATAAAAGGAGAATTTTTTTTTTAAATCTAAGTACTCGAAGCGAACAGCGAAGATTGGTTGAAGTAAATCTGTTTGGAAGACGCCCAGACAAAAAACTACTGATCTCTAAAAAAAAATCTAGCCTTAAGAATAGAGCTTGCTTATAGACTGCATGTTCAGTGGACTCACGAAGATTGGTATAAAGCTTCATTTAGTAGTGATGAAACAAAGTACAATTTGTTTAAATCTGATGGAATACATTGGGTACGACGTCCTAAAAGTGAAAGATTTAATTCCAAGTACATGGTCCCCACTCTTAAGCATGGTGGAGGAAGCGTTATATTGTGGGGTTGTTTTTCAAAACGTGAATGGGACCGTTATACTTCATAGAAGGTAATATGGATCGGTTGTTCCATCATAGGGACATTTTAAGGGAAGCAATGCCGTTAAGATTCATATTCCAACAAAATAATGACCTTAAACATTTCTCACTGCTGGCTCCAGATCTGAATCCCATAGAACATCTCTGGGAGGAAATAGAGAGACGAATTAGAACCCAAAATTTGTCTAACAAACATGAATTAGAAATTATAAAACCAAGAGAGAGTGGGAAGAAATGCCGCAAAATGTTTTCGACAGTTTAATAGATTCTATGCCAAGAAGATGTGCTAATGTTATAAAAAGTAAAGATGGTCCAACAAAATTTTAAATAAACTAATTAGGAATTGTTTGTTTTTCTTTGTTTTTTCTTTTCTTAAATGTTTCTTCAGTATATTGTCGGTTTCCTATTTTCTGTTTGGTCCTCGACCTTGGACATCAGGAGACTTTGTGCATTTTATACTTATACATAAAGTCATTGTAATGTTGCGCACGCGTCATGGTAACTTTTATTTAATATATTCCAAGCGTGTACCTATACCAAAAACAATTCGCGTCGTGGTACCTCGCAAGCTCACGTAGGTTTCGCGGGATCAGATAAGCCCGGGCCCGCGCACAAAAACAACCTCGCGCCCCCAAAAAAACGAGAAAAATCGGAATGGCCCCCGGTGCCAGCCGTAAAAGTATTTATTGGAGCGGACCTATCGCTCTTGCGTTGCGACGATAAAAAATCATCAGCTCTCCTCGAATCGACCGTAAACCTTGCAACAACGTTTATGATGGGTCCGTGTGGGCTTTTATTTGTTGGTGGTGGAAAATCTCAAAATCAGGATAAATTTGTTAAAAACTTCTTTCCCCAAAGACTTTTGAAGACCAGAATTCATTAAGCTCTGCATAAATTTGTAAAGATTGTATTTTTTGGCTGAACGAAAACTATGAGAACTTGAATATTTTGTACTTGATATTTTTTCTACACTTCAAAGAAATTTTTTTGAAATGTAAACTATTGGAAAGATTTTATTTTAATTTCGGAAAAGCTGCATTATTGAAACTCACTGTTTTTTTTTTTTATTATTATACTCCTAATCCTACACCCAGCGAAAACACGTACGTGTAAAAAACGTTGTAAAATAACATGTAACCAAACGTTGAATTTGTGTGGTATTGTTACGTTGAAACAACGAAAAAAATGTCGCGGCAATCAATTTCTTTTAAACGTCTCTGTCCACGTGTAAGAAACGTTGTAGAATAACAATTAATCAACGTTGAATTCGTGTGTTATTAATACGTTTTAACAACGCTCGAATCAACTTCTTTTAAACATCTTTGTCCACGGTATTTCTACGTTAAATCCCAGTGCATACATACGTATAAAAAACGTTGTGGAATAACATGTAACAAACGTTGAATTCGTGTGTTATGGTTACGTTTAAACAACGAAAAAATGTCGCGACAATGTCCACATGTAACGTTGAATCAGACAATTACGACGTGTATTAAAGCTGGGTCTAAATCATTAGACTGAACAAACATACATGGCTAATGGTGGAATTCGAACCCACGCCGCCGAGTGACACGAGTTTCAAAGTCGGCTAGGCCAAACCGCTAAACCACTTGGCGACCCGAGTTCCATATTGCTTCCATGACTGATTCGTAAACCGGACGGAGGCTGGTAATAAAGTCGAACCGGGGATTTTAACTTACAATAGCTACGCGCCGCCCTCACTCGTTCAATTTCCGAACTTCTTACTACCTACAGTTTCCTTCTAACATCCATATTATCATAACATCATTAAATCAATTTTTCTAATTATTACAATCCTAAGCTTATTTTCTTTGTATATACATTTCAAAAATTCTAAATTATTTATTTATAATAAACATGTAATTTCTAAATCGCCTATTTCTAAAAATATTTACACTAACATAAAATATTCTGACAAAACACATTTAATACAGTACTCTCAATTTACTTTATTATTTACAAAATTATTTCTTTATGAAAATTTAAAAAAAATTACATGCTGCTCATAAACACCGCAGTGGAGTGGAAAGTTTAACTGGAATAAATTCTGTAACTTAGAAAATTGCCATTTGTAGCAAAATTCTTGGAACAGGTCAATTTTTATTTTTATGGCGCATATTATAAATGGATTTCTTTAACTTTTCAATTATTTGGAAGGATGAAACAACCCCTAACTATTTTTTTTAATGGAAGGGTATGTTGAGTAATTTTTTTTCTTAAAGCTTGTTCAATTGGGAATACAGCTACGTTTTTATTTTTTAATTTTTCTTAAACAGTAAAAGGCGAAAAAATAAAAAATAAATTTTTGACTAGAACGATTTTAACGCATCAGATGTTCAAAATGCTCGCCACCTCTCACTTGACAATACCCTAATCGATTATAAATTCCATCCCTAACAGTTTGTAACATTTCCGGCGTTACTCTTCTAATTTCATGCAGAATTTGAAGTTCTGAAGTTCTGCTATGTCGTTTGGTTTAGTCACATAAACTTTACTTTTTAAATACCCCCATAAAAAAAGTCTAAAGGGGTGAGATCTGGAGATCTTGTTGGCCACTCAATCGGTCATCGGTCATCTTCTTCCTATCCACCTATTGGGAAAAACTTCAGTGAGGTAATTACGTACAATTAAAAATTTAGCGCATTGGCAGCGCCATCTATTGGCTGCACGCAACAATACGATACCATATGGAATGCTTATTTCTTCTTATCAAATAATAAAAAATGGAGTTCCTGAATTTTTGGCATTAAAAACGGTTTTAGTAAAAAAATTCTTTTTTTGTTTTTTACCTTTTACTGCTAAAGAAAAATAAAAAAATAAAACGTAGCTGTATTCCCAATTTTTTCAACATATCCTTCCATTAAAAAAAACATAGTTAGGGGTCGTTTCACCCCTCCAAATAATTGAAAAATTAAAAAAGTCCCTTTGTAATATGCGCCATTAAAAATAAAAATTGACCTGTTCCAAGAATTTTTTTACAAACCGTAATCTTCTAAGTTACAGAATTTATTCCAGTTAAACTTTCCACTCTGTATACAGCTGTCCCCAATGAGTATTCGTGACAATATGTATGTATAATTGATTGACTATTGCGTTCTTTAGTATTTTTAATCACAGATATTGGGCGTCAAATTCAAACTAACTTAAAAAAATTTGACAGATTACGTCAACTTAAAAAGGGGTTATGGTTGACTCGTATGTCCAAATTAGCAGTACTTTTCATACCTGTTTCGTTTCATTTCAAAGCTGCCAAGCATGGAGAAGAACCTCATATTTCATAGATTTTTAGTAAAATTAGAATTCAAAGGTGTGAAACACGATAGACAATCACTGTAAAATTAAGTGTTTTCCAACGTCAACATCACGTTTTGTAACGCATATTTATTCGGTATACGTTAAAATAACGTTATAAAACGTGGGTTAAAAATTTAGTTGTAAATTATGATTTATCTAACGTATTAGTTTCGTTAATTTTTTTCTCATTTATTACGTAGAATAGTAGATGTTGAATTAACGTTGAAATGATATGGTAATCAACGTACGGTAGATACATCGCATTTACTCATACTATAAATCACGTCGTAAAAAGACAAAATTGTTACGTATTTATTTCACGTTATAATTACGTCCATATTAAACTGATCGTTAAAAAACACGTCATACAAACGTGATATAATTATGGTTGCTAATTCAACCAAAAAACAACGTTGCATTTTTCAACGAATAACGTTATTTCCACCATAACAACGTGAAATTAACGTTGAATAAACGTACATGTTTTCGCTGGGCACTTTCGGACTTAACTTCAACTCAATTTTAGAAAAATGTTTAGCTTTAGAATTTTGTTCGATTTTATTTTTTGTTTTAACTATCATAAATTATTGTTTTCGAGTTATCTACTGTACATCTTTTTTTTTTATAATGGAAGCCAGGTTCAAATTTCCGTGCGTCGAACTAGAGACGTGTGTATAGCAAAAACAAAACAAAAATTTTCTAAAATAAACACATTATTATTATTATTATTATTATTATTGAAAGATGCACATTTCAGTCTTTCCTAGTTTTAAAAAAATATATTTTAAGTATTTAAACACATAACGCGGATGTGAGATAAATAAATAATTCAGTTAGGCTTATTCGAGAAGGCCTCTGAGTTGTAAAGCAAAGGATTACCTAATCCCGGGGATTAAACTGACACGAGTTGTCCTATTTTCACATCCGTTCAAGGGGCTTTTAATATCCGAAGGAAATTACCAGCAACCTTAACTTATTATTAAATTGTAATTCATTCAGTGTAAATGTTGACCATTTTTGCAACTACTTTCCGAGTATCTACTGAAGAATAACATAACACGTTAGCGGATCTTTGTAATTTACAAATAAACAATGCTACATTATAGTTTAGATTAAGGGCATTCACATAAATTTAATTAATTTTTTCGCGTAAGTTTTTTTGTTTGCGAGCTTTTTAACCTACCTCTCTGTCTTAATGTTCAGTTCATTGAGAGAATAAAATTAGAAGATAATTTTTGATAAATTTATGTTGATTTCCAAGATTCATGAAAATGTAAACAAAAAGTACAATCAACGGAAATCATGCTGTCTAGAGGTCCTATCTCTTGTACGTACGAGATTTGGTTTCATTTCTTAAATAACTTAACTTGTTCAGCAAATTGTATCAAAATTTAAATTGAATTAAAACTATCCCGAAAAATAGAACATGTTCTATCTCCGGACCGCACCTGCAGTTCTACATTGTTATTGTAGAAATTGAACCGAATGTTGTAGATACAAGAAATGGGGTAGTCTAAAACGACTTTAAGACAATTTAGATTAAAACATTATTTTATAATTTAAGGGGCCGTAGACTGTGACTTATTTCTATTAATCACTTTTCCAATTTTACAGTATTTATTAGAGTAACATATAAAACAGCATTTTATTCACACTGTCAATTCACGAATGTTTATTCTCATTTACTTTTTGCTTAAAAGCATGAATTTGATTTGATTTTCGTCAAAGAAATGTAGATTATTTATTTATTTATTTAAACTTCGTTTGTTACTTACTGTTAAATTTCATTTATATTGTTGCTTTATTTTAAACTCGATTTTATCAACTCAAATTAAACTCAAATTTATCTAAGTTTCAAATCTAAAACTTAGAGCCTTTTGAATAATAATAAAAAAAAAACTTTATTTATTTATTTTTCATTATCAGGCGCTACAAAATGTAATGTTTATCAATGTGTAAATGTTGTAATTTAAGAGTTCTTTTCAATAGTGCCTACTTAATTTATTAATAAATAAGTATTGAAAAATGAATCATAAACAATAAAAATTTAAAAAATACAGTAATGTTATGAAATAATAATGAAAAATAATCTATGAGATACTACTCCTGGTAAAGTGTCTGAATTGTATTAATTTTAAAATAAGTCAATCTTAAAAAAAATTAGTAAGCTTTCGACAATTTGTTCAATTTGAAATGTTCACCATTGCTAACTTTTTTATTCTTGAAGATAGAAATTCGGTAAACTGGCCTACTTATTCCAAAATGATTTTTTTGAATTATCTCGTTGTTTTATAAGCACATTTAAGAAATGTTGATATTCCCGTAAAGAGAAAAGAAATCTCTACACTAAGAAAAATGGAATTTTGCGATTTTGATAAAACATCATCGCTAAAATAAAAGTATAATGCTGTCATGTTATAAGAATCATTTTACTCTAAATTAATCATGATTCTTAGCACGATGAAACTGTTTAAGTTTAAGAATGTAAAATTATCATTCTAGTATTGTTAAAATAATAAACCATAATGAAATATTATGTTGAATAAATTAGTAATAAAATGTCATGTCTGACTTTTTGTTAATTACTCCGGTAATTTTATCATGACAGGAAATGATACTCTAAACAACAAACCACATAGTGTTAATTTTGCAGTAATACGCTGAGTCGGTTTTTAACGCGAATCCCAATAAAATGTTCGGAATTCTTGTTAATATAAACGTATTCTTTGGTCCTATTTTTCTCAGTGTACCGAATGAATTACAAAAATTACTACATTTCCGTTAAAAAAAAAATACGATTGCGCAAATATTTTGAGAACTAGCACTGCAATTGTTTTTTTTATAAGAAACTCAGGATCAGCATGAAAATTAGAGAATCTTTTCTAATTTAACCGAATTTCTATCTTTAAAAATAAAAAAGGTTAAAAATGGTGAACGGTTGAGTATAAGCTAAAACCACGTCCTACCAGATTTCATAAGAGGACATCTCTTATCTAGCCTGTGGAACCTACTAGTTCAAAGTTCCTTCGCTGGCGCCACTTACCTAAAAAAAAGGAAACGGATATACCGGCTATTTCAATACAGATTTTTATATGAAAATTTTATTTAATAAATTATCTCAAATATTTAGTTCATTTTCTTAGCTATAGTGTAAATTACACTGCAAGTGCACACTATCAGTGTCCGTTAAAAGAATTTGTTATACGAGTTAGTTGTTGACGAGGCTAATTTTACAAACAAGGGAATATTAAAATAGAAACACACATACAATGTGTTTCATTTCTCATCTACACACCCCTGTAGTTTTTATATTTATTAACGGATCGATTTCAAATTTTCGCCAGATGAACATCCTCTTAAAACACACATTTTTCAAATTTAAAACCTTTTGTATTGCAAGCCATGACCTACTGCGATTTAATAGAAAGTCGAAAAAATTAAGAAATTAAGTTGTATTTTCTTGCTGAGCTCTAATCTGCTTTCTGTTACTTATCTGCGTGTCATTTGAATTTTGTTTAATTGAATTTTTGGAAATTTTCTGTTATTATTATTTTAAAAATTTTTGTGCAAATCGGTTTTGCAAAAATTGTATAAATGCAATGTTATGGTGTGCAATAGGTGTACTGATTCTACTAGAACTACATAGATCTTTGAATTTGAAAGCGGCTTGAAATTTGATATTTTTATTTTGACAGATCAACAAGTACATAAATATACAATTACCTAAAAGCCCCCACATTTAGCAAACAAACCTTACTACTCCTAACTTCAATTCACACTTCATTGTTTGTAGCGACCTCAAGGAGGAACTTATTAAGATAATTCTGTAAAAATTATTAAAACGGGAACACACCACACTTTCTCTTTTTATCTAAACCTGGCCCATGAGAACTTTTAAAATAAGTATTTTGCTCAATTACGTTATTAAGTTTGTTCCATTAGGAGGATCTGAATAGTTCGGAACCGTCAAAAGCATGCATTCATCAAAGTTGTGACCTTGATGGCGCGGTCATTACTTTGATGGGCAACTGATTTTGACTGTTCCGAATTACTCAGAACCTTCTAATGGTACAAACCTATTCTTTTCAATAAAAATCATTTACCAATTGTTGCAATACATCTTTTGACATTTGTGAATATCAAGTGCCAAATAAACTCCAATTTGAGTAACTAGCGCCAAAACGGGTAAAATTTGCTTTAAATTAAGACTCCGCCTCGTGAAATCTAGTAGGTCGTGGTTAAAACAAAATCATTACTTGGTACATTGGTACTCATTTATCTTTGTGTTTCAAGTTACTTGTTTTTCTGCTAAATTTACCATTTCACCTATTTTGGAATACATATACAGTAGACCTCGGTTATAGCGAACCTCAAGGGACCATCAAAATCGGTTCGTTATATCCGAAGTTCATATTAAGCGATAATGCCAGAAATATAATGAAAAATGACGGGACTTGAAATGTAGTTCGTTATAAGCGGTGGATCGCTATAACCGAGGCCGTTATAACCGAGGTCTACTGTATTTTGATTATCTCCAAACTATCAGATTTAGATCAACTTTTTGAAAGTTTGTGTTGCGAAAAATCTTTTTACTAAGAACAGAGTACTTTATTTCTGAATCATTAGATCATTATTATTATTATTTAGGAAGACAGATCTACGCGATGTTTTAGAAGTCATGCTTTTTTGAATTTTTTTTTTTTTTTGGGGAAAGCATAAAGTCGGCAAAGGTCGGAAAAAAGATAAGGTAGGAATGCGATTATCTCTCGTCGTACTTTGGACCTCTTGTGTGTTGTGCAGAAAAACGTCGCTTGTAAATTATTCGGAGCAGCGCAGAAAAGCGGTTTCCATAAAAGGCACAAGAAACGAGTCGTCCGCGTCGGCTCGAATTATTTACGAGACGGGAAACGTTCGTTCTTTTATTTTATTACGTGCCCGACCAACCACGCTATCAACTGTTCCAATTTAATTGGACTCGTGTATACCCAGTAGCAGTACATTGTCAAGGCTACCGTGTCCAATCAAAGACCGCGCATTATCCCCACCCTGGTAATAACCAGTAGCAGCTCTCCAGGGTGTTTAAGCGACCGGTAGCGATCTAGAGCGCTGTGGAAACTAATGAGCAAGGTTTGCTGCCTACGCGATAATTGAACTCACCGTCGACGACTAGCGCTGCACAGTGTTTCCAAACGCGAAAACAATCGACATTCGACCGTATATCGATTGTTTCATTTTGAAAATATTGTTTTAACGTTACAATTTTTTTTTGTTATTTACACTTTGTTAAAGTATTAAGTTTCATTGATTCTTTTTGAAACTTTATTTATTCAGCGAAGCTTCAAAGGCATTCAGACTTCGGGCTGGCATAAAAGAATCAAAATTGATACGATTAAATACTTTATAGTAAGTTACAAAATGATCTGAAAATTCAAAAAAGCATTCGTACTGTAAATGAAGCTTGATGATGCAAACACTTCACAATTAAATATACGAGAGGTTTAATATTGAAGCACTTCTTCAAATTAGTTGATAAAAGTGAAGACTTGAAAGGAAAAGCGAATGCATTAAGGAAATAATCCAAATAGAAGTCCTTTTTGGGGCCGAAAAGAAATCGAGCGAAGTTGTGGCGAAAAGAAAAAGAATCCTGATGAATACAAACGTTGATACTAACTCTCAAAAAATTCGAGAACAAGGAGAGTTTGTTGTCAAAGGCCAAGAGGATGATTTTTTTTTTAAATTTTATAACTAGTAATAGTAGTTCTGTTGGCTTCAAATATATCAAAAAATAAAGAATCGATGTTCATTCACTGTTTTGTCTGGAAGTAATGTGAGAGGAAGTTGTTCTTCATTTCTGTTTTCTTCCGTAATACCTACAAAGAAGAAATCTTCATATGCGTAAATGTGACAGGATCGAGTTACTGTGTCGGAGGGAAACAAATGGGGATTTGGGTTTGTGTAAGCGGCGGCGACCTCCGCGCCGCCGTTTTCCGTCAACGCCGACTGCGATTCACGGACCAGCCTCATGAATATTTTACGCTGCGGCTCATTAAAATATTCATAAGATGAAAAAAAAGGTCGGCAACCGAGCTCAGCACAAATCAAAACAAGTTGAAATTAATTTTTCGTGACGTACACTCGCGTAAACAAGTTGTGGCACAAAAACAGAACAATAACGTACGTACTGAGAACAAAAAAAATTTGCGAAGCGAGTTTTAAGACTTCCATTAAAAAAATATACCTAGATAAATTCAACAGTCATTCATTACAATATCCATCATCAATTTATCTGTCGGTTGCCTATGTATTAGTAGTATCACAAGTTTCCTTTTATAATTTTTCGATAAACAAATCTTTATTTTAATAATTTGTTTTATTCTTTTTATCTCGTATTTTGTCTACAAAAAATTCGTTCCTTTCAGTTTTGGAATACGTCAATGGTTGAACTGAAGCGTAAACAATTTTTTTTCATCTATTTTTATTAATTTTTAATGGAATAGGTTGCTCGTGATCCTCGATTCAAAATATTAGTTTTCTTTTGGTCGTTTCTAAATATCTGAGTGAATTCTTTAACCGCGTCTTGTTTGGACGTACACACGTAAAACTATGGAGTTGTTTCTAACACTTTTTCAACTCCTTTTCGGTGTTCCCTCGCGTCCATCCGTTTCTGGTGTTAAAATAAACGGAGTTAGAACGTTTAACTTTAAAAAGTATTAACGTGGTCTTCAAAAGTGGCATTTTAATCATTGGAGTAGTTATTTTTATCTCTCAAGGAGTTAATATTCTCCAGGAAAAGAGAGAGACAACTTCAGAAGTAGTAGTTTGTATCCCTAAAGGAGTTAGTATTATTCAGAAAGTGTCATATACTTCTATCCTTAAGGGAGAAAATGAAAGAATCTCTACAGTTAGAAAACAGTCAAAATTTTGTTGCTAATGAAAATATTTTTACAAGAGTCTAAAGGTTTAATACCCAAAAATTAATCTCATAACTCTCTTTTGAGCAGTAAATAACCTTAACAAGTGGGAAGTACAGCCCCAAATAATAATATTATATTGTAGGTGGGAATAAACTATCGAGTAATACATGGTTAACATGGAATTAATAAATTGCTTTACCTTTAGAATAGCAAAATAAGCTTTGTTTATTTTTCCACATACATATTATATCAATATTGTTAAGCCAGCTAAGTTTTTTATCAATAGCGATACCTAAACATCTAGTACACGACACAAATTTGATATTAGACTCTTCTATGTAATTATGGGGTATATGCTTTTTATTAAAAAAAGTCACAAAAATTGTTTTGTCAGAGTTTAAGAACAAACGATTTACGTCACATCAATCTAACATTTCCCTAACGACTAATTCGACTTTAGACATAACTACTTAATTCAGATGTCTGTGCTGAAACCACTATTGAAGTATCATCAGCAAATATACAAGTAAAACCTGATGTGATGTGCAAAGGTAAATCATTGATGAACAGCAAGAACAAGAGTGGTCCCAGCACAGACCTGAGGTACACCCATGTTAACATCATAAACATTTGAACATTCACCGTTGGCCTTGACTATAATCTTCCTTTCAGTTAAGTAAGTTCTTATCCAATTTGAAACTCGGCCTCTGAGATCATACTTGACCAATTTAGATATCAGTAAGTCAATCTCAATAGTGTCGAAAGCCTTAGTCAAATCGAAAAATATACCCACTACATAATTTCCAGAGTCTAATTCACTGTAAACAAAGTCAACAAAACTCAATGGCTCTCCGTTGATCTCTTGCGTAAGAAACCATGCTGGTGCTCAGTTAAAATCTTATATTTGTCTAGATAAGAAGTTATTCTAGCATGCATCACTTTTTCAATAATTTTCGAAAATATACTTGAAATTCTTATTGGTCTATAGTTTACAATAGGTCTGTACCAACCACGCTTTGTGACCGTTTCGAAACCGTCACTCATCAAAGTTTTACACTCGACAAAGTTGTCAACATCGATTATTATTTCGGTGGTCAACTGATTATGATGGTTTTTTAAACGATCAGAAAGTGTGGTTGAAACCGAGCTCTTTTTGTAGATCGGTAGCACTGAACCTGTTTTTAAATTAGAGGGGAAAACACTCGTTTGAAATGATGAGTTAATTAAAAGAGTTAACAGAGGCGATAGTTGGTCACTACAATGTTTAATAAACCTAGGTGGAATATTATCAATTCCTGGAGAATTTGATTGAATACTCAGCACAATATTTTTTTTTATTTCCTGGATTTCTGCTTCACGTAACACCATGGAATGAAGGTAGGATTTGCAAGCAGACCCAGACCGGTCACCTTCACCAAAAGCTTCAAAAATTTGATTTTGAGGTCCCTCAGAAAAGTGAGCACCAAATTCTTCTGCAATTAATTTAGAATCCGTTAACAATCGTTAACCATCGCACCATCGTTTAGTTGATCTTCCTAATTCAACGTTGACCATGGACCAAATGTTCTTTGTAGTGTTATGGTTATGATTAATTATCTTCTTGTAATATTTTTCTTTATCAAGTTTCAATTTTTCCTTGTAATCGGATTTAAGAAGTCTGTATTTAGTAATGAGAGCAGCGCAAGGGAATTTAGTTTTTAATCAAAATAAGTCACGAAGTTTGTTTCAGATCATCAGTCATCCTGGGGTCCGATTTACTGGTTTAGTAGCACGAGGATATCCTGCATCATTCATGATACTGATTAGTGTTTGCACAAATAAGGAGAAAGCTAAGTTAATGTCATCTAACGAAAATACCTGTTGCCAATTTAAGTTTTGCAGACACTCTTGAATTGACCTCAAGGAATTTCTAGATGTACCGGATGTGACAATACTTGAGGTTGCTGGGGGATGAGAGTTGAACTGAATATCCTGAGCCCGATGGTCGGAAAGGTTTAGATTTATATTCCGAGTAGAATAATTTTCTTCGAAAAGATTCGATATGATATAATCAATTGATGAACAGCCAGTGCTTCCATTTATGTTAGAAAATATTCTTGTTGGTCTCATTACTGTTGACTTAAGATCATGAGAATTAATTAAATCATTTAAGATTCTTGAGTGATTCGTTACTTTCATGTCATCGACGTTGAAGTCGCGGCACAAGATGATATGCTTATTTGCTAAAACATTTAACAACTTCGTCAAATTGTTGATAAAACAATCAAAGTCTCCCAATGGGGGTTGATAAATAATGCCATAGTCTAAACACCACTTAAATTTAAGTTCTGTTTAAAATATTGGTGCAAACTGCTTCAACTTGCATTATAGTAGCTATTTCGATAACAAAACGTGAATTTGCACTGAACAACTGGTATGCACTTTAATTTCAAAGCAGTTGTGGAATTTATTCGGGTTTGCAAAATTCATTAATGTTACTGCAGAATTTCTCAAAAGTGTGATCTTGAATTTCGCGGCAGTTCTGAACTGTCAGTTCTCATGCCACAAAATGCAGACATCAATTGGCTGTCCAATAATATAATTTGACGCCGTTGAAGCTTCCCTGTCATTTGTGGCGCAGTCGGAATACATCTCAAAGAAAGAACAATTTTAGAACCTCTTATTTCTTAATGCTTTATACAGAGCGATCGAAATTGATTGTCCTGATCCTACACTGCTTTCCATGGGCTTGATATCGATATTTACATCCAATTATTAAAACGAAGTTAGCAACATAGGGAGATCTGGGGAAGTTACTAGATATACCAAGATTTTCTTGACCGTTCATTACAGTTCATTTATGAAAAATAATTTATTTCATTGTAATAGAAATCTGATTAAACAATAATTATGCTCTTTATTAATTAGGTTAAGTTTGGATGTAAGTTTCCTGAACGTTCTATCCATGCACTGCTTTTCGTTCTAACCTTCAAAGGATAGATGTAAATACTGATATCAAGCTCACGAAAAGTAGTGCAGGATCAGGACAATCAATTTCGATCTCCCTTTCTGCAAATTCGAAACGTTTTTAAGTTTTCTCTCGTGCATTAACAATGAGGTTTTCTTACTATTTTTTTTTTGTGATTTTATTCTAAATTATCAAAAGCTCAATTCATTTTTTAAACGACTTTTTCTTAATTACTTTCATACCGAATTAAAGCAAAAAAATAAAACTATGAAATGTGAATTATCTAAAATAAACTTACATGGACTTTGAAAGCACAATATCAACATTGCTGGCTTTGGAGTGTTTCTTTTTTACATCAATGACAAATTATGATTTGAGTTTTTGGTGTTTAGGAAATATAATAGAATCAGTCCATATTTTTGAATTTTGATCGCCAATAAAAACGCGTTCGAATATTAATGAGTATGAGGAAAACGGCAGCATCGGTGACCATCGCGTTCGTGCCATTAACCACAGCTTACTTCGATCTTGGTATTTAATGATGGGCAGACAATGGTGAATATGAAATGTCCTTAACAATGAGGGGCGGAGTGGTCGATATTAGCATAAATATACCTTTACATTGTAGCCGGTGACATTCTATAGGCGCACCCTTCGTATCGAACGATCGCAGCATGCTACGGAATATTAAGTATTCTGTTCCGTGGATTGCCGCGACCGAAAAAATGATCGAGAGAGTCGTGGAGAGCGCGATTCAAATTACACATTTCCTTTTTGCCTCGCTCTCAGATTGAAATTTTATTAGAATGTCGTCGGGTGCAGTTCAACAACATCTTCTCGTCCTTGTAATTTCACTCACTGAATTATTAATGCGCATAACTCGGCGCACCCTCACCTTAATATTATTATTACATCTCATTTTTTGCGCATAAAGAAAAGCGTTTCCTCTTACGTACGAAATCATTTCGATTTGAAATCAGGAAAAAAAAATTAACGAAAAAATGTGATTATTGTTACTAACTCCGAATCGCGCGCAGTAGGCAACGACAGCTATTTCGGAATTCTTAACCTATTTATCATGACGATCGTTCATCACAGTCACGGACAGAGGGCGCACTCAACAATGCCTCAACGCCGCCTCCTCCGATTCCTTTTCGGGCGTTATCCGGCGAGATCAGACATGCCGCTGAGGCCGTCTCGGTCTCTCGCGTTCGAGCCCGACAAAGACGGAGCTCTTCTCTTCCTTGCAAGTCATCCGCTTATTATCATAACGTAATGGAATGAATGTCATTCTTTTTGACACATTCTCGAAACTTATCGAGATATTTATTGTTGTTCGGCAGGAGAATGGACCGGTGACGGAGGAGATTTGTGTGCGAATGTACTCGAAAAATTATAAAAAAAATCCTCAAAAAAAAGCCAACTCGCAATTTGCTTTTTTTTCTTTGATCCAGAGGATGACTTGAATTAACTCGAGCGGGAAAATTTATTATTCAATGCGGAAACAGCAACATGCACTTGTAAAAGAAAACAGTTAAAAGAATCTATAAAATCATTGAAACAACAACTGGCCAAACCAGTAATCAGAATAAAAATAGTTTAACAATCACCGACAACCTTCACGTCAAGAAAATACAGGCCATTTACATCGAATTAACACAAGTACACCAATATTTTTGGTCCTTCAAGCCGGATCGGAACAAGAAGCACATCAAGGAAAGGAGACTTAAGACAGTCCTAACAAGAAAGGTTTTGTATATTTTGAAAGAATTAGGAACTTGACTCATAGTACCTACTGACATTAGAAAATACTTTTCGTGTTTATTTATAATTAAAGCTGGTTCTTGTCCGATGAAAATTGTATCACAAACTCTTTTAAACGGACATTAAATGGCGCACAAGCACTTAACGTTGCGCAGTCGTTCGACAGCTTCGTCAAACGACTGCGAAACGTTAAGTGTTTGTGCGCCATTTAGTGTCCGTTTAAAAGAGTTTGTGATACTATTTATTTATAAATTCTTATTCATTGTCTCCGAACTTCGTATGGGAAGAAACAACTTAAAATTAAACATATTATTCAACATTTTAACCTGTCGAACGTGGGCGTTAATTCGATTTTAAAACGTTCGCACCGAGTCATTCCGCCGAACAAATTCAATTATTTCGCGCTTTGCGAAATTCAAACGTCCTATAGGCGTGGGCGTCAATTCGCTTTTAAATATTTGTATAACGCCGGTGTGCAGAATAAATTCCGTCGCTTCGCGTTCCGTAAAAGCAATTTATTACCGAAAACACGGCGAAACGCCGTTTTATGCGACAGCTGGTTTTTCGCCAATTGTTAATTTGCTCGCGTCGCGCTTAAATATTCATAAAACGAAGGAGCGAGCCGGCCAGATGTGTTTTCCTCATTAAAATGTAAACGTTTTTACACGTTTTATTTATTTATAAGGTTTGTTACAAACGAAGGATCATGCTTCTGGACTTACATGCACGTTATTGTGATGGTGTTTAAAATTCTTAATATCTTCTTTAATGTGCGTGTATACAACAGCCAGAGGCATGCAATTAATAAAATATTCAATATTAAAAATAATAAACATTGTTACGAATTTAGGGTTCGATTAATTTTTATTTTAAAACAAGACACAATATACTTAATTCATTTAATTATTTCAACAACCGAGCGGTTAGTTTAAAACTCTAATACGAACTAACTCTTCATTCCCGGTCGCTTGCTTTTATAAGCCGTGCTCATTTATGCGGGGCTTCTCGGAGGCGCCAGAATGTCTGTTTCGATTATTCCGCCGACGGAACTATCTCGAAGAAGCGGCTGTCTCTTCGGAAGCTTCCAGACTATGGCGCGTCAGCCTCTGACGCAGGTAACTTGCGTCAAGTGTTGTCGAATCATCACAATACAAAAAAGACGAATGTATACGAGGACAGATTTTTAACTATGAAGCAATGTAACATAAAAGTACGCAACCTTGCTTCGATTTGACCGACACCACATCTCTTCAAATAACTGAGATCAACATGGATGTCCTCATAAAACGGACAGCCTGTACGCTGGGCGATTTTAATGGTTAAAATCTGTAATGTATCGCCATACATGGTAACGATTGAGCTAATGTGTCCTTAACCATCAAAAGTTTATAGTTTTCGAGAAAATTGCATTGTCAAGTTGTTAAGTCAAAAGTCGGCCGCGAGAAGTCGCGAACTAAACTGTTGTTATTTCTAGAGAACGCGATGTTTTCTTGTTTTTTTTTAAATAATCTGCGGATGCAAGTGCACAGAAATAGTTGTAACTTTTGTCTAAAAACATTGTTTCCAACTCCAAAAATAAGCGGGATAAAGACTTGTGAACTTTTAAGCTAGCGCCATCTAGTAACTCACAAACTAATCACATCAGACTCATAGTGCGACCCATCAAATCGCATTAAAACTTAAGGTAGAATTCAAAAATTCAATAATATAGGGCGTGTTCCGTAAAAAAAGCGTGAGTTTGGAGCGGATCTCGAAAATATGATTTTTTTACGGTCACTAATCGAAGGAGCAAAAAATGTCTACAATTTTTGTATGTAAACTATTCTTCTAAGTCTAAAGGTAAGAGAGATAGACACGAGTGAACTTTTCGACTGACGCCCTCTAGTAACTCAAAAACTTATCATATTATACATAGCGCGCGATTCATCAAATCAACTAAAATTTGATGTAGATTCAAAAATACAATAATACACAGGACGTTCGATTAAAAAACGCGTTAGTCTGGTTAGTAACTTGAAAACGCGAGTCTCAATTGTTTTTCTTTAATCTAGAGTCCAAAGCGCATAAAAATATCTACAACTTTTGTATGAAAACTTTTTCTCTAACTTTAAAGGCAAGAGAGATAGACGCGTTTGAACTTTTAAATTAACGACCTCTAGTAATTCAAAAATTAATGACATTTGACGGAGGTTCGGCCTATCAAATCAACTAAAATTTGATGCAGAATTCAAAAGTACAATAACATACAGGACGTTCAATTAAAAATGCCCCAGTCTGGCTAGTAACTTGAACATGCGAGGCTCAAATGTTTTTCTTTAATATAGAATCGAAAGCGCATAAAAATATCTACAACTTTTGTATGAAAACCTTTTCTCTAATTTTAAAGGCAAGAGAGATAGACGCGCTTGAACTTTTAAATTAACGACGTCTAGCAATTCAACAATTAATTACATTTGACGGAGGGGCGACCTTTCAAATCAACTAAAATTTGATGCAGAATTCAGCAATACAATAATATACAGGACGTTCAATTAAGAAATGCGCCAATCTGGTTAGTAACTTGAAAACAAGATGCTCAGTTGTTTTCCTTTAATCCAAAATCGAGAGGGCATAGGAACTTCTAAAAGTTTTGTACGAAAACTTTTTCTCTAGCTTTAAAGGCAAATGAAATGTATGCATATGAACTTAACGCCCTCTAGTAACTAAAAAATTAATCACGTTAGACAGACGGTGCGACCTATCAAATTAACTAAAATTTGATGCAGAATTCAAAAATACAATAATATACAGGGCACAGTCTGGTTAGTAACTTGAAAACTAGAGGCTGAATTGTTTTTCTTTAATATAGAGTCGAAAGTGCATAAAAGTACCTACAACTGTTGTACGAAAACTTTTTCTTTAACTTTGAACGAGTCTAGTTTGAACTTTTAGATTAACGACCTCTAGTAATTCAAAAATTAATGACATTAGACAGAGGGCACGGCCTATCAAATCAACCTAAATTTGATGAATAATTCAAAAACACTATTGTGTCTAGTCTAGGACGTCTAGTCTGGTTAGTAACTTGAAAACGCGATGCTCAATTATTTTTCTTTAACCCAAAATCGAAAGCGCAGATAAATATCTAAAACTTTCGTACGAAAACTTTTTCTCTAGCCTTAAAGGTAAGAGAGAGAGACGCGTTTGAACTTTTAAATTAACGACCTCTAGCAATTCAAAAATTAATGACATTTGACGGAAGGGCGACCTATCAAATCAACTAAAATTTGATGCAGAATACAAAAATATTATAAGATACAGGATGTTGAACTAAAAACTAATAACTTGAGAACGCGACGCCCAATTGTTTTTCTTTAATCTAGAATGGAAAGCGCATAGAAATATATAAAATTCTTGTACGAACACTTTCTCTCCAGCTTTCAAGACAAGAAGGATAGACGCGTATGAACTTTTAGTAACTCTTTAGTAACTCAAAAATTAATCACATTAGACCGAGGGTGCCACCTATCAAATTAACTAAAATTTGATGCGGAATTTAAAAATACAATAACATACAGGACGTTCAAATAAGAACGGTTAGTAACTTGAAAACGTGACGCTCAATCGTTTTTCATTAATCCAGAATAGAAAGGGCACAGAAATATCTGCAACTTTTGCATGAAAACTTTTTCTGTAGCTTTAAAAATAAGAGAGATAGACGTGTATGAACTTCTAGTTTAACGCCCTCTAGTAACTCAAAAATGAATCATGTTAGACACACGGCGTGACCTATCAGATCGAGATCAACTAAATTTTATATTATTAATATTATTTATTCATAATATTAATGTTAGTAATAATGTTAGTAACTTGAAAACGCGACTGTCAATTGATTTTCTTTAATCTAGAATCGAAAGCACATAAAAATATCTACAACTTTTGTACGAAAACTTTCTCTCTAGCTTTAAAGGCAAGAGAGGTGGACGCGTATGAACTTTTAGTAACCCTCTAGTAACTCAAAAGTTAATCACATTAGACATAGGGTCCGACCTATCAAATTAAATAAAATTTTATGCAGAATTCAAAAATCAATAATATACAGGACGTCCAGTCTGGTTAGTAGGTTGTAAACGCGATGCTCCATAGTTTTACTGTAATCGAGAATTGGAAGTGCATAGAAGTATCTACAACTTTTGTATGAAAACTTATTTGTAACTTCGAAAACAAGGGAGATGGTCGCGCATGAACTATTAAAATCGCAAACACGAAATAATTAATTGTACTTAAGGGCTTTTACTATTTAAATTATACGCATCGTGACGCACAACTACCGTTGCAAATTCTGATAAATATCATTCGCGCTGTGGATGTTAATATTTTCGCGTAAAAAATATCAATATTCTTCCGGACTCGTACCCGCCACGAGTGGGTCAAGGTCGCGGCGCTGAACGTCGCGTTGTATTTCTCAGGCAGTGATTTTTAACTAAAATAAGCCCGATTTTACAATCGTCGGATAAGCATTATGCGTAGAATAATGTGACGTAGATATCGGCGAATAGTTATCCCGTCTTTACAATTACAAAATTTTCAAGCCCTTGACTACTCATTATGCAACGTAATTGATGATTAACCGAAGTAAGGAATGAAAAGTGTACGATACCGCTCGACGTTAAGTCCGGTCGTCTGATGCCATAAATCACGACATTTACATCGAAGTCTCGAAAGAGGGCTTTGATCCTACATGCACGTCGAAACTTTCGGGGTGTTTGATGGTAGTAGAACTAGATGGCTCTCGTACGGCTTTTTTGTTTACTGCCTATCACCTGCTACAATTTGCCTCGCATAACGTAAATTTGCCTCGTATAACGTGAAACTGGTCCGTATGACGTGAAACTGCCTCGTACAACGTGAAACTGCCCCGTACAACGTGAAACTGCCTCGTAGAACGTGAAACTGCCCCGTACAACGTGAAACTGCCCCGTACAACGTGCTAAAGGAAGCAACGTGACGATAAGTTTGACAAATCCAAAGTTGAATCGGAAGACTTACTCCTTGTTTTTTATTCCACGATTGTAAAACTGGGCCTTAGAATTTTTTAAAACATTTTCACCTTAATCTGTGACATGGACGGAGTGGCTTTATTTTGTTGGAATATTGTTAATTTCCGCTTGTGGCATAGAGGGCTCAATCGTTTTTAAATATTCACGGCTCTCAGCTATCATCATAAACCTCAAGTATATAAAACCAAGTTCGTTATGTTATGCTCTGCAAAAGTAGTGTAACAAGCTTATGTTATATGACCGATGCGCGATGGTTTTAGAAGATGTCAGTAACATTTTATATAGGAGCTAAGAAAAGTAAACATTCTTCTGAAGCTTCTGAAATACGTGTAATTTCCTCTAAGGCGTAGGTGATTAATTCACTTTAAAACGTTCATCCATAAATCGCCGTTGTATATAAAACAACAACATCCGTTATGTCATACTCGGCAAAAGTCTTTTGTATTTGAAAATAAATCAAACACGTTTTTATCGATTTACCATGTTAAGAATTAATTGTGATGACAAAAATAATCGCGTTTAAATATTCATCAAGTAAGAAGCAGTTAATTTCTGCGCATATATTATGTGCTGGGCGTCCAGATGTGTCTTCCTCATTGAAATGCAAACGCGACGACTTTCTTTCGTCCCGTCTCGAAATTCCGTCGCTTTTTTTCGCGTTTATTCAAATCGCCGGTGATATATAACACACCGAATAATAATCATCACACCCACACCTCATAAATATTACGGGCCGATTAAAAAGCGACTCCGTAATACTTGGGTGCGCTACGATGAATCGGAATGAGTTATTTAACTATTTTTACAATCGCGTAGTGGGAAATAACCTTTCACTGTCGATCGGCAGAAGATTCGCCTCATCATCGTCGTCGCAATGCCTGCTGGCCGCTTCTTTTCGCCGCCGCTAAATCCTGTTGTTAACATTTAAGCACACAGCTTCGTTACGAATACGGATTTTTCGATTTTTTTTCCTGCTCATCCTCCTCGGTTTTCTGAGTCAACGCCGGGTTAGCGTTAACATTTAGCGAAGAGTTGCGCGCTCCTTTGATTTACTCAGAAGGAAATGTACTCTGACGTTGTTAGGTAAGAGCGTTTAATTTGTTTGTTCATAAACGCTACTAAAACTACATAAGCAAAACCTTTAATCGTAGCTACTAATAATAATAATACTTAATAACTAAGTACAGTAACAACATCTTGCTATATGGTTAATTCAATTATTAATAAGAATTCAATTAAATTATTTTAGTATAACAGTATTAATACAAGGATGTATCAAATAGACATTTGCGCGTAGCACAATCAATATCCTATTTATTGTTTAAAGGCCATTTTACATTACATAATTTATTGTATAAGAAATTGTACAATTTTTGAAACAATCTAAATTGGATAGCATCTTGAGTATACAGCCTGTCGAAACTTAAATCGGTCCTATTACTAACTTCGTTATTATAAAAGCTACAAAGTCGGTTAAACCAGCAAACTAGTAGTACTTTTTACGCTGACTACAATGACGCAGTAAAAAGTCACGTTTATGAGATAAAGTCAAAAATACACTTTTTTTTAAATTAGAGAATCTTTGCCCATTTTATCGAATTTCTATCTTTCAATTTCAAAAGTTAGCAATGGTAAAGGTTGAATGGTGAATTTTTTATTATCCCAAGATTGTTCTATTATAATGTCACCCTTTCATGAAATCTGGACGTCTAACGATTAATCTAATAGCAATAAAAATGGCCAGATCGGGTTTGAAGAGTATTCCTGTAGGAGAACGAATAATTATTATATGTATGTCGATTCTGCTCGTAACTGTAGCAACTGTAAGATCTGTAAACCTGTAACTCAGTCATTAAGATATGGAATTTTGACGTTCTGTGGAAGGTATGACTTCTCCTAAGGCCCTAGGATTACTCGTAAGTCTCTGTGGTATTATCTTATAGACGTACAAGAAATCGTATCATACGGAGAACTTCAAAATTCCTATTAATAATTGACTTACAGGTTTACAGATCTTAATATACACACGGTGAGGCATGCCTTCACGCCTAACTAACCGTTTTGAGGCTCGGAGGTAAGTGCGAATGTGTGTACGCTAAACTGATGGAGCGTTCCTGGCTTTTGGCGCGATGTGAAGCAATCTGGCGATTCTTGACTTTTCGAGAAGGCTCGCAGGCAGGTTTGAACATGTTTATGCTTCTCACGCATCAAGCCTTCATTTTCACTATTGCAATCTGGTAATATACATACACAAATATAAAATATAAGATAATTACTCGTGCGAAAAAGTCTACAAGAGAAAAAGTAATTTGTAAGAGACTTTATAGAATTATACAGGGAAAATGTATTTCTGTGGAAGGTGAAATCTAAGGAGTATATGAACAAAAATAAAAGGGAAGAGGCATATAAAGTTTTTTTTGGAGAAACTGAAAGAACTTAATCCAGATGCTCTGACAGAGGATGTTAAAAAGAAGATCAACTCGTTAAGAATTTGTTTTCGAAAATAGCCGAAAGAATAGCGTGGTCCGCAGTATTCTTTAAAAATGAAGAGTTGATCCGTACTCTAAAATTGAACGTGTGTATGCAAATGAATCTATCATACTTGTTCGCAGACTTGCCTCTTCAAGCAAGCGCGAAGGCATGTCTCACCGTGTGTATGCCCATTTACGGTTGCTACAGATATGAGCAGAATCCCACTTCATAACTTTACAGTGGTCAACAATTTTGATGGCAACACAATTATTGTGCCCTTCTATTCGTTCCTAGTGAGTTATATGACAAACTTGGAGTACGTGGCAGATGGATTCGATCTTCTTATAGTTGTCTCTACACCATCTCCTGTCCGGTTTGTTAGAGGGAATTCCTTGGCTACGAAGGTTTGAGGTTCGAAGATGAATTGCCCGCCCATAATCTCTTCCTGCCCGACCTAATGGTTTGTCGTTGATCCAATTATTGCTGGAAACCTGGGAAAGGCCCCTACCAGATGCAGTTATAGATCATTTTTGTTTCCAAAACTTTTTAAAAGGTGAAGAGGAAGTTTGAAGTCATGTGGATCTGAAGATATTACATATCTAATTAATGGATCTTCTGAAAGTTTAAGTTTGTCAATCCAATTGGGAAATATTTGCGGATATAAAGTTCGAAGATTAATCCTCCATTTTTTACACTAACGTAAAGCAAGGCATCATCTGTATGGGAGTGGTGCATGTGTAAACGAAGGATTTCATTAGTTTGTCCATTTCATTTAAAATTTTCGCAGTAGTTGATAGAGAAGGCGTGGGATTAAATATGTTTTTAGTAGAATAAACTTTTGGTCGGGTTTCAATGGGGATTTATTTAGACTGTTGAGCCAAAAAGGTAACTTGCACAATTTTGGGATATGTACCGTAAATGGCAAATAGTAACCAAGAGGTTGGTTGTAATTTTTTGCAGGTTGTTTGTGTTTGTTAGCGATTACTGAATAATTTCGGGACAATCAATGGTTTAATTGGTATTAACATAACCAAAAAATTTATTTTTAAGAATTATTTTTATCATGAAATACAATTTACAATGATGAAGACAAAATGGTTGCAAATTGTTTACTTATCGTTATTATTTTCATGCATTATAATTCTTTCCTATGAAAAAAGTGACATGTAATTGTATAACTTTTCTAATGAAAAACCAAAAATATACTATAATAAAAAAAAGTATATTTCTCCTTGTTTTCCATTTAAAAAATGAGTATTCAGTTTTATAACCTAACATCTAGACAGCAATAATCACATCAACGCCTGAACGGCCCAAGTGGTAAGGGACCGGCCTTGCAATCGCATGGTCGTCGGTTCGAACCGCGCTCGGGATTTTTCTCGGAGGTGGTCGGTATCGACTTCAGGCACCCTTCAGAGTTGGGGATAAAATTCGCTTTCCCTTAAACGGCGAGGAGGTTTGGTAGTAACAAAGCCATGGAATACTTTACACACACTCAAATACACTCCCGCTCCTGAGGTCCTGACAAGTCTTTGACTTAGGACCCCGTTCGGCAACCACCACAGATAAAAAAAACCAGCTTTTATAGTGATGACTGTGGTAGCTGCTGAAACTACCAAATTTCAATAATCTTGTTTTGTAAATATCAACGTTATCAGGAATATGTTATTTTCAGAACGTAAAATTTGCAACCACAAACAACCTGATTGCAATTTGCTAATTACGGTACGCACCCTTGGTTTGTTTATTCCTCCAGGGTCGAAATCATATCCCAAATATTTATAGGTGTCTATAGAAGAGGGCCGATGGATAAATGAAAGAGAGCAGCGTTTGCAATGGCTATTTTTGTTGTTTCGGAACAGTGGGGCCAGATAAAACATAACATTTGGAATTGTTTAA
Organism: Dorcus hopei; assembly: GCA_033060865.1. Classification (NCBI taxonomy): domain Eukaryota; kingdom Metazoa; phylum Arthropoda; class Insecta; order Coleoptera; family Lucanidae; genus Dorcus; species Dorcus hopei. Next base: position 48,267,141 of record CM065421.1, on the reverse strand, counting down.
CTGCATTCCTCTCTTGTTACAAGAATGTTCAGTAGTTGAAGGAGTAGTCCTAGCTTCAGAGATGCCATCATAGAACAATTTTCTATTATATTTATTGTTTGCAATGAATAATAATTCATCAATAACTAAATTGAATAGGAAAGGGCCTAATGGGTCTCGTTGCTTAACACCAAGCATAAATTTTATGTAGTTAATTAATCACCAATCGTTATCAATGTAAAGGAGAGATAGATGAAGACTGATCATTAGATATTCTCTGGTGAACTCATCAATTCCATTCACTATCAGTGCTCTCTATTGATCGATTGATGAGAGACCAAATCAAAGGCTTGTTGGATATCTAATGAAGTTATATTATAAGCACGTCCTCTGTTAGTATGGTCTTTTGTGTTTGCCAACGTTTCATCAGAACTTATGGAACCCCTCTGATTTAAAATATGAGATATGCAGTTCTTAATTCTTCCATTTAGGATTTTGTGGTAAACTCGCATTAAAGTAGATTATATATGAGGAGCTTATTTTCAAAACACAACATGTCCAAAAATTGCAATTTTGAGATATAGATGTCGTTATATAGTGTATAACCCTCTACAAGTTGGTTATTGAACTATGTACATAATGTCCATAAATCAATACCTATTGAAGGAAACAAAATTGCTTGAAAATCTCAAGCTATTATTGAAAAATATGTTTTTCCCATTCTCGCATAACAATTTTTGGACCTTTTGCAATTTGAAAATGAGCTCCTCATATTAGGTTGTTCGGAAAAAAATGTTGGTTTCTTTTTAATTCAGAATGTTTATATATATAGGTATATAAATTTTGAGTAAACTATATAATCACCATTTGCATGAGTGACCTTTTGCCATATTTCTGCTAGCAGTTGTATTCCACAATGATATCACCTAACTTTTCTGGAATCTTGACATAATACGACATTTTTTTCCGAACAACCTAATAGTTTGAGGGGTCATTCCTGTTACCTTTCTTGTGTATTAAAATCGTTCTGTTTATGAGCCATGATGGTGGTGGACGTCTAAATAACTGGATGATATTAAAGATAATTTGCAGCTTCGTGAAGGAGGTAGTATTCCGAAGTTAATGAATTCCGATCTTATCTTACAAATTCTATTTTTTCAATGGTAACAGCTTTTGTAGATAGTAGAAGGTGTAATTTTTGCAGGGGCTTCGCCATCAAGGGGAGAGCGAAAGTTTCGAAAATCCTTCTAAAGTCATCTTTTAAATGGAGGAAAAATTTCTGACTCTATTGTTGAAGACTTTTTCAGTTAATAATCTTCTGTTTTTCTTGTATAAGTCTCGAGCTTTTTTTGTAGTTAGCAGCTCGAAGGTCTCTCCCTCTCCATGTCTATTACCATAAATACCTTTTCTGAATTCATATGAATAAGTTTCTTTGAATCGTTTAGTAATTTCATCTGACCATTGGGATTTAATCAGCTGAGAGGCAAATTTTCTAGAAGATTAGAAAGGAAAATTCTGATTTGGATCGTTTGGAATGATGCAAATCTGCAGTATTAATACATCGATGAATCGATATTTCAAGAGCAATAGATTTCTATGATATAAAACTACCGTAAGGTATAATTCGAAGTAAATTAGCAGAGTAAAGCGTATTTCCTTTTTTTAGACCTCATTAAATATTAATTAATACAATCGAATTGATTAAGAACTCAAAACTAATTTACTTTTTACTTATATTTTGTCTCGTATGCTGAAACTATCACATTTGTGCAATTTTGGGACCCTTAGACTTTAGGAGTTTGGGACCCTGAAACTTTATATTTATTTCTGAGACATCCTGTACATAATGTTTTTCTGGTACACAGAGAACGGAGAAAATAACGTGCGATGAGAGCCAAAAACTACTAAGCAATGAAAAGAAACATTAATTTTTTAAATAGTTTGTTGACCTATTTTTCTCTCAATAGGATTTTTGTTGAAAGGCAACAAGGGAATATAGGAAAATATCTGTTTTTTGCTAACCCGATAGTAAGCCACTGCATAAGAACAAATTAGCTGTTTCAGGAAACGATATTTTTGCAACAAAACAAATCGGATTCTGTTAAATGAAATTCAATGAATGTAGGAAATGAGTTACAAAAGAGCCTCGGGTACTTTAAAGTATGTGATTAGGTTTCGTGGAATTCATACGTATTCTTACCTTCAGTTACATTCATTTTCTCTCCTCCTGCGAAACGGGAGCGCCATTCGACAAAGGTTAGTTGAAATAACCGAAAACATTACCGCTTCTAATCAAAATTTTAACATGTGTTTTTTTTCTTTTCTTTTTGTATTAAAAAGAATCTACAAAGTGCCTAAAAAAAGTAAAATAATTAAACCAGCAGTTGTGATTCTTGGTTGTACAATCTTTGTTTCATTGAGAACTGTAATATTGTATTGCATTTCTTGTTTTTAATTATGTAAAACACTGAACTTTTAATTTTTTATATACATATCTGTATACCTACTCCTTTTTCAACATTTAAATGTTTTGTGCAAAGCGTTCGATTTAATCTTAATCTGCTGATTAAAGCATATAGGTACCGCATGAGAATTTACTTCTGCTATTATAGCCTTGCTTGCACAAATTCATTTAATTTATGGTATGTGCAAATAGTATTTTTAGTATTTCGGTGATTTTTAGAACGCCTGATAGAAATTAGAACAAAATTTACACTTCACATTAAACAGGAAACATCAGATAAAATAAGTAGTATTTGATATTCGCCGATTTCAATGTTTTTGAAGATGCTTTTATTTTTTGGAGAATATTCCCATTATGGGAAAAGTTAAATTATTCAATTTTGGAAACGAAATTAGATTAAATAGAACTACAAAAAATAATATTCATTTCCAAACATACGCCACGCAATAATAGAATGAAACTCTCATTTGAGATCTTTTTTTTTCTAAAATAAAGAATCGAGAAGTATGAAAGATCTCATCCATTTTAAGTGGAACACCTCGCAGAGAAGGAAAACGTAAGAGTAGGCTAAGCTAGAGTGAGATAGCTACATAGTAATCAACTAGCTTTTCTTTTATTTATTTATTGTTTACATGCGCATTTGATAGATATCATTTGTCAGTTATCTAGGCAACTTGATTTTATACATAAACATGGCCTACTCATTCGAAAATGATTTTCTCGAATTATTTCGTTATTTTGTAAGCAGATTTAAGAAATTTTGATGTCGCTGTAAAGAGAAAAAATTAGAAATTCATAATCATCGTGAGAATTAGATAATCTTTGCCCATTTAACCGAATTTCTATCTTTAAAAATAAAGAAGTTACCAATGGTAAACGTTTCAAATTGAGTACTCGATATATGGGAGTACGAGAGGATAAGAGCTGCTTCCTTCCAAACTGCCAAAGCAAAAATTGCCTTCTGTATTTTTGCGACGATGCACAACCGAATAAAAAAAATTACAACACGTAAACTTACACAAGATGTGAGTCACTAAAAAGCTGGTCCAGATCACTTCTTTTGCAAAGAACATAAAAAATTAAATTAAATAACTATTCACAGTTACCTCGAGGGATTAAGTTTAGACAGGAAATTTACAGAGCAGATTTACTCCGAAGAGAACTAAAATAAATTTAACTTTCAGTAACTTCTGGTTACACCGCTTATTTTTAAAATTTAAGCTTATTTTTAATAGCATTCTATATTTTTTGAACCCTACACGTGAAAATAAGAAAATTTGCAAGATATGTCCCTATACCTCTCTAAATTGCATCATTTTCAAAATATTTTGAGTTTTCTGTCCTAGGTTATTCGCCCTTGCGATTCGCTACTTAAATTGTTCATTACTTTCACATCGCAAGGGCGAATAACCTAGGACAGATCGGTTTGGTTTGCAGTGGATTTCTCGAGCTACGGTTCTGCTGACGAAGGCCCAATTAGGCTTGAAACAGCTGTACAGAGCATGCTCGAGGAATCTGCTGTAATCAAAACCGATTTGCACAAAATTTTTCTAAAATTCTCATATGCTTGGACAACAAGCATGGCCGCCTCGCATGGGGTGACTTATTATATAGTGAACTGGCTTCAATTTGTCAATCCTACTGCGATGTCAGGTCAAAAAGCGATCGCAAGATGTCGCTACTTAAATTGTTTATATACTTTACGTATTGTAACACGTTTTACATCATTCGATTTGATGTCATCTATTGACAAAACCGTGACAATATTTTCATAAAAAGATTCCTGAAGTAATAAATATTAATTATATGAAAAAAACTGAAAATTATGATTTTTGACAGTTAACATGTTTTTCTCCCGAGCTCCTCATTTGATCAGTGCACTCTCAACAAATTGATGATCAATTTGGATAAAGCAGTCATTATGCGATAATAAATATATAATAAAAAGCCAGAAATTACATTCAACTTAAATAATTGTATCATCAAATCCTCTTCTACTCGTAGGTCTTATTTGGGTACCGTAATTAACCAATATTTACATTGGGGTTACCATGTTCAGTAAGTGTGCTCTAAGCTAAGTAGGGGCTTCTATCAGATTTCTAAAATGAAACCACTACTAAACACATGTCATCTCTTAACCATTTACTATTCAATAGTTCAATCACAGATTAGCTATGGAATTGTGTGTTGGGGCCTTTGCCCAGAGTCGCAACAGGTACTTCAAAAAAGGATTATACGTATGATATTCGGTCTCCGTCCAACCGATAGCTGCAAACCAATTTTTTTATCAAATAAAATAATTACTTTTCCTTGTATTTTTATTCTCAAAGTGTTAACACTTTTTGTTAAATTCACACTCGCAGGTATGCTTATGTAAGTCACCCAGATCAACATAGTTATTCAACCAGGATGTATAATAATCTTGTAATGCATAAATTTGAACATTCCATGTTTAAGATGTCACCCAATTACATTGGAATAAAATTATATAATCTACTGCCTTCCATTGTCAAATCGTACGACAAGTTGGCATTTAAGAATACAATTAAACGTTTCTTAATTACCAAAGCTTATTATACCGTGGATGAATTTATAAGTGATATATCATGATCCTGAAAATCCATGCTTCTATACCCATGACTGTGATTTGTGATTCTTGTTGCATATTTTTGTTTTGACATGTCCGTTGTAATGTACCATTGCGAGATAAATATTTAGTACGGCAGATTTTCCCTATTTAAATAGGATTTTCTGACTTCTGCGATTTCGTACTAAAAATATAAAATTATTATAAAATTTGAAATTGTTACTGTCAAAAGTCAGTGTAAGTTATTCAGATGTCTTACAAGATTCTTTCGGAGGCTGAAAAACCAACCGCCATTGTTAATTCTATCGTTTAAGAACATTTCAATATGCTAAAATTTTGAAAATTCAGCCTACTTTACAAGGCAACCGTACCAATTATTTATCTCGCAATTGTACAACACTAATGGCGGATTTCTTCACTGCCTTATCTTAAGGTTAAATTTATCTGTCACTTAGAATGTGACATACAAATGGCTCTATACATACTTTTTGTCTCATTCTAACTGACAGATAGGTCAGTGATAAGGCGGTGAAGAAATCGGCCAAAAGGCAAATAAAGTTTATTATTATTATTATTATAAACATAACTTAAATTTAAGCTCTGTTTTAAAAGTTGGTGCAACCGGACATACATGTAACAACTTTGAGCTTCTGTATCTACACCATTTCCAACTGTAATTCAGAAAAGATCAACTTTATTTCAGAAATTTTCAAATGTAATTCAGAATTGTTAATTTAATTTCAGAATATGTTACTTGAAATTCAGATTTATCAAATCAATTTCAGATCGTAAAACTTGTAAATCAGATTTATCAATTTAATTTCAGAATTCGTTATTTGTAATTCAGATTAATCAGTTTAATTTCAGAAAACATCAATTGTAATTCAGAAAGCATAAAATGAATTTCAGACTATGTTAATTGTAATTGAAACTCAGTAAACTTTAAAATCGCATTTGTTTAAGATGCTTCAATGTCTGCCAAAAATAAACAAGTTTATTCAGTATTATGGAATTAAAAGATAATTGCGCTATTTGCCGAATATCCATGGCAAGAACTGCTGTGAAGCGGCTTTTACCATGTAATCATATGAAGTGCATCAAGGCAATAGAAGAAATTGATGCACATTATGTTATTTGTCATTTGTAGAACTGCTTTGATAGAAGCAGAATTGGTCGAGAGAAGGGCCTACGAAAGGCAAGGAAATCAAGATCGCGAAAGAATTGTAGCATTTGCAAATCAAGGAGAGAATTGGACTGCACTGCAAATGCTACAATTCTTTCGCGATCTTGATTTCCTTGTCTTTCGTAGGTCCTTCTCTCGACCAACTCCGCTTCTACCACAGCAGTTCTACAAAATTTTATTTATTATTTAAAATGTGTTATACCTGAATTATGTTTGCAGAAGTAATCTTATCTGATTTACATATATGTACTTAGCTGTTGTTAATAATGTTGGCCTTTTTTCAAATATAAATGATAGGAGTATTTGATGTTTTCTGGAATAGCACAATCTAAAAATCTAAATTATTTGACGAATTTTGAAGTACATAATTTATATCTCAATTAAAAGTGACGATTTCTTAATTACATTTGATGTAATCTTAAATTCATTTAATGCTTTCTGAAATTAAACTGACTAATCTGAATAACATTTGACAAATTCTGAAACTAAATTGATAAATCTGAATTACAAATGATATATTCTGAAACTAAATTGATAAATCTGAATTACAAATGATATATTCTGAAATTAAATTAACAATTCTGAATTACAATTGACGACTTCTTAATTACAACTGGAAAAGGTGTAGTGTACATGCACTGTAATGAGTAGAAATCGGACACATGTTTAAATGAGAAAAAATGTTTGAAATTTCATTCCCTACAACTTCTTTCATTTTTCGGCGCGACTTTTTTATATAAAATTCAAAAGTGTACTTTTAACTTTCAAAGTAACCTCCTTCTTTGAGATGGGGAACTATAAGATCACAGCAAAAATAATAGCATACGATTTATTGAAAACAGACCAGAGTGGGTCATAAATGTGCAAACTTTAGGCACAGTGTAAGAATCTACAGAGTAGCGTCACTCGCGTATGTCACATTTGCCATTTTGTTTGATTCCTACTGATTTGCAAATTACATTACATTTACATAAGGGTATCAAACAGTATGGCGTCTGTTTTTGACACTGACGTTTAAGTGTCGCTACTGAGTATTATCCATTCACTCCTTTTCCTCGTCCCACTAGGCGAGTTAGGGTGACATTTTTGTTGGTATCACAATAAAACATAGACGTCAGATGAAACGGTTATGTTTATTTTTAATTTCATTTCATGGTTATAATTTGAGTCCACTGACGGAGACGTTGTTGCCAGCTCGACTGTAGTGCTATATTTCACGGTGCCATAGTCGGTGCTTCTTCGTATAATATTTGGCAACATAGTCAAATTAGTGGTGTGGAATTGTCATTAATATTTTTAATGTCAGATTCTGGAATCTATCAAAATTCAGGCCAGCAACTTAACGAAACGAGAACACGGCCTACTGAGACAAGGAAAAAGAGTGAATGGATATTAATTACTTATACTGTGGTCTTTCATTTGCAAAACATAATTGTACCCTTCTTCTTAAATTTAAACTTTCTAATAAAAATATTTTTGTTCATTGGAAGTCATTCCGATCACAATTTTAAAAATACTTTAACATTTTTTCTCTGACGAATCTGCGTATTAATTGTCATAAGTAACTTTATTGTCATAAGTTACTTATGACAATTAAGTTATTTCATAGCATTTTCGACTGGATACTCCAGAGAACACCGAGAGTATCTCTATCCCCTCTTATTACATGAAATTCACAGTGCTCTGGAGCAGTCTGTCGAAAACGCTAACAGACACACGTTTGGAGATTCCAAAGCCAACTCTGACCTGTTTTCAAAAAATCGCACGGTACTATAACTCTAACAGGTGATCAAATGAAAAACGAATTAGAATTGGCGATGCATTCATCGGACGTTCATTCAGTCACTTTTGACGTTTCTATTCGAACGTAACCTTATTTTGAAATTAAAACTTCCAAAGCAAGAAAACTGTTTTCTTTTAAAAAAAGCGTTGCATCGAGACATTTTTGAGCTCAACGAACCACTACATTAAACATTTTGGGCGTGTTATTTATGTCACAATTGATTAACAATTAATATTAGTATAACACCTACTCTAATTCGTTTTTATTTTCATAGCTGTTTACTTAAGTTATACTTCTATAAACCTGTTGGAATAATTATTTAGTAATACTTAACACGATCCACTTCGTACTCCGTCTTCAAATGCGGACATTGTCAGAAGAGTTTCGTTTTTGAAAGTGTCTAGGGGGGTCCTTTGTTACATTTTGATAATTCAGTAATTTATTAGTTTTGCTTGTATTATTGTTTTCCCGTTTCAGGGGGATTTTGTGGTGCTTGGACGTCAGAGAGGCAACAGAATCCGGCGACCAGGAAATCCAATTTTCGAGATCGGCTCCCGATCCCTCGACAAAATAAATGACCGAGAAAAATCCCGCCGTGCGAAAAAACCCGCTGCAGCAGGACTTCGAAGTCGAATAGTATCACGCGCTCGAAGCTACACATAAAATTTATAGCTTCCAAAGACAATAGATTTAAAAAACAATAAACGCAAATAAAGTTCTAATAGCGTAATAAACATATTACACGACGCCGTTGCGCAACGACCGGTGTGTATATGAGTGTCCGTTCGAAGGAAGGGAAAATTCGCGTTTTCGCGATTTTTTGGGGCGACCGATGCCTTTGAAATGCCCGTTTTCCTGAAACTGTTGTTCCGATACGTTATCAGGTGACGACGACGAACAGTGTAAACAAAAAGTCACGCTGTTCCGTCGATTTTTCCGCGTTCTCCAAATATATTACTAATACCGTCGATAAAATAGGTGTTGCGCGAAATTCTGCATTCATAAAAATAGACAACCGATTATATAAAAAAAAAAACGCCAATAGGATCTTCCAATAAAATTTCCCTTAGTAATAACGAAAACAGTAAGTCACCTCAGACGCTAATTAGTCATCGGTGAAAGAAGATAAGTTTAAAACATCAGGCAGAATGTTTGCGATAATGCAATTGGATAACGACGTGAGCAGCAGAGAATTCCGCAGAAAGATGAGGGCCAAGTGCGAATACATTTGCAAGTACTGCCAACGCAGATTCACCAAGTCCTACAATCTCATGATACACGAGAGGAGCCATAAGTCACCCGAATTGACGTTCAGCTGCCAAGTGTGCGGAAAGAGTTTCAAGAGACAGGACAACCTCAAACAGCACAGGTAATTCATTAATTAATTATTTCAACTTTTATTTTTACCACAATTATCACGTGTGCAAGTTTTTATTGTAAAATGATTCATTTTTTTTTAATTTTAATTTTAAGCCATCACGTTTTATCTTCCCAGGACTTAACGATTATTTCTCAGATGATGTTTCATTTTATTTTGTAAATTACGCGAAAGGTAGGAAGTTCAATACTCTTATGAGTAGCTGCAAGTTTTCTTTAATTTGTTTAATGTTTCGCGTTGAAACTCACTTCCGGCTTTTATTGGAAATTAAAATCAAACGAATTTAAGCCTTGCTAAATGATGTGGAAAAAGATCGAGTGATATTTTACAATTTTTCATAATAAAAGACGCATTAACAAATGTTTCCGGAACGGTTTACCAGGAAGACATTTTGAGGTTTTTAATTCTGCATACCCGCCATTATTAATTAATTTTATAAACGAGCCCTAACAACTAAATATTCGGACAGATAGTTACTTTAAAAATATCTGTTAACTTTTAAAATAATTAAACCAGCAGCTGTCATTCCTGATTGTATTTCTTGTCTTTAATTGTGTAAAATACTGCACTTTAATTTTTTATATACATACCTGTATACGTACTCCCTTTTCAACATTTAAATGTTTTATGAAAAACGTCCGATTTAATCTTAATCTGCAGATTAAAGCATATAGGTACCGCATGGGAATTCACTTCTGCCATAATAGCCTTGCCTGCATAAATTCATTTTTAATTTATGGCATGTGCAAATGGCATTTTTAGTATTTGGGAGATTTTTAGAACGCCTGATAGAAATTAGAACAAAGTTTATACTTCACTTTAAACAGGACACATCAGATAAAATAAATAGCATTTGACGTTCGCTGATTTCAATTTTTTTGAAGATGCTTTTAATTTTTGGAGAATATTCCCGTTGTGGGAAAAGTTAAATTATTCAATTTTGGAAACGAGATTGTAAACAAACAGCCTACTAAATTTTATTTGGTAGCTAACAATTGTCTGTTTAAATATCAGTATTTTCCAGTATAGTAACGAAACTTGTAACAAATTTGATGCCAATACAGTGACAATAGAATTCTATCGAAACGTGAAAAGATCTACACAGGTGTTCTATTGAAAATAATAAAGTTGGTATTAATTTATGAGAAAGTAGATGGTTGGCAACAATGACGGTATTGAACACAGTATAAGTAATTACCCAGTAGCGACACTTAAAAGTCAATGTCAAAGAAAGACGCCATACTGTTTGATGCCTTTAGGGAAACGTAATGTAATTTGCAAATCAGTAGGTATCAAACAAAATGGCAAATGTGACAGTTATACTCGAGTGACGCTACTGTGCACATTCTTATACTGTGGTACTGAATCTACACAATAGCATCACTCGAGTGTAACTGTCACATTTGCCATTTTGTTTGATACCTACCGATTTGCAAATTACATTACATTTCCACATAAGTATCAAACAGAATGGTGGCTTTTTTTTTGATACTGACGTTTAAGTGACGCTACTGGGTAATTACTTATACTGTGATGGTATTAGGTCCGTTCCATTCGTCAGGATTTCGAGTTCTGAACCGTTCAAAATCTTACTGAGCATGAGCAGTGCACAAATTTGGATATAAATTTCATACTGCGCATGATTTGAACTTTGAACGGTTCAGAACATGAAATTCTGTCAAATGGAACAGACCTATTGTGGCCTGATCTGTCTCATTTGATAATGAAGACACTTTGAAGTTTAATTTTGCATACCCGCCATTAATTCGGACCATTTTACGCTTTAAAAACAAGAAAATTTTGAAAACGAAAACCATAAATGAACGCAAGTTGAATTGCTGATTTTGATACTAAGAAAAAAATGTTTATGAAAAATATAACTAAAATAAAATATGTATCACAAAATCTTCTAAGCGGACACTAAATCGCGCAAATATACACTTTACGTTTCGCAGTCGTTCGACTGCTTCGTCAGTCGAACGACTGCGAAACGTAAAGTGTATATTTGCGCGATTTAGTGTCCGCTTAGAAGATTTTGTGATACAAATTTCATCGGACAAGAACCAACTGTAAATAAAATAAAATACCAACTTTGCGTACTTTGCGTTTTGTACTTTGCGCTTTACATGTCATTTTGTGTTCCATCAAAGTAATTGAAATTTACAAAGTAAAGTACAACTAAAAAGTGAGAACATTGCTGAAATCCCAATGATGATAATGAAGCACGCTTTAATCGAGCACACAAATTAACAAAAAAAAATACTGGAAGATTCTTTTGGTATACTTAAGGAGAAATTTCCATGTTTAAATTACTTTAGGGGTTCAGCCAGAAAAAGCTGCGAAGATTTATACATCGAGAAGACAATGATGAAAATTATGATATAAATAACTACAACGATGGTGATGAAAATGATCAAGAATTTATTGACGTACAGCAGGAAGAGGATGATCCTGTAGCGGAGATTTTTAATTAAATTTATTTAAGATTTAATTATAATTTGAATTATCAGTACAAGCATTTGTCTCATTAATTTCGTTGTTCATTTCAAATGCGATCATCATTTCCTGATACAGGTAGGAATTTGTCTGAAAATTTCCAAAGTATATGTGGAAGATAATAAGCCCATTTCTCTTTCCAGTTTAAGTACCTCCAACTTTTGCTTGTAGATTTCCACTTCTAGCAACTCTTTTTTAATTGTTTGCATTCCAAATCTAAACTTACAGTTTGTCTTCATCGACTGATTTTTTTTCTCTTCCTTAATTCTGACTTGTTTGATATCTTCTTTGTTGCCACCTTTTTCTGATTAATTCTAGAATGAATATCACCTTTGGTTGATTGAACAGTAACTGGCGTTGAAATCCCACTGTTATATACTTATTTACACCTAAAATTTACAAAGCACTTCCTGGAGCTTCCACTTCCATCACTTTCTGGTAACTGTAGTCCATCCAAAATAGGGGATTCTTCATCAAGTGTATCAAAAATTGCCTCATCTATTTCGTCATATTTTCAATCTCCCACGCTCTCATTACCCGTTTTTTTTTGCATTATCTCTTTTTTGCCTATAATTGAGTAGAATGCTATTTTGCAGATGTTTAATCAGATTTCATATTGTACAGTCGTAACTTGTATTTTACTAAAAATAACGTGATTGATGTCTCAAATTTGGATATTGAGAATAACTTCTTAAAAGTTTAATTTACTTTCGACCTTTTTTTGGTCAAAGAAATTTTTAGTTCTTGGAATTAAAACAGACGTTTTGATTGACAGTGACGACTAAAATTTAATACTCGCGACTGTACATAGTTAAACACTTGGATTAACTAACAAAAGAAAAATTGCTCGTCAGTAAAATCTATTAAACTTACTAATGAATGCGATTTCCAAACTCCAAATAAAGAGTCTATAGCAAAAGTCCAATTTCTATCCGTCGAGGCTAACCCCAAAGATTTTGCTTTGTTTAAGACTACAATCCATCCCTCTTCTTTTTCACTTTGATTCAGAAAGAAAAACTTCCCAATAGAACCGTCTTGTTTTCTTTAATGACTTCTAAAACTGCAAGTTTCTTGATTGTTGCTTTTCGTTTTTTGACAAACATCATATTCGAACATTCACAGCTCACAAACTGGAGTTGATTTATGGTATCGTAAACGCACAGAAATATGAAGATATTTTAGAAAGAAATCTCCTGCAGATTGCAGAGTTGCAGTTCGAAATAGAACAGGACGAGGCTTCGTGTTACACGGCCAAATCTACAAAAAATTATTCAAGGGCAATGATATTAGTGTCGGCTTGGCCCTCAAATAGCCCCGACTTAAACGTCATCGACACCCTGCAACATGACATGAAAAAAATCTTGCGAAAAAGTCCCCAACGAGCAATCCTCGGACTAAAAGCTAAAATCCAGGAAATATGGAATTATTTCACCCCACAATATCATGAATCCTTAGTGGATATTATGCCAGATAGAATCCAGGGTGCAACAAAAGCCAGAAGTGATGTGACCTCTATTAATTTATTAAATGTTAGACTCGTCCGAATATTAAATTGTCGGCATAATTATAATCTGCTTTCTATTTTTATTATTAGAATAAAACTTGTTTTGAATAAATTATTAGTTACTGTCTTACGAGTTAGAGGTTAATTTTTATAAAATCAGTTTTCGTCCGAATATCTAATTGTTAGGGCTCATGTGATTGCGTCCGGACGTCGCCATTTTTATTATTTCACGTACGTCAATCCGTTTCTACAAAGCGGTGAATCTCAAAAGAGCACAAATATTTAATTAAGACCGCCTCGCTCTTTGATGGAAGCTGTAAACGAATTTAGATAAGAGATGCGTCTTCCACACTTCAATGGACGGATCGGCGTTTTAATTTTTTTTTTTGTTGTTGTCGTCTATCGAGATGTCGCAGATAAGTCGTCGCGTACTTGATGTTAACATGGTATGCACAGAACCTTATGATTCAATCTATCATTATCATTATTGGTTTTGCGTGTTCACACTACGAAAGGTTTTGATGCTACACTGATGGGCACCAAGGATATATGAGATGTGAAAACTTGAAACTGAGGCATTTATTTAGAAGTAGGTTGTACTTTAGTACATGACATTACAATAGGACATTTTTTTTTGGAAAATGAAACGTGAGAGCCAATGTTTCATGATCACATTAAATGTGGTACAATACGAGCTCTGGCACTTTGAAGGTACTTTGTTACAAGGAATGCGTATCAAGTCACCTATTTCTCCTAAACAATCTTAATAGGTTTATTGTGCTTGCTCTAAATTCCAAGTGATACTCAACCAGAAGTCATACACCGGATGTATTGAGGAATAGAATCGATTCTATAATGCGTTTCCCCGAGAAAGCGCTGCCTTTTCTTAAGCTACGGATTATGGTTAGGCAACTAAAAATTGGCACCAAAATCAAAAGAGACGTTACAACTATAATCAAGTGATCTGTGCCCTGTCAAGTAATTTTATTGTAAAACAGTTGTTAGCGAACGTCGAAAATTAATACTAGAGCTTTTTAATCGGGTTCCAAGAGTGAGTGCAAAGGAAGTTTCAGTGTTTGGTGTACGTAAAAGGACAGTGTACAGGTGGAAGAAGTAACTAACAGTCAAAGTATTGAAAGACGATCAGGAACCGGAAAGGTGAGATTTAAATTGAACGACGCGAAAATTGCAAGAACTGTGAAGTTAGTAAAAAAAAAAAGTTGGTCCTACACGTGTCTTTGCTGAAAAGCTTAATGTTTCACATCAACATAATATCGAAAATATTGAAAGAAAATAACATTAGGTACTTGAAGAAAGTAGATGCTCCAAAATTTACTCCAGCACAGACGCAACGTCAGCAAGTGCATGTAAGCACTTTAATTTCTAAGGATTTTAGAATGGGTGGCACTAAACACATAGTTTATGACGATGAGTCATATTTTCCATTTTCAAATGATAAAATCGCTTCTGATACGGGATTTTACGCTACTGAAGAACGAAAGGCAGATCCTGATGTGCGTTTTAAATTCCGTAAAAAATTCGATAAGAAAACTTGTGTTTGGTTAGCTGTTTCAAAGCTGAACCACATTTTGTGGAAGCTAATTGTGCGTTGAATGCATAGACGTATTCTGAAAAGTGCATTAGATTTATAGATTAAAAACTATCCTCGTGGGCGTTATATACTTTGGCCTGATGGAGCCTCATGTCATTACGCGAGAGAAACAGTCAACATTCTTCAAGAACTTGGTATAAAATTTGTGGAAAAAGAGAACAATCCACCCAACCTTCCTCAGTTACGACCCGTAGAAAGATTCTGGGCCCATCTGAAACGAAATATTTACCAAAATAACTGGACAGCGAAAACTTCTCGCCAATTAAAGCTCAGAATAAAAAGAATGTTAAGAGAATTTGACAGTTTATATCTCTCATCTTTAGTGCACAATTGAAATTTTACTTTTTTTTGTCGACTTTCCATAGGTACTGCACATACCCCATTAAGAAGCTGTGGTGATGGTTTTGGATTAAGTTCTATTCAATTTCTTTTATTAAGATTAGGACCTAGTTATATTTCTGTCCTGCATTGGTCGTCCATAATTGTACTTCACAGCACGAATCTATTCACTCAGAAGACGTCTAGCGAAGCACCTGGTACTTTCCAAGGCCGTTTCTGGATCAAAATTTCCTTGCCAATAGCTAAGCATACACGAGCGTTCAATCCCACAGGAAAGTGCAATCGTGAAGCAAAGAACGTGTGTTAGTGAAGTACGAGATGACTAGCCAACATTCTTTACTTCCTTCGGGAATCAGTTAGGGATGTTCCAATGTTCTTGACCGACACGATAAATATTTAATTTCGTGTAGACTTGTTTATACCTGCACTATTTCCAAGATTCAGTTTGTATTAGTGGGTTAGAACAGGATTTGTTTCGTTTCAATTTCTTGAAGGGGAAGATTGTCGAAGGAAAGTGTGACATGATTGAATGCTGGTGTATGCCTACCCTCCAATTTACATGTTCAAAACAGTTTATCTTGTCAGAACATTGTCTTTCTCTAGACTAGTCTAGATACTTCTCTTAAGGATTTCCCGCTCACGTAAATCGTGTTTGAAAAACTGAATCGCATTTGAGCTTCACCTCTGGATCAAGATTGGACAATACAGTCCATCCTCATTTCAAGTATAGAACCTTATACGTTGTTTGCTCCGTAACCAAGCTGGTTTTGAACAGAGCTTCACGAACGTTAAAGAAGCAAGGTTCAGAGAAGAGTTTTCACAGCGGCACTTTGTGAAATTTCATCGCCCCATTTATACCAACAAAAGTAAGCAATTGTTTGAACCATTAGCTCTTGGTCAATCTCAGCCTAACAGTAGCTTGCTCAACTGTTGATTAAATCTCCTTTTCTCATAACGATTCTCTGTTCATTATTTAGTTCATCATCAATGTTATTATCCTTTATTAAATTACCGTCATCCCCAAGCAAACAAATATATGTTTCGGCCCTATTTGGGGCCTCGTCAGCAAACTGGTTGTAATTTGTCAAATCTTACACAATATTAGGTCAAAAATCGGTTGCAGGATGTCGCGACTTATGTGGGGGAATCATAGAACAAAGACAGATCGTTGAGGCAGACACTGGGTGTTATATGTATACACATTCAACTTGGCCAACAATTCACGGCATTCCGGACCTGTTCCAAATTGACAGGAGGGTACGAAGAAGAGCCCGCGTTTTCTAACTTCGAGCACAATAACTCGTTTCACGCGGATTTATTTTCGTACGTAACTCTTCCACTTATAGAAAACTGTCAGACCGTCGCAAATTAGTTTTTACTGCGGCCGATAAATCGTTTTCTAAAAACCGCCAATAATTTCGCTCTCGCTTCTCATCTCTATCGCCCGTCATTGCTGAAGGGCGTAATTAAATTTCAACGAGTTTATTACGAAACGAGACGGAACTGATCTTAGAAATTAAAAATAAAATCAATGTTCCAAGTAATTTTTTGAAACGTTAAAATTTTGTGAGGTTTTGTTTTATTAAAACGTCAAATGTTACTTGCACACTTGTATTACATCGATTTTTTTTTTTAACTGGATACAGGTATGTCCAAAGAAGTTATACGAGGACAGTTTGAAAAATTCTAGCGATCGCATATGTACAGTTAAACGATATTTAAAAGTACATTTTAATTTTCAACGTAGTCTCCTCTCAATTAAATACGTTTGGTCCAAAGTTGTTCAAAAATGGTTCTTACTATCCCACCACCTGTAGGCTGTTCTCTTAAACAGGTCGCTCGTGTGTGCACCCTCAGCCAGAAGTGGTCCTAATAGAGATATAGACATTTTGGGCCATGCTCATAAAGATACACTAAATTTTAGTAGCGCTATTACCCATTGCATTCAAATGGCTAATAGTGCTACTAAAATTTAGTGAAACATTATGAGCATGCCCCTTTAAGTTTAAGGGAAATTGAGGATACCTTAATTTACTGTTATTATTTGAATTTCTATGTTTATACTCTATACCTTGTTTTTAAAGTAAAGTACTAAATTAAAAGTAAATTTTGTTAAAAGCATTCGTACCTTTTTTTCTGAATTCGATTATATTTCCAAATCGTGAACTAGAAATTACGTTTTTAAATTCTAAAATACAGTCGAAAATGAAGACTACATTTTAATACAAACAAATCTTTAGGTAATGGTTAATATAAAGTTACATACAGTCGAACCTCCATAACTCGAATCTCAAGGGACTGGAAAATTACTTCGAGTTATAGAAATTTCGAGTTAAAGAAAGAGATTTCAGTTATACACAATGTGCAGGGCATCAGTCAACTTCGACTTATAGAGAGTTTCGAGTTGTGGAGGTTCGAGTTATAGAGGTGCGACTGTATAATACTTTTCAATTGGTGTTAAATAAAAATTTAAACATCGACATAATACTTACTCTGTTGTTATAAATAATAATTCGACTTTGTTTACGTTTACACCAGGATCGATATATGTATTTAGTATTAAAAAGCAGTTTGTTTCCAATTTGTGAAGTCAAGGCCTTCCTTGTTGGAAACTTATTGAGGAATTTCACTCACATGTTTGAGTGTCAATCTGTTTTTGTATTGTTATTGAAAAATTCAACTTTCAATATTTTGCAGTGAAATCTATGAGGAGTCGTAATGTCTGGCCGGTAAGACAATCGGCAAAAATAGTAAGGTTATTCATAGGTGACCTTTAAGAGGTTGCCAGGCGAAAATTATGTTAATCGATCGAATAAAACTTTACGTAAAAAGAAATTGGCCGTGCTAATGTCCTATTAAATTAAAATTTTGCAATCGAGCGTAAGGCGTGCTGTTAACTAACTAACACAGTCGCGCGACGAAAAAATCCAGCGAAGGTCAAGGTATGGAAATGTGAAACCGGCCTACACCTCGACACAACACGTTCTTAGCCCACTTATTTATAATTTTATTGTTATTGCTAAAAAATTCGGAATAGATAAGCGCGAGGTAATAAACTCAGAAGAACAGATGCGCTCGGAGGAAGTATTTTGTTTTCGTTTCGAAATGTTGTCATCTGTACATATATAATTTTAGACTTCCTGTGTGTGCTATGTGGCCTTATTTTTGTTTTTTTTTTTGTTTTGTTTTGTTTTGGTGTTGTACATAATTTCTAATACGACCTTGATATTTTAGATGTAGTCAGTGCATATGGCGGTGAAAGGGTGGAGCAGGATGGGCAAGTTCGGCCCTGTCTTCCTTTATGCAGTGTAAGGTTACCTTTTAACATTTTTTTTTTAATAATCGCAGTTTTAACACTTCACTAAAGTCAACTTCACACTAACGCTTCCTTTATCATTAATCGTACTAATAAGTGTCACATTTTTATTTCCATGTGATGATAGGAATTCACTCGCAGAATAAATTTAATTTTGTTTTTATTTCAGAACTATCCATACCCCCACTACACAGAACACATACAACTGCTTTTCGAGGTACTAGCATTTAAACCAATAAATAATAATCAACTCGCCATTATTCCTATTGTAATCAGCAGTATTTTTAAAGTACCATTTTTAATTTATTTACGTATTTTATAACCTTATTTTCGCATTATTATTTTTTATTATCTATCATTTAATAATTGTATATACTGCAGAGTAGAGTTAGTTTTGCAGTTGGAAGCAGATTTTCTCGTGCAACGCCATTCTTGTAATAGAGACTATGCCACTATCTAGTCTTCCACGCATATTTCCGTTTAATTTTCTTTTCCAGAGATTTCATACGTAGCACGGACGAAATTATTTGAAATTTAATTTTCCTACAAATTTTAGAACACAAAAAGAACTTACACAAAAATAATTTCGTCCAAAAACATTTTTTTTAACTGTATCAAGTATTAACTATGTTATTATTAAAATAGAGCGCTCGTGCAATAAATAATTAACTTTAAAAAATTATTTCTTGTAAATATAGGTCGCCTTATTATTATACTATTATCGCTGAGCTATAAAATTTATTAGTTATTAGTGATGATAATATTTGCGTAATCGTAGTTAAGTGCTGATATAGTCGAGGGCTTTGCGTGCTGCACCTTTTTGCAAAAGGCAAAAAGTGGGTCAGAAGCTGCTGCTCGAATTAAATGAAAGAGTATACAGGGATCAACGCTGGCTCTGCCGGGCATCCTCCGTTTGGAGAATGGCCCGACGCCGTCCCTGTGCTTTCGCTGCAATATTTCATAATACGTAACTACTAGGCTTAGTTTAAAAGTATTTATTAATGTTTTTTTTTCTCTAGCGCAATTGATTTATGTATATTGCTTTGTAGAAATAAAAATGATTGAAAAGGACGTGTCTTATTTCTCTCTCTAAAAGTTCAAACGGAAGATAAAAAACGAAATATTAATTAAATATAATAAGGAAAATCCTTTCCTTTCACGTTCTTGATTTATCGATGATTATGAGATGCGATAAAGTGGAAAAAAATTGAAAAACCTTCTCTCCTCGAATTACAGTCTTTTTCTTTGGCTTTTCCCCTTCTGTCAATTATGTTTCCGAATTTGTCAAATGACTGCAGGCCTACTATACTTCGAACGGATTGGAAAGTCATTTGACAATTTAGGAAACACATTAGACAAAAGAGGAAAAAGCTCACCTGAATTGACTTGAAAAATACTATACCGGTTGTATTAGTTTCTTTTGATTATGATAAAGAATAAAAATACAGAAGAAGGACCAATAAAGAAAGTAGATATTTAAAGATGTCGGAGGTAAAGAGCGTTTAACAGTTCTTGTGTGTGACAATATGACAAGAACAGATAAAAGACAGCTTTTGGGCTTTGTTTTAAGAACTGCACTTTGCTAACCGTGAACATAAAAAGCAACAGGATGGCATCGCAACTATTCGAAGAGGAACTATGAAAATGGGATAGACAAAATCTCCAACAAACTGGAGTTAACATGTTATTTCCTAAAAAGCACACATTCAAACTAGTACCTTCCAACAACTGGAGTTAAGTTGTCCACATACGTACCTACTTACAACACTTCGAAACTAATCGAATTTTTGACATGTAAGAATGGACCTTCGACCTAATTTATTCTTCCAAGGTTAAATCGAGGTACCTTTTTGATATGTATGTACATGTAAGAAATGGAATCGTTTCTCTTCTGGAACGACCGCAGAAAGATTTCGCATGTCTTATTCGATTAGTTATCACGAAAACGTTCGAAGCGTCGCGTTTTCTCCCGAACCGCCTGCGGGCGCCCGAACACCCCCGAGTGTTGTTCCAATTCTCAGGGAGTTCGGTCACGAATCGACCTCTTCGTTACCGCCGGTCGTAATTCGCTATTTTACTGTTAGTTTTCGGGGGCTAATTTCATTCATTTCGTTCGCTGAAGTCACACCAAGATTCCGACGCACGAAACGAAAAATATAAAAACCGAAACTCGCAAGGTTTATCTAAATTGTATAAGAAGTCGACATACTAACAGTAATAACGAGTGGTTTTTTAAATCCGACGTCAAGTTAGCTGTGAAACATTCGTTGTTCTATGCATTGTGAATAGAACAATGAATGTTTCACAGCTAACTTGACGTCGGATTTAAAAAACCACTCTATATAAAATATTGGGTCTTCAGTAAATGAAGTACGGTGTCGTAGATAAAGGCATCAGGAGGTATAAACTAAAGTACAAAATATTGATACCTACATGTACTTGATCAAAATGGATAAAACTAGAACATGGACCAACTTGGGTACCAATAATATAAGAAACCACAAGATAGAACGTCGCTAAAACAGTGCATAGAAATATTTCTTCGGCGGAATAAAATATGATAAACAAAATTACTAGAAACTGATTAAACGATGTTGAAATATAAATGTAAAACTAAAGCGTGCAATACTTACCAATAAAAGTCTGCTTATGGGGTGAAAGACGGAAACACAGCAGGTAATGACCGCCAAAATGTTTGCACCAAACGGAAATTTTTTTTGCGCCAGTAATAATAAACAATAGCGGGCTCAATGCTCCTCCTTGCCACACCCCAGCTTGCATATATTTTCAGTCCTTACCAAATTCTTGATACAGGTATATGTACATATACAGGGTGACAGATAAACTTTCATCAAAGCGTCGCGTCGGTGTGAAGAGTGGAATCGAATGCTGTTACTTTGTGACCAACCTGGTTACAAATGTTGAAATGTGCAAATTAAGTTCATCTCGCGACCGGCTAACTCGTGGAGTTGGGCTAGGATTAAACGTAATCTCAGTACAAAGGTTTGAATTTAATTCGAAAAGAAATAAAAAACACCAGTTTTTATTTAAGTCTTAAAAGGGGTGAACCATGTTCCACACAAAAATCTGTTAAATAAATGAAACCAAAATGCAGACAAAGCGCAGTCAGTTGATCTGATAGTGCGGAATGTGAAGAATAAAGTAAGATAAGACGTCAAAACGCGACACAATCGGATCCGCTTGTTCGTTACAAAATTATTAATTTAAAAACCAGCAAAAAGAAAATAAACAACATTAACTTCGCATATCAACCTAGTCGGACCTAGAATGCATTCAAAATGTTAAGCAAAAGAATATAATACAGGTAAGATGCGATCTTAAACATCTAGCTGTGAATGCACGTCAGCGGATTCCGGGGTCGTCAGTACCTTGAGACACGAATAACAGGATGCGTGTTCGGTGTAACCACTTTCGTGATACCACTTTAAGTGACCACTTGCGTCAACCTCAGTGACCACTTTCGTTCCAAGAAGGCGCGCCCTTTTGCGATGTGCGGCGTATTGTATTACGGCCAAGGTCGATTTATAACGACTGTCACCAAATTTTAATTTAATTTGACTTGCCTCTCACTTACCATTGACAGATGACAAGCTTCTGTTGACTAAACGTATCAGCTTTACCGCGGACTAGCAACAATGAAGAATGGGGTGGGTTAATTAAGATGGTAACAATTATTAAAGGGCGCCAGGAAACTGTACTTTACAGCCAAAACGTAATCGACCAGTTGACGTCTCCAATCGACCAAATCGGGCAGAAATAAATCAAAAGTAAAACAGAGGCTTTACAGTCTTTACACTCACTTGTACGACAAGATGGTAAATATAAACACAACAATGAAGGTTTACTTAAATTAAATTAACACAATTAAACAAATCGTACAACGATTCAAAGTACTGACAGGTTTCACAAGGCCAATGCAATGGCTTACGTTACATGAACTTATTTAAGACTAGGACGGTTGGTTCTTTATTATTACAACACGCAACACAAAGGAAAAGGCCGTATTTCGTTCTTAAAAATGCATGCGCAAATTGGATTAAATAATAAACTTACGATTACGACCGAGCTGACAAGTCACTGTGTCAACTACGCTGTGAAGTTGGCGGTCGTCACGCCACCTGGTGATGCTGGCCAAGCCGTCAACTAGTTGATACCGGACGGGATCCGGTTACAAGATGGCTGACTTAAGGCTGGTCTACACGCAACGACTTATCGAATCAGACAAATCGCATCAAGTAAGACGAAGCGTGTGGACCGCAAAACGTACATCTAGCTTTACGTTTTGCGGTCCACACGCTCCGTCTTACTTGATACGATTTGTCTGATTCGACAAGTCGTTGCGTGTAGACCAGCCCTTACGATACTCGTCGCTACAGGGTCGACACGGTCGTAGCCTATCACGAACGGCACGGTGAACCACAGAGGGATTCAATGTGGCACCGAAATCCAATTTAATCAAACGGAAAACCTGGCGTAAAAGCTTGTGGGGTTAAGGAAGAACCTGAGTATAAAAGGAAACGGTTTCGTTAGCAGCCATTTTGGTACACGCCATTGTACATTTTTTTACATTACTTGGGGGCTAATAAGTTCCCAGGCTTGGAATTGGAGTTAAAATTATCCCTAAATGTATTCGAGGGTGTCACTAAATCTTCCGGCACAGACGCAAATGACTTACTTCTCCCAGAAAGCAAGAACTCCGATAATTTTACAATGCACCTAAAACACATCTGGCTTGTAACACACTTCGAACAAGAGAGAACCTCATCGAGGCGAAATTGTGGCAGGTGATGGTTGCTAGGATACGAAACCGAAGACAGTCACGTGGTGTATCACCCACCAATAAACTTCGAGGGAGTAAAGAAGGGGTACAGGCTTGCCAACTATCGAAAGCGGGTCAGATATCGTCTAGATTCCGCGTTTTCTCTAGCGGGAAATTTGAAACGTAACACGACACCATCAAGTCTTTCAGCAAGGACATCACGAAGAAGATCGCCATGCAGCTCCCAGCTAGGTGAAACGTCCGGAATAAATGAGGAGGGAGAAGAACCAAATACAAATAGTAAAGTCTAGATAAAAGGAAAACACGGATTACGAACCGATCGCCGCCCATACCTGCCGTAAATTCGACGGACAAGCTTGGAGAGGCCTAAAAGAAGGCTTAGGACTCGCTGCACACAATTAACAATCGCTTTCCTTTTTTACAGAAAAACAAACACCGCTTAATGAAAAATTACACAGAAGAGAGAATAATAATTCTTAATGCGATCTGAATGCAAGGCGAGCAGTCACAAGACTGGCGAAATTTTCCCATCGGGTCTGCGTTCGACGTGAACGATTCGCGGGCGGGCGAGAGATCCACTAGCTAATGACAAGGGTTTAATATATCTCACTTTCGACATGAGACAGTCTCATCATAAAAGAAAGGCGTTTTCCAGGGTTGTTTAGCGTTCTAAGCGTCGTTTTTGGACCAGTCCAAGTTCCAAAGGTCAAATTGCGGCGCAATTACACTTTCATCAATGTAATAGGGTGACCCGAAAGCCAGAAATTATTTGCGACGAATTTTCTCACCGTAACAACTTGTATGTCACATTCTGTAGGGGCGAAAACCCTATTGCGGGTGAAAATCCCACTAAATTCCTTTTCAGTTTTTCGAGTCACTCTGTATTGCGTAGGAACACGAAAAGGCCGTTATTTGCCATGCGCGTTTAATTTGTGCTAAAGAGCCTTCACTATGCAACACAGAATTGTTTTTGTCTCCCTCAATTTCCTATGCGTGTCAACTGTCTTCTTCTATCATCACCCCCCTCTTTATGTTACCCGTCCATCTTTACATACGACGAAAACTGTACACGCCTTGCCAGTTCTTCGTTAGAACGTATGGGGTACACGTCGTGGTGTGATGTTTTGTTTCAAGTGATTCAACAGGCCGAAAATGCTTTGGTTGGAAATGAACGGTAAAGAGGTTCCGGATTTTGAAATCGTCACCCCCTGCATTTACAAGCATTGTTAATGCTTGTCGAACTCTAATCCCGGTAAATTGAGATTAGGAAAATATGGCGAGTAGCTAGGCGTGGTTCAGACCTTAACGCATGTTATCTTTTCTAACTTAGGCTTTTTTGTTTTGTATTTTTTTCTTCTACTTCCGGATTTGTGGCGTTGTTGTTAACGTTACTATTAGTACGTCTACTACGAATACTACGATCATCCCCCTTTGGCTACCAAACCTTCGTGGTGATAACTGAGGCCAACCATCTTGAAGTTATCGCAAGGTCAGTTCGACAACGACGGTTACATTCACCACCATTACTCCCCGGTCTGTCCGGACTTGAATTCACCCAACCGCTGTTGGTGACTTTCGACAAGAGAGGTCGCCGGGAGTAGCGACACGCCTTCTTGGCTTCAGCGACCTCCACCGAATTCGATACTCGCTGGACATCGACGACGACAACTGACGTGTGGGGCGCGGACGATGTAACATTGCGGTAATGCTCGCGTTTAATTTACTTTTAAATTAAGCAACCTTCTGTTGCCCGAGATTAGAAAAATTTACGTTGACTTTGTAAGGGAAAGTCGGTATCGAATTTTCAGGCTTTTATATTTGACAACCTTGTTGAGTTATCTTTGTTTTTCTTTCTTCTTATTTTACTTTATTTTATACCGTGCTACATATTACCACAAATAAAGACAATTGTACTGTATTGGTCAATTTTATTTTATTAGTAAATTCTGTCTCTGTACTTTTGGGGTTATATACGACCCATACCCGTCTCCAAGAGTTATCCAGTTGTGTTGGAGAACTTAATATGCACTCCTTCAATTTGCTGTCCTTCAGGTAAGTAGCAACCCCTATTTCCATCCCAACACCGACGCTAGTGTAATGGATACTGTTCCCTTGCTAGCACAGCTGATATCATAAAAAGACCATAACAGTTCTTCGCGTCATAAATGCCGACCTTGTGTGCAGTAAAAAATACGTAATACGTACTAAGATCATTTGCACCTTCTAAAAAAAAACTTGACCTTAATTTTTATGGCTTTTGAGGATACAATTGGTATGATTTACCTGAATTATCTTCATTTGTCAAATGGTTTAATTGCATTAAAATTATCCGTACCTGAAACTGCCGTTTATAAATTCAAAACAAAGCAGCACAGGTTTTGCCTTTTACAGTAAATGTTCGACGCACGAGCTCATCTGGTCATAGGTATCCTGCAGGCTGAAATCTCCCGTAATCCCGCAGATTTGTACAACGGAAGTAAACGTTGTAAAATGTGGGACTTGGCGCTAGCGAAATCTTTCCATCCACAGTTGACGAGTACGGTGTGCGTTACATTCGGATTCTCCATAAAGTAAACCCATATCCGTTTTTTCCGCATTCTAAAAGTTCACTATTTCACATAACTCATTTAACTCACACCGAATATTGAACTATTGAGGCACCGAGTCAACCCCAACAAGTGCAGGTGATATCATCCCGCCCCATCCCTCTTACTTGAACAAATTCAGTTTAAAGGTCAAGCTTACGTGCTGTAAAGGTGTCCATTGACGTGTCGACTTTCGGGTAAAATACGGGACAGAGAAAATTGTTAAACTTGGCAACGTTGTTCATGTATGTGGTTAATTCGATTATCAAAACATGTACTTACCTTTTGTAGCAATATGCATTACATATTTGTCTACTTCATTGGTACTGTCACGCTTGAAAAATTATTATCTAAATTCGTTTTTACTTTTGGAGTTACACAAAACTTAACGCGCGTATTTCTAGGTTTAAATTGACAAAATTGTTTAGTTAGCATTTCACAAGTACGGTGATCGACACAGGCTTAATCTCCGCGGAAGTTCTCTAGCATGAATTACCGACGTCTGCTTAGCTTGCAGGTCAAAATCTTTTCGGTCGATGGAATTTATGCAAAATTAACGTTTTAACACAGGAAATTCCGTGCTGACAAATGAAAACCAAGTTGTTTGAACTTACTTAAGAATGCTACACAACAGTTCGTATTTCATTCAAAATAATTAAAGTGCTCCTCGCTCATTTAATGTGGCGCTGACAATTTTGGAACATCGATCTTTGGACCTGAACCTTTGGAAACGCACTTTGTGGCATCCGGCAAGGGTGGCAGAAAAAGCGAAATTTGTAAATCAAATGGGGACAGTAGTTGATTAGTTGTTAATCAATGAGTTGTATAGTCGGAAACAGTCAACAGGCAGTTTCCAGAGTTTTTATTAATATAATTAGTTGAATGTATTTGGTGAATTTTATTTGTGACTTCTGAATCGGTCCTTGGGGGCGGCGTTTGGTCAGGTGTGGTGCAAGCAGGCGAGGTAATGTAAAATTTAAATTAATTATTATGTTTCGTTCGCCAATATCCTGCCCTGCAAGCGAGTGCTCGATATAAGAGAAAACGTAACGTGGTGGCGACCCCCTTATAACATAACTACTTTGACTAAATTTCCCTTATAACTTAACGTGATGGAGGCGCACTTAAAAAAGGACAATTTATTTCTTTTTGGGAACCAACGTTTTCTATAACGTAACAAGACTTCAGTCAGTGTCCACATGTTGATTTCAGTATTGTTTTTTTTTTCTAACTGGCATCTTTGTTTTGTTCATTTCAGACAATTCAAAGACAGAATTTTGTGTTGCTTTTTTTCTCGAAATCTTGTATACATATATGAAAGAAATTAAAGGAATCCAATGAACTCTTCAGAGATCGTTACAATTACGTCTGTTGTCACGATACGAGGCTATTAACTTTTTCCTGGCATTCGTGAACGGCTCCAAAATCACGACTCGGACGAGCGCGAAAAAATCCGCCAAGGGATGCGGAAACGAGGTAAACTCATTTCTCCCGCGGCGATCGATTACCGACGTATTACTTGCACGCGATTTGTTCGTGAGCAGCTCCTGTGCTTTCACCGTTAGCGCAGCAGTGTTTTTGCCTTCTCATGTGTAACAGGGGTTGACCCGATCACACGGTGTAATTTCGCCGGTTAGCTCGCCGAGCACTATCATTATTAGGCCGTTTAAGCTTTGCCATAACATGTTCCAATCTGCTGCTCCTTGCCGCTCGTTGAGCGCAGGATTAACTATTACATCATTTTTCAAAGGTTCAAGCACCAGATCGTGTTAAGTACTCATGTTGTACGGTGGGCTTCTTCTATAACGCACTGTAAACATGATTAAGCTCAATGGGTTTTATAAACTTTTACGTCATCACATCAGTATACGTGTATTTACTGGATAAGTATATCAAGCTTAAATTTCGACAAAATTAGGAAATATCTTATGTAATACCCAAGTCTGTAGTAAAAGGATATCACTCAACATTTCTGCTGCGTCCAAGTATATTGAAGATATTTCTTAACTGGAGCCGCGTTATGAGGAAAAAGAAGCCATTCCTGTTGGAACTGTATTGAGTCCAAATAAATCCGAGAAGAGCTGCAACTTTTACGTCATTGGATAACTACCTACATCTTTAAGTATGAAGCTTAGTTTTAGACAAAAATATGTAGTCTCTTCTGTAATACCCAAGTCTATAATAAAAGAATTTCTCGGATATCACTCAACGTTTCTACGTCCAAGTATGTTGAAGATATTTCTTAACTGGAGCTGTATTATGAGGAAGAAGAAGCCATTCCTGTTGGAACTGTATCGAGTCCAAATGAATACCAACAGTGGGGGACACTGGGGATTGTAGCAACACGAAATATTTTTCTTCAGAAAGAAAGAAGATCACGACAAGATGATTGAAACGTCAAATTCTATAAACTGTCTTCAGGGTAGAGAATCCAAGAACCAAAGAGCAGCCATCAACGACGGCCGTGAAAGCCTGAAGAGACCATATTAATCCAACTGTTATTATTGAGAAAGCTATACACAGATCGGAAATTAATTTGTGTTACATGGCAGTTTGTATAATGGTGATCTTCAGAAGACGATCACTTCTGAAGAAGGTCACGACAAGATGATCGAAACGTCAAGTGCTACAAACTTTCTACACGGCAGAGAACCCCAGAATCAAAGAGCAGTCACAGCAGTGATTAATTTAAGTAAAGGATCACTAGAGTGAATTTTCATGTAAATAGAGCAATCAGACGTCACACAATAACTTGAGAAGCACTATATACAGGTGATTCAATAAAAAAAGGAGTAGATGAGTTTGACTGAAGGATCGCAACTTACACGACTGCAATTTCGTCCAACACTTTCAAGAGCAGAAACAGATTAGTAAAAAATATTGCAATTAAAAATAACTTACAAAGTAAAAAAGTTAGGTTGCGCCAATAGGTGCCATTACGTCTGACAATGACAGATTGTCAAAGGTTAAAGCACAAATACATATTGAAACAGATGGCGGTAATCAAATAAATACAGTTCAGAAATATACCAAGAAGAAAGATTAAAAATGACAAGAAGAAGAATATTGTGAAAATTGTGAAATTAACTGCAAAGATTCCAACGGTTTTGTTTGAAGAATTTATCAGTATCAAAAATGGCTTGTTCATTGACGATATTGACAATTTCATAAGATCATGGGGCTGTAGGGACGCTACGGGAAGGGGTTGTAAAAAAAGACGCAAGTCGCAGATCCTTTGTTTGAACGTGTCTGGAATTAGTTCGTGGAACCACGCTCAGCGCCCTTCAAAGATGGTTTGAATTTTGTACCTTTTTGAATTTTTCCTCCTGTTCTTCTCTCTCCCCCTGTCTCTCCTACTTTTTATAAATAAATGAAGATACGAAAGTTCAAGGAATATTAAGACATTGAAATGAACTTATCTGAATTGAGTAGACTAGAGGGCGCCACCTGAAGTTCCCTTCACTTATTTAAATTTAGTTTGACAGCTAAATGAGAGTATGACAACAAATGTCTTATTAACAGCCACTCCGACACTGTTTTATTTCCGATTTTTATTTATTTCAAATTCTATTTAACAACTTACAAAGTGACAGTGGCATTGAGTAACGAATTCACTATTGTTAATACTTACTTTTTTCTCTCTCACTTTAATCAGATATGATTTTATTTTTAACTTCAGAAGAAAGATACGAAAGTTCAAGGAAAATTAAGACATTGAAATGAACTTATCTCAATTGAGTAGATTAGAGGGCGCCATCTGACGTTTCTTTGACTTATTTAAATTTAGTTTGACAGCTAACTGAGAGTATGACAGCAAATGTCTTACTACCAATCCAAAGATATTTATAACAAGATAAAGTATATAAATTTGGACATACGTTTGGGACAACATCTAGAAATACGTTTTATTCTATCTCTGTTAGACATACATTTAAAGTACACCGTTTGTCCATCTGACATAGGGATTTAACATGGAAAAACAGAAATTGCTTTATATTATCTACCTGAGTACATATATATGAAATTCTGGGTTATAATCGGAAAGATTATTGCATTCAAAGTGTTTTGATACTAAATTTGTGCAATTTTAGTTCTTAATTATTTATAAATTAAGAAAAAAAGTTATTATTTTTTTCCGGACAAGATTAGTAAGTATTTAACGAAAAGTTTACAAACGGATGTCGTGGTCAAGTTAGTTTGTTCGTGTTTCACAACCGCAAGGTCAAGAGTTCAAATCCGAATGAGGACACTTTTTTTTCTTTTTTTTTAAATATTTTTTCAGATTTGAAATCACTTACTCTTAAACTACTTTATTATTTTATTTATAAGTTTCATTTTAATATTAATTATGTAACATAATAAATAAAGTTATAACTTTAACATAATAAAATTTTGCAAACGAAAAAATACACATAAATGGAACATAACTAATATTAAAATGAAACTTATAAATAAAATAATAAAGTAGTTTAAGAGTAAGTGATTTCAAATCTGAAAAAATATTTAAAAAAAAGAAAAAAAAAGTGTCTTCATTCGGATTTGAACTCATGACCTTACGGTTGTGAAACATGAACAAACTAACTTGACCACGACATCCGTTTGGAAAGTCTTCGTTAAATACCCACTAATCTTGTCCGGAAAAAAATAATAACTTTTTTTCTTAATTTCTATATAATTAACAACAAAAATTGCACAAATTTAGTACCAAAACACTTTGAATGCAATAATCTTTCTGATTATAACCCAGAATTTCATATAAATGTACTCAGGTAGATAATATAAGGCAATTTCTGTTTTCCCATGTTAAATCCCTATGTCTCATTGTCAGATGGACATACGGTATGTTTGCCTTTTTGAGAGGCCGGTGCATGCATGCATTTTCAGCTTCTAGACGAAGAAAGATACATATTGATGTCTGGACGCTTGCATGCTGAACAAAGTAAATTGACAAAGCAATCAGTCGAGGATTTCATCATACATGTTAGCCCACAGTTGCTACTGTATCTCTTTATCTAATTATAAATATCTCTGTACCAGTCACTCTGACACCCGCGGAAAGAATTTTTATTCTTTTCTGTCGAAAGCAAATGTTTAGAGATGAATTAATT
Source organism: Dorcus hopei (assembly GCA_033060865.1). Lineage (NCBI taxonomy): Eukaryota > Metazoa > Arthropoda > Insecta > Coleoptera > Lucanidae > Dorcus > Dorcus hopei. The sequence goes on along the minus strand of CM065421.1, from coordinate 48,236,006 downwards.
GATTTTTCACGAAAAGGAAAGAGAGAAAAATTAGCGACGAGAGCAAACGCGCAGAATCAAATTGAAAAAATTGTTTACCGGAACGGAACTGTCATTTTTCTCCCCCGCCTTCCTTATCAATTTTGGAAGAAATGGCTAACGTCACGTGAGCCAGTCAAATTTGAAATTTCTGTCTCGCGCGAAGCTTTCTAATCAAGCAGTAGCCACCGCCAGATGGCAAATAAATGTGTTTTTTTTAAATTAATTTCCCCGTGCTATGCATGCAAGTTAAGCTGCTCTCTTCTCCATTTGACGATTCTGCAAGAATCATGATTAGGGCACGTGATAAACTATAAATTCGGCCCACTACTGAACGAGTAACACAGCCCAGAGGCATATGATGTCGTGTTTCCGAGCGCTATGCTGCTGCTAAGGTGGCATTAGTTTCATACATTTGCCCATAATGAACTTGCACTGAGAGTCGTCTGTCTGGAGGGGCAACATTCGTGACGTTTTATACGAACTTCCCGCGACTTAATCATGATGTACTGACTTGCTGATTCGTCGGTTTCTGTCGGCGCCTGTTGCGATAAGAGCGAAGCTTTTTCCCATGTAACTCTATACTCGACACTTTTATAAATCACGTCGGAATTTAATCTTTGCAACCTGAGCTTTCCGTTTCGCTTGGAATATAAACATTTTCTAAGAGACAGCCTCCTTGGTTTCAATGAATACGTGGGAATTTAATCTCTATGACTTAAAAAAAAGTCTCGGGGTTTTGAGGGTTCATTGATTTTAATTTGTAAGTGTTAACTAAAGAATTATTGCTCTGGCCATTCAGAAATGTATTCAAAATGGTAACGGAGGAGTTCAAAGGATTATATTGGAGAGTGATGAAGCCATTATTCTGTAAAAAGGATTCAACACCTTCTTTTTATCTGTGGTGGTTGCCCAACGGGGTCCTAAGTCAAAGACTTGTCAGGACCTCAGGAGCGGGAGTATATTTGAGTGTGTGAAAGTGTTCCATGGCTTTGTTACTTCCAACCTCCTCGCCATTTAAGGGGAGGCAGTGTCGAATTTTATCCCCAACACTGAAGGATGCCTGAAGTCGATACCGACCACCCCCGAGAAAAATCCCGAGTGCGGTTCGAACCGACGACCATGCGATTGCAAGGCCGGTCCCTTACCACTTGGACCGTTCAGGCGTTACAGGTTTTTCTATCAAGAATGACTAAACCTTGGCCTTTGTCTGCTTTTGAAATGATTGTGTTAGTGTGTTTTATCTTATTTTTGAATGTTTTTGGTAAAGTTTTTGCTGTCGCGAATCATTGCAGCGCCAGTGGCGTTTTCGATTCAGCCTGGGGCGGGTAAACAATCTCTGTCATCCACCCCCACAAAAAAATAGATCGGGGAAGCCAATGTAGGGAAAGCCGAACTACCGTAAGATGGTCGCGATTTTAAACTAAACGAATAACATTAATTTCCTAACGAAAGTTTCAATTTAAATCCTTTGGGTTTAAAATGCATTGGCAGTGTCCTGAACAGTAACACGATAATAATCCTGCAAAAGCAAGGCCACTAGGCGATCTGAATGGTGGAGATTTTGCCCAGTATATCATAAAATGTATAAACCCCTTATACTCATAAACTTATACTTATAAACTCATGTAAACATCGCCAAGGACGTTTGTTAATGTTTAACCTAACATCCAGTGATACCCACCCACGTCGATTAAAGTTAATCTCGAATTAAAGCGAAGAAAGTCCTCCGTTTAATCTAGGACGCAACTCAGCGTTGCTGTTAATCTTCCGTAAAGAAATCTAGTTATCGGCGAGTTGAATTCCGATTTTATGGTTGAATCATGAACAAGCGGTAGCGTGCGATCGTCTAATTCGAGCGTACATGCAAAAACTGTAATCCGAGTCCGTCCCTGGGCATCAACGATATTGCGCCTCACCGTTCGTAGGTTAGAGAGAAAGTGTGCGGGTGTGAGAAAGGCAAAGGCGCCCGGTTCACAACAGTGCTGCCGCCGCGGGCGCTGTAAGAACTACAAGACCGTGCCATGCGTCCATTCATCCGCGGACTTATACCTTCTTCGTCGGGTATAACGGCCGTAAAAGGCGCACGTTACTCATCCGTACATGCATTACAATAAACACCTTCTCGAACACATTTTCAGACGACACGCACGATATATCACCGTCCCGATTAATCGATGTTCGACGGTTTACTTTAAGTTTCTTTTTTTTCTCCCATTAGATTTTCGTTCGTGTGGTTACTACGTACTTAAGTACGTAGACTTTTTGAACCATGCCACGACTCAAGGTAGACGTGCGGCGGACGGCGCAGTGCGGACATGAAACATGTGTGACTGAACGTGCAGGATGTGGTGAACATATTTCATGTTTTAACCGAAGTTTTTAATTAAGTGTTACGTCTTTTGTTTATGACTTTAATAACTTACCTGAACGGTTCTCTAACCAAATAGATTATTTTGCATTATTGAGATTCACCTTTATCTTTAACTACCTATGATGATACTCTTCAGTAGGTATTAAAGAAGTTCTTTTTGCGAAGGAGATTTAAACAATATTGACTATTTTTATGATGTACACACATGAGAGAGTGATACGTAATTCAGATAAAAGACGTAGAGATGACAACGAGGGATATCTTCGGTCTCGGGGTAAAGAGTTGTCGAGAGAGCAGCGATACTGTGGCGATCTGGTCGGTCCGTTTGGACGCGCTGGCAGCAAGGGATGCCTTCGGTAGGAGTCGTCCAGGGAGCAGGGTTGCTGTGGCGATCTGATTAGTCCTTTTGGATGAGTCGGCAGCAAAGGATGTCTTCCGCCTGGTGTAGATGGCTGATCTAGAGCTACGGCGTAACGACTTCAGTCATTCAATGAAGATGAAGGCGACGCATCTGTTCTAGTGAATCGGAGTATCAATTTATTTCTCTAACAAACGTGTTCGCCGGAATCGACTTTTTGTCAAAAATCGATTGCTTTGGTGAGGACACCAACAATCCAGGCTACCACCACTAGTCAGCAGTTGAGAAATGAATTGTACGTTTATTTGAGAAACCCGATTAGTCAGTTACTTATGGAAAGGGCAGAAAATGAGGCTGAACAGTATGTTTGTCCTCCATCACGACTAACATTGATTTAGTTTAGTTGCTGGCAATTATTGACTTATGGAGTTTCTCAAATAAATAAATAATCGATTCAAATATGATCGTCAATTTTTGGAAATCTCGGTATATTATTTCTTGTTATGCTTTAGTGACATACTTACCTTAGCGTCGACATCGGTCTAGTTGGAATCTAGTCTTACTTTGTATGAGGTCTAGAAAAATTCTTCCGTTTTTTATTCTACAAAACAAAGACCTAAAAATTGTGGTTAATATTTCAAGTACATGATGAAAACCACGAATAATTTAATTTTTTTTTATATACATACACCTGTATTTTCCTAAACTTACAAGCTTCCTGGGAAGGCGTTTGTAATTGGCTGGTGATTCATGAAGTGTCCGCAGCCGCTGCGAGCGACTTACTTTTTTTTTAATCAACACCCGTTAATTAAAAAAAATTAACTAGAAGACCCAGGTCGAAGGAGCCGGTATGAATCCGAACCAGGCCCGCTACTAGATTGCCAAGCGCCCTTGTGCAAAACTTATTTTGGCGCTCTTTTAAAGTTCTGGACAAAAAAACTAATTCTACTGAAATAAAGTTGCTTTTGAATAATTATTGCTTTAATCTCAAAAGCAATTTATTTTTAGTTATGTCTGTTTAAAGTTTAAACAGACATTTTTAATTATGTCTGTTTGAACGCCTGAACGGTCTAAGTGGTAAGGGGCCGGCCTTGCAATCGCATGGTGGTCGGTTCGAACCGTGCTCGGGATTTTTCTCGGAGGTGGTCGGTATCTACTTCAGGCACCCTTCAGTGTTGAGGATAAAATTCGACACTGCTTCCCCTTGAACGGCGAGGAGGTTTGGAAGTAACAAAGCCATGGAACACTTTACTCACACTCAAAAATACACTCCCGCTCCTGATGTCCTGACAAGTCTATAACTTAGGACCCCGTTGGGCAACCACCACAGATAAAAAAATAATAATAATTACAGACAATTTGGCGTCCTTCTGATCAGGCGCCTTTGTGCATTACACGAGCTGCAACGGGCCTGAACCGAACGCAAACCGACCCAAGAAAACTCTTTCACATAGAACTCCCATGCACCAGGGGAGGATTCGCCTATAGTTGACCGGCCAAGTAATAACATTTTGAATTTCAAAACTGAAATTAGGCAAAGCAACAAACTGACATTGTACTAGTCAATAAGCTCGGAATTTCTTAAGTAGTTATTAGGTCTGTTCGTTTGTATTGCTCGGAGTTACTCCAAAATTTTGTCAAATGTGGTTTTTAGACAAATTCGTTTCTGTCGCGCCGAAGAAACTACGAATTTGACTGAAACTTCATGTGACAGCTTCTACAGTAACTCCGAGTAATACAAACAAACAGACCTATTATTCGTAAAATGGACCAAAAGGCAATTAAGCGATTAATGTACTTAGAATTCGCGTTTTCTTTGTTTCATTTTAAGTTGAAAACGTACGCCCATATTTTCTGAAGGTGAAGGTACAAACATACAAACAGCTACAATAAACAGTTTCTTTAATTACACATTCAAAGCAATTACAAATGTCAGATATAGGACAAACATATACGACACCTGATCGCTGAATAAACTATGACTCAAACTATGATTCAAAAATATTGCACCCGGGTGTAGAATTTACGTAATTAATCTACTCGATACTTCAGAATAAATCTACATTATTGTTTACTATAATAATTTAATTCAACTAGACAAAGATGCGAGATCTGTCGAAAATTCGCTCTTAAACAATGCAGCCTCACGAAACAGTAAAATAAAATATGGTGCGAACTCATGTAGTCGAAATGGGGGTCGAAAGTCGTCTCGTCTTTCGTTCTTGTCTACTGCGTGAAGTGCGAAATAGTAAAGCAGCCTGCAGTCGGGCACGTATGTTGCTTTCGGCCGTATACAACTGCAAACGGCCAAAAATTTTAAATTTAAAGTTAATTAAAAGTAAGTAAGTAAGTAAAATCTTTATTTGATTCAAAATCTTTATTTGATTCAAAATTAACAAAGAAATTCCAACTCGACCGTAACTATATCTACTAGTCATAACATTACCTTCTGTTAAAATTAATGCCCGTTAAGATACACGAAAATAAACAAACACCGATAATAAATCTCTTTCTCAGTGGACACGGTGACCTTGACGAACGAAAATGCCCAAAATTTGCTCATTGGACAAAGTTGAACGAATATCTCGCCAAAGAGCAGTATCTTCCGGAAGAATGATTAAAGAAGGGGAGATTTTGAATTTGTAAACAATATGGCCCAGGGGAGAGGAAAGTTTCAAAAATTTAATTAATATCGGTCTAGCCTCGGTATAAGAATGTTAGCTTAACCATCGTCTTAAACGAACGTCACTGTGCTTTTTCCCAAAATTTAATCTTTGAATGTTACATTTGTTTCTATTGTTTCGATTTTTTTTTATCTGTGGTGGTTGCCCAACGGGGTCCCAAGTCAAAGACTTGTCAGGACCTCAGGAGCACCTCGCCGTTTAAGGGGAAGCAGTGTCGAATTTTATCCTCAACACTGAAGGGTGCCTGAAGTCGATTCCGGCCACCCCCGACAAAATCCCGAGTGCGGTTCGAACCATGCGATTGCAAGGCCGGTCCTCTTATCACTGGACCGTTCAGGCGTTCTTTTTGAATTAAATTCGCGACCCTCTTCGCGAGTATCTAAGTTTAAATCCTGTGTCGGTGTAAGTGTAGGTGCCAGAAGCAAGAACTCAACCCCGAGTCTTCCCCAAAAGGGATTAGCGAACCCCATCCCAGAAAAAGGGAGATAAATAAGAGGTCCCTCTGCCTCTCCCTCTACCTCAACTCCACCTTATTCGGTAGGTGAATTTGTTTTTTATATTTTTTTTGTGTACATATGCAGTTTCACCCCTCCAAGTTAATCCAAAGTAGGTACATTTAATATACCCTCTCTTAAGCTAGATCACGACTTTTATTTACAGTAGAATAGATTAGGATTTTAAGATGCTCTTGCACAGTTCCAGCCTGGAAGGATTCTCTTCCGAAGGTCATGTAGTTTAATTAAGCATTACAGGGTCCGGAATCCCTTAAGCTCCGATGGTAGCAGCGTACTCCGTTACTTTAGTTTTTTCTAAATTTTCACTATTTTATTTTAGTTAACATGCTTAGTTAAATTTCTTGCTAAAATTACGATACCAAAATAAGTAGGGGGTCTTTTTATATCAAAATAAGAAGGGTTAAAAACGTCTTCAACTTTTATCCCAGATCCTTTCCTACACATCCACGGCACGAGTGTGTTTTTTTAATTAATTTCCTCGTGCTACGCATACAAGTTAAGCTGCTCTCTTCTCCATTCGATAATTCTGCAAGAAAGGTACTGTAATAATCACAAAGCAACACTAAACCTGTGGTTGTAATCAAGATTAATCAATGAGATACACCCCTAACCACATAAATTCACTGATAGCGAATACGTATTTCAGTAACAATATTACCATCCTCAGCGCTAAACTGATCGTTTATTTCTAACTTTCGGTACTGACTTGCTGATTCATCGGTTTCTGCCGGCGTCAGTTGTGATCAGAACGAAGTTTTTTCCCGCGTAACCCTATACTCGACACATTTCTAAATCACGACGAAGTTTTATCTCTACAACCTGAGATTTCCGTTTCTTTTGGAACATAATAATCGGTCAAGTAGTTTAATTAAGCCTTACAGAGTCCGAAATCCCTTAAACTCCGGTGGTGGTAGCGTCCTCCGTTACTTTAGTTTTTTCTAAATTTTCACATTTTTATTTTAGTTAACATGCTTAGTTAAATTTCTTGCTAAAATTACGATACCAAAATAAGAAGGGTTAAAAACGGGGAAAGTATTCAACTTTCATCCCAGATCCTTTCCTACACATCCACGGCACGAGTGTGTTGAGTTCCGAAAGCACAAAGGTAAAAGGTACCAGGACGAAAAAGCCTGAATTAAAAGAAACAACGTAATTAAGAATCAAGATGGCGTCAACCGTTGGCCATATTATATTACCTGGGTTTTTATGTAAAAGCCAAGCCTTGGGCAGGGTAAAAGAAGTCTTCCCTAATCGTGCTCTTGTGAAATTCCGACACGTCGATATAACTTTTCCTAATCTTTTCAGCAGAAACTTCGATAATTCAAACATAACGATACAAGCGCCAGCACAGTCAAACGGAAAGAGACGCTTCCAAACAAAGCGAAGGAAGATGACGCGGAATAATCGCAGATGCAGTCAGCTTCGATCAAGTGAAATCGTTAGCATCGACTTATGCCCATAAAAGAACGTGGAACGCAACGGTCAATAATCTTAAGCTTGCGCTTGGGGATGAACTATCCTCTTCTTAGAGGCATTGTTCTCAGTTTGCTGGAAAACAAGTAAGATGACGCGGAATGATCGCAGATGCAGTCAGCTTCGACCATTTGAAATCGTTAGTATCGACTTATACTCATCTTAAGCCTGCGCTTGGGGATGCCCTATATCCTCTTCTTAGAGGCATTGTTCTCAGTTGTTTGCTGCTAAACAAATAAGATGACGCGGAATGATCGCAGATGCAGTCAGCTTCGACCAAATTGAAATCGTTAGTAAAGACTTATGCCCATAAAAGAACGTGGAACGCGACGATCAATAATCTCAAGCCTGCGCTTGGGGATGATCGGGGTTGCCACAACAAACTCTAATTTGAAAACTTATTCATACCATAATTTTGAACTGTAATGGGTGGTCTATATCCTCCCGGTTGTTTGCTGGTTGAGCAAAATGTCTTCAGCAGCGACCAGTCATACCCCATACATGCTCGATGGGATTCAAGTCGGAAGAACGAGCCGGTCATGACAAGAGCTCGTTCCAGAAAGTTCTGACAATATTGTGCGATATAAAGTTTGGCATTTTCTTGCTGAAAAATTGCTTTAAAATGGCGTGTTCGTTGAGCGTAGGTAACACAACGGGCCTCAAAATCTCGTCCTTGCATAAAGAGGTATTTAACCTGCTCGGGATGAAAGCTAAAGGACTTCTCAAAGCAAATTCGCTTACTCTACTCGTCGCTAAAAATAATCTGTGCCAATTCATTGACCCAGCGCTGTCTTTCGAGACATCACTGAAGCCTGGCTGTCATTTGAAAATTGGGGAAAACGGGAGGCGTCGGTATGAATGGGCGAAACTTACCTCTTAAGGTCATTTGGAGGTGATGATTTTGTCTTGTTTGTGTTTCGCAGTGATGTTGGAGACCTTCCTCAGACCAGGATTTCCAAATCCGAATCACCGAAGAATGATTTCGTCCAAACGGCTGCAATTTCCTGGATGCATTTAGGGCGTAAACTTTTTCTTTCGTTTTAATTTAATAAAATCCTTTGCACGCTCGTAGATAATTTCTTGTGCTCATAAATAAATCAAAAGTAACTCTGCTCAAATTAAAATTCTTTATTAACAATTTCTTTAAATGCTACAAAAGTGACTGTTTGTTTGTGACATTTGAGAAAACTATCTAACCTAATTCAGAAAGATTGTACCTAACTGTGACCTAACTATGAAGGCTGTACAGTTATTAGTAATTCTATCTTTCTATATCCAGTTTCTCCATACGAGATAGTCAATAAGGTAAATACCTTTAAAAATAAAAAGTCCTCTGGTTTTGATGGAGTTTCAGTTTATGTTTTCAAAAAGTGCCTTCTTGCTCTATGCGAGCCTTTATGTGATCTATATAATGCTGCCATTGAAACAGGACAATTTCCTGACATTCTAAAGCTTGCAGAGATTAAACCATTCTATAAAAGTGATTTCAACAATTGCAGACCCACAAGCCTCCTTTCAGTTTTCTCTAAGCATTTTGAAAGCGTTTTGGCTGTTAGACTTTATGAGTTTTCTATCAAACAATAATTTCTTTAGTGACTTCCAACGTGGCTTTTTACCTAGAAGGTCTACAGAATCAGCAGTTTTGGGTTTTGTTAATCACATCCTTTTGCTGATGGAACGGCTTATTTCTTGACCTCTCCAAAGCGTTTGATTGCATAAAACATGATATTCTTCTATGGAAGCTAGACCTTGCAGGTATTAGGGGGATTGCAAATAGTCTTATGAAATCCTTTCTTTCTAATCGCAGGCAGAGGATAGTCATGTATCACCATAATCAGGAAAACAAATCTGATATTCTGAACTGTTCCAGTTTAGGTATACCCCAGGGAAGCACTCTTGGCCCCTTATTTGTTTATTATACTGGGTGTTATTGAAAGTTGTCGATAGTACTCTTTAAATAGATGCTAAATACCTAAACTTCCTTTATACAAAAGTTACTCGTTTCAGAGATACACAATTTATTGTTTTTGTTTGAGAGCCATAATAAATCGTAAGCAAAAAATTCCACGGCTCTTATTTACTAACCAAATAGAACCAAACTTTCTCACACACAAGTTAAGATACCTAACCAATGGGGCCTATATCCCAGGAAGATGCGTTTTTTCGAGATCTGATTTTTTGAAAATTAAGAAATTTGTAAGCATTTTTTTTCGGAATTTTTTACGGTACCTGGGGGGGTTCGGATCGAGTTGAGTTGCACATCATCTATAGCAGAAAATGACGAGGAACGCGATGCCGCCGCGCGTTTGAAGATCTGACCATCCGGAGCGCCGCTACAGCACCGGACTCCCGGAAAAGGGTGGGGCGACAATAAATTGTGTATCTCTGAAACCAGTAACTTTTGTATAAAGGAAGTTTAGGTATTTAGCATCTATTTAAAGAGTACTATCATCAGTTAAAATATCTGTACAACTTTTAATAACACACTGTATATATCAATGATATAAGCAAGGTACTTAACTTACCCGACCGAGTAAACATAATTAACTATGCCGATGATTCCAACGTAATCATCCGCGCTGAAAATATGAATCAGATGGTCTCCAAAGGTATGGCTGTTGTATCTGCTAGTATCACGGAATGGTGTTCAGAAAACGCTGTTCTTATAAACAATGATAAATTTAAATGTATCATATTTCGTACTGACAGATCTAAGATATCCTGTCCAACTGATATTTGTTTAGGCAACAAAAGTTTTAATGTAGCGGATGGCAATAAATTTTTAGGTATTCACATTGATCCCCACTTGAAATGGAAGTTTCATGTCAGCGAAATCTGTAAGGAGATCAGCAAGGCATGTTTTGCTCTTAGAATTTTATCTAAAATTCTTCAGACAGAACCAGTTACCGCTGAGTTATCGAACTCAGGTACCTATACTCTCGTTTGCAATATGGTATCGTGGTATGGGGTGGTGCCTCCAATCTAGATGAATTAAATTTTTTTTTTTTTTAATAAAGTGCAAGACACTTATATTAATAGAAACTGATCTTCATAGATCAATGAGTAATTTGGTTCTAACTTAGGGTAACTAAAATGAGACATATTACTAAGGTCTGACTCATTAGTGTCCTTAGAATTCTAATAACTACATATGCACTTAAACTCACACTATGCTCTGCTTTGGCACAATCACTGGACTAACTCAAAGGACTTGGTCCTCTTAAGTCTTCTCACTAGCTGTGAATTATCGAGAAGCTGGATGGCCTCAGAATATGCTTATATAGTAGTAGCTTATTATGTGTGGACAACTTGGATTTTCGTCCAATCAGCCAGTACATTTTTTTATATCTTAAGCCGAGTTCTTCCCTTTTCTTTTTAATGTGGGCCTTCCAGTGTAGCCTCGTATCGAGTGTCATACCCAGGTATTTAGCCGTATTAGCATATGAGATCTGGGTTTCGTTGCTGTTTATTGGTCAAATTGATATGTACGGATTTGCTTTCATTCAACTTGATCCGCCATCTATTAGTCCAGATGTTAATCCCGTTAATAGATATTTGAAGTTTCCAGGGGGGTTATTCTCGAACTGGAGAGAAATGATCACTCCCAAAAATGACATCAAAATGACGCAAATCTCGAAAGATTTGTATACTTTTATACGAGAGCCTACGTCATTTTGACGTCATTTTCGGGAGCGATCACTTCTCTCCAGTTCGAGAATAACCCCCCTGGTGGCTTCTTCGTGATCATTTCCAACTGCGAGAATTGCGGTATCATCGGCAAAGGTGGCAACAGTTTCGTGTTAAAGTTCCGGAATATCACTGGTATAGAGTAGGTATAGTACTGGACCTAGTACACTTCCTTGTGGTACCTTGTGGTATTTGTCCCCAACGCTGCGGCGGATATGTTTCTTTTGACTTCTCAACCTCCGGCACGTGGACATTTTTGTCGGCGCTCGTAACCCCGTTACGAGCTGGCAGTACGGGATCATATCCCGGAATTGCATACGGAATTCACGGCTTTACCACCGTACAAACCGCATTAGAGCCCTTTGTTCGGCCCCTTTCTTCCAGCTTCGAACCGTTTTGGTCCATGTCGCTACCGAACGAGTAGGAACTCCAGAAGAGGCTTGGAGCACCGAATTTCCCTTCGTCGTTGCCCCGGCGTACTAGTGAAGTATTCGACGACAGACGTCCTTCGCCGAGCTACGGGACCCTTGGTATCGTTCATTTTAATTTCTACATCAATCCTCCTCTCCGAGTTCCGCTTCTCGCGATTTTGATACGACGTGTCACCAAATTTACTTTAAATTGACAGCCTCAATCTTACCTTGACTAGGTGACAAATTCTGCGCTGTATTAACTATTAGCTATTCCCTCGGCTAGCAACAGTGAGAAGGGAGTGGGTCAATATGATGTTGAAATTCTTAAGGGCGCCAGGACGGAAGACCTCAGCCGATAGGCAAACAATCTCGCCAGTATCCCCGAACTGACTGGATTGACAACTTGGATTTTCGTCCAATCAGCCAGTAATTTTTTTTATATCTTAAGCCGAGTTCTTTCCTCTACTTTTTAATGTAGGCCTTCCAGCATAGCCTCGTATCGAGTGTCATACCCAGGTATTTAGCCGTTTTAGCATATGAGATCTGGGTTTCGTTGCTGTTTATTGGTGAAATTGCTATGTACGGATTTGCTTTCATTCAACTTGATGCGCCGTCTATTAGTCCAGGTGTTAATCCTGTTAATACATGTTTGAAGTTTCCTGGTGGCTTCTTCGTGATCATTTCCAACTGCGAGAATTGCGGTATCATCGGCAAAGGTGGCAACAGTTTCGTGTTAAAGTTCCGGAATATCACTGGTATAGAGTAGGTATAGTACTGGACCTAGTACACTTCCTTGTGGTACCTTGTGGTATTTGTCCCCAACGCTGCGGCGGATATGTTTCTTTTGACTTCTCAACCTCCGGCACGTGGACATTTTTGTCGGCGCTCGTAACCCCGTTACGAGCTGGCAGTACGGGATCATATCCCGGAATTGCATACGGAATTCACGGCTTTACCACCGTACAAACCGCATTAGAGCCCTTTGTTCGGCCCCTTTCTTCCAGCTTCGAACCGTTTTGGTCCATGTCGCTACCGAACGAGTAGGAACTCCAGAAGAGGCTTGGAGCACCGAATTTCCCTTCGTCGTTGCCCCGGCGTACTAGTGAAGTATTCGACGACAGACGTCCTTCGCCGAGCTACGGGACCCTTGGTATCGTTCATTTTAATTTCTACATCAATCCTCCTCTCCGAGTTCCGCTTCTCGCGATTTTGATACGACGTGTCACCAAATTTACTTTAAATTGACAGCCTCAATCTTACCTTGACTAGGTGACAAATTCTGCGCTGTATTAACTATTAGCTATTCCCTCGGCTAGCAACAGTGAGAAGGGAGTGGGTCAATATGATGTTGAAATTCTTAAGGGCGCCAGGACGGAAGACCTCAGCCGATAGGCAAACAATCTCGCCAGTATCCCCGAACTGACTGGATTGACAACTTGGATTTTCGTCCAATCAGCCAGTAATTTTTTTTATATCTTAAGCCGAGTTCTTTCCTCTACTTTTTAATGTAGGCCTTCCAGCATAGCCTCGTATCGAGTGTCATACCCAGGTATTTAGCCGTTTTAGCATATGAGATCTGGGTTTCGTTGCTGTTTATTGGTGAAATTGCTATGTACGGATTTGCTTTCATTTAACTTGATGCGCCGTCTATTAGTCCAGGTGTTAATCCTGTTAATACATGTTTGAAGTTTCCTGGTGGCTTCTTCGTGATCATTTCCAACTGCGAGAATTGCGGTATCATCGGCAAAGGTGGCAACAGTTTCGTGTTCAAGTTCCGGAATATCACTGGTATAGAGTAGGTATAGTACTGGACCTAGTACCTAGTTCCTTGTGGTACCCTTGCATTGATTTTTTTCAATTCAGAATAAGTATCTTCGTGTCTTATTCTAAAGTACCTTTCTCTCAAGTGGGATTTTAAATTTGTGAGTATTGTCGAGGTAGAAAAATGTCTAGCCCTTATGCCACACTTTGTCGGAAGCCTGGGCCACATCTAAGAAGACAGTAGCACACATTTTCTTTTTTTCAAGTGATTTTTCAATGATGTTTGTGATTCTGTGCACTTGATCAATGGTTGAATGACTTTCCCTAAAGCCGAATTGGTGATGAGGGATTAACCGATTATCGCTTTCAGTCTTTTGAGGAGCAATTTTTCAAACAGTTTCGATATAACGAGCAGAAGTGAAATAGGCCTGCATGAGGAAACTTCTTGTGAAGGTTCTGCTGGCTTAAGGATCGTCACGACTTCTGCTACTTTCCACAATTTAGGTACATACTTCAGTCTGAATGGGGCGTTGATAAGATTGGCCAGTTTTACAATGGCTTTTCTTGGAAGTTGCTTCATAATTTCAGCGGTAATAAGATCGAAGCCAGGAGCTTTTTTCTGATTAATATTAGTCTTGATTTCATCAGAGACTTCTTTTGGCGAAACTGGTCTAATGACTTTATCTTCCTGTATCGGTTCTATCCAGATTTCAGGATCATCTCCTTCATTTGCAATAAAATAAAAATTTGTTGAGTTCCTTACGGTTTTGTACATCAACTAATATTTACCTTACGTAATTTAAATTGATTGCATTATTAGACTCTACCCCAATTTAAAGTTGCTCATATTTATAACCTGTGTTAAAAAAATCTGAAACGCGTCATACAATGATGAATTTTACAACAATTTTTTTTGTGAAAACGCAAATCCAAATCAGATTAATGTTTGTGTATATATAGTTATATTATTACTTGTTATTCCAATTGCTATAATAGTTTTTATTTTTCTGTGATCAATGGAAGGTCTCCGAAGTACATATATCTGTGGTGCCCTTGGTTAAGAACCGCTGTTCTGTAGATGGTACGGACCTGCCCACGCTAATATGCAAATTCCCATTAAAGTTCACTAAAATGAAGCGAGCCACCTTCGCAAAAGCAAACGATTCGACGCGTTATTTAATCCGGCCGCATCCACGAATGCAAATTGCATGTGCTGCGAAAGCGGCATTTAATTGCGGCATTGTCTCGTCCGCTGAGACGAAACGCTCGGAAGAAATGATTATTAGCCGTAATAAGATTCTGGCGCGGCCCACTCGCCCTCCGACCGTCATCCGTCCCGTCAAAGGTGACTCAACCCGGTGGAGCGTCCGCAATTATTTGCTTTCGATTTATTTCACCGAGCAAACGAGCGCAACGCGAATATATTATTGAAAATCGCCCGCCATACGAGTGGGCTGGCGTTATTAAAAGGCGATTTTTTGCAGTCGTCCTCTTGTTGTTGGTTTATTTCGCGAAGGTGTTGCCTTATTTTTGCGATGTCGTCCGGCTAATTTACGACCTGGCCATATTAACACCCAATTAGGTTGGGCTTGATTGGTGAGCGGAATTTTTTTCGGGCTCGGCCTGTCCACGACGATGAGGACGACAAATTGCACCTCAAAAAAGTCAAGACGGTAATTTATGTAAACGAGGATAAAAAAGTATGCAGAACTCAACCATAAACTGAAGAAACCACTTTAGGAAATTCTCTGTGGGGTGATTTTCACTACCTTGCCAGGGGCTTGGTTTTCCTAAAATCCAGGTAATGTTAGGCATGATACCATCTTGTTACTAATTACACTGTTTCATTTTTCAACTCAGATTCTTTCGTGTAGATACTCTTTCTTTTTGGTATTCGTTTTGGATATTTTTTTGGTACTTGGTCAGTAAACCGACATTTTGGAGGCTGTTGCAATCGAAACTCACCACTTTCATCCCGCAGAGAGACGTACACGACCTTGACCTACAGGACACATTCTTGGTTTCATGAGTTTGTTCAGTTTGTTCAATTTCGTGACGCTGCATTGTTAAAGCGCTAATTTTCGACAGATCATGCGCCTTTAATTATGTGATGTAAATTGTTGTTTTTCTTTCCCACCTTATCAACATATCTTACGTCTTCTTATTTAGCACCCAACCCAACCAATGACTGACAGCCTTACAATACGGTTGGTCTTAATATTGTTTTGTAAATTTTGCGCAGAGTAGGTAATTCATCATTCCGGCGCACTTTTTTGCGTTATTTATTCTTGCTTGAATTTCTAGTTTCTCATTCCACTTATTTGTTATGAGCACAGTTGCCAGGAGGTTGTAAAAATTTTCACCGGTTCTCCCTCCAATCTAAGTTGCGTTGACTCTGCGTGGTGCGTGGACCGTCAATTGCCGCTATTCCAATTGCAGTCGCAGGGACTTCTGGTGAAAATTTTTACAACCTCCTGGCAACTCTGGTTATGAGTGCACCTAAGTATACGAAGTGATCCACTCGTTCGAAAAACATTTTTTCTGGTCGTGTATTTATTTCAAATTTTCCCTTAGCTTCGTCACTTCCACCAATTTTCATCACTTTACTTTTTCCTTGTGTACGCTGCTTTTACTAATCGTTTCACTATTCCTTTTAGTTTTTTCTCACTTCTAGCCACTATGGCAACGTCATCGGCATACCCAATCAACTGATGATTTTCATGTAATATGTTCCATTTTCTGTTTAACTGACTAGGGGAAAGTGGGGTATAACCGGGTAGCGGGGTAAAACCGGGTTTTACTAGAATAGCCCAACGGGTGCTGCTATTCGAGTCTCCCTTCGTTTTCATTCTTGCCATCGGATATTCTACCGATTCCAAAAGAGAAAGAAAATCAAAAAGAACAGTCAAAGAAGGGAGAAAACTACAGTTCTCACCTCAACACCCTATAAAGAAGAACTAGAGAATAATGCGTCTAAACCTAAGCTACAACTAAAAAACGAAAACTGTTTGAAAAGGATGGATCAAAAGCTAACGGAAGGTCTCAGAAAAAATCTCTTTCTACAACACAATCAGAAAAGCCAAAAAAAGTTCAGAGAAAAGTGGTCGAATCCTCTTCTGAAGAGGAAAACGACTGGAAGGCCTCATCAGAAGACGAGGGTGATTATCAGGATCCGGAAGTTTGCTCAATTTGCAACCAGTTCGTGGAAACAGATAAGTTTTCAAGAGAGGGGTGGGTCCATTTGCACAATCTGTAAGGAATGGTCCCAAGATGAATGCAACCTCTATAATACTGATGCAGCAACAGTAATCATTTGTGACTTCTGCACAAACGTTTTCTAATAAGCCCTATTGTACGTTTCTTGGGGGTACCCGGTTTTACCCATCCTCTTCTCATAAATCGACTTTTGACTTCTTTCACTAAAATCAAATTTGTGATCTGAGAAGCTAAAATTTTTTGAGGTAAGCATAATTTATTGATACACTAGATGTGTACCAAAACTGCCATTGTTATTTTTTGAGCAATTTATGTCGCAGGATGAAAATATCTGCAATCAAAATATAGGGTCCGGTTTTACCCCACTTTCCTCTATCTCTTACTATCTTCTTCAAAGCTATATTGCAAAAGCAGAGTCGAGAGAGGGTACCCTTGCCTAAGGCCTGTCCGTACTACAAAATCTTCTGTTGCTTGTCCTTTTACTCTCACATTACTTGTCGTGTTCCTAAGCGTCATATTCACCAAACTTACCAACTTTTCTGGTACTTCTAGTCCGTTCAGAATTTTAATCAATTTTGACCTCTTTACAGAATCCTAGGCTTTTTTAAAATCTATGAAGTGCATTACTACTGGAATTCCATATTCGTAACATGCTGTTAGTGCTTCTTTCAGTGTGAAGAGTTGGTGTGTGGTTCCCCCCTTTCCTTCCTAAATCCAGCTTGATATTCTCCTATCAGCGTTTCCATTGCTTGATGCTTCAAGCCTGTTTTTTTTAATTACAGTTGCCGCAATTTTGTAAGCTATGTACGTCTAATATAGATATACCTCTATCTCGTATAATGATTACATTGAGTGTCGTCATCTTTTTTAAATAGAGGCACTTTCCCACCGTTCCGGCATCTTCTCTTTTTTCCAAATCGTCTTTACTAGTTCCCACAGTTTGTTTTTTTACAATTTCACCTCCACATTTTATATTTTCTGTTGCGATTCCGTTCTGACCCGGATTCTTGTCGTTGCTCAAATTTTTTAACACTTCATCAAATTCTTCTTTTGTCGGCTCATTTTCATTTTCTTTTCTTATAGTTACTTGTACATCGTCTTCGTCTTTCCCTTCCTCTTCAGCTAAACTGTTACGTTTTCCTTCAGAATCTCGCACTTTAGAACCCTTGCGGATGAGTTACATTCTTTTAAACCTGCATTTTGGTCGTTTACCCTTGGTGTCTTCGTAAACCGCGCGGCGTTTTGCATTTACGGTCGCTGTCCCTCGCTGGTGCTTTCCTCGCAGCGATAATTCTCTTGGGGCCCCGGAATTTGTGCATCGTTCGGTTTGTTTACGTTTGTACGATGACAGTGTGAGGTTATGTAGGGTTGCCAACGTTGTGATCGATTCGTCGCATAGATCCTGTTTCTCGCGTCGCGGAATTTGGTTTTGCGTGCGTTGTTAAATTTCACGTCTCCCTTCTCCTCGTTGAAAAGCCTATGGTTCGAATTTCCTTGACGCGTGGTTGGTCCATTCACAGAAATTACAGTTGGCCTGCCTGCCTTCCAGAATGTTCGATGGTTTTTAACTTCCGGCGTGGGACGTGATAGTTGTTTGCACGTCTGCACGAGATCATTCTCTTGGGTCAGCTTGCATTTGGTTTGTGAGAAGTTATCGTAAGAAAGCTCGCAAAAGGATTTGTGGCCACAGGTGAAAGTCTTGGTGGTGTTACTTGTCCCCAACGCTTCGGCGGATATGTTTCTTTTGACTTCTCAACCTCCGGCTCGTGGAAATGTTTGTCGGCGCTCGTAACCCCGTTACGATGTGGCAGTACGGGATCATATCCCGGAATTGCTTACGGAATTCACGGCTCTGCCACCGTACAAACCGCATTAGAGCCCGCTGTTCGGCCCCTTTCTTCCAACTTCGAACCGTTTTGGTCCATGTCGCTACCGACCGAGTAGGCACTTCAGAAGAGGCTTGGAGCACCGAATTGCCCTTCGTCGTTGCCCCGGGCGGCGTACTAGTGAAGTGTTCGACGACAGGCGTCCTCCGTGGAGCTACGAGACCCTTGGTATCGTTCATTTTAATTTCTACATCATTCCTCCTCTCCGAGTTCCGCTTCTCGCGATTTTGATACGACGTCTCACAAAATTTACTTTAAATTGACAGCCTCAATCTTACCTTGACTGGGTGACAAATTCTGCGCTGCATTAACTATCAGCTATTCCCTCGGCTAGCAACAGTGAGAAGGGAGTGGGTCGATATGATGTTGAAATTCTTAAGGGCGCCAGGACGGAAGATCTCAGCCGATAGGCAAACAATCTCATTAGTATCCCCGAACTGACTGGATTGGGCAAAAAGTCAAAAACAAAATAGAGGCTATACTTGATTCACTGGTACGTGAACGTAGAAATCAAAATCAAATTCCCCCAGCATCTGAGAAGTCCCCCCACGACCGTCTTCACTGAGCTACTGGGACAGCAGGCGCTTCCTTCATATAAGAACTTCACAGGTAGGTCCGACCGACTCCGCCAGGTTTTTCCCAAAAATTTTCTACCCCACGCTCACAGGTGGTTGCAACGTGTGATCACGAGTTACGCGTAGCAACACCTTCATTAAGTGTCTCGTAAAAATATTCATTTATTCTCTCTTCTTCTCCAATCGTCTCCCCTTTCTTATCTTTGATGTACAACATGTGTTTATGTTTTTGTTTTCCTTTTTTTTATTTCCCCATAAAAGGATAGCCCGAGGGAAATAAACCGAATGGGTATATGAAGAAGAACAAAGCAGGAGATTTATGAGATATACAAGGCGCCGAAAATAGATATGGTAATTAAAGCAAGAAGATTACAGTGGCTCGGGCAACTCGAAAGAATGGTGGATCATAGAACGGCAAAAGTAATAGCTTGGAAAGCAGCGGCGGCTAGTGCACACGAATTTGGGTGTGCACTAGATATACTCGCTCAACGCTAGCTTCGTTTAATACACATGAATAGAGAACAAGCAATACATAGTGCACATCGAGTACATCGAAATTGGCATGCACCAGCCGCCGCTGATGGAAAGTACCAGATGGAAAAAAAAGAGAGAAAGACCGCGAAAAAGATGGAGGGAGGCAGTTCAGGCAGATTTAGAAGAGAAAAATATAAACAGTTGAAAGAAGAAAGCAAGAAACAGAAAAGTTTGGAGACAAATTACAAAGCTATGGGCCAAAAGGCTTGTTAACGGCTATAATGTAAAGGTAACGTGTGTTGATTTTGTCTCATTGGTGTGTACTTTCCATTTTCTTTGCCACTCTTGGAAGTTATTTAATGACCTTTGAAGATTTTGCAAGGCCATAGCAGGATCAGAATTTGTTGCTAGTATCATCTGCAAATGTCGCGGTGGTAATATCATTCGATGTTGGTATATCTGCAATATAAATCTGGTAAAGTACTGGGCCAAAGATACTAGCTTGCGGTACTCCAGCTTGTATTTGGTTTAATGTTGTGCATTCATCTTGGTACTTTACCAGAAAGTATCTGTCAAGGAGATAATTTTTAAAACCCTGGTAATATGTGCCTACGTGGTAATCTCAATTTTAGTTTGTACACAGTACTCCATGGTGCCTTATCAAAAGGCCAGGAAATATCCAAAGAAGCTGCCGAACAGTACTCTTTGGTTTCGAAGGTTCTATAGAGAATGTCTACCAAGCGATGTACTTGCTCGATAGTATTATGCTGGTCCTGTAATCCAAACTGATGTACTGGCATAATTGAGATTTTTTCAAGAATCGGTTTTAGTCTTTTCAAAACTAATTTCTCGAACACTTTTGCAAGATCGGCAAAAGGCTAATAGGACGGTATGATATTACTTCCTCAGCAGGTTTGCTAGGCTTTTGAATCAGAATAATCTGGGTCACCTTCCGTTGTGATGGGGAGGAGTGTCCAGCTCTTGCGTCGTCTATATGAATAATGTTTGATAGAGCTACGTCAGGAAGTTCGTTTACTATTTTACCGATAATAAGATTGTACCCTGCCGCTTTTTTAATATTTCGATTCTTGGCAACGATTCCTCAATTTCACGTGCAAGTGAGTTTTAATTAAATCTCCCGTGATTGTTGCGAACAATCAACTGCAAGGCCGAGACACTGGGACACTGAGATACCCAGCTGTTCCGAAATAGGCCTATTTCGGAAATAGTATTGAGGCCTATTTCGGGACAGCTGGGTATCTCATTCACCCTGGCGCTTACTTTAAGATCTAGTTACCCACACTCATTCTTCACTGTTGCTAGACGAGGAAAAGCTGATGAAAGATACAGCGCAGGCCTGTTACCAATCAAAGTAATTCACATTAGAGTTTTGTGGTAGCAAAGCATTGCCGCGCAATAAAATTTCAAAGACTGAAATTGTGAAAATCGAGCCATCATTAATTACCTGTATTTGAAGGGGTTAAGGGGTAAGAAGATTCACGAAGGTATGTTTAATGCACTTGGTGTTCAGTGTCTTTCATGGGCAACTGTGCCTCAATCACTTTACATTGAAGATGACAAGAGACCGATTTCGGTGTCTACCCCCGAAGATATTGATGCAATTCATGACATGATATTATCAGACCATCGAATTGAGCTGAAGCATATAGTTGAGACTCTAAAGATTTCGTATGAATGAGTCGATTTATACATGAAAAAGAAAATTCTGCAAACTGAATCCCCAAATGCTAGATTGCCGATCAAAAGCGACCAAGAATGGAAGCATCCGCTCAATCTGTACCTGTTTTGAAGAATACAGAGACATTTTGAGCCGTATTGTAATCATGAACAGAAACAAAACAGTAGTCGATGGAGTGGAAGCATCGTGGTTCTCCAGGGCCTAAGAAGTGTCGACTTCAAAAATCTGCTGGAAAAGTGTTTGCCTCATTTTTTTAAATTTATTTATTGGTCGTATACATGTTACAACGTATTTACAATTGTCATGTTTATACCGACTACTCGTAAGTGCACCACCATAACCCAACCCAACTCGAAACTCTCTGTAAGTCGAAATTTACTGATGTCCCTGTACATTGTGTATAATTGAAATATCTTTCTTTAACTCGAAATTTCTATAACTTGAAGTAATTTTCCGGTCCCTTGAGATTCGAGTTATGGAGGTTCCACTGTAGTTATTATAGAATATCTTAAAATATAAAAGGACACATAAGGAAGACATAACTGCTCAGTTTTTTCTCAAGTGTGACCCTTTCAAGTTAGCCCTGACTCGAGCTGAATGCCAAGATATTTCACAGTATCTTGGAAGTTTTGATTCATCTCGCGTCTTAAAGAGAACACAACCTTAGTTGTTTGTTTTTTTTTTTGTTTAGTGACAATTTGTTATGCAGAAACCAATTTGCTGCTTTCATTTCCAGTTCATCACATTCCTCTTTTGCAGCTTCAATGTTAATATTGTGAACGATTAATTAAGACGGTGTCATCAGCAAGAAATAAAGAGTTTCCTTGTGGCACAGAGGTCGTTAAAGTATATTAAAAATAACAGTGGTCCCAATACCGAACCCTGGGGAACACCTTGAGATATCAGTGGAGTAATTATGATCGATTATTTAGAAAAGGGCCAAACAATGACTGGAAATTATTATTTTAAATTTCTAACCACTGTAAGAGAGAAAATCAAGGAAACATGTTAGCGAAAGGTGCGTTGCTTTTGATTGACCTGCACATTGCTTCGATCTCAATTCAGAATCTAGGGTTCGAATTAGTGGAATACTGGTTCTATCCCCCAGATCTAGCCCATATTTTCTCGATTGTAGCGCCTTCCCGAGATCTTCTGCTCCAAGATGGACCATACTGAGTAGTTCACCAGGTTGAGATCTGCCGAGTTTGGAGGCCAAATAACCTTGCCCCAAAATTCGGAGAACAGCTCCTCGCAGACGGCGCGGCGATGGTTTATTGGGTCGAATGTGCCGGCGTCCAGACTTACTGAAGACTAAATCCTTTTTTACTGAAGTGCTCTAGTGCCCATGGCTCCAGTCCATCTTGGAGAACTTGCTGCTGGTAGCTGGCGATGTTGATTCTTACGTTTCTTCTCAGTTGGGCACGTGCTGGCCTAAACCATCAAAGAAGCAGGAAAATGGCTGCGACCCCTGATATTTGTAGCTGGAGATATGTTCTGACACTTCTTGAGTAATTGGCGAAGCTTTTGGCGATTGTGGAGGAGCTCAACAGTAAAAATCTTCTCGGCGGTGAAGAGGACTTTGTCCAAACGACCAGGCGAAGCATTCGGCGAGATTTCTTCAATCGTTTCAGCTTCATCGTGTCGGTGAGGAAATGAATGTGATCAATCTTATAACTACGAATTTTAAGCTTCGTTTTCACCATCTACGAACTCTGTTCTTGCTGATGCCGAGCTGTTGTGCCGTTTTTCGCATTAAAGTTCAGTATTCAGCAGCGCAGCTTGTTGTCAATACAATCATCAGTTTTCAGAAATATCCACAAAAAACATCAAAAATTGCGCGTAAATAAAATTTCGGGAACTTTTGCGACATCCTGTATTATATTTTCTTTCTTTTTTTTGTCTGTGGTGGTTGCCCAACGGGGTCCTAAGTTAAAGACTTGTCAGGATCTCAGGAGCGGGAGTGTATTTTAAGTGTGTGTAAAGTGTTCCATGGCTTTGTTACTTTCAACCTTCTCGCCGTTTAAGGGGAAGCAGTATCGCATTTTATCCCCAACACTGAAGGGTGCCCCAAGTCGATACCGACCACCCCCTAAAAAAATCTCGAGTGCGGTTCGAACCAACGACCATGCGATTGCAAGGCCGGTCCTCTTACCACTGGACCGTTCAGGCATTATCAAGTAAAATGAAAAAATTAACTTAGACTGTTATACAAAACTGTTGTTAATGGAGTCGCGGACTTGTATTTTCAGGTAAGCGAATGAATCAATTCTGTATTGAATTGAGTACAAGTAATTAATGAAGTTTAATCCGAAGAAACCATGAGGATAATGATACAATTTCTTGGTGTCGCGTCGGTCGGTGTCGTGCTATTTAAAGCAAAATTTTTAATTATTATTTTACCATAACAACTATTTACCGTGGTTGCATGTCCCTTTCACTTCCTGTTATCACGTAATATTAAGTTTGTCTCTAATAACTCCTCATAGTAGAGTTACGATGAACGTCTTCACTCTACTGCGGCTCCTATCCTCCAAATAAATTAATCTCCTTTTGGGAGCACGTACTGGTCAATTTCATGCTATTAGTGGATGTTTGGGTTGTTAGTGGACTTTACCTAAACATTGGCGGAATTCCGTCCAATTCCTGGCGTCTTGCAGTTCTTGTAACCAGGAAACCTCTTCGTCGGGAATGTAGATAAGAATACCGTCTTCATTCTTCGATGTTTAATACATGTTTTTGATTACTTTGGTTTTAGTAAATATTTTAAAATGGCTTTGACGGTTTATTTTGATAATTTTGTACTCTATGTGCGTGACCTCGAATGTAATTGTGAATCTTCACAGAAGGCTCTTTTTGTTGTGTGGAGTACGGTTATCTGTTCTCGAAGACATTTTTAAACCGACTTACCCCCTTATTCTGTAAACTTCGATAAATATCGAACGTTATATAACGAATTTCGTTAAGGTACAAATTTTCTAACGGAGTTCGTTATTTTGCAATTCCGTAATTCTTTCGTTGCGGTCTGCATAAGCGTAACGAATGACTGACGTTTTTTGCTCTCGTAATACATCTGTAACTAATGTCATGTTATTTATATGATAGGTTATGTTTGTTGTTTGTGAAAGTGGTGAAAGTGTTTGTGCCAAATTTTGTTTACTTTATTCAAGATTTTTAATTGATATTAATTTCAATTAAAAATTTCCATGGAATTGACTGTTAAGTGAGTTTTTGAAATCTTCTAGTATTATTTTCGTTTGGTTTGAAAAATTTCAAAACTTTGATATATTTTCTTACAGAAAAAGAGCTGCAAAAACAACGCAGCAACAGTTTCAAATGTTTGTAGAAGAAATGAAAGGAAATCAAATCCTAAGAAGTAATAAATTCCATCCTTCATATCCAAATGGGATATCAGAGGCATGGATATCTTTATCGGAAAAATTAAATTCATCAGGAGGTCCTATCAGATCTGTGGAAGCATGGAAAAAAGTAATACTTGGGTAATCTTGCAGTTTACCATTGTATAATTTATTGAATCTATTGACAGGTATTTGCGGATTGGAAATCTCAAGTTAAGAAAAAAGCACGCGATATAAAAGTAGAGACTCAAAGAACAGGTGGTGGACCACCAGCTAAACAGTTGTCGCAACTGGAAGAACAGTTAATAGAAGTTATTGGAAATTGCACGGTGTATGGAATAAACAATATCCAAGAAGCTGGACTAATAGTAAATTTAGATGAGACTGTGGTAGATTATAATGAAAGAGAAGAAAATATAGAACCTTTCAATACAGAAAGAACGTCTACAAGTAGAACCAGTGAAAACATACCTGAAGTGCCAGTAGCAATGAGTGCTACCCAGCCAGTTTCCTTTGCGAAGAAAAGAAAAGGAAATAGTACTTTGTCGTCGGTAGTGGATGCATTTAAGGAAAATGGAAGCTTGTACGCCTCCGAGCTTGTAGGCATTAGAAATGAATTAAAAAAAATTAGAAATATAAAAAAATTTAAGGCATTAGTTGAATATAATAAAAATAAAATTAAATATCCAAATTTTCCTGATTTAAAAATACCATCCGATTCGGAATAGTTTCTTAAATTATGATGCAATGTAAAGCAGTTTTTGCTTAATTTGTTAATTGTACGAGAGTTTCCTAAGTAGTTTGTTTTTTAAATTTGTAGGTATAAATTTTATGTTTATTGTTTCAGGATTAGGAGAATATTTTTGTTTGTTTTGATTTTCCGAAGTTGTTTGTTTTTTAATTTGTAGGTATAAATTTTGTTTATTTTTTCAGGATTAGGAGAATATTTTGTTTTATATAAATAACTTAATATGTTTGTTATGTTTTATTATCTAAATATATTATTGACCAATGGTTTTGTATATATCTGTTTCTTATAATTTGCCTTCATTTAACCAATATTGTTCGCCTATATTATCTAATTGCACAACTTCTTCATTTATGTCTATGTGAACTTCTTCATCCAGTCTCTCTTTTAAAATATTATATAAAACTGCACAACTATTAACTATTTTTGCAGCTTTCTGTGGTGTGTAATGCAGAACTCTTGCCTTTGATAAACATCTAAATAAAGATTTCAAGACACCAATACATCGTTCTACAGTATTTCTAGCCCGACAATGTCTTCTGTAATACCTACCCTCTGGAGTGTTCGGATCAGCATTTAATATTGGTGTTAATAAATAAAAGGTTGCAGAGGATATCCTGCATCACCCAACAGCCATGTGGTTACATTTCCATTGACGTACTATTTTCTAAAAGAACTTTACATCGGACATGTTCCATATCGCAGAATCATGCACCGACCCTGGATATCGGGCATTAATATTTATTATATTGAGATTACTATCACATATAATTTGACAGTTTATGCTGTGGTAATTCTTCCTATTTAAAAATAATATTGCTGGCGCTTCTGGATGGTTTGTTGGAGGAGAAATGATTGCTATATGCGTACAATCAATTGCACCTACTACTCCAGAGAAATTAAATTTTTGATAAAACTCTTGCTTAATCCTTTGCATTTGCTGTTGTGTACTGGGAAATCGGATATGTCTTTGTAAAAAATGATTGTTAATTACATCAGAAACTTCAGTGATGGCGCGACTGACGGCTGCTTGGCTCATGGAACAGTGGTAGTCTTTGCTTACTGATTTCTGATAACTTCCATGGATGAAGAAATGCAAGGCACTTAAAAATCGAAACACCTTTGAAATTTTTGTTGTTCTTAAAGAGTCTGTCATCAGCGGTGTAAATTCTAAGAAAAGATCTCTAGCAGCTTCAGATGAAAATCTGTATAATGCCCTAAAGTTTTCACCTGGCATATTGAAAGGATCACTTTGATCTCTCAGCTGTTTGCGGTATATATTATTTTCCAACCTAAAATTAAATTCATATAAAAATCGTTTATAACATAAACTTTCATACCTTCTTTCACGTTCTTCAATCGCAAACAGTAGTAGTAGATCATTGTCATGTTCCATTATTAACTGTTCGATAAGTCGAAAATTTAGATACAATTGAACTATAACCACAACTATAACCAATTTGCACGTAACGATAACTCGGAGGCTTTCGTTAAATAACGATCGTATGATTACGATTTTCGTTACGAATTTATCTTACGGAATACGAAAACTAACGAAGGTCGTTATTTGAACGAAATTTCGTATCATAACGTTCGTTACGCCATAACGAAGTCTTACAGAATAAGGGGGTTAGTCTCGGTAATATGTGCATTTTTGTGCAACGAAAAGGTAATAGAGACTAAGGAGGGCTGGTGAATTTTTTTTGACAGGATTAGAGGCGTTGCAGGCTCGCTGTAATAAATGTATTAATTTAAGAGGAGGCTACACTAAATAGCAAAATATTTTTTGAGTTTTGAAATTTTATTTGCTTCATTAGTAAGCTAAGAATATTTTGTTACGTTTGAATAATTATCTAAATTCGTTTTTACTTTTGGAGTTACACAAAATTTAACGCGCGTATTTTTAGGTTTAATTGACAAAATTATTTAGTTAGCATTTCACAAGTACGGTCATCGACACAGGCTTAATCGCCGTGGAAGTTGTCTAGCATGAATTACCGACGTCTGCTTAGCTTGCAGGTCAAATTCTTTTTCGGTCGATGGAACTTATGGCAAAATTAATGTTTTAATAGAGAGAATTCCATGCTGACAAATGAAAACCAAGTTGTTTGAACTTACCTAAGAATGCTACACAACAGTTCGTATTTCATTCAAAACAATTAAAGTGCTCGCTCATTAAATGTGACGCTGACAATTTTGGAACATCAATCTTTGGACCCGAACCTTTGGAAACGCACTTTGTGGCATCTGGCGCGGGCGATATAAAAAGGGAAATTTTTAAATCAAATGGAGCAGTGGTTGATTAGTTGTTAATCAATGAGTTGTATAGTCGGAAACAGTCGACAGGTAGTTTCCAGAGTATTCATTAATATAATTAGTTTAATGTATTTGGTGAATTTTATTTGTGACTTCTGAATCGGTCCTTGGGGGCGGCGTTTGGTCGAGTGTGATGCAAAGAGGCGAGGTAATGTAAAATTTAAATTAATTACTATGTTTCGTTCACCAATATCCTGTCCTGCAAGCGAGCGCTTGATATAAGGGAAAACGTAACGTAGCGGCGACCCCCTTATAACATAATTGCGTTGACTATATTTCCCTTGCAACGTGACGTGATGGAGGCGCACTTTAAAAAGGACAATTTATTTCTTTTAGGAAATCAACGTTTTCTATAACGTGACAAGGCGGTGTACATCCCTTCCGTTCTTGACATGGTGTAAGCGCCGAAATTATAACTTTTGTATAACAACCTTTTCGTATTTCGATATGGTAAAGGCTTGAGATTATCTTATCGTGATAATATCAACACTCCTCGTACGTACAACATCCAT
This sequence comes from Dorcus hopei, assembly GCA_033060865.1. NCBI lineage: Eukaryota > Metazoa > Arthropoda > Insecta > Coleoptera > Lucanidae > Dorcus > Dorcus hopei. Next base: position 48,207,941 of record CM065421.1, on the reverse strand, counting down.
GCTGTGTTTTGTTAATTTTAATTTATTTAGGTAGTGACTAGTTCAGAAAAAAATTAAACTGACAATCAATATATTAAAAACTCCAATGCACGTGAAATTTATTTTGAATTGTTCTTGTCCAGAATATTAAGAAATTATTAAAAAATATATATCATTGCAATGTTATATTTTGTATCCGATCTGCCCACCTCCACTGCAACTGTATTAACAGGAAAGCAACCCTAAGTGTCCTCCATGTGTATGTGGTCTAAAAAGATCTGGTCGCTTTAGTGTACACACGCACACACTTACTCTAACACGTTGAGTATTTAAATGTGTGATGCAAGTTTGATTCGCATTAATTAATTCGACGTCATTACTTTTCTTACTATTGTTTATTAGTAATGGGAGAATACGTTCGTTGGATACAGTCCATTCCAGATATTCGCACCCGGATTAACCGTGTGAGGATTAAGTTTGATAACGTCATACTTAGGTGAAAATATTTAGTGAATAATACGTGGTTAATGTTAATGATGAAATTTGTTCGTGTCTTAATTCTTAAGAACTTGCGAAGGCGATTTTTTTCAGATCAGGATTTAAAAGATACTGTAGACAATTCTTGCCGAGCTTCCAAAGGTGGGTTAGAACAACTGCAAAAAAATGGCACAAGTAAGTGGAGAATATATAAAAAAATAAGAATGTTCAAATTACCCCCCCTCCCTCTCTCTTTAGTTTTTCATGGCTAGGTAGATACATTTTGAATTTCCTCTCGTACATGTAGGACTTTGCATATTTTTCGATTACTCAAGTATCTTGAATAAAAATATAAATATGTAACGAATGGTGTAAATGAGTGATTGACTTATAACTATCTATAACGAAAGGATAAATACAAGACGACAAAAGTCGGTCAGGATTAAAACGTACCGCCTGTAGTCGGTGGTATTTAGTACGTTTCGACATTTTAATTTGCATTATGTTTTGAAACGTAAGCATACCTTCCAGTTATTAATGCCATCTCGTCCGTTATCCTCTCTCATTTTATTAGCAAATACAACGTACTTACGAGCGATCGCGGCCGGAGCGTCATTTATTAAGCGGCAGATATCATTTATCACAAGATTAGTATCATTTATAGCGGGCATTTTTGCCCGCCGTACGTGTAATATTAACTTCTGTTGTAGATTCTCTCACTAAGTCGTGATAAATATGCCTTTGGATGAGTAATGGTCGCCGTAAATGGGTTTCCTCCTCGCGCATTGCCGGCATCATCATCAGCCGCTCTCCTCTTTGTTTCTTCTGCTTCGTCTTCGTCTTCTTCTTCTTCTTCTCTTCGAGTTATTGAAAACGCGCTTCATAATCGCCGGATCACGAAACTCTCCGTTTCCAATGCTAATAGAATTAATTAGGTGCCTCTCGTATGTTCGTTATTTATTATCCTGCTCGTTACAGTAAAAAGGAATTAATATCATCCTCGAGCTGGGAGTAATGGAGATTGCAAAATTACGTTCGAACCTGAAACCGTTAGATGAGAAAGTAAATATACGAGATGAGAGATTATTATACGTCATCAAAATAAGTTCCGTACCTAGTCATTTAAATTTTTTCATATCATATTGCTATGCTATTTTAGTTTCGAAGTGTGAAAGTTGTAACGATATTATTTGTATTTATGATTTTGATGTATTACACCATGTATGAGGTGTTTGAGCTTTTTAACACAGCTTATAAATACGAGCGACATTAAATTGGGGTCGCTCGCGGGGCAGGATATTCGCGAACGAAACATAATAATTTAAATTCTACATTATCTCCCCTCTTTGCACCTGACTCGACCAAACGCCGCCTCCAAGGACCGATTCCGAAGTCACAATTAAAACTCACCAACACATTAAACAAATTTAATTAATAAATACTAGAAACTGTCTGTTGACCGTTTTTCGATTATACAACTCCACGATTCATTAACAACTAACCCGTTCAAAACCGCGACTAAAAAAGTTAACTACTCCCCTTGCATTTCCCAATTTCCCTTTCTATTCCACCCGTGCCGGATGTCACAAAGTACGTTTTCAAAGGTTAGGGTTCAAAGCTCTGTGTTTCAAAATTATCAGCGTTAATTGTTTTGAATGAAAATACAAACTGTCGTCTAGCATTCTCAAGCAAGTTCAAACAACTTAGTTTCCATTTGTCAGCATGGAATCCCCTGTATTAAATGTTAATTTTGCATAAGTTCCACTGATCGAAAAGGAGTTTGACCTGCAAGCTAAGCAAAGGTCGGTCGTTCATATTAGAACACGTCCGTGGCGGCTAAGCTGATGACCGTACTTGTGAAATGCTAGCTAAACAATTTTGTCAATCAAACCTAAAATACGGTAGTTAAATTTCATGTAACTCCAAAGGTAAAAAACTAATTTAGATAATAATTTTCCAAACGTAACATTATTTTCATTCCATTTTAACATTTCCTCTTCTTCAAATACAAATGTAAATTAAAATTTGGTAAAGATTTCAACTACTGCTTGATAGATGGTGTAGGTCTTTAACAATTACAGCACGATTGAGCAACTCTACGCGTGGGTTTGATTTATCTTCTGGTTTGTGCGAATCCTCTATGAATCGCATTCAGATTTAGATTCAAATAAGAAAGGAGAACAACATATATCCGTGAGTGAATGGCAAATTCGCAACCATACTGCTGCGTCAATAAGTTACCACGCACTAGATGGCTAGTGCGGCCCTATTGAGGCCTTATCAGAAGAAGAGTAGCTCGAGAAGTCCATCGCAATCCCGACGATCAACAAGACTTACGCAAAGATAGCGCGTAAGCAACCATGCCACATAGCCGTGACATCGTGCGACCCTTTTCTGACCTATAATTATTCCTATGCTGTGAACAGAAAATTTGTAACGATACTGCTGCGTCAATAGGCTACCACGCACAATGTAGCCAGTGCGGACAATTGCTATGTGAAATGTTTCAAACTTATTTATTTCGTGTGCAACCTAAAAACCACTCAAAAAAGTATTAAGTATTGGTTTTCTTCTTCCTTTTTTCTTACTTTTATTCAACCTGGTTTTATATTTTATGATCCGATCGTCACAAAGTATTTTTTTTTTAATTTTCAGCTTGTACTTCCAGATGTCTGTTTTAATAATTTTAGAAAATGATACTCATTTTCTTACTGAATACATTTTAAAAACTGATTTTTCTTGCCTTAGGCCGGCCTTATAGAGTCGTGTCGCTCGGTTGTATGGGTTGGAATCCCATAAGGGCTACGGATGTTTGTACCGTCTGCGTCTGGATTTAGATCCAGCTTCAAATATACTTAGTGACTGGCAAAATGAGCTCCAATAAGCTCGGCCAATAAATGCAACATTACTGCGCAAAGCGAAGAAGAAGAAGAGTTTTCTTCAAATCGACTGCTTACATTAACGTGCATTTTTATATGTATGTATATAAAATGATTCCCTGAAGAAATTCAATTGCGTAAGATTCCAAAATGCGAAGTATGGAAAATATCATTCAAACTCAGTATTATTTAATTTAATATTTTTCCTTTTTAAGGCTAGGTTGCACAAACCATTTAAGCCGGGATTAAATTTAAGTCTAAGTTAGATTGCGACACGTCATAACGTGTGTCACATTCTAAGTTAGGCTTAAATTTAATCCTGGCTTAAATGTTTTGTGCAACCCAGTCTTATTGTATAATGAATGTAATGCCAGAGTTCTGTGCAACTTTCCCAAATTACTTTAAAATAGCGCCATCTCTGATCTTTCTGCTAAAATTATTTTGTTTTAATATTTTTATATCTTAAAAGAGGCTTTTATCAAGTTAGATGAATTGTTGTCAATGATTATTTTAAATTGGCACTTTTATTTATTAGAAGAAATTTTATGATTATAATTGTGCTCGAAAAAAGAGACAAGTTGTTTCCCTGGGGAACATCTGATTTAATTTGGAAAACTTTCGCAGAAACAATTTTGTAAAAAAGAAACCAATGCCTTTTACATTATCATTAGTTTAAAAGAAAAACCAAAAGTATTTAGCTGAACCAGAACAGCAAACACGTCGAAAGCTGTCTGAAATTATTCAGTGTATACGATGTTGATTTGCTGTCCAGCTTCAATATCAGCACATGAAAGGTAAATTATTAGCACATATGAGGTCTTACATTGAAGAATCCATATCGTATATTTGTATTTAATTTTAAAGAAAATGTTATTATGATTTGTGCAAAGATTTTCCACAATTCTTATAAATATGTATACGTAATAAAATTTAATGATACTAACTTAAGTCTCAGAATAAGGTGCTGCCAATCAAATGGTACAATCAGAAATGCCTTTAGGTGGCAATTTTAGCTCCAACATAATTAACATCTGTATTTGTTTACTGCGGACACAGTCTCTGATAGGTGCATTTCTACGTACTTTGTGGAAGGAGTTGTAATTCTGATTGTAAACAAACCATGGGCGTTACATTTTCATTTAAAGGTTTGTAAAAAAGTGTGGAATTTATAAAAACTTTGCGGTAACTGTGCAGCACATGATTTTCATTATGAAACTGAAAATTCATATGTGAGTTTGATCTAAAATCTAAATAATACCTTAATGATAGACAACGATTTTACCCCTTTTAAGAATAAACCGCCACTGGCGTTGTGGGATATGAAAACAAAAACATTGCCGTTGTAGAAGCTATCTTGGGTCTAACAGATCACTGCAGTATGGCGTTTCTAACCATACTATATTGGGTGCTGCCTTTCCATTTGGAATGGAAATGGAAAAAAATTAAAATTTTTTTCTTAAGAAAACTGGAAAAATGTATCAAGGTGTATTTTCTTTGAATTCTCTTGGTCACTTTGAATATAATCTTTTTCTCCGAAAGTCTAAGTATTACTGTTTTCTATATATCGCCGATCGCCATCTTTATTGGGACACCAGGTATATAGAAAAGTTCCAGACTTTTCTAACGCACTGCGTAGAAGTTGCCGACACAATAGCTCAGTGTAAAATACTTTTAGAGAGAGTAAAGACATGAAAGTGGCAGTTTGGAAGAGTAATGACGACGGAATAAATAACTGAAATGTCGTCGCTCTCCTTAGTAAGTGAATGTAGTTTCTTTGCTGTTTAGTCCATCAGCAATCTTCCAAACTGCCACTTCATGTCTTTACTCTCTCTCTATAAAGGACTCCAGCTCAGTGGACAGAACATTTAGTTTTGTAAATTAAAGATTATATCGACAGTTGCACGATAAAAGGGTGTAAGCGCCAAAATCCGAAAATGAAATTATTATGTTAAATGAACCATTACGCCCTATTCTCAACCCGTTCGAAAAGATTCGTATGCGAAAAGGACGTAATTTCTGAACGTTTTGAACGAGAGTACAATACGAATCTCTTTGAACGGGTTGAGAATAGGGCCCCAGGCCTTTCATTCCAACTGCATTATAACTGCCAGAAATTCAAGAAGCATTAAAATTCATGTTTAAGTGGCGTAAGCGACACTTTCAGTTTCCAACTAAAATGAGATTAAGAAGCAGTAACCCCCCAATGATATGGTAGTGTCTATGCTCAGACGCTAGGAAGTGTTTTTTTTTTATCTGTGGTGGTTACCCAACGGGGTCCTAAGTCATAGACTTGTCAAGACCTCAGGAGCGGGAGTGTATTGGAGTGTGTGTAAAGTGTTCCATGGCTTCGTTACTTCCAAACTTCTCGCCGTTTAAGGGGAAGCAGTGGCGAATTTTATCCCCAACACTAAAGGGTACCTGAAATCGATACCGACCACCCCCGAGAAAAATCCCGCGTGCGGTTCGAACCGACGACCTTGCGATTGCAAGGCCGGTCCCTTACCACTTGGACCGTTCAGGCGTTAACAACAATAATTTGGTAAGGTATATTTACTGAATTATTTGAAAATGAAAGACGAAGTTATTGAAGGATCGGTTTCTTCAAGAGCACAGAGCTGGTTTCAGAACAAGTTTGCCCAGCTTCTTGAAGGTGCTGAACGGTAGTGTAGCAAGAGACTTGAGCTACCAGATTAGTTCCGAAGCATCTTCATTTGACAATCAGATTCCGATGCTTTAGACGACAGCACTTTTTGAAACTGCTACGGGAGGAAGTTTTACTCCTGATATCATTACTCGTAAACTACGATGTTTCTTCTATAAGAACAATGATAGACATCACAACACGTTGGTAAAGCTTCCCAACGAAGGTCGAATCCATCCTTACAAAATAGAAGCCGTTATATTAAGTTTACTTAAAATTTAATTTCTTTTCCATATACTTACATATTTACAGTTGGTTCTTGTCCGATGAAATTTGTATCACTAAATCGCGCACTATACACTTAACGTTTCGCAGTCGTTCGACAGCTTCGTCGAAGCTGTCGAACGACTGCGAAACGTTAAGTGTATAGTGCGCGATTTAGTGTCGACTTAAAAGATTTTGTGATACATATACTTACAGGTTAGCTAGTTTTTGTAAATAAATTTTCATATAAATAGGAGGCTAGAAAAAGTCGGAATTTAATCTATGTTCAGACCTTCAGTCTGAACTATATCAGTTTGCTTAAAAAATGTTTGAGAATAACAAAGTTTATTGGGAAAGTCTTATAAAAACAGGACTTACATGTTATGAAAAATGTGAATGTTATATATTTTTATAAACTAAACTATCTTGCTTTTATGGTCTATGTACATAAAACTGCAGTTAACAATTCATATTATTTCTTCCCTCTTAATTTCTTGAGCCTGCTGAAAATCGAACAGGTGGTTTTCGAAGTCTAGTCGATCTTCGAACGATTGAAGAAGGTTCTTGTATGCTGCTCGTTCCAGGAATGTTCTCAACCTGTTGCCTGCTTTGTGGTGTCGACAGGATTCTGAATTATTTCTTTTTCAGCAAAATTATGAGCTTCATTGGCACATTCTTGAATCTGTGACGATCCCGGCTCCAGCCTGTCTCATGCGTCATCGCCGACGCGCCTTAGACCAGAAACTTCGGGCAGATTACGCTAGCAGTGGAATCAACCCTAGACATTCCGTCGCGTACTGGAATGTTCGCGAAAAGCAACCCCGGCTTATAAAAGGACGCGGCCGGTGAATGGAAGGGAATTCGGCACCGACAGTTCGGCATTAAAAGTTCGCGTTAGATTGTTAAAATAAATCAGACATAAGCTTGCAAATAAATTATTGTAAGTTATAAATAAATTAGTGTTACTTTTAAATAAATTAGTTTATTAACTATTTCGTGTTTTGTTTTAAAATAAAAATTAATAGTACCCTTAAAATCGTTACAAATCAAATGATGATTTGATGTTTCTTCACTTTCAGCAGATTTTAAATTACTTTGTGCATTTTGGGCAGCTAATCGTAAATGTAAGCTCAGCTGATAGTCATCGTCATTGCGTTCGTTGGTGAAGTCAACTGCTTGATCGTACACCATTTTTCCAATAGATTTAATGATTGTTCCTTTAAGCCAATGTTCTTGTGGCTTGAAGAACTTCATGAAAATGTGTTCGCCTGGAGAGAACTTCGGATTTCGAGAACTTGGTTGATATTCTCTTGATGGTTTGAACAACGACAGTAGAGTCTTTGGTTGTCTATCATGAAGTAGTTCCGCAGATGATTTATCTAAATTGGAATGTGAAGTTGTTCGGTAGGTAAGTAGAAGTTTTTCTAGTGCTTTCCTCTTACTTCCTCCTCTCCACAATGCTTTTTTCGTGGCTGTCTTAAAAGTACGAATGAATCGTTCCAAACGTGTCCATTTGATGCTGGATGGAAGGGTGCTGCAGTGAGATGCTCGATCCCATTTTCTTGACAGAACTGTTTAAACTGGCTAGGTGTAAACTGAGTACCGTTATCAGAAACAATGGTACTTGCAGACCTTCTATGAGAAATATTTTTTCTAGAGCTGCCATGGTAGTTTCAGCCGTGATGTTTGGAACATGTACCTATAATAAAAGGATATTTTGAGAAGGCATCGATGCAGATCAACCACATTGAATTTAAATATGGACCGTCGAAGTCAACATGAATTCTATCCCAAGGTTTGTTTGCTTGTGGCCATTGTTCAAATTCTCGTGGTGGATTGGGCTTGATGTGTTGACAGGACTCACATTTCTTGACCAAATCCTCAACCTTTTTATCGATGCCGTGCCACCAACAATGGCGTCGAGCAACCTGTTTCATCCTAACTACTCCCCAAGTGAGCTGTCAACCTTTTATAAGCTCGCTAGTGAAATCAGTCTGACCATATAATTTTTGAATAAGTCGATAAGTATCGTCTCCTACCCAAGATAAAAAAATAGGCTCGCTTCTGGCCTTCATTGACAACTTGATGGGCTTCAAGATGCAGATTCAATCGATTAATGTATGTGTCCCAGTCGCCCGATTGGTTGAAGACCTTGAATGACGTAACATTAGTTGCTGAAGAATGAAAAGTTGAAGATTTTGATGTATTTTGACCGTGAGCAATCTTGATAAGTTCCAGGAAAAAGGCACGATCATGTTCTTCTTTTTCTTGTTCTTTCTTTTCGCGTTTTTCTTTCTCGAACATTAAAAACTCGAGGAGTTTCTCGACGTTTGCATCTCCTGAGGTCATTTGAATCAAAAAATTTAGTAGATTTCGCACTTATATTTGTATGTAATATCTGTCAAAACTGCCGTCACACCTTCACTATTTGCTGCTTCAATTAAAATGCAAAGAAAATGGTTTATATCCCGTACTCGACGCCACTAATAGAGTTTAGTGGGAAACTCTTTAGAAAAACAGGACTTACCTATGAATGTCATTTTTATAAACTAAACTCAACTCTCTAGTTTTATGGCCTACATAAAATTAACATATAAATATATATAAAAAAAACTATAAATAAGAATTTTTCAAACAGTTTACTTAATTTCAAAATACGTATTTACTTTGAAATCATACGTTGAATAGCATTTTTGCAAATCTTTGCTGTATGTTGTTAGATTTGTCTTGAAATTAACTTTATTCAATAATTCCATTAAACAGCGAAACGGATTGTATATCTTCTCATCTGATATGAGGACTGGATCCGTTTATCTGTTGATTTGTTTATATGATCTTGCAGAAAATTATAGTATATGCAGCTGTTCGCAAAGTTGCATTTTGATTATTCCATGTAAAATTCCACTAACGTGTCGTTCCATTAAATTGATGCTTCTTATGGAAATCTTAATTTGTTTAAGTCGTATCAATTGGTACATACATAATTTTATCTCGTAATACCAACACAAATAAATAAAAGTCTGTAAATATAGGTAGATACCGTTATTTAAGTAGTATACATTACTTGTTAAACTGTTATGTATTTTACTTACTTTTTACTTTTAGTTTGACATTGAAAGAAGGTTTTCGTCGACTTCTCGGCGGGATAATTTCGAAAATAAAACATTAAAGTTTGAATCTATAAATTAATTTGTAAAAGTGTAAGTTGGTGAAAGAGAATCAAGGTGAACATACAGGAATAGAAGCGTTACTTATTTAATATTAAAACTCAAATCAATTTAAAATAAATTTTAAGTTGATTTTTAAAATAAAATTAAAGAAAGCAACAAATAATTGAGACTGGGCTGTTATGCGAACGCGCCATAGCTAAAAACAAATAAAAAAAAAATAGGGAAGGTCACTGTTGTGCGAACGCGTGACTTTACCCATCTAATGAAAGATTATAATTATAAGATTTTAACAGCAACAGTGGAATATCTTTGAAGTGCAAACCTAGGAGGTTCGTGGGTAATCATTTAAATAAAATAAAATAAAAAAGGCCGCTAAAAAGATGTTCCCTGGAAATTAGAAGTACCAGAGATCCGTTCTCACAGTTATTCCCAGATCTAGTTGTTTTTCTTTTCCCTGTTCGATTGCATATTAAAGAAAAGAATTTCTCGTACATCCGCAGGTGCAACTAACCGTGACCTCAAGCCGGAGAACGATTTCATGACATTTACCGACCCGCGCGCACATACATAAAAACAAATCTTCCCGTACTACTGGTATTTAACCTTAGATCGCGTAATTCATATAATCAAACATCCTATTAACATTTACGTCTAATAATAAACCGCGGCCGACGTTATTCATCACCGGGCGCGAACTTAAAATAGAAAAGCGGATCTCTCGCTCACGACCCGGACGACCGTCCCGTCCCGTCCGCGTCCGCGTCCGCGTCCGTCCGATATGGAGACGCGGCGGGCGGATTTATCACCATAAATCTGTAAAGATCGGGCATGCTGAACCGGTCATTACTCACTAGAGGTGGTTATTATGAACGTATATTTCCGATCAAGATGCCTAGGCGTAGAGGTGGGCGCGTGGACAATAAGAGGCGCGACTGTCACGACATCTATTGGACGATACGTTGGAATTATTACCGTATTCAAATCGCTGTCGCAGCATACGTCCTGTGTCGTTTTTTTTTTCTTTTTTTATTGTCGGCGGATAAAACTGCTGACGAACCGCACTGGCGACATTCTACGTTCGTAGAAAAATCGAAAGTTGGAGATGAATAGGCGAGGTCAAAGGTCGGAGAAGTTCGCAGGCCTATTAATTTAAGTAAAAGCAATGAGGAACGGAGATAAATTATTATTATTTACGACGCATAAGAACTCGGAAATTGATTTGATTAAAATGAATTATTTAGATTCGTGCAACAGAATTTTCAAAAAAAAATTTACGTTATCCTTTGAGGATATTCGAAGAATGTTTCGTTTTTCGTTCACCTTTCTTATCGTTTATTGAGGAAAACACTGTAAAAGTTTTGCGAGATTTTTTATTTAACAAGAGAAATTTGCTTTAGAACGAATTTTTAACTTCCAGAATCTTTAGTGCCATTTAATAGAAGACATAGGTAGTAAGTATCATGTCAGGAGCTTGTTTAATAAACAAAAGGATTTACAGAGATTATAATATTAAATTAAAATTAAATTATTGAACTACCTATAAAGTAAATAAAAAGAAAGATGAATTATGGAATTGACCAGTAAATATACTGCTAGATTTTCTTCTTAATCAATCCTCTTATTGGAATAGTACAATTTTTTTAATAAAAATTCCCGGAAGTAAGGGACTTACAATCTTGAACAATTTAATAATTTACTCAAATAGAAAATTAATACTAATTTTAATCCGTTATGTGAAACATACTTGGCATACTAAAAACCATCTAAATTTGTGAATTTGCTTCAATAAAACGTAAATTATAAGTAATGTACAGGGTGTCTGAAAAGTAACGCCTGTGCTTTTAAGCTTCGATTCGGGGAGCTGAAACAAATCGAAACGAAAGAATGGTAAAAGTTACGATGTCCCTTTGTTAACGAGTTATTGAAGGAAAGAAGAAACAACTATATTAATTTCCGTTTGTAACAATTTCTGGTAATTAAAAGCGACGTTCAAATAGTTTTCTCCGCTTCAAAGACAAACATTTTCACGATGCAACATGGATGTATGAACGCCGACTAAGGGTGCGTTCACATTATGCGGCCTTTATGAGCTGCACGTAATGTTTTTTTTTTTTAATTTTATAAAGAAATAATCTTGTAAATAATAAAATAAATTGAGAGTAATGTATTAAATGTGTTTTACGGGATTTGTTTATGAAATTGTTGAATTGAAGTGTGTTTTTCGAATGTTTTAAGTTTATGTAAATATTTTTAGAAATAGGCGATTCAAAATTAATTGTTTATTATAAATAAATTATTTAGAATTTTTGAAATGTAAATGCGTAGGATTTAAGCTTAGAATTGTAATAATTAGAAAAATTTATTTAAGAATGTCATGACAATTCCGGATGTTAGAAAGAAAACTCTAGGTAGTAAGGAGTTCGGAAAATGAAGTGAGGGCGCCGTGTAGCTAGCGTAAGTGAAAGCTCCCGGTCGCGCTTCATAACCTGCAAGGCCCGTAGTACGGGGCAGTCAAGCACGTGGTTTGGAACCTGATGTAAGTTAAGGTATAAGTTTTAAAGAGAAAAAGCTTGTTACATTTGGACGGTTTTCCACAAAACCGCCCAAATGTAACAAGCTTTTTCTCTTTAAAACTCCGAACTTCTTTATGGGATAAATTTGTTTGTGCAACTCTTTGGAATTGAACTAATAAATTGTCGTTTTTACATTCTATTGTGAAAGCAAAGCGAGTGTCATCTACATCCAAAATTTATCACACAACAAATACACTCTACAAGCAAGAATCTACGAGATACACTGCAAAATACATCATCGGAGCAGGAGCCGTCGCAAGAAAAACAATGAAGTAAGAGAACAAATAAGAATAACAACAAACAAATAAGAAGCAGAAAAATTTTGTAAAATACCCTGAGATACCATAACATTGCAATATGTATCGTATCGAAAGATCGGATATGATACGCAAGAATGATGCACCCACACTTAATTGCATCTCGTATCCGTTTTGTTACATTCGTGTGTGCGTCTACTTTCCGACTTGATACAACTGAATCGACTGTCCGACGTTGCACGTTTGACACTGTGAAATCGGCTGCTGCTACCTATGTATCCTGTGTTTCGGCGAAATTCCGATCTCAAGTGTGATGTAGTTGTATCGTATCCGCGTTTCAAATGATACAAAGACACGATACGGGGATACATCACGGCGACACGTCCACACTTGGCTGATCATGATACTCGATCAGGATCGGATACGTGGATGCGACACATGTTTGGACGCACCTTAACAGGACTTCATTGATTAATTCTGCATTAAAATGGATATGAGCTACGCCTTCGGCATCCACAGCAGCAACTTCTTCCTTGATAAAACACAAAAAAAATCTAAAAGGTTTGGATCGCGCGATTAGGAGACTCTGACATGGGTCCACGTCTTTCAATCCATCTTCCAGGACATTTCCTTATTATACAGGGTGTTCTTCAAGTTCGTGCAACAAAATTAATGGCGTAACGGATATTCTCGCGAATGCACCAAAATTAAAACGAAAAGAAAAAAAAATCAAAAAATTCATACCGACATCCGGCAATTCCTTGTGAAATGTTTAGAACCGCTAGACGCAACAGACGGTGACCTTCTCCCACAATAAGTTCCCCCCTGCGCGAGACGTAAACATACCGATTAAAGTGTTGTTTAACATACCTGCCCACACATGCATGTTGTGAAAATTAAACATACCATCCCTTGTAAACATTGATTCGTCGGTGAAGAGAATGTTATTAAAAAGTTCGGATTGTCCGTCTGTTCCTGGAGTAACCACCCTCAAAATCGCATGCGTTGGAGGTAATCTGTGGGCATCAGAGCTTGCACTCATTGAAAATGGAACGGGTAATTGTTCCTCAAGAATAATTTGACAAACAATAAACTACACACCTGACACAAAGGATCTGCTATTTGGGAAAGGGCGATCTGCCTAACGCTGTGCATAAAACGTCTTGCAGCCAATGCATTTTGACCACATTCGCCGTAAATTAAAATCATGTCCACAATAACACTATTGGAAAATTCAGTCATGTTTTCAACACTATTATCTGCGACGACGTTCACTTGAGAACTGAGTAATTGACCCACTTTAACAGTCGATGCTGACACACCAGCATAGTTCTCCGATTACGTAATTACGTAATAAAAATAAACCAGGGACTATCAAACTGTTTGATCGTTCGCCGAAAACATTTATTATCTCTAATATTTATTAATAAATTGTTGTACAAAAACAGTTTCATTCTATCACTTTTAATGTCAACTTTCACTGGTTTCATTTTTTGCATGTAGTTAAAAAACAGCCTGTATACAATTTATTTCTCGAAAAACTGAAGTGCATGGAATGTTTTCTTTAACATTTTTCCTATACTCCCGGATGTCGCTCATTTTCGTGGTTTTTCTTTGGCGGAATAATTATTATCAGACACCCTGTATACGTCTTCGAATTTAGTAGCAGTCGGGTTTATGAAGATGTTATTTATATTTACTTCTGTGGTAGCGAATACTTACAAAATTAAAAGTCTTGTTATAATTTTTTGTACTAAAGATGAAAGAAAATAATTTCATGGCGTAGGAATACGCGGAGTTCCTTTCCGAACAACTGACTTAGAAACAGCAATGATTGACAATTTGGACTGTGTATTTTAGTAATATTGACTTTTCTAGATTGGCGCGAAATTTAAAATGTGTCTTTCTATCGCTGGAAATACTATAATATGTATTTGCTTCAAATTTCAATTACTTTCGGTATTTGTTTGGAATCATTTCTTCTTTATACATTTCAGTAGAAATGTACCGGGCATTCCAGCCCATCTGAGTCATACGAGTAGGAAATTAACATTGCATTTCAAATATCGTTAATTTTTATGCTTGAATTATATCAAAATTATTTATGTAATTAAAGAAAATCTAGTTTTATTTTAACACCTCATTTTTGACGTTTGATTCCAGCCGTAGGTTGACCAAATTGCATGGTCCCCCTGCTTCCGTTTGGGATCGAATCCTATCACATTTTTTTTTTATTATCATAATCTATAACTTCTAATTCTTCAAAAAAATTCCAGACGATGCCATTTAAAAAATATTTTTGCTGTTTTTTTTTTTTAAGAAGTGTAATTCTTTTAATTATATCAAATCAAAGCATATCCTTAGAGCCGATATAATTAAAAGAAGAATTACACTTAATACAATAAAAAAAAACCAAGTTTTCTGACTTCTTTCTTTTTATTGATTCTTTTCACACTTCACTTTTTTTTGATAAGGTCATATTTTTAACATGCTAGATTTTATATGAAATTTGAAGTAAGTTCAAATCAAAGCATATCCTTAGAGCCGATGTAATTAAAAGAAGAATTACACTTCTTCATTTTTATTAAAAATTTACCTGTTTCAGGATTTTGCAAAAAGCATTAAATAAACAAATTATGAGCTTGATGTGGGACTTTATCACCACTCTGTACATAGTATTATTGTACTATACAAACCTGTACTAGCCAAACTATACTTTGGCTTACGATGTTGCTCACTTGAAAAAAAATTACTCCGTTTACACACAGTGGTTACGTGTATTTGCCATTATTTATTTTTTAAATAGAAAAGCGTGTACAGGGTGATGCTTAAATATACCGACAAAATATATCAATAGAGCATCGATCTCATACATTATGGGAAAATTGTAAAAACAATTTGCTTCTTTATTTTCCAGAAGTAACTGGTCAAAAATTGTACCCAAAACCTTGATACTCCATTGACTGTTACATAAATGAAAGCTGACGCACAGCACATACGTGTCTAATAAAATTTTGTCATTTAAAATTGCAGAGTGCGACTTTGACATTAGAAGAGAAGTTCTTAGGACCAGATGTATTTCCGAAAAGTTGTTAGTTAATGAAGAAACTGTGGTTGTAGTCATTGTTCAAGTAATTAAAGCAAAATATGCATTGCTGCATTTTCTAATTAATTTAAGTTATTACGTTAAGTTTTTACAATGTCGCTACTCAAAATTGCTCATTTGATTGTTCGCTCAATGTTTACTGATTTTCATGATTTTCATGATCACATACACACTCAGGGATACGATTATCGTTGGTATCTCTAAAACATGGTTGTCTGACAATGATAATACCGATAATTTTTTATACAGAACTACAGTTTTTTGAACAGAAATCGCGTGCTAATAGGTGGAGGTGTTGGTCTTTACATTAGGGATAATATTAAATTTAAATTACTTGATGTACCTCCTACTGATGCTTTGTTGGATAATATGTGGACTGAGTTTCGTATTGGTAAGGCTTGTTATATGGTATCGTCCACTACAATTATTATCAAACCTTACATTTCTTGATAATTTTGAAGTTTTAATCTCTTACGTATTTCCTCTTGCAGATTTTATACTATGTCTTGGAGATTTTAATATTAACCTGTTAGATATTGAATCGACCGAGGCTACCAGCATGATTTCTTCATTGAATGCTTACAGTTTACACCAAATAATTAATGAACCGACTCGCATTTCGCAATCCAATGGATTTTATTGTTACTTCTGATATTAATATTATTCAACACTGAGATACATTCAATTTACCTAATATGTCTGATCACCTTCTTATATACTGTGATATTGAATGTGAAGCTTGTTCGCCTCTGCCATTCTTTTATACCTTTAGAACTTTCAAAAAATTTTCTTATGATAATTTTAAAATTAGTCTTGAATCGTTAACCATGGCATATTATTTTTTACTTAACTTTACTTAATGAGAACGATATGCTTGACTTTTTAAACCAAAGTTTAACATATAACTATATTATGTTACATCTAAAATAACTTGTTACATCTAAAATACTTGTTACATCTAAAATAACCAGAGCAAAAGCTCCTTGGCTTACAGATACGGTCATGTTAATTATGTCTTTACGCGATAAAGCCCATGCACGTTTTACAAAAACAAGATTGCCATAATACTGGGAGTATTATAAAACACTTCGAAATCTGGCTACTGATTCTATTTCATTTTTCAATGCCGATGATGGGCTATTAAGCGCTTATGAAGAACAACTTGAAACCGATTTTGATTCTTTGTTCTCTTTCGACTCAGTTTCAGAACTAGAGGCGTCTTATCAAACATTAAATCTGCAAGTACTGGCACCGATGGTTTCAATAGTAAAATGATTAATTTATGCTTTCCATTTCTTATTCCTTATAAAAAAATTTTATCACAATAAATTAAAAGAAATTATATAATTATTCCCGTAAGTACGTATTAATAAAACTAGTCAGATAAGCCAAGAGCCCCTTCACACTATTTATTATAAATTGTTGTTTGTGGGATAGTGTATTTTCCTCTTGTTGGAAGAATGCCTTAGTTCATCCTTTACCAAAAATAAATAACCCCCAAAACTTTCAAGATCTTCGCGTCGCGCCGTTAGCATTCTTGCTTGTTTATCAAAAGTTTTAGAGAAAATTATAAGTAATTAAATCAGTATTCATTTGAACCGGCATGATATCTTACCTTCGCGACAATCTGGCTTTCGAGCTGGATGCTGAATGCGCGACGGTCCTTTGTGAATTACAGATCAAATTTTTAGAAATATTGAAGTTGGTAAACTTACAGCATTGATACCAATAGATTTTTCTCGTGCTTTTGATACTGTTAATCATACTACTACTTGCTATTTTGAACTACATTGGATTTTCTAATAATGCTGTCGGTTTAATTGGGCACTTTCTCCGGAATCATTTGCAGAGAGTTGCTCTCGGTATCCGATTACTTAGAATTATCCCAAGGTATTCCTCAAAGTTCAATCTTGGGACCCTTATTATTTAATATACATACCAGCAGTAAATTATGTGGATACGAAGAGAATTCAAAAGGTTCAGAATTCATGCATAAGGTTAATATTCGGTCTGCGAAGAAGGAGTCATATGTCACTTAAATTAAAAGAGCTTAATTGGCTAAATATGAAGTCGAGAAGATTGTTACATTCGGACCATCTTATCTGTATAATAAAATATGTTTTCGCACGGACGTTCACATTATAAATGTTCGTTTTAAAGGATTAATTATTAACGCCACCGAGTCATAAAACTGCTATATTCGAAATGTCCCTCACATATAATATATCCAAAATTTATTAATTACCGTCCGAATTAAAATAAACGATCAATTCTAACTTTCAAGAGACATCTGCGGAATCATCTTCTGGGCGTGTAGCTAAAAATTAATAAATATTTATGACTTTAAAGTTAATCTGAAATCAACCCTGTGGCTCAACACATAAATATTCTATGTTTATCTGAAATTTATAAGTAGGGGAGGGTGGGCCACAATGAGACAAAAAATACATTTTTTGGAATAAAAATTTGAATTCTATACTTTTGATCAAAATGCTAGCATAGGTAAATAATTTAAACTTTTAGCAACATACTACGTCAATAAAATTGTTAAGATGTGACGAGGAAGGCAGTTAAAATCAAAAAAATATATAGAACTGTTTTTGTCTCTTTGTGGCCCATGTAATAGTAATGGTTAAAGGTGTATCAACCACTAAATAAAACAACATTGATGGAATTCCATATACATCAGAGTTATGGCACATTAAATTCTGCAGAGTAAAAAAGATTACATACCCGAATATCACGCTTTTTACATAAAAGACGGCAGAAATTTGCAATAACGCTGTAACTTTGGCGGCAATTAGTCCTCGATGGGGCTCAACTTTATGTATGAACTAAGCTGCAGAAAGCCTGTAAAGTTCGAATTTATTCTCTCTGTCTCACTGTGCCCCGTGTCTCACTGTGGGCCACCTCCCCTATCTATATGTTCAATATGTGTGGTTGAATAATAGTATATTATTCAACGACCGAGTAATGATGGCTATTAATCACGAGAATGAAAGTTCATTCAATTCATTCGAGTGATTAATAGCCATTACTCGGGAGTTGAATACTATACTTTTTCCACGACTATTAATGAAAATTTTAAATATTTTTTGACAGTACGCGGTCGAAAACAAATCGGACGTTAATAGACAGTGCAGTAGAAGGGAACCTATTTGATTGTTTTCATTGGTGGTTGCTATGATACTATTACTCAACGGGCTGTTGAGTAATCACTCAATTAAAAAGTGTTAAGTAATGACAATATTATTAAAAAGTCGTGGAAATATATTATTATTAAATATGTCAGGCAGGCTTAGGTTGCCATGTATAATTTAATATTAAATTGAAGCGTGTTACGATTTCGGGTGAAATTGTTTACGGAGAATCGTTTGGGCAAATCCTTCACTCTTAACCAGCCAAGTGAAATTTATTCGCCAAAATGACCTTCTGATTTCCGACAATTGCGATTTTGAACAATAAGAAAATAATACGTTTGAAAGCTCATTATTAGTCAGTTACAAACGCACTTCTTACTACATGCCACTAATGAAGTTTAGGTTCAGTTCGTACTTAAAGTGCTTCCACTACAGAAACACAGGAGAATAATTAACACTTGGCATAGTGTTTCAGATGCCAGACGACCGATTAAGGGTTGACGATCATTATAAACTTCAACAACTATGGCTCGCTCTTATTTTTGATGCATTTCGACGTACGTCTGCCGGTTGTAAAGTTTGACATCGCAATTTTTCGTTTATCGGCTGGCAAAAATTGAATTTCGTAAAAAAGGATATCAGGCCACAGTTATTCTTTTATTACCAGCTTCTAAATATACAGTGCGTGGCATTTAACCGGGTTTCTTCATTTACGCCTTTTCTAATGAAAATATGGAAAAGTGTTTTATACAAAAGTATCATATTTTCAAGCTCCGCATAATTCAAAATTATTTTCGAATATACAGAATGTCCCAGTTTGGCTGTAGGATGTGTTACTTCGTTATTTTAAAGATATTAGGCTTTGTTTACGGTTTTTGGAAAATACGGATATAACTTTGATAATTAATATCTCAATAACGAAGAATGTTAGAATGTGGTGCGGTTGCGAGCTAACTAGAAGGTATCTACCGCAGTAACAAAATTTACTTTTCATTAAACAGGGATTCAGTAAAACTATTTCCATTTCGACAACAGTTGAAAGGCAATAACTTTTATTTTTTAAATGGAACGGTGTCATTTTTATATTGTTGTTAGATGCTCCATAAAAGTATCTTTCAATTAACTATACACTTCCCTATACCAATTACTGACGGTTCAGGGGATATTTAACATTATTTCTTAATTTCTACATTTTTACATTTTAATTAAAAGCAGGAGTGAGTATTTATTCAAATATAATACTTGGTTTGAATTAAATGTCAATTTGCTAAGTTTTTAAGTCCTGCTCGTATAAAATATTGTTAAATACATGATTATTTAATTCCATTGTGATAGGTTAAACAATAACGAGAGAAATAATTTTGATTGGTATTTTTAAGTATTGTTAAGTTTCCTCAAGTGATATTGCTTAATCACACGATTAACTTGATTGTGTGGTTAACTACGTTTCATACAATTGGCACTAAGACTTCTTGTACTTCAGTTTAACTTCTTGTTTATGTCAAATAATAAAGTGCGCTCTGAATATTATTGACGAAATATTTATTAATCATATTTCAATAACAACAAGAACTAACAAAATTAAATACTGGTTTCCCAAAATAAATACGAAACTTTTGAAAACTGTAGGAACAACAAAATAATTCTAAGATATCTTGTAATTTTACATCACATGTTCAAAATGTATGCATTTAATATAACAGAGATTAATAAACTTAGAAAATTGACAATTTATTCAAAGTTTGGGTAAATACTCACTCCTGATTTTAATTAATATGTTAAAATGCAGAAATTATGAAATAACGTTAAATATCTCCTGAACCGTCAGTAATTGGTATAGGGAAGTGTATAGCTAATTGAAAGATACTTTTATGGAGCATCTAACAACGATATAAAAATGACACCGTTCCATTTAAAAAACAAAAGTTATTGCCTTTCAACTGTTGTCGAAATGGAAATAGTTTTACTGAATCCCTGTTTAATGAAAAGTAAATTTTGTTACTGCGGTAGATATCTTCCACTTAGCTCGCAACAGCACCACAATATCAGCTTTATAACATTCTTCGTTATTGAGATATTAATTATCAAAGTTACATGCGTATTTTCCAAAAACCGTAAAAAAAGCCTAATATCTTAAAAACTATAGGACTTAGGTGTAGGGAACCCTTATCAAACGTACCCTAAAATAACCTGAAAAGCTCAAATTCGTTATAAAATATAGGGTGTTCCATTTAAAATAACGAAGTAACACATAGTACAGCCAAACTGGGACATCCTGTATATTCGAAAATAATTTTAAATTATGCGGAGCCTGAAAGGATGATACTTTTGTATTAAAATTTTTTTTATATTTTCAATAGGAACGGCGTAAATAAAGAAACCCGGTTAAATGCCACACACTGTATAATATATTCGAAGTTGCAATATGTGTCAAAGTACAGAGTGATGTAATTAATAGCCATATGTACACCATAGCCTCCAATAGCAAGGAAATTAGTAATAGCAGGACTGTAACTAAGTTTTCCAACATGGTTATTATCGATATATTCGCACAACCCTAATTGTAACTTTGATAAGTCTGAATGTCTTTTGTTTTGTTTGACAATATCCACAGACATTCCGTTGGTTAATAAATTTGTGTATGTATGTGTACTTAACTTTTCGTATGTATAAATCTTCAAATTGTAATGGAGTATTGGAAGCTATGTTTCTAAAAGTAAATAGATTTATCCATATACATATGTACAGCAACAATAATCTGGTTTTATCTTGAGACGGAAGTCAAACAATGGTTTACAAGTTGTATTTGCACTAACTACCAAATAATCAACTACATACATAAAAATCTGTAGTTAATTTCAACTCCTTTTCGATGTTCCCTCGCGTCCAACCGTTTCTGGTGTTAAAATAAAATGAGTTAGAACGTTTAACTTTTAAAGTGTTAACATTGTCTTCAAAAGTGTCATTTTAATCCTTGCGGTAGTTATTTCTATCTTTCGAGAAGTTAATATTCTCCAGGAAAAGAGAGAGACTTAACTTCTGAGGTAGTAGTTTGTATCCCCAAAGGAGTTAGTATTATCCAGAAAGTGTCATGCCTTTCTATCCTTAAGGGAGTTAGTATTATCCAGAAAATGAAAGAATCTCTGCTGTTGGGGCTTGGGGCAGACACTTGTATCTTAACTTGTAATTTAACTATTCCAAAGACAGGTAAGTACTTTTTCAATATTGCATCTGTTACGGAGATTTCCTTATACCTATACCTCAAGATGTAAAACTTTACGAAATAAGTGTTAGATATGCAGGCATTTGGTTATTGTTTTTGAAACATCTGTAACAACAAATAAAGAATCAAATAAAAACCGTCTTTTATCCCTTGTTCTTTTGTGCAGAAATAATTGAACTCCTTATTGCAGAAAGAACTGGAATATAGATATTCATAAGGCCTTGTCAATATACCACGGTAAATAAGGCTTTTATTATCTATGGTGTCGTTTGTTATTATATTACTATTTTTAACCCACTTGTTGTTGCTACTATATTTAATACGCAAATAAAATGACGGTTGCATTCTAAAGCAAGCATTCACCATATTTGGTAGGCATATACCAGTCATAACTTGCAATGAGAACGTCAATCCCCTTTCCTTATACGGCATAATTTACCAAAAGACGAAAAGTAAATAAGTGTGAACTCACCCTTAGGATGACACTTTTACTTTTTTGGATTAAACGCGGTGATGACTTTCACCAATGCAGATAGAATATGTTCCTATTACAATAAAAATCCAAGCATCTTATAATTATCAAAACCTATTACGGAAGTTAGTTCAATGCAACGCTTCCGCGAGAAAAATTCGCCCACATATAGTTTGTGTAAGTAACCGTGGCAGCGGCTCGCTTTATTAAGAATCTTGGCCTAGATGAGACACGATTGACATCTGCAAATTCTAAGAACTGCAGTGACATTGATAGTCGACCTCGTGAATCATGGAGAAATCACACACATAGGAAATGCTACGTAATCGGAATTGACCTTAGAAAAACCAAATAAAAAGGGGCTGTGTCAAAGCACAATCATGAGACAGCTTCTAGCAGTTTGATCGTAAAGATTGCTAGTGCCCGTCTTGTGGAGTACATCTCCATAAGTTCGTGGGCGTGATCGACATTTTTACAGAATGTCTTAGTGTGTGTGGCTGTTCTCCAAAAAGTCAGTTCGTCTCTGTAACTAGTGCTATGGATAATTCATCCCCTTTCTTATTTAGTGCAACTTATTTCCTGCTTGATTATGGAATTAACGAATTATGGATAATATCTTTTGTATACTGTGTTAAACAGGAGTTGAGCTTATCCTTGTTGGTGTAAAATTATTACACCTTCTTTTTAAACACTTATTTTTAAACGCATTTTAATCGCGAAAAGATAACAATATCATTAAATTTGATAAGCTTTGCAACTTTTCAAGTAAAACTCCTTATATTCGTATCCATATTTTAACACCGACTAGGAGGATAACAATTTATCCTAAAAATTTTTGTATGTAGGTATGCGTTTTCCAAACTGTCACAGACAAATCTTTCTGTCTTATTGAAAGCAACAGATTTAAATATGAATCAGTGACCATCAATTAGTGCAGCATTCTCTCAAATGAATCTATGTATGAAAACTGCCCGTGTATGTAATAACCAAAGAATGTTTAAATTGTTTTCTTCCTTACGCAGGCATGCGGTTAAACACAAGAAATTAAGGACGCTCCTTAATTAACAAACGAAATTAGGAAAACTTTCTAAACGGACAGGCTAAGCCGACGACGCACAGGAATGCGGCAATAAAATCATTACCGGCCGGCTTCTTGCGGCATTGTTGATCGACGACGTCGACGGAGATCCACCGCAATAAAACCGTACAACAAATCCACAATGGCTTTACGGTACGCATTGTCCCAGTTTCACCCACTCCCGAACAGAAGAAAAGAAAGCAGAGCAAATTAAGTTGGCTTGAGTGACAAAAGACGGTCACCGCAGATGATATACGGCGTCGTAAATCAAGGTATTGTGGTGAGCGCGTTATGAGGTTCGGTAAAAAATTATCTCGAGATTGGATTGGTGACGTCCTAGGGGTCAACGTACAACATACAAGATTTAAAAATAAAACTCAAATAACTCAAAGAGAAACAAAGAAGAAAAAAGGGCATTGAAATGGTTGAATTTAATTATTCTGGCATTTTTATGTGGGTTGATAATAAATAGTGAACTCCAAAGCTTCCGTTGGCCTACTTTAAGATTTATTGCCCCCCCTGTATATAATGAAGTAGCGCACAGTAGTGGTCACTCTATGGCTTTACTCTGATTGTGTAGTACATTGCCTTACTATTAGTTACGGTAGGCTTCCCCGCAGCTTGCAAAACGATTAGAAATTTGTTTCCTGGAAGGGAATTTAAATAAGTTTCACTGAAAGCGGAGAGATGGCGCGATTATTACTTTTTTTAGTTTATTATTTGTCGCTGTGGTGTTCAATAATTCAAATTCTCCAAAAATATTCAAAATGCTTTACAGTTGAATTGGAAATTAAGACAAATCAAAAGAATTTAAAAAGAATGATTATTAAAAAACAATAAAAACTCGTACATTTACTTTTTAATGTTTAATATCACCATGAGATTCAAATTATTATTGAAGTCATCAATTGTAAAGCACTAATTAATTTATTGAAATCACTTGAAACTTTCCCCTTTCTTTCTGCAATGCATATTTAGATGTCTTGATCTTGTTATCATCATTTACAGTTGGTTCTTGTCCGATGAACTTTGTATCACAAAATCTTTTAAGCGCACTATACACTTAACGTTTCGCAGTCGTTCGACAGCTTCGTCATAAGTGAAAAATATGTTGTCAAAATAAACAAGGTTGTCAACGGAAACTGAAAAAGTAACTTGATTTTTTTTTCTATTTTTATTTTTTAATCTAAAAATAATTTGAACATTATAAATGTTAAAAAATTGACAGATCTATATTCTATTTAAGAAATCGAGAAAACTACAAAATGTATCGTTTAAATTTGCAAAATCAGTACGTTTGTTAATAGAATTCGACGACATTTTTATTTTACACATTTCTATAAAACGTCTTTTGAAAATTTCCTTAGATGTTGTTTCTTTGTTTACTAACATACCAAAAGAGTTAGCTTTAAAAAGCATTAATGATAGGTGGATAGAAATTAAAGATTTTACAGACATTTCCAAAGAAAATTTTTTAGAAATTGTTACTTTATGTTTTGAAACATCTTATTTCGCTTTCAATGATAAATTTTATAAACAGATTTTCGGTACAGCAATGGGTTCTCCTTTATCGCCTGCTTTAGCTGAAATTGTCATGCAGGAACTAGAAAAAAGTGTCATTAACTCATTACCTTTCAATTTAACTTTATATTTTCGTTACGTCGATGATATTTTATTGATTTTGCCTTCAGATAAAGTAGACTTTGTTTTAAGTAGATTTAACTCTTTTCATAATAGATTACAATTTACAGTAGAAAAAGAAATTAACAATTCACTAAGTTTTCTAGATGTAAATATCATCAGACGTAATAACAAATTAATAACAAATTGGTTTCATAAACCTACGTGGTCAGGTAGATATATTAATTTTCATTCGTATACTTCTAAAAACTATAAAATTGCAACAATTATTTCTTTAAGAGATCGAGCTGTTTTACTTTCAGATAAACTTTTCATTTATGATAATTTAAATTTAATAAAAAAGACTCTTGTTCAAAATTCTTATCCAATACATCTTATAGAATCAGTAATAAAAAATCGTGTTAAATATTTACAAAATTCAAAAATCCACAATAACAATAACCAAACTTCAAACAAAAAATACATATCATTACCTTATACTGAACCACTATATGACACATTTAAACACATATTCAAAAAACACAATTTAATTTTAGCTAGCAAATCTGTAAATAATTTAAATAGTATTTTCTCAAATTTAAAAACCAAAACACCAAAACTAAAACAACCTAACGTAGTTTATGAAATTAAATGTTTAAATTGTAATTCATGTTATATTGGAGAAACAAGCCAAAATTTAAAAAAACATCTAGACCAACATAAATATCATATCCAAAAAAATAATCAAAATCATTCAATGCTTGTAGAACATTCATTAGAAAATGACCATAATTTTGATTTTGAAAATACTAATATTTTATATTACGAGTCTAATATTTTCAAAAGACGTTTTATAGAAATGTGTAAAATAAAAATGTCGTCGAATTCTATTAACAAACGTACTGATTTTGCAAATTTAAACGATACATTTTGTAGTTTTCTCGATTCCTTAAATAGAATATAGATCTGTCAATTTTTTAACATTTATAATGTTCAAATTATTTTTAGATTAAAAAATAAAAATAGAAAAAAAAATCAAGTTACTTTTTCAGTTTCCGTTGACAACCTTGTTTATTTTGACAACATATTTTTCACTTCTGACGAAGTTGTCGAACGACTGCGAAACGTTAAGTGCATAGTGCGCGATATAGTGTCCGCTTAAAAGATTTTGTGATACTTCTTATCATCCTTTTCATTTTTATTGAGTCTCAACTTCCACAGGATGCAAAAGTTGCTAGATTTGTGCAGCAGCAAATAGTCAGGTCTACCAGATGATAGAGGCTTGCCGTCCACTTTGAGATGTGAATCGACAGTAAAATCAAAAGAACTTGATTTATCCATAATGCTATACAGCGCACACACAATCATTTACATGACCGGGATTCTTGGATTTAAGCCTTTTCAAATTGTCGTTTAATTTTCTATGAACGGCCAACATTTGTTTCTGCAAAGTCTTTTCATCTTCATGTTTGGAGAGCTTATTTATCACTTAAGCGCATGATATTATATCAAGATCCCACTTTCTAACAACTTCAAATAGCATTTTGGGAAAATGCAGCTCGAATTTCTGGATTTGGTATTTTGAACTTGCCTTCGCACTCTATATATCTCACGTAACCCTGATACATTAGGAAATTGAAAGCAACCGTGCAATCGGCCTTTTTTCTCTTTTATTAATCAACTCTTGTAATTCCAAAAGATCCCTTACGGATACTTTATCGAGACGTTCGAAAGTAATTGCTTTCCCATACATCAGCTTCAGAACATCTTTTGCAACGACTGCACTGCGGAATATATTGCTTAGTATATCTAATTCCAAAAGTTGTCTGGATCTCCACTCTCCAAGTACTGCAGAAGAGACAACAGACAGAAAATGCGTGTGCCTTTCTTATCAAGATATCCATTGTAACGTGACTCTAAGTCAAGCATGATCTTGTCTACATCCAGCTCATACTGACCGTTGAGAAATTTCTCCTATCCTTTAAATTTCACCAACTGATCATCCTGTACCAACTTTTCAACAAGACTCCTCACCTCCCCTTCTGTTGCACCATAAAATGGAACAAAGTCTTTGTCAGTTGGCAAAATAGAATTTCCTTCCAAAAATTATTGAAATTATTCATATGAGGAGAATAACCAATGCCCCACAAACATGCATGTGATCCCTTTTTGTGATATAGCAGATGGATGATGTAACAACTCTGGATATCTCTTCAAGTTGCTTAATTTGTTGGTCAACCTCCCCCTTGACATTTCCAAGTGCACAGGTGTTGACTGCATCGAATTCATCCACCAGAACATAAACTTTTGTCCGATCAAAATAGTTATACAAACATTCGGCAAAATTTTGCAAGGAGCCAGCCAAATCTTGCTTCTGAATCACCTGCACACAATTTCTGACTAGTTTTCAAGTATACAGTCTGTGGCATTTAACCGGGTTTCTTCATTTACGCCGTTCCTATTGTCAATATGAAAAAATGTTTTATACAAAAGTATCATCCCTTCAAGCTCCGCATAATTTAAAATTATTTTC
This sequence comes from Dorcus hopei, assembly GCA_033060865.1. Taxonomy (NCBI): domain Eukaryota; kingdom Metazoa; phylum Arthropoda; class Insecta; order Coleoptera; family Lucanidae; genus Dorcus; species Dorcus hopei. The sequence continues at coordinate 48,180,529 of CM065421.1, read as the reverse complement.
GAATATACAGGATGTCCCAGTTTGGCTGTACGATGTGTTACTTCGTTATTTTAAATGGAACACCCTATATTTTATAACGAATTTGAGCTTGTCAGGTTATTTTAGGGTAAGTTTGATAAGGGTTCCCTATACCTAAGTCCCATAGATTTTAAGATATTAGGCTTTGTTTACGGTTTTTGGAAAATACGGATATAACTTCGATAAGTAATACCTCAATAAGGAAGAATATTAGAAAGCAGATATTGTGGTGCTGTTGCGAGTGGAAGGTATCTACCGCAGTAACAAAATATATTTTTCATTAAACAAGGATTCAGTAAAACTATTTCCATTTCGACAACAGTTGAAAGGCAATAACTTTTGTTTTTTAAATGGAACGGTGTCATTTTTATATCGTTGTTAAATGCTCCATAAAAGTATCTTTCAATAAGCTACACACTTCCTTATACCAATTACTGACGGTTCAGGATGTATTTAATGTTATTTCATAATTTCTGCATTTTAACATATTAATTAAAATCAGGAGTGAGTATTTACTCAAACTTTGAATAAATTGTCAATTTTCTAAGTTTATTAAACTCTGTTATATTAAATTCAGACATTTTGAACACACATTGTAAAATTACAAGACATCTTAGAATTATTTTGTTGTTCCTACAGTTTTCAAAAGTTTCGAATTTTGGGAGACCAGTGTTTAATTTTGTTAGTTCTTGTTGTATTATTCAAATATGATTAATAAATATTTCGTCAATAATATTTAGAGCGCACTTTATTATTTGACATAAACAAAAAGTTAAACTGAAGTACAAGAAGTCTTAGGGCTAATTGTATCAAACGTAGTTGACCACACAATCAAGTTAATCGTGTGATTAAGCAATATCACTTGAGGAAACTTAACAATACTTAAAAATACCGATCAAAATTATTTCTCTCGTTACTGTTTAACCTATCACAAGCCTTAACAATGGAATTAAATAATCATGTATTTAACAATATTTTATACGACCAGGACTTAAAATCTTAGCAAATTGACATTTATTTCAAACCAAGTGTTATGTTTGAATAAATACTCACTCCTGCTTTTAACTAAAATGTTAAAATGTAGAAATTATGGAATAATGTTAAATATCTCCTGAACCGTCAGTAATTGGTATAGGGAAGTGTATAGTTAATTGAAAGATACTTTTATGGAGCATCTAACAACGATATAAAAATGACACCGTTCCATTTAAGAAACAAAAGATATTGCCTTTCAACTGTCGAAATGGAAATAGTTTTACTGAATCCTTGTTTAATGAAAAGTGAATTTTGTTACCGCGGTAGATACCTTCCACTTAGCTCGCAACAGCACCACAATATCTGTTTTCTAACATTCTTCGTTATTGAGATATTAATTATCAAAGTTATATCCGTATTTTCCAAAAACCGTAAACAAAGCCTAATATCTTAAAAACTATGGGACTTGGATATAGGGAACCCTTATCAAACTTACCCTAAAATAACTTGACAAGCTCAAATTCGTTATAAAATATAGGGTGTTCCATTTAAAATAACGAAGTAACACATCGTACAGCCAAACTGGGACATCCTGTATATTCGAAAATAATTTTAAATTATGCGGAGCTTGAAAATATGATACTTTTGTATAAAACATTTTTCCATATTTTCATTCGAAAAGGCGTAAATGAAGAAACCCGGTTAAATGCCACACACTATATATTATAAGGGATGCTGTCTGTAAGCATTACGAAAGGCCTTTTGAAAATTATTCTTGGCATATTCTACGTTATGTATTCCTGATGTGAAGGAGGTAGGCTTTTAAACGTCAAAAACTGATTAATAAAACGAAAGAAAAACGCAAGAGATCAATAAATTACCAAGAAGTTCATTATAGAAAAAGAAACGAAAGCCAAATAAAACAATCAACAACGAAATAACGAGGAATAATATGAATGAAAATCGAAAGAAAACTGATGGTCCTTTTCCTTTTAATTTTAATCAGAATAATAATAACAAATAATAATCTAATAACAAAACTTGACATTAATTGAAAATGGCGTTCCGGATATAACTCCTTTCCTATTTTTAGGTAAGTGGCGCCAGTGGAGAAACTCTTGAATTAATAAATTGCGCAGGCCGGATAAAACACACTATTTCGTGAGATCTAATAGGTCGTGGCTATAGCAAAAGAAATGTAACACCTATTACTGAAGTGAAAATAATTTCTACAAAATCGATTTTTTTTATTTATTTTACAAATATCTACAGGGGTCACACTAAATGTTCTAGCGGGCCACTCTATGGCCCGCGGGTCATGGCCATCACTAGTTTAGAGTCAAAAATAAATGCAATAAATGACGCTTTTATTTGAAGTTATTTTTTGTGTAAGAAAAAATTATATGCCCAACACAAAAAGAATTTCTTTTCCTCCTTTACCCATTTTAGCAAACTTATTTAGCGAAAGATTATTTTGGAACAAAATTGTTAAAGATACATAAAATGATACACGTGAGATATACTCTGCGATCCACAATTATTTAGATAAAGGGAGGCAATGTAAAATAAAATCAGGGACTTAGCCTGATTCGAAACTTTTAGTTTGACATTTGCTTTCTGACTCCTGTCAAATTTTTTAGTTGTTTAGACGCTTTATTTTTTCCAATTTAACGTTGACTTCTTTTATTTACTTATTTGACCTGTTGTTAACTTTTAAGATATTTTTCAACGTAGTCGTAGAAGCTTTTAATACTCAAGCCGTATAAGTTAAAACTGCTCGCATTTTCATGGATCGCCTACAATATGCTGTAATAAGCATTGTTCGTATGCGATCGGATTAGCACTTGCTGTCCTTAGAAGCAGTTCGCATACGGTATATGTGGACATAAATTATGACATTTTTCTTGTTTTTGACCTAAGAAACTAATAGAATATACTGTAAAATTCCTTATTTTATGTTAGGTTAGAATAATTAATTGTATCTATTTATTAATATTAAACTCTAAAACTGTGTACAGGGTGGATCAATTTCGATGTCTCTTATGGGCATCTCTGTAACTATAAGAGATAGAAAAGAACTAGTGGCCAAGTCTCGATCTCTTTTTTAGAGGTAAAATCAATAGACTAAACAAAAATTGGCTGATTTCTTTTGTTTTCGAGTTACAAGCAAAAATTGACATTTTCGACTTTTCGTCAATCGCGCATATCTCGTTTATTTTTACAGATATTAAAAAACTGTTTTGACATTCTTAGGACACTTTTTTGAACACAATTCAGTGGTGTAGTTGGTTTCTTGATATTTAATTAAATTATCGAGTTATAACATAAAGTTATAATTTTTTAAATGGAAATCATAGTAGCCAATGCCATCATTAAATAGAGATTTTTTTTCTGTTTTCAAAGATATATACTTTGTAGGGTTTATTTCTTACAATTAATAGAAAAAAACGCCTTTTTCAATTCTTGGGTGCATTATATTCTTAGTAGGCTGGTTTCAACAAAGGTCGACAATTTTTTCGTTTGTTTTTATTAAATATCAACTCTTGTTCAAATATTTTGACAGTTGCAGCCGCGTAAAGAGAGGGAAAGATAGAACGAGCATCCTCTAAGAGTCACAAAGATTACAACAATACCATTACGGCGTGGTTTGGGTCAAATTCGAAATGTAACTTCATTTAATTTTTAAGTTTAAAACGCATTTTTTCGATTAAATATGCATTAAATAGAGATTTTTTTTCTGTTTTCAAAAATATATACTTTGTTGGGTTTATTTGTTACAATTAATAGAATAAAACGCCTTTTTTATTATTCTTGGGTGCATTCTATTCTTAGTAGGCTGGTTTCAACAAAGACCGACAATTATCTTCTTTTTTTTTGTTAAATATCAACTCTTGTTCAAATATTTTGACCGCATAAAGAGAGAGAAAGATAGAACGAGTATCCTATAAGAGTCACAAAGATTACAACAATACCGATACCATGTGGTTTGGATCAAATTGGAAATTATGATATTTAAGTTTAAAACGCATTTTCCGATCAAATATGCATTTCATGGGATAATGAACTAAATGATATGTATAAATTAAAAACATCTTAAAAATAAGAAACTATTGCAGAAAAAGTTAAAGAATATTGAAGTGTAAGTAGATAATAAACACAACTTTTGATATATCACAATAAATAACTTAAAATCCAGAAAATAATATCAAAATAAAATCACAATTTAAACACTGCCGCGCTAAAATACGCAGCTAACTCGTATTGTAACCCAACCCAGCTCTATCAGCGCTAGCTTTCTATCTCTTATGTTCATCGCAATACCTCTCACTTTTGTGCTACCCAATCATCAAATCTTTGTTAATATTTAATAAAAACAAAAGAAAATTGTCGGCTTTTGTTGAAACTAACCTACTAAGAAAAGAATGCACCAAAAATAATATAAAAGGCGTTTTATTCTATTAACTGTAAGAAATAAACCCAACAAAGTATATATTTTTGAAAACAGAAAAAAAATCTCTATTTAATGATGACATTGCCTACTATGATTTCCATTAAAAAAAATATAACTTTGTGCTATAACTCGAAAATTTAATTAAATATCAAAAAACCAACTGGACCACTGAATTGTATTCCAAAAAGTATCCCAATAATGTCGAAACAGTTTTTTAATATCTGCAAAAATAAACGAGATATGACTGATTGACAAAAAGTCGAAAATCTCAATTTTGGCTTATAACTCGAAAATAAAAGAAGATAGCCAATTTTTGTTTACACTATTGACTTTATCTCTAAAAAAAAGATCGAGATTTCGCCACTCGTTTTTTTCTATCTCTTATAGTTACAGAGATGTCCATAAGAGACATCGAAATTGATCCACCCTGTACAATACCTTCGTAGCAAGAATTGTTTGTGTTTAACGATTGATTAAATTTAACGAAGCTTTATGAAATCGACCATTATAGTTTCATAATTAATGAGTGTATTTACGTAATCAGAATAACGACATTGGGGCTGGTCGCGGGACCTGAACCAGCGACATATCAAACCTAACAAATAAACCAAGTTTATAATAAAAATCGGATCGCGTCCTCGCTCTATGATGTTCCTGCTCAAATAAATAGTGTGAAATATTGACATATAAATTTAATTAAAACGGGATAGTTTTCTAATAACACATCTCTTGGTTAATTGCGCCTTCGGCCTATAATGACTAATATGTGGAAACATAAATTGAAACCGAAATAGAACTTAACGTAAACAATAATCGAAAATTAACTTGTATGGTCGAAGATATCCATTGAAATGAAAATTTAAATATCTAAATAAATTGATTTAATAACTACGATGGCCTAACTAAGCATTAAGCACGCACTGCACTGGCGAGTTTTTGGGTTCACAACAGTGCCACGCGGGGAAGTTTTACTCCAGCAATGTTTATCGCAGAAGATGTCGTTGCTAAACATCACAACGTGCTGGCAAATCTTCCCAATAAAGGTCAAATCCATCTCTATAAAAAGAAGTCGTTAGAATAAGTTTACTTAAAATGTATGTAATTTCATTTCCATAATCAGGGGAAAAAGGTTTAATTTATTTCAGCTTTTAATTTTTGGATTGAAGTTGTTTTAAGAATTTACATTTCTTTTAAATTTAGCTTATTCAATTTTTTGCGAGTCAAATATGATAAAAAAGGAAGTCCAGAAAATGTCATATTTCAATCCATATTCAAACCTTAAGACTGAAACATATAAGTTTGTTTAGAAAGGGATCAGTGAAAATAAGTAAGAACATTTATAACTGTTTACTAATTAATAACTGAAACTAAGAGACTAATAAATATTTACTTTGAAATTTGTTTTTAGGTTTATTTAATCATTGACAACTTGACAAATTCTGCCTTGAACAGTTTAAAGGATTTATCCTGACCGGCGACTGCATTTGCTAAATTTGTTTAAGCTTTAATGAAATTATTAATTGAAGATATCTTAATAAATTCTGCGTTGAATTCCTCACTGTATCTGTTACACTTGTTTAGATTTACTTGTTTATTTAATTCCCTTAAACAACGAACCAGATTGTACAATTTTTCATCGGATATGGAGGCTATGGTCGTTTATCTGTTGATTAGTTTATATAATTCTGAAAAATAAATTTAAATTTGTTAGATTAATATTTGTCAATCAAACTTACCCACTTTAAATAATTTCGATTGGAAATTAAAACGTGAGGTCTGTTCGTACAGGATTTCTGACTAGTTTGAAACTGTCAAATATATTCGCCCATCGAATTAATCACCGCTTTCAAGAGCTGCATATAATGTGAAACTTAGATCGGCGCATGCTTCTGACAGTTTCGGACTAGTCAGAAGCTGCTGTACGAACAAACCTGTGATATACTCGTAATCTGTTGTAATGTAATGTAAAATTCCACTAATGTTATATTATTCCATAGAATTGATGCATTTTATAAAAAAATATTAAATCATATACCATAAAGCATAGCTTTTGTTGCCAGGGCCGGCCTTCTAAATGCCGGGCCCGGGTACAGTAAGAATTGTGGGGCCCTTTTTTAAGACAGTGTGAAGGTGTAAGAAACCGGAATTCTGCACAAAAATTAATTATTTCAAAATTAAAAAAATAAATGTTGCGATAATAAAATTTAAACTTATGAGTCTGAATTAGAACAAAGCGATCAGGTTAAAACAAAACATGTAATTGAGCATGTAACAATCAGTCCCAGTGGTTAGAGTAGACAAACAATTCGAAGAATATACTACGAGCTGCAAACTTTGAGAAACATGATGGTATCCGCAAATGGACATAGGTGTGGGCGTACTAAGAAAAAAACAAACGGAATAGAAAAATGACATGCCCTTTACGTAGGGATAAATCGATACCGTCAAAGTATCGATACTTTTGCTCATTGCTTGTATCGAAAGATAATATCGATAATTACTCAGTATCGAACCGAAAGTATCGATACTTACTCGTACCGAATCAGTAGAATATGTTGATGGCTTCCGCGGCCGTTGTCCATCTTCCGTTGAACTTGTCACCAAAGTTTAAATTTAAATTTACTTCGCTCTACTTACCACGGTTCAAGATGACAAGCTTCTGCCGATTCTACGATCAGCTGAGCCCCAGCTAGCAACAGTGAAGAAAGGGGCGGGTTAACTTATAAAGGGCGTCAGAAGACAATTGATCAACTAAACGTAATTCGATCGGCCGACGTCTCCAATGGGCCAGATCGTGCAGAAAAAGAAACACTAATAATCAGAGGCGAAGCTACTCACTGGTGTGCGTGAAAGTAGAAAATTAAAATCGTAGCTAAAGTTAACACAATTTATTACACACTTCAATAAACACTTTACACTATTAATAAACAATTACAATTGGCTGCTTACTTTAGGCTTAAATTAACTACGGTAGGCACAGCGCAATTCGTACGTCGAAATTCGTACTCGCGGTTTATTTCTCACGAGCTAGGAGTAAAATTTAACAACCGATCGGTCCGTAAAATGTCAGGTTAAAGTGGAAACCTAACCTTGAAACTGCGAGTCCAGACGTACGTCAAAATTAGCGGTGCTAACCGAAGCGCAGAGGCCGGTGGGGAGTTGCAACGCCCTCTATCAACCGCAGGAAGCGTCGACAAACTAGTCTGAACTGGACCCGCTCAGATCGTCAAAATGGCTGATCAGGTTTTCTCGATCGGGTCTCGATACTACTATGGGCAGGAGCGCCCCCGGAGAACTGGGCCAAAAGGTCTGGTCTAATAGCCTGCGCCCAAATAGAAAAGCCTACATAGAAGAAATGATTTTTCGTTAGCGGCCATGTTGGCCTATTTGTCGGCATGCGTCGTCATATTTTACCTGAGAGAACTGGGGCCTCAGGCTTGGTAAGGAGATTAAAAACTGTCTCCAATCGATGTTCGGCGGTGTCAATTGACATTCCAGCAGTGGCGGCTCGTCAGGGTGGGCACTGCCCACCCTGTTAAAGTTTATCAATGCAATTTAATCTTTAAAATAATTTTGATATATTTTTTTAAATTTCTTTTTCATCTATTTGTATTCTTTAAATTTATAAATTCAGAACATTATTGTAATGCATAATTAAAAATATGCATGCTAGATTCTAGAACTTTGTATAATTCCGTACGCTCGGTAATACGTTAAATTGCGATGCGGTGCAGCTCCTTGCACTATACATGAGTAGAGTGGGCTCGTCCTCTCCATCACTGTAAGTGCAGACATACGCTGTCCTTTCACTTAATGTGATAAACTGAAAAGATCGCTACACGTAGGTTGTTACGTTACCCTCTTTTTCCCGATGGGCCAGTCCACGGCCACGTGACTACTCGAGATCGGAATGCTGTATAGAGTGGGATATTAAGATTAATTTGCCAAATTTTGTATTTTATTTTGAATCTTCTGTCCATTCTGTTTAATTAATACCTAATAAATGTTACATAATATTCAACATTCGCCTGAAAGATTTATATTATACATTGTAATGCATAACTAAAAACAAAAAGAATAATAACTGGTCTGAAATTATATTAAAGATAGATCGCGGGAGGCGGGAGGGCAAGCCCGTCCTACAATTCGTCTGTGTTCGGTTGTTCACGAGCACCATCCGAGTTAAAACCGTTAATGTCAACTCTTTATTATTAATTTAACTAAGGTGACAGATTTCGATATTAATGTTTTAAAATGGCAGATTTATCAATTAAAAATTTATGTTAGTTCTTATTGTCAGAATTTATTTCAGTTACTGTTTTGCATTTTATTTAATTATTCTGAGAATTTATTTAAGTTATTGTTTTAAATTCTATTTAGTTATTGTTTTGAGAATTTATTTCAGTTACTGTTTACTACAGTTTTAAATTTTATCATTTCAGAATTTATTTTGGTAATTTTTAGAATATAGTTTTGTTTTCTTTTTTAATGTGTGAAAAATTGGAGACATACTGAGATAATGACATATCATATCATAACGATAATACTTGTTCATCAACTTGTTAAAATAACTTCTAACAAGGAACATTTAAAAAAATATAAATCAGAGGAGTGTCTTTATAAAAGGCCCTTTAATTTTTCAAATGTTACCCAGTGCCCACCCTCTGCATATCTTGAAGAGCCGCCACTGCATTCCAGCAAAGCCGCAATTGATTTACTTCTCCAAACGGGCAAGAAATCCGTTAGATTTAATACACAGGGAAAACACGTCACACTGGCACAACGATCCGAACAAGAAAGGACGCGACAAGATTGAAGATTGAGAAGGTCGCTTCGACGCGCGGGGATTACCGACGATAACCAATGTCAGGCGACCTGAGAGTCACATGGTGCCTTCATAGCCTATGAAAGTTCTGCGATCATCGCACGCAGGTTTCCCCCATAGCGATGTAGAGGAAGGGCAACAGGGTCGCCAACTATGTTAAAACACAGTTGAATGCTGTTATATCGCCACGATATTTTAGCGCGAGATTTGAATGTAACAACTTATTCGTTGAAAAGCATAATTATTGAAATACCTAAAAATTACGGACAGGAAACGTCGACTGCATTTTTAGCAATTTCATATCCGCAGTTATCAGGTATTTCAATATACTGTGAATTTTTTTTATACAAAACATTGTTGTTCAAGTTGATAGAAAGGTTTTGATATTTTAAGCAAACCACAAACAAACCACTGAACGATATTTCTAATGGCTAATTCCAATTACAGTTACACTTATTACACTTATTATATTCTGATCTCCTTTTACCTTCTTTCGTATTATAATACGAGATACAGACATTTTATTCGATTAGTGTAACCAAGTGTAATGATTGGAATTCGTCACTATCACATTTTTTGATGTTTATGAATCACCATGGGCAAATCACACTTTCTCAATTTAGTCACTTGAACACATGCTCGTATTTGTAAAGGTTAAAGTGATTTTAAATTTAAAGTTGTGATTTTGAAAATTATAAAAAATCAATTATTAAAACTGTTACTTAAATATTACTTTTTTTCGTTTATTTTGAACATAATCTTCAAATATTGGGAATTCCTCATGGCATACCTGTTTTTGTATATAAAAAAAAAAAATTTTTTTCTTTGGACTTTGGAATTTGACTATTACGGGTGATGTCATTTTACCCCTCTTAGAGACGCCAGAGATATTATATAAATAATGCGATCCGTGTTTAAATCTCGTCGCGATCTTTCTACACTTCGGTTTCTTGATAAATAAATAAATTTTTCCTTAGTTTGATTTATATTCGGTAGGAAAGATAAAATGCTTTCTGCCAGTGTTGTCTTTTTATTTGGTTTTAATAAGTTTAAGTCAGTCGTAGACGAAACGTCCTCGAAATTAAAACTGAAGTCTTCCAAATTGTGGTTTATTGGATGAATTCAGATTCAACGTTCGATAAGCCGAAAAGCAATTCGTTTCCCTAGAGAAACATCAGAAACTAACAAAAACTTTAAATGTATAGAATATCATTTCTTCTCTCCTCGAATTATTTTGACTGTATTGTGCGTATTTTTATTATTGTACTTTTCTCACTTTCGTCGTGGTATCTAGAAAAGAAGAGGAGTCCTTATGAAATTCATTATACTAAAAGTATAGGTTTCTTTAATCTACTTTTTTTAATCATTTATTTTCAATTCCGTCCGGTCGTTACAATGGTATAATGGGGGTATCCCCCTTATGGCCGACCCGTTTTGTTGCATTTATAAATAAATTTCATTTCGCATTTTCCGTATTACAATCAGATCAACTGTCAAAAACATAATTAATTTTGTGAAATTAAGAATAGTAAATTAACGTTATACTAAAAATTGTTTCAGTTACCTGTGACAACAAAGAAAAGTACAATTTTTTTTATTTTCAGCATTTATACTGTGACATTGCTGAACTTGCATTCCAATTTCTTTATCAGTGGCAACCCTGAGATACCTAATTATTTGAAAATATAATTTGTTTCAAGAAAAAAAGTTTTATGTAAAATTTTGTAATTTTGTATATGTATATGTATCTTTATTATTATTTGTTACACATTTTTATACAAATACAAAAAAATATATTGCCTGTATTATTTATTGTTCTGCCTCTGTTGTAAAACTTTTGTAATGCCTTTAAATATGATCGGCTCTGACACGAACATAATTTCAAATACTTAATCCGACACACTTAAACCATATTTACAACAGTATTGACAGGTGTGGTTCAAGGGTCCGCCTGCCGAGCTATTATCGTCATCCTTCCGGGAAAATCAAATGGATTATGAGCCAGCAACAACACGTCGCCGCCCCAATAAAACAGAACTGAACGAAAGCTTGTGACTAAATAGAGCTTTAAATGAAGAAACTTATGAACTGTTTAAATAACAATTAAATTATTTTTGGAAACATCATCAATTTACAAAAACTTGATTAAGGAATCAAACCGAAGAAACGAAGTAAAGAAAATCTATTGATCAAAAAGCAAGGGAAGTGTAACGCATAATATTGGGCCGTAAACAGATGCCGAAATATTTATGACGGACATAAATCGTTATCACCATAAGTTAATTGTTGATTTTGATACTAAGAACAAAATGTTTATGAAAAATATGACCCGTGGCGTATCAACTCTTAAAGAATACGTGAAACCATAATTTGACAATATGCCATGGATAAAACCATAAAAAAATTGCGAATGAATTTAACTTATCGAAATTGACAATTGGCGATATAATAAAAAAAAAAAGTATGGACACACTTTGAAACATTGATATTCGTAGCAAAAGTCCTGGAAAACCAAGCACTGTAACAAAGACAACGAAGAATTCTCACTAAATTTTGCAAATTTTTATTGTTAAAAAGGCGAAATAAAAACTACTGCTTACCGAAGCAAAAAAGAAAAAACGTCTGGACTGGGCAAAAGTCTAAAGTTACATGGATCGAAGAAATGTGAAGCCAAATAATTTTTAGCGATGAACTAGGTTTTGATGTCTGTATTGATGATTGTCGGAAAAGAGTGATCGGAACAAAATTCGGGGCTTTCTATAAAAATTGTTTTAACGAACCATAAAATCCCACAAGGGGTTATGATTTGGGGACGCATTTGGGCATGCTCAGTTTCCAGCTCTTTTCGTCTGTGTTCGGGAACACTAGCTGGATTTGCCTTCCTTGTGCTTCCGGACTCAGACATCCTCCTCTAGGTTGTTCCAGCACTTTGCCTTTTCATGTCTAATGGCTTTCTTTAGCTTCAATTTAGCTTTCTTATACCAATCCCATGCGGATGCCCGCTCCTCGTCCGCCGATCGCTGCAGGCGGGTGACCTTTCTCCGCAAAGCCACGCAGGCCCTTCTATCGCAGAGTCCGGTAAGAATTCTGACGAGTTCCACTGGGCTTCGTCTTTTATTGCTGTTCATTCTTCTGAAATCTTCAGCGATTGCCTCTAATTTGGGGGTGTTAACTCGCCATCCTGTGGAGGTCCTTTTGTTTCCGGATTCACTCTTCCTGCCCTGCGTAATTTCGTACATAAGTATCCTGTGGTCTGGTAAGAACTCTGACGAGTTCCACTGGGCTTCATCTCTTATTGCTGTTCATTCTTCTGACATCTTCAGCGATTGCCTCTAATTTGGGGGTGTTAACTCGCCATCCTGTGGAGGTCCTTTTGTTTCCGGATTCACTCTTCCTGCCCTGCGTAATTTCGTACATAAGTATCCTGATGCTTTCCAATTCCTCGGCCACTTTCCACTTCACGATACGGCCTTCCATCCCGGGCGAAGCCAAGGTCATATCAATGTGTGACCTTCCTCTGGAACTCACGAAGGTGGGGGTATTTACCGTATTTATAATTACGAGGTCGTTACACTCTTCCAAGATTCTGCCCTGATCGTTGGCGACCTCATTCTGGACGGAGAGCATCCTTGCTCCCTGCCCGAACTCCTAATCCGGTCCTCCAGGATGGCGAGATAATCTTTGAATTCCTCGTTGGGTCTGTTGGGTGAAAAATAACAGTTAATAACGACACAAGAATAAATATCAATACAAATATACCCTGCCCCCCTATCACAGATGTTGAAGCCTTCGTTCAACAAAACGAGGGTACCTATCACAGATTTTATCACAGTCAAGATTTCTCACTCTTCTGCGACTGGATTCCTGACCGAGCAGTATGTCGATCTTTAATTCAAATCTCTTTTGCATGAGGAGATCTAAGGCTTCTGGATGCCTATCGGTGTTTAGCTGAAGAACCCTTGTTACGTTCCGATTACACCAGTAACCGTAATAGTACAACAATATCTATTAACTCTCTTTCTTGGATGGCATTCAGTTTGGGTGATAGAGAGTACCCAGGATAACCCAGTGAAGACGGGCGTAGGCTTGTCAGGGAGTTGTCCGCAATTAACTAATACAGTCAAAGCTCCGTAACTCGAACTCCCATAACTCGAATTTTTCTATAACTCGAAGTTGCTTGCTGTCCCCTGCACTTGCCTAGCGTTTCGCATTGATTTTTCCGAATTTTGACGAATGAAGGACTCACAAAGCTCTCTAACTCGAATTTTCACAAGAAATCCCCACCTTTTCATCATCAATTTACAACGTTTCCAGCGACACTGCTTCTGGAAATACCCTACTTCGGATCTGAGACAATAATGCTATGCACTTCAGTTGCGTTTAGTGTTTCGATTAATTTGGTCGTATTGTCTTTAATATACATTTTTTACAATTTTTATAACATAATGCTTAAACGTTAACTTAAAAGTCTTACAGTTCAACAAAAGCTTGAAATAAAAAAAAAGTCGAGAGTGGTATCAAAAATATTGCAAAATTCAAAATACCAGCAAATACATTATCCACGATTATTAAAAACAAAGCATCGACAATACAGTTTTCTCAGAATACAATTAGAAATCCTTGTGTTCTTAAACACAATAAATTCAGAATAGTTTTGAGATTTTAAAACGTTTCTTCACGATGGAAGAAAGTACAACGGATTCTGTGTATTCCTTATTAAATAAAATTCAACATTTTTATGAAACAAATTGTATCAAGAAAGCTTCTCATCGAAATTTAATCACCAGTTACTTTAATCGGCAATAAAATTAATTAAATGGTGATAAATTTTGATGTGTGTATTTACTAATGTTTAAATTATTATGTTTTTTTTTTAACTTCTTAATAAAACATGTAAATAAATACATATCCATGTACATGTATGTATTCATGTCCTTTAACTCGAATATTCTATAACTCGAATTTAATCTCAGGCCCCTGGGTAGTTCGAGTTACGGAGCTTCGACTGTATTATAAAACAGGAAGAAAAAAAAAATATGCATCAGTTTTGGGCGCCACGTAGTTTTAAACTCTAAAATTAAATCACCCAAATCGCAAAACCACGAATACGAAAAAAAAACAGCTATTAACGCATGTAAGTTGGTTTTCATTAGCTTAATGATTAATATATTACTAAAACAACCGATTAAGTATTTGACTGATTAACAAAACACAATCATACTTACGAGACACCAGAATTCTTTATTGCGCATCTCAAAAATGGACAGAACGATTTACAAATCAAAATTGTTTACTCTTACTTTACTCTTACTACACTAAACTTTTCTTTTGTAGCTAAATATTCAATATGCGACTTACTCACACAATCTTCCACCCTTCGTGGTCTTAAATCTAAATAATCACTATCTCTATTTTTATTTTGCAAATTAAATTGCAAATTAAAATGATTCAAAGTGACGGCGACCTTAATACTGTCGCGTTAAAAAATAAAAATAAACGATACATTTCCGATTAAGATTATGATTATTATGATTAAGAGAATGTCTTTCAATTAATTTTATTTTAGTCTAACTCAACTTATTTTAATTATAATTATTTTAAGTCTTTTAACTTTATTTGTACTAAGTTCCTTTAACTTTATTATCAAACTTAATACTTAATAATTCTAAACTTATCTTTACTTATTTTAACTTCACCTATTTAACATACTTGGGGAGGGTCTGGCCCGAGCGGCCAGCCCTTGCTCGTATGCCTGTATTCATAGACAAGTCTTAAGTTCAAGTTAAATCTCAAGTCTCACTTAAAGTAAAAATCCTATTTCTTATGTCCGTATTCATAGTGCTTCCTTGAGGATTTCTTCGATGAGGGACCCCTTAGAATGAAACTGTAGTAAGGCAGTTGCATTACAACGATACCCATTCTAAGGGGTCCATTATTGAAGGAAGCCTCAAGGAAGCACTATGAATACGAACATAAGTTGATTAAGTACAACTTAGTTGTACTTTATGGCAAGGCAGATTCATATATGTCTTAAGTCATACTTAACAAGTTACTTTCAATTGTAGTACTATTTTGTTCTAAATCAACGGTAATGAGTTTTCTTTTGCACTGTATGCAATTTTGATTAATTTTGATTTATGTAATTTTAAAAATGTCAACGATGCCAATACACCAAGTCGTGATATTAATAGACGCCATCGCACCAGTGGCTTTTTGTGTGCAGGTTTGCCGGCGAAGCTTCCCGAAATAGCGCGCTTCAATTCGAATCTGTATAATCTTAACTAGACTGGAAAATAACCGAGAATAACCGATAAGTTGTTTATGAAACAGAACCCAGCAAAAAGTTACACTTTGAACTTAAATGAAACTTGACGTAGGTATAACTTAGGTCGGGACTGTGAATACTGGCGGTAGAGTCACTCGCTTGGCTTTGTCTTTTTTGCGCACTTGACTTCACACACTTTCACTGCTACCTATCGACTATCCACTATTGCCTATTGACTGTTGACTATTCACTGCTGCGGGTTGGGTTCTTATCTTTTATACATTTTTTAAATCTATGTCACAATTGGTTCTTTCGTTCTGGTGGCTGGGGGTTCGGTCCAAAGTACAAAGTTCTAAAGGTGTCAGCATCAATTAACCCTTTCTTAAAACGTTCTAATTGCCTCAATCTTAATTGGCACATGTAAACAACATGCTTACATTCCGCAGAGCTTGCATATAAGTGGAATGCGAGCATGTGTAAAGTGGCTGTCCTACTAATCGTCAATGGGAGCTGATTCTGCATAATTATGATATGTACATAATTGCAATAATTAAGAAACGAATTTAAATTTACTTATTTTCCCAGATAATGAAATCATGGCAATACTACACATTATTTACAAAATCTTCCTAACTTAATCCTTATATATTATTCTACATATATTGATTTACATTTTCTTTTTTTGATGTAAGACCACTCGGTAGTTGATTCCGACATAAAGAGAAAAACAAAAAAATTTCCGCCTGACTTGTACTCCAAGATTTCCTATGTTATGGAGCCCTTCCGGTAACCAGACCTCGTTAATCACTCTACATGGAATTTTCCAGGTCCCCGTCCGTTTATTACCGGATCCAAGGATGGTCTTTATCAAGAAGTGGGATGCGAAAAATAATATTCCGCCAAAACGCAAATCGATGTCCAGATTAGAACGTAAATAAAAGCCTAGATGAGGAGAAAAGAAAAAGAAAATACTACAAAATATTTTGAGAGAAAAAAAAGAATACTGACCTCCCGAGACTGTTAACTGGAGGCTTTTCCAAATTTTCCGAATAAAATAACTAATTCAAGGGTCCCAGTTGCCCTTTAGCAAACTATAACTTCAGATTAAAAAAAGGACCCATATCTCGTCGCAAATTCGTAATCCCTTATATGGAAGGTTTTCCAAATTCCCAAAACAAACAACGCCTTTACAATAAATTCACTTAAAACTACAGCTCATCAGCTAACTCTCTGCCGGTCTGATTCGAAACTTGAACCTCGCCCCGAGTGAAAATAGGTAAAAAGCCACACGCAAAACCAGAGACCGAATGCGTAAACAACCAGCAAAATACCTTAATAGCACATACAGGATGATTCGCAACAAACCCAAACACACTAAAACTAAATTTAAATCTACACGTAACACCCTTATATTCGCAGGAGCCTAAGGGCGGATTGCATTTCAGTGACCATGGGTATTTCGATCATCTGTGCATTTCTATTTTTCATTTTTTTTCGTTTCCGCCTTTCTAGCCAGTTTTTAAGGTAGCCTTAAAGGCAAGGCACGTCCCGTTACCTGTCCTATGCCCTGTGATCTCACAGAGGGGACACACAGCCTCGTTCTTACAGGCCTTGCTAGAATGGCCCGGCTGCCCGCAATTGTGATAGTTATCCTGTCTCGATGGTCTCTTGCATTCTTCGATAGCGTGCAGGTATGACCAGAACTTCCTGCACCTCGGGACCTTCACCCTTATCTCCACCCGACAGGGGGCAAGCCCCACGAGGACTTCCCCAGTTTTCACTAGGTCCTGTGCGTCCTTTTCTGGAAGGACTATCGTCACAGCCCGTTCGGTCTAAGGTCCCCGATCTTGATGGTGCCATCCAGCGGTTTTCTGAAGGCCTTGTGCAGCTCCACCTCGATATCTTTTTGTCCACGAGGGCACATGGACGGTCTTCGGTTTCTCGACGGTACCTATCTTCCTGATAGATCTTGGTTCTACCTATTGTGCGATATTGGTTCTACCTATTGTGCGATCTTGGTCTTCATGCTTTCAAGGGCTACTTCGTTCTTCTGCACCGTTATTAGTAGATTACCCTCATGGGTACTCCGTAGTCCTTTGACCGCCTTCACGGAGGGGTTTCCCTTCAACTCATTTTTCACAGTGCCAAGCGTCTCAGTGTATTTCTTCCTGGCAGTCTCCACGATCAGGGCATAGGTTTTTCCTTTCTGCTTCCCGATGGATGGTAACCCTCTTACCGGTCTCGTGGAATACACATTCCACTATTTTCCGCCACCTTTCTTCGCTCATCGCCCGGTAGTGGTACATGGCGATGTATTGCTCCTCTACAGTTTCCTCCTTCAACTGTTGAAGACTCTCCCAGATCCTCTCATCTGTGCCGTCGACGATCATCTTCACGGCCTTGCGGTCATCTCTTCCAATGCCATCTTTGTTCTGGATTTTGATCATCTGTTCTCGGTCAACTCCGGGAATCTATCCCTGTATTGGCTTTTAGATCCGTTCAACAGCGTGACATCAGTTTCTTCATGCGTGAAGATTGCTTGTGTCGCCTCCGGTTACATCTCCAGAGGATTGCTGTCCTCGATTTTTGTGGCTTTATAGGCGTCCTCCGCCCACCTTTTTTCTACCACCGATAGCGACTCCTCCAGAGTACTGATTCCAGCGGGGTCGATCGTTTGTTCCGCACCCCTGAAACAGACGGTGGTCTGCATTGACACGTTAGCTGTCTTAATGCTGACGATGTGGACGTCAACTTCATGTGCCATTTTGTCCTCCCGCTTCCATTTGTGGGCAGCGAGCCACTTCCTAATGGACTCTAGATTTATGAGTTCGGCATCTTCCTCTTTAGTTCGACCGCCAGCTCCTTCAGTTTCCTCTTGGTGTTGGGATTATCCTCGATCACCCTCTCCATTTCTCGTACGTTTTGGGAAATGAGATGATTGTAAAAACAATTGAGCTCTTCCTTCGCTTGTAAGGGTCAATTGCTTCTACATCTAGGTCGATCTGTTCGAAAGACAGATCTGTTATTCTCCTTTTCTTTGAAGCCTCCCCCTGCGAGGGCATAATTTGTAATTTTTCTCCAAAAATCTGATTTCTATTTTTATTATTAGAATAAAACTTGTTTTGAATAAATTATAGTCACTGTTAATCAATCTTTTTGTTTATTCTTTTTAATTAAAAGTTTTAAACATTTTCTTATGAGTTGGAGAACAGTTTTTATCAAATCAGTTCTCGTCCGAATATTTAGTTGTTAGGGGTCGTAGAGTTATGGAATAAGACAAAAATCTATTATTTTACAGTAAGCAAGAAATGCGCTTTTTAAGTTATTCCAGTTATTTCAAATTGCCACTTTATTTCATGATAATATTCCGACGAAATGAGTTATGGCTTTTTTGCAAATGAAAACGACAGAAGGTGTACAGGAGCTATTCGCTTGAATGCACGGTTATTAAAAAATTTAATTAAAACCGCATATTACGATTTTTATAGTTTATTAAAATTGCACATGCATAAGCGCATACTTCTATAATTTAAAATATAAATTATGAAAATTATTCAACAAAAGACGAAGGTGAAGCAAATTTCAGAACTTGTGCTTAACTGCAAGTCATGTTTGAAAGACGTGGGATTAAGAAACTAATCGTTACGGGCCTTAACTGGCTGCATTATTTAAAAGAAAAAAGACAATTGGGTACATTTATAATAGGACTAACTTAAGTCTTTTCCTAACTTATTAAAAAATACTTTCTTAAGTATACAGATAATGAAAGTCTATCATTACAGTCCCGATAAGCGTTAGTTAAAGCAAATACTTTGCAATTTTATTTAATTTGTTGTTGCAACTTGCTTGCAACTATGTACTTATACTTATGTACTCGTACACTTGCATTCAGATAAATTATAAATTTGTGATATCCGTCAACATCATTAGAGTCAGATTTGATGTTGCATTCAAAATAATAATTTATTTTCCAATCGTTTCTCATTTCTTTACTTTATGATAATTGTGGCTGTTTATTTTTCTTTCTTTCCATTGAATATTCATTCGGGCATCATCTGGAGGTCGTAAATGAAGAAATTAAACGCACGCGGTACGTCTTAATACCCGCGCATTCCTCGGGCCTATAAATTTGGGGTCGGATTCAGCTCGAATTGATTTGGCATGTAAAATGGGCGATGTGGAGATAAAACTCAAGGCAATAATGTACGGAACGAGAGTGTTAAGTTATCAGTAGGACGGACCACCGCGGCTGTCCGGATCGATAAAATGATTTCACGACGTCAATGAGCCGGACTTTTTATTAAGTAATAGATAGCGCGAGTTGAAATTTATTCGGATTTTCCATTATCCACCACGAAGTGAGTGTGACGACCGATTGATCGCTGGCTTGATGGCATGTTTGCTCTCAGGAAAGGAAAGAATTTTATGTTTCACTTTGTTTATTTAAAAGTGAAAACTTGGAGGGAACAAACAATTTAAAATGATTTAGGCCCGGATTCATAAACCCAAGATAAATTTACTTGTACTCTGCTAATGTTGCGGATGTTACAAATCCTATGAAATAAAAATAATTCGAAATCGATTAAAGTTTTGAGGGAATTAATTTGTTAATTTGGTAGTACGTAACCTCGAAGCAAAGGGGAAAAATAAAATATAAATAAAATGAAATCACCAGCTGAGCACACTCGTTTTTATTTGGTGTCACTTAAAATTAACACATAAACAAAAGTAAATCGTACAACCCAGAAGGGGTCTCAGTGAGTTGAAATAAAAATGTAAACGGTATACCGATTGATTAAAACTTTAGCCGAGAAACAGATCTGCCTTTCGTTTACAAAAATGCACAATGTGACTACTCACACTTATTCACATAAAATAAGATTAACAAAACGCAGCGTTTAATGCGACATTAATAAATATAAAAGAAAATAAAACAAATCTGACCTTGTAATAAATCCACTTCGACACTTAACTCAACATCAAGGTGAGATTGGAAATACCAATCGAGATACAATCCGGTGGAGGAGGTCGGTGTTGCCAATTGGGTCACCACGCAAGACGACGTCAAGAAGTCTTTCCCGTTGACTTGTATCGTCTATGGTCGAGTCCAACTCCAACGGGAGAAAGGGGTGGACAGCAAT
The DNA here is from genome assembly GCA_033060865.1 of Dorcus hopei. Taxonomy (NCBI): domain Eukaryota; kingdom Metazoa; phylum Arthropoda; class Insecta; order Coleoptera; family Lucanidae; genus Dorcus; species Dorcus hopei. Next base: position 48,159,854 of record CM065421.1, on the reverse strand, counting down.
GTTTTGACCTTTAGCAGCTAAGACTCGGCTTACGGCTTTTCCACTCAAGGGTCGGTCTCAAAGAGCGTTACGAAGAAAGAGGTAGTCAGAATGGGATACGACTACAAGCCTAAATAGTAAAACAAAGACGCGTGTTACAAACCGAAACACGTACAAGGTTGCCAATAAAATCCTACCTGTTCTTTTCTCGCAGCAACAGGCTTAGAAAAGCTTATAAGAAAGCTTGTATTGCTTAACGTGCACCTAAGCAGATCTCGGAGTAAATAAATTCCGTTTTAGGTTTCGATCAAATGATTCAACATGATCAAGGCTCAAAATCGTGGGCACTTCAATGTGAACGTTAAGTCTTAAGGCTGGTCTACACGCAACGACTTATCGAACGACTTGTCGAATCAGACAAATCGTATCAAGTAAGACGGAGCGTGTGGACCGCAAAATGTACGTCTAGCTTTACGTTTTGCGGTCCACACGCTCCGTCTTACTTGATACGATTTGTCTGATTCGACAAGTCGTTCGCTAAGTCGTTGCGTGTAGACCAGCCTTTAAGCGGCAAGAGTGACGTGTCGAAGAAAGAACACGCGCAGACTAAATAGATCGGGGCGGGGTTGTTACGAGATGGACTCTGTTTTATCCGGGCCAAAGAGTGAAATAGGACACCAGCAAGGGGTGAAGATTACTGCAGCCAAACGAAATCACCTCATGTTGAAACATTGCCCAAGCCACGTAGACACAAACGGACTTTTCGAGTTACCACGAAAGATAGGGGACTGGCAATACTGAAAATGAGTTAAATAAATGTTTCGCCCGTATCAACAGAGAATCATTTAGTGAAATTACAAATTCAAATTCACGAAAATGAGAAAAATTTCTTACAGGACCGTGGTGTAAAGTACCTAAAGTAAACAAATACTTTAAATAGCTGAATTACTTTTTTAATAAAAAAAACTAAGTAATATCCGTACAACTCAGAAGACAGTTAGAGAATACAGTGAAAGCTCTCATAGTGGACAGCGTTCTTAAGCGGACACCTCTCTTAGCTGGACAGCTTTTAATCTCCCATTTGTGTAATTTACATGCATTTGCTTCTCTCTTAGGTGGACACCTCTAATGGACGGACAGTTTGCTGGTCACGGTCGGTGTCCGCCTAAGAGAGTTTTCACTCTATATGGCGCATTTGGTGAAAATTAATTATCTTACAAGGTCACCCGGAAGAGGTACAACAAAGGCCAACTTTGAAATTTGAAACAGGAACATGCAGTACATTTTTTTAATTGTACGCCGATCGGATCAATCTGAGTTAAGACTACAATGTGACCTTCGACTGCGAGCGGCAAAGCTATTTCACCAAAATTAAAAGCAGAGAGCTATACAGGATGTTTCACTTAGCCGTTCCAGCTCAGTATCTCTTGTGCAGTCATTGTTAAGAGCATTCGCAAGCCTCTTGTGTAGCCATTGTCAAGACCACAACCTACTAGATTTCACGAAACGGCGTCTCTTATCTAGCCTGGGCAAATTACTAGGGTTCAAGTGTTTTTCCGCTGGCGCCATTTACCAAAAACACCGGAAACGGGTGCATACCCGAAACGTCATTTTCACTTGATGAGCTCGCAGTTGTCACTTGTCAGTATCAAGTTGACAGTTTTGCGTATATAGCGGGTAAAGTTTGATTTTTTTGCTCAGTTATAATTTTCTGGCAATTTTTTCTTTCATTATTTATATGCTTTTCTTGTTTGTGTCATTTGAATTTTGTTTAATTTAATTTTTGGACATTTTAGTTACTTAAGTTTATTAATAATAATAATAAATAGGAAGCACCAGCAAAAAATGATTAAATGCAATGTTACAGTGTGCAGTAGCTAGTCTGATTCTACTAGAACTAGATCATTTAATTTCCATTGAATCTTAATTTATGGAGAAAGTGGCTTCAAATTTTATGTTTTTATTTTGATAGATCAACAACTACAATTACCTAAATTGCACAAAACAGGCAAAATCTAGAGGTCGTGGTCAAGAACATCCACAAGTCTCTTGTGCAGCCATTGTCAAGAGCATCCGCAAGCCTGTTGTGCAGCCATAGTCAAGACCATCTGTAAGCCTCTTGTGTAGCCATTGTTAAGATCATGATGAAACAAAAAACGAGAGCGATAATTAATATCGTAGAAAAAAGTAAAATGAATAAAAGTATAACAAAAAATAAAAGAAGAAAAAAATTTTCTTTCGCATACCTACAGAGTAATTTGTAAAACTTTTACTAGATCATAATTATACTGAAAGTTTTACATTTTTTCAATTTTTCCAAATTTAGTGTTCGTTCAATATAAAAACCATGTGACCTTGAATTGTTATTACTGACTCTCATAAAAAAGGAAACAATCTTTCGTTTTCCCCTACGATCGATTATTTTTGCGCGGAGTCAAATGACTATCGAGGAAAAAATAACTACAAAAATAAAGAAAAAACAAAAAAAAATAATAATAATGAAACAGAACAGAAGACACTTCGTGCGTTTAATATGAGTAAACAAAAATAGAAAACGATAAGCACTGCTGGTGAATGCTAAATGAACAGCACGAAAAAATCAACAACAAAATTTTCGTATTAATAGAGTGATTTACGAGAAATCTACATAGTTGTAATTACACCGGATTTGCTGTCACTAGTTTAAATTACTTTTAATTTTGTTGTAATTCAGTAGATTTCGCATCTACTTTCATATTGTTATTTGCAAGCTTCCCAGATACTTATCTCGCCGTCTATCAAAAAAAAATCTTTTCTTCTAATCCAAAAAAGTATTTTTGGAGGCTAGTTGTACAAGTAAGTATTTAATGTCGCAAGGCACACACTAGTCGAAAATTTCTCTTTTCAGCTACCTCTATCAAACTCTACCAAAAGAGAATCATTTCTACTAATCCAGAAAAGTATCTTTTGCAGCCTAGTCGTATAAATAAGTATATTAATGCCTCAAGGCGCACCTTAATCGAAAATTTCTCTTTTCAACTGCACCAAATTTAACCAAAAGAGAATCCTCTTTTTCCCGAATCAAAATAGTTATTTATATTACGGGCCAGTTTACAGAAAATTTAATTGCAATCAAAATTTAATGACGTTGTTAATTTGACAGTTCGCAATGTAATTCTTATGGCAACTTAATCGTGATTAGTTTAATACGAAATTAAATATTTGATTTGCTTTCTGTAAACCCACCTTACAAGTGGGATAGAGACATCATTATAATATGAGTGCGATGAGTTATCCTGACGAGGGCGTCAGCCCGAGTTCAGGATAAGAGCACGAGTATCATAATTATGCACTATTTGTAATATAGTGCACTCGTGCTAACGTGAACTAATTAAAACCAGCTGTGTTCATGTTTCCGAGATGCAGTCTTCATCTCTTAGAAACAATTAAAACATGAAACATCACTTTCAACCTTTATTTATGTCCTACATATTATGTATTTTTGGAAGAAAATGAAGTAAGAAGTGATTCTTTGAACTTTGCACGCTTGTTCATGTTTCCGAAATGCAATCTTCATCTCTTAAAAACAATTAAAAACATGACACATCACTTTCAACCTTTATTTATGTACTATATATTATGTATTTTTGGAAAAAATGAAGTAAAAAGGGATTCTTTGGACTTATGTTGTAAATTTCTATAGTATATAAAGTAGTTGTTCATGTTAGCGAGGTGCACTGTTCACGTTAGACAGTGGCCATTGCTAAAATTTAGGTGTTCACGTTATACAGGAGTTCATGTTAAGCAGTGTTCACGTTAGCGCGAGTGCACTGTATACAACGTTTTATCTACGCCTACCATGGTTTTTATTTTTATTAATTTAAAAATTGTCGGAAGCCATCAGTAAGCGAAAATCGCAATAGCCTGGTTATAGCGCAAATCCGTAGTAAGCGCATAATAATTACTAATAATTTTTTTCATTATATAACTAGTGTTATAATATGTCTCATTATACAACCCAAATGAGTTACATAATGTAGCTATTATGAAACAGGTGTAGATAAAAGGTATTCTTTGCAGCTTATATGCATAAATACTATAAATAAGTTTTAATGCCTCAAAACACACGTTAATTGAAAACCCTTTTTTGCTGCCTCGTTCAAATTCCACCCAGGCATACGTTAATCCTTTTCAACTGTCTCAATCAAATTCCACCAAGACACACATTAACCCTTTTCAACTGCCTAAAACTCTACCAAAATAGAATCTTTTTCTATCTGATCCAGAAAAGCATGTTTTTTTTTACATCCTAGACATGTAAATAAGTATTGTAGCGCCTCAAGGCACGTGTTAAGAAAATTCTTTTCCTACAGTCAAACTTCACCAAGAGATGAATTTGTTTTTACTAAATCAAAAAAGCATTTTTTACAGCCTAGACATGTAATTAAGTATTGTAGCACCTTCACGCACACGCTCATCGAGAACTCCTTTCTTCTGCTGACTCAATGAAACTCCGCTAAGAGAGGATCCTTTTCGTTCTAAAATAAAAAGTATTTTTTGCACCCTAGAAGTATAAATAAGTATTTTAGTGCCTCAAGGCCCACATCCATCAAGAATATTTTTCTTCAGATGCTTCAATCAAACTCTACCAAGAATCTCTTTTTACAGCCTAGATAGATAATTAAGTATTGTAGCGCACGTTCATCGGAAACTTTTTTTCTGCTGCCTCAATCAAACTCCACCATTTTCTTTCTGAACTACACTGAGAAAAATAAACTGTTCAGTCAACCAAAAACACGTTCAGTTAACAATATTTTTCGTTTACCTATTAGCAATGACGCGTGGTCATTGAACCAACAGTCAAAAAATGTTAAATATTTTAGATTAAATCAACTCAATATTTTGTTTGAGGCAAGCATACAATGAAGACATCTTTCTTGTTGCTTTAATGCACAAGAAGATTGATACAAGAACTTTAGATTGTTAAAATTGCTAAATATTTTATTAGTCTGAACGCTGTTAGGGAATTAAAATTATATTTTTGATATATGTATTTAAAGTAATTTTTCAGTACGGCTAATAAAAGCGTAAGAGTCAATTCAATCTAGACTATCGTTTAGGGAAACATCAATTAAATGTTCACCTTCTTGCGATACTGCCAAAGTAAGATAACCCTTCAACCTTTGTTGAGGTGACAAGAGGAGCTGAATAAACCTCTCAACGAATTTTTATAATGTCGGACGCATTCGAAATATGAATAACTTATCCGTTTAAGAAACAATGTCGAACAAAAAGGTTATGCTGGGACAGGCAGTAAATATACGTGAAGTTTTAGCGGGCGCCATCTGGAACTCGATAGCTTAGTAAATGGGAATTAACCATCGCTTTTTACTTGACTTAACATTTATTCCGTTAAATAAAAAATCAAAACAGACATATAAAAGCAACAGCACTTTACGATCATTTTGAAATTTCAACTTTTTGATTTAACATATTAAACACTTTCATTTTAAGGCAAAACATTTACATCGTTTAGTCAAACGTAATAGTTTAACATTTTCTTAGTGTTACATCAACAATTTCCAAAATGTTCAGTTAAGAATATTACCGTTGAAACAAGTACATTTTATTTAAGTCAACGCACAAAAAGTTGACATTCAAAAAGTTGTTGACTTAACTATTTCATTTTTCTCAGTGTAAAAGGGTATTTTCTGCAGCCTAGATGTATAAATAAGTGTTTTAATGTCTAATGGCGCATGTTCATTGGAAACCTTTTTTTTTTCGACAACCGCAATTAAACTTTACCAAGAGAGAATCACTTTTTATTAAAAAAAAATTTAAAAAAATTTGCACCCTAATCGTACAAAATAAGACTCTTTCCAATTGTCTAAAATAAACTCCACCTTTCTTTCTGAACAAAGAAAGTATTTTAGAGCCTAGACGTATAAATAAGTAAGTATTTTTATGCCTCAAGGCAACATCTCTTGTGCATTTATTGTTAAGAGCATTGACCATTACCACATCTCTTATGCAGCCATTGTCAAAAGTTTAACTAACTTTATTAGCCAACAATTTGACACTAACAGTTGACACTAAAACAAAGTGAAATTCTTATCAATTTGTAGTAGATTTTTAGCTTATTCAAATCGGACTGTAATAAAGAGTCATGAGTTATACCTTGAGGCGTTTTTTTCTCACGCCTGGTATAAAGTAATTTTTTCATTTTCCATTCTAGAAAGTTGTATATGATCTAAAATCTAATTATTTGGACAATCTACTCATAAAATCTAAATTAACTTTTCATTAACAGAACAGAATTTTTAAAATATCAGTATAAAAATGTACTAAACAATTTATTTTTGTATTTTGAAATAAGCTTCTAGAGTTTCCGGAACGATTCCGATCCTGTTTTGCGGTCAGCATCGCCGAAAACACCAACAATTCGGGAGCTGGCTTATTATTAACAAAGCCCGAAACTGAGACTTTGTTGTTTGCGGTCAGGTATAGGAAATAGCAACAGTGTTACGAAGACGACGCGTAACCGGTAGTTAGCTTAATTAGTGGGTAAATCTAGTGACCAGGCAGACACATCAAATATTAAGTGGCTAGACTGTTCGCCTCATTTTTCTTGCGAAACGACTTCGGTTTAGATAATTTCAGGTTGCGTCCGCTAAGTATATATTTCATTACGGTCATGGAGGCCTCCTTTAGTTAATTGTCTTTCGTAACCGTGAAAAAAAAAACGTGAAACAAAAACGAATTAGACGATGTTCCTCTTTGAATCACATTGTGCGTTTCTCTTTCAAAGTACGAAATTTATCACATTGATTATATTATACGTACTACCATTACTGTAGAGAGTTTACTAAAAAAAAATCAGAATTATGAAGGCGATCCCTCTACCCTTTACCCGCCTACGCAGCGGCACAAGTGTTTATCGCACTTGTGTCCAGTTGCAGTCTCAGCAATTTTCTCCAGGTTTTGAAGCTACTGTTGTTAGAAGGAACGGGATAAGAGTAACATACATGGTCCTCATTAAGTTAGTTGCAAATTATTGCATAATGTGACATGTTTTCTTTTAACTTTGCAAATTCTATTCTAATTCTGAAATAATAAATTCCAGTTTTACTATTTTATTTCCAAAACGTCGCGTTATATTTCTCAAGCAGAGTCGTAAAATTATTGTAGGGCTAATTTTTTATAAGTTCTTATATTATTTTGTCGGCCACCCTGTAAGTTGACAACCCATATAATGACACATTGATTGTAGAACGTACCAAAAGGTTTTCGAAGAATAATATTAAAAAAACTGTTACATACAATTTTTTATCGAATATATTAATTTGAATAAATATTATATATTTTTTAATTTGTAGTCAAACTGAGGGATTCAACATTTTCAACCGAGCAATGGTGATTTTTTTCTTCTCCCTTCGCGGTCCCTATTAAAACATATTAATTATCGAATCAGGTAAAATTGATTCTCGCAGCATTTATAAAATAATTAAGCGCTCGAAAGCGCACTGTCACCGCTTGATATATCAATTAAAAACGAGACGATCGAATCGGCCCGAAAATCTACCACGGAGTCCGGCGGCCGTCGTGCAAGTCACCGTGACCTGAAATTAGTTCATTTAAAATTATAATCATATTGTTTAATTAACGGCCGCGTACGGTCTGCCTAATGACGTTAGTGCCATTCAGATAACGTGCGCAAATTTCGCAGAAAATTCTTTTAAAGAAGATCTGCACGCAAATGTATGTAGGTATGTAGTGAAACAAATTGGCGGGCTTTTTTATGTTGTGGACCCACTTATATTTTCAATCTCTCTTACATATCAATTACAGTTTCAAAATTATCAGTCAGTGGTGTAAATTGACATCTTCGTAACAGGTGTCCATAACGTTTGTTTTTTCTTCTTATTTGCGCCTACGCATCGCACTTGTGTCCAGTTGCAGTCTCAGCAATTTTTCTCAAGCTTTTGCAGCTGCAATTTTTAGAAGGAACGCTATAAGAATAACAACTTCAATATGATTAAAACTGATCTAGTTATTCTTTAACGCGAAGGACCTTCGTATGGGCGCCTTCACCATGTCACGCTAAGGGGCTCCACCATGTCGCGCTAGGCCTCCACTTTGTCGCGACGGTGCGTCTTTAGCCTTCGGGGTTAATTCGGGGTGCGTAGGTTTATCAGAGGGTAGAGCTTTAAGACAATGATTTAAAAAAATTAATACCTCTTTATTACGTTAAATAATTAATTTAGTTGAGGGTGGTTTGTCCGTTAATTGGGGATGCGGTCCTGGGTCGTTCGCGGCGACTGGGGTTATTGATTCGTCTAAGACGGAACAGCGGACGACGTTTCCTTAGCGGGGAAAGACTGGCGAAGCTGAGGCCGGTCCGTGACTGGAGTGGTTAGTCAAGGTCGGTCTCGGTGACAACGTTCCTTGGCTGAAGTGGAGCACGACACGTCCTCGCTCAGCCTATGGGTGATTAGGTTGGAACAGCGTGACCAGGGCAGGCTCCGGTGACGTCTTCTCTTGATCAGCTGGCGAGGGAGATGGTCCTCGTTCTCTTAGGACGGGTTCGGCAATGTTGTCGGCGGCAGTGGCAGATGATGTGGCTGCAGCGACGCTGATGCTGGGGTGGCGACGGCGATGTTGGGGCGGCGGCGACGGCGACGTTGGGGGTCCCCTCGTTGAGTTGGCACTAGAGCCCCCTGAGTCGGTCCGGTGGCTCGACTTCTCGACTGCCCGGCTCCCTGATTACATGACTGACTTCTCAATTTTGGCCCGTTACGTTATATCGGTTACCTCCTTATTGTGTTTACGTTTCGACACAGTCGCAATTTGCCCTCGATTACACAACTTCGTTTTTAAATACTTTTTATGTTTTTTATTGGCGGAACGTAGAAAACAACCCCATTGTGGCTTTTAGAAAATCCCCTCGTGACATTACCCCTCCCTTAAAAATTACTCGTCCCTGAGCAATGATAACGTTCGTCGCGTGTGCGAAGTCTATTTGTTAGGACAGGTCGTGAACAGCCTGCTGAGTTCACTAAAGTTTTTCGCGTACTCTTAATGAATCGCGGCGCGCACTCGTTTTTATAACACCTTGACATTCAATTATTAATATTCTGTGGAAACAAAACGTAAACATAAATCGTTTAAGGATACTGTGGTTATTTCTTCTTTTCCATTTTGTATTTCAGCCAGGATTTGAGATGATGTTTGGTTCTTTTCGTGGATCCCATGTTTCGATAGGTTGAAGTCCTTGTGGATCATTGTGGATTTTTTGATGGCCCCGTTTCTTCTATGTCTTCGTATATTCCTTCCGATGTTGATTTGCTTCTCTCTTTCGCGTATTCGCTTTTGGGTGGCATTCAAGGAGGTTCAAGGAGGACTTGGCATGATCCAGAGGGTCTGCTCCTTGATGATGCCGGTAATCGCTGTTTGTTTTTAGTTTCGCAGGAGGATTTGAACCTATCTCCTCGTGTTTTTTCTTCTTTTTTCCTATCTAATAACATTTTTATCATAAAAATAATAATTAACATAATCATACCGATGACAAATATACTCGTAGCGACATACACTGCTACTTCGTGTATTTCTTGGAAACAGTGGACTCTGGTTGGTGTTGCTGTAAATGCGCTTGCATTTTTCCGGAATAAGATGATGATACATAACGTGAGGATAACGTTCCATAAAAAAATTGATTTCAACGTTGTCCAGACGGCTGGAAGGATGTGTACACTATCAAATTCTTCCTTCAAACCGGAACAAGGGAATCTTGTCGGAATTATGAGCTCTCCATCTGTAGATAAGCTGCATTGGCAGGGTAGTAACATTTTTAACATGTGTATGTGGAAAGGATGTCGGAATGCCTCATCGAAGTACCTAAAACGTTTCATATTGATGAATATTTGGTAGCTAGCTTGATGGATGGTGGTAGATAATTCGATGCTGGATTTCATGACGTTCTTATCTGTGTCTTCCATTGCCTTAACTCCGGTTTCGATCACCTTCATAGAGCGAGCTAATTTGATCTTGGTAAATCTGGAATGCTTCCGAATTGGTCCCAAATTCTTGTAACTCTGCTTGAAGTCCTGATGTCAGTTTCTTAATGATTCTTTTAGTCGTCCGGTTGTTGTTGTGTAGCAACACTATAACACCAATTGAAAGCGTCTCCGATGGAATTAAGGGATCGTTTCGTAATGTTTTCCGTCATTAACTCTATATCTGAAAAACTTAATTCAATTTCTTTCTTACTCTATTCCTCTTGTAGAGCCTTGATTTCTGTATCTATTGTGTAACCCGGTTTTTCTATCCTTATGATTCTTTTACATCCCGGGGTTAGATTAAGTCTGCATGTTGAATACTTCATATATTCTGGCTGAAATTCTGGTGGTGTCCACGATGCTTGATAGATGGGTTTATATTCCACATGTTGGTGTAATTTGTGTAGTCACAAAAACATTCTTGATAATATTTTGTGTTGACTATATATCTAAAATAATTTCTTACTATCTAATTTTCCAATAACTTGAGGGTGGCTGGAGTCCTATTCGATGTGGGCACGTCTGTTACTCGGAGGTGGGTCCCCCACGTAATTCGTATCGATTTCGAACCTGGGAATGGGCAGATCCAATTTTGTCCGTATCCTGGTTAAGTGTGATCTTGGCTCTCTCGGTATTACAAGGATCGACGGCTGTCCGTCGAGGAAGTTCTCGTCGTATCTGTACAATTTAAGAGGTCCTTTCACTAGGAACTCGACAATCAACTTGTAATTCCTCTGGGGTTCCGTGGACGCCTGACTCTGACTGCCTCTCGATTCCATGTTGCTCCCTGGACAGCTTCCGTCGTGGTAAGAATTCCTAAAATTTGTCTGTTACCTCGTAAATTTCCAGTTGTAGTTTTTCCTAGTTCCGTCGCGTCGGTGTGTTAATGTCCTCTTCTGTTTTCTTTCTTGGTGTATGTGGCGGTGATCTTGATAATGGTTCTTTTGGGGTAAAGACTTCTTTCTCTTCGTATCCGTATTTTGTGCTGCGATGCGGGGGGTGAAACGGTGATTCCTTCGCTGAATTCGCTCTTGTCTTATATGGACTGGCATTCCCTTAATTTGGGTCTTTTAGCGCCTCCACCATGTCGCGAAACCTCGCGGCGTGGTGACGGCGGCGATGTTTGGGGCGTCGGCGACAGCGATGTTGGGAGTACCTCGTTGAGTTGGCACTAGTGCCCACTGAGTCGGTCCGGTGGCTCGACTTCTCGACTGCCCGGCTCCCCGACTACATAACTGATTTTCCAATTTTGGTCCGCACTTTAAATCCACGTTTTTTGCCTATTCGAGCGTTGCATTTTTTCGTTACCTGCTTTGTGCCCGTTTGCGTCATTCGTATACGCTAATGTACGCGCGTGGCCCCGTTTGTAACAAATTCCGCTGATGTGTTATTATGAAATGTGAACCTTTACGTCATATCGGTTACCTCCTTATTGTGTTTACATTTCGACACGGTCGCAATTTGCCCTCGATTACACAAGTTCGTGTTTAAATACTTTTTATGTTTTTTATTCGCGGAACGTAGAAAAAAAAACCATTGTGGTTTTTAGAAAATCCCCCTCGTGACAATATGCTTACGAGAATGCATTAATAAATATCGGCATTGATTATTTCCAAAGGAGAGAAATGTAAATGATTTGGATTAAAGGTTTTTCGCCTGTTAATGTCTTCCCATCCTGTATACATACATATAATGCTTAAAAGATAACAGACTTACTTTCGTTACAATAACGTTAATAAATTTCCATTGTTGCTTTTAACTTTGTGAAAGCTTTCCACTCTTTGAATTATTTTGAAGTAATTCAATTTTTTTCAGTGCATCTTTTACTTGTCAGTAATGCGTTTGTGAAGGAATAAATCACATTTTTTTTTCTAATAGAGAGAGTGTAACGAGTGGTTTGTAATAAAAGATGAATTTTTAGTTTTGAGATAAAAAGCTGTTATCTTTTACCTCTTGCCTGCGCGTATTCTTTTTTCTTTCATCTAAAGGTATTTTTGTCCGTTATTCGAAAAGGAAAAATCACAAAATCTTTTAAGCGGACACTAAATCGCGCACTATACACTTAACGTTTCGCAGTCATTCGACAGCTTCGTCAGAAGTGAAAAATATGTTGTCAAAATAAACGACGAAGCTGTCGAACGACTGCGAAACGTTAAGTGTATAGTGCGCGATTTAGTGTCCGCTTAAAAGATTTTGTGATACAAATTTCATCGGACAAGAACCAACTGTAAAAATAGAAAGGAAATAGGTTCACGATGTCGGTACTTCCGACAAAGACTATTTAGAAAGGCTGCTATTAGAAAAAGGACTACTAGGGATTTAGATTCGGGTTGGATGTAACTTTTTGGACTCTAATACAATTCTTCGGCTAATTATTGTATTCGATGTTGCCCTCTTTTCCGTGAAATAACTATGAAACTAATTAACTGTTTGAGCAGCGTAAAAGTTAATTTTGAGAGAAAAAGACTTCTTCAGTACTATTTTATAAAAATGCCGAAGAAGACTTTCTAAAATGATAATCTAAACAAAGAAATCCCAGAATATTATCCTTCAACAAGCCCCTGAAAAAGACATAAAGAAATTGTTGGAGATGCGAGTTAAAAAAAAAAGAATAATTGAGGATACTATGGGGGCTCATACACTGTTTAGTGACCAACAAATCGTGTCTTGATGACATATGGCAATAAACATCAAGATGACATACGTCAAGAAACATCAAATTGACAAACGTCAAAATGACAGACGTCAAGAAATGTCAGATTGGCAACGTCAGGCAATATTATCATAATGGGGCGCATTTGATATGACGCTCGGTGACGCACTAAGCAGAAGAATGAGGGAGAGCGACTGCGTTTCAGTGCATGCGAGAATGAGAAAAAGAAACACTCTGTGCGCTCCAAGCGTCCATGTCGAATGCGCCTATAGACATATACGAGCAAAGCGTCACGTTGACATCTACATATTGCTATGTTATTTTGATATTTTAAAATTTTCACCCTGTATATAATTAGTTTAGGTTTATTGTTTTTGAAATTATAATTTAAGTGAAATGTTAAATAAATGTACTTTACCTTAGTGTGTTCCAGAACACTTGTGAAATTTTTATTTTACACAAATAACTAAAACACTTTTCTGTCCGATTTAGAAAATGTCAATTGACATACTTGACGTTACGCTCTCGCCAACAACGAAAAGCTGGTTCAACCAGAGATTCCACGAAGTACTCCAGGATGATCAGGAACATTGGGACGACAATCTCACACAGCATGAGTCGAGTTCCAAGACATCCAAGGATGAAGTGCTGTCCTCCGAAGTCGAAACACCTGGACGAGCCGATCATGTCACCGTGGAAGACGTTTCAAGATTATCTAAGACGATTCAAGATTATCCAGACATGGCAAGTTCATCCAACACGCTAGAAGAGGAAATCCGAAGCAAACCTCGAGCCTACTTTTACAAGAAGAACGGAGGAAGACGTCGTATTCTTGTAAAACTCAAGAACTAAGACAGAATCCATCTTTCGAAGTTAGATGCAGTTCGACTGGGCCTCTTCAGGATGTAACTTCATTTTTGCAACCTACAAAACAAGATAGTTATTATTTGTGTACGAGAATTTTTGATTTGTTTACAATCTAAGGATTTTTAATTTTTCTTATGTTTGGGGTTACAGAGTTTTTTGCACCTTAAAAAGTATATAAAAGGGAAATTTCTGGTTAATTCACGCAATTCATCTTAGGCCTTGAGCAGTTGAACATTCACTCACTCTCTACACTTAGCAGTGAACATTCATACTCTGCACTTGGCATTGAACAGTTTAGTATTAACAATTAACGGTTTGTAATCAATCTTGAGCTCCTTCAGAGCAACATTTTGTAATCGAAAGTAGTGACCAGGACAGGTAAGAATATTCCATTTATGAATATGGTTAATTAAAAATGCTTGTTCAAAATAATTTGTAAATACTTACCAACAGATGTAAGCATAATATATTTCAAACATAGGGCACTCTTAATAAAGGAGACTATAATCGCATTTTTAATTAAAATTTTTATTAAAATTCCCATGTACCTACGACGAAGTGGATAACAACTTAATTTATGTGCATTTACACTAAACCTCTAAATGTACTAACCATTACATAGAACCAATTTTACTTTATGTACTTATGCTTATTTGAAAATGTTAATAAACAACAAATTTATTATGACAAAATCTTTTAAGCGGACACTAAATCGCGCACTATACACTTTACGTTTCATCGGACAAGAACCAACTGTAAATTTATTATCAATAAATAACTTTACTAATTTTACTTACCTACATACTCTTGACGTAGCGTGACAAAAATAACCGACATTTTAAAATCATCACCATTAGGACAAATACACTTCAGAACCCAGTTCAAACAAATTTGTTTTGCAATACAATTTGGTACCCTGAGATATTATATCAATAGACAATTTAATAACGAAAAGAGTCTTATGTTAAATTTTATGCGTGACTTTGTCATTTGAGTTAATTAATTTCTAATCCAAAAATTTAACAAACAAATTTCATTTAACTGGAAAAACCTCGCAATATGTACTAAAGCAATGATGGCGATCGTTGCAAATAAATAAAATTACGGCCGCCCCTTGGGGAATTAAAGCGAAACCGCATTCGTTCATGATTGGCCTACAAATAGGATCTCATCCTCAATTAGGTCGCTAAGTCGACCCTCGGAATAAACATAAAAAGACTACCCCCTTGTTACGGTTGATTTCACTCATTCACCTTTGTTTACCTGGCTACTGTCTCGTAGTTATTTCGCCGTCCTTAGCGCGCTTTTGATCTATCATTTTAAACGGCGTCTGACGTTGTGTTGACCAGTTCGGTTGATTTGAATTCTGCGCCGTGCAGTTGTTTCCGTGTTTAGTCAAATGCCGGAAGCGTGTGGTTTCTGATCTTGGGCCGGCGCATTAAGATTTTTGCACATTTGGTAGCCGAGCGATATTTTGTTTCACGGGTGTAATTGATCCCTTGAGTATTTCCGCCTTCTTTGGTTTGGAAATTTCGGTGGTACCGCGCCCAGTTGGGATTTTGTTGGATTTACTCAAGACGCCACGGAATTTGGGAGGTTCTTCGACCTTATTTTTCGACGCCTTTTTTTCTTGGTGGATCTGTTTAGTTCAACGGTTACTCCATGCTTCTTTACCACTCCAAGGCGCTCGGCGTGTTTATACCGAGGTAAGCTAATTATTTAATTTTCGTTCATTCCGTTTGGTTTTAATTAGGTTGTTTCTGTTTTTTTTTTTTAACGTAGCGGGTAGTTACCCCCCCTGTTTTGGGCGATTACGCTATCGTGAAGAAACCTTTTTGGAACTCCGGAAGCAATTTTGTTTTACAACCTTCTCTCCGATTCCCCGGCGGAAAGAAAAAAGCCCCTGCAGTGTCACGAGAGTGCTGGGCGAGCGTGCGGCCATACCCCAGGACGCTGAGGTCGGAGTAGAGCCGACGTGCTCGAATGGTTCACGGTAATATACCTCTTAAAATTTTTCATCATCTACGGAGTACTAATCTTTACGCTTTGATCACACTTGTAGCGGTACTACTCCGTTTTTATTGTTAGAGGTTTCTGTTTGATCTCGCACCTTTTGTGCGCACGGCGCGCTTACGTTAGTGTTCGGTTTTGCTACGGGCTTATCTCGACTTTCGATTTACTTTGTACTATTGTAGATTTACTTTGTTTTGTACGAGACTGCTTCTCAGTCCTGTCTGTAAACGAACGTGTGGGATCCCTAGCAGACGGAATTTTTCTTTTGCGCGTATTGCGCGGATGTTAATGTTTTATGCTATAAATTCTTTTTTTTTAAGAAAGAAAAGTGTAACGCGGCTTTTTGCCGTTTTGTGATATTTCGCCGCTGTGTTCAGACTACTATGCACTATTGTGGCTTGGACGGTTCGTTTTTTTATGTCCACTAGTTTTTCTTTATCACCATTAAAGTTTATTGTATTGTTTTTACTATTATCTATTCTTGGATTTCACTTTTGCGTTCCGTATTTAACTGGGGGATTACCCCCCCCCTTCTCCTTTCGGAACGGATTACTTCGGCACTGAATCGACTGGTGAGTGGGAATTTCTCTCCTGTTGGGGGAATTTCTTTGGTTGCAAGTTGTTGTGATTGTCAACAGGGGGCGCCCCTTTAGATCTACAGTAACCTATGCGAAACTGTTTGCCTACGGCCTTCTCCGCTGACTCGGGATTTTGGTCGCAGGTTCGTTTGTATCCGTTTCGGTACTTCTTGTTTTATTATCCGCTATCAGGTAACCTGACGTATGTGCACACTCGACCGTGGGACTAATCTGCGATTAGTCCTATTTTCGCTTCGCTGTTTCGTATTATTTTGTTTTGGTTTTGGGTTTCCGTTTGTTGATAAGAGTGTGCGCGACACCCTAACGAATAAGATACAGCTCTAATCGTCGGTGACTCGTTTACACATTCAGACCAAAGAAGCAAAGTTCGTCCCAGCTACGGAAAAGTCCTATGAAAGCGGGAACGCTAGCCGTTCCAGCTAAGTGTCTCTTGTGCAGCCATTGTCTAGAGCATACACAAGCCTCTTACGCAGTCATTGTCAAGAGCTTCCACTATTACACAATATCTCTTGTGCAAACAGCGTCCTCAGCTGTTGACGAGAGGAGGAACACCGCATGAAACAAATCGTCCTGAAAGAGTTCCCACGCACTCGATTGAAGCTAGTCGTTGAAGAGAGGAGAATAGGAACACCGCAGGAATCAAGACGTTCTGAAAGAGTTCTCACGTCAAATTGTCAAGCCGCAAAAATTTAACAAGCAGACGCAGAAAAGAAGCGAGGAGTGTCGTTCTTGTCGCGACATATTTCAGAAGTTCACCACTTCCATCCCCAGTCTCACCCTTACCACCGTCACCGATAGAAAGAAGTCTGGCGATCCCGAGATACTCCCTGCAATCCAATACGTATCGACCTAGACCACGTCGCTCTATTCGTATACCATGGAATCGACCCATTCATCGTGAAGCATTTATTAATGTAACCAGACTGTAAAAATTCTAATAAACGAAATTAAAAAAGAAAACTGATTCATTTGCTTGAATTCAATTATAATTAATAATAAAAAAAAAATTAATTTAAAAAATTGCAATTTCATGAAACAAGATTGAACAAATTTTTGAATGGCATTGATGGAAGTGAAACGATCCTGGTTGGGAAACGAAGTTATTCGTTAGCAAAATGCATTAAGCAACTAAAATGCAAGAATTAATTTTGTTGAAGATAATATTATGAAATGATGAATTATGGATATGCATCAATATTGCAATTAGACGTTATGATCCGTAAATTGAAAGTTATTATTAAGCCATATGGAGAACGGGAGAATTTGTTAATTTCATTTAAGAAAATATTTGCGATCTATTGGAAGATAAATGGGGAAACTGATTTATTTCAATATTTTATTAATTTTAGTCGAAATATCTAAATAAGTCAACGAAACTTTTTAAAATTAAAAAATAATTTAATGAAACCTTTTATCTCCAAGGCTATGTTTCTATATTTAGAGCAGTTAAAAACTTAAAGTACAACAAAGAATTACATTTAGTTTATTGCTGTACCATGGTAATAAAAATTCTTACGGATTCCTTTTATATGCAACCTAAAGATTGGCGCGCTTTATAGTATTTGTTCCACATTTCATTTACATCCCGTGTATACACGTCTGTTCTATTCATGGCCTATAAAATGGAATGCCTTGTTACAGTTTCAAATTGCGTAAGGGATAGGTTGGCAATTAACTTGGAATTTATTGTGGCAACCCTGGTATATCGATCGACACGTGACATGTCCTAATATGGGCATTTCGACAATAATGGTTTCTGATTGGTTGGGGCTGACGGCATTCACGATCATCTCGCGTCATCCTGTTTGGCTTTGTTTTAATGTTACATTACTCGGTTAACTTTGGTGATGCTATCTCGTTGTGATTACAATTATCGGAGTTTTTGCTAACAAAGTTTAGAAGAACTCGTATTCGACGTGGTCGGAATTTATTAGTGCATCATCAAACGAGTTGGGTGATACCTACACTTTATTTTTTGAACTAATATACACATACAATATACTTGGGAAAAATGGATATTTGGTACATATAAAATATACTTCATTTAAAGAGTATATAAATATACATATACAATATACGATATTTTATTTGTGTATGTATGTACATATTTATTTTGTATTACCTTTGACAATATATTATATTCGAAATATTATTCCATCCGAAAAGAAATTTTGCAGTATAGTCGTTTGTATGACAGTCAATACAAAGGAACTTAAAAATCGAGCATAAAATTGTATAAATGTTTATAATATACGTGAAACTATAACTTGCGCTTTTAGTTTGAATACCTTTTACTTTTGGATACTTTTACTGTTGGGATATATCTTGGTACTCTTCGTTTTGGATCGCCTTTTGGTACTCGATTAATTAACCGATATTTCGGAAGCAATTGCCGTGCCTGGTTGAAACGGAGGCGACTGTCGCAGATTACTCCATGACGCTTCGGACACGCAGGGAATCGTAAACGTCCTTGACCTTGACAGGATTCAATCTTGATTACGAGGGTCTATTCAGAACTCCTATTAACGGTTGTATGACGCTGCATTGTTAAGCGCGAATTTTCGACAGATCTTTCGCCTTTATTTTGTTTCTTGTCAATTATGGTAGTAGTAGTAATAAAGCGGATGGATCTGATTTATCGAATAAATAAGTAGATGAATGTACACTGGGGTACAATATTTTTGAATCGCCTTAGACCTAGTATTTCGTCGACATTCTATCGCACTGAATTAACCCGTTTGTAACTTTGTAATTAATTTTAAGTAATTTTTTTATTTTATATTTATTTAGTTACAAGAAAAATTGCTTGTTTACATAAAAAACGCTGTTGTTATTTGACTCTCTTCGTTTCACTCTGCCAAATCTCATATTTTGCGCGATGTTATCGCGTAACGTCGGAGGAAAGGAATTTACAACCGTTAATTCGCGCAGCCAATTAAGCCAATTGTCTTTAAAACTAACAAACAATATAAGAGATTCGGACAAGCTAGTGAAGCTGAAAGTCGTCGGAAACTCGAACTACTCGATAATATCTCCGAGAACCGGAGAAGTCTTCATCACGTCCGCAGATGTCGCTCGCCGTTTCCTCCGACCGGAACACCGAAATGAATCGTCCGAACATTAATCACCCGTCGTCCGCAAAAATTAATCGCGCGGTCAATACCAAAAAATAAATTAACACGAACACGGGCCAGGTAGAAACGTGCTGGGCGCGTAATCTAAATCTAAGGCAATTAGTAACTGTAAAGTAACACATTTCTTTATCTAATTTCGTACAAGTTTCCCTTATTAGATAAGTCCTAGAGCCAATAAAGAGTCAAGAGGCAGGACCTACCGCGTCTTCGACACCTCGCCGGGCCTTATCTGATCAAAATGGGCCGTAAATATTGGGCAATCGAGTCGGACCCTGCAACCGCCGGATAAATTTCAAATATTTGGAACAAAGGCGGCTCGTTCGCCTGTAACTTGAGACGTTAAAAATATTATGACCTCTCTGATTATTGTCGGGTTGTCCGTCCGTCCGTCCGTCGTGCCAACGCGTATTTTTCGTTTCGTGCCAGATGATATCTTTTCACTACCTCTCTGTGCTACGGAATGAAGAAAACACCTTATTAATAACGACCACTCACTGACAAAACCGAAAAATTAATTGGTAAAATCTCATTTAGGGGATGTATTTTCTATTAGGCCTGTATTAAAGACTGTTGAAGGTGTTACAATTACGTAAAAATCTGATTACACAAACATACTTTCATACGTCCTTTTTTAACCAAACATCAACAAGAAAGAGAAAGAGGTTTCCACTTTTTAATTCTGTCAGCTGTATGTAAATTATTTATTTAAAGAAAGCTTTCAATGAAACATGTATAATGTTTTATAATTAATGAGTGGAAGAATTATATTTTCCAAAGTAATCGGTTAGCGAAATGCTTACAAAGTTGTTACAGTTCAAAATCGCGTAACGAATAGGTTGGCAATATTCGCAGATTTTAGTCAACTTAGAATTTATTGTGGCGACCCTGATATCCGAGGGTGCAAGCGTACGATTATCGATAGCCACGTGACGTGTCCTTTTATGGGCATTTTCGATATCAAAAAAATCTAATTGTGGCCGTCCATGTAATGGAGTCACAACACTTGCGTCTAAACCGGTTTCGGAATTTCCTTCGATCATCAGTAGGACTAAAAGAAATATACAAAACAACGGCTTCTTATGAACGAGAAACCTACTAGGTTGTCAGAAAACTCGCCAAAGTTTTTGCTAAAGAAAGAATCGGTCGGAATTTCATAAGTGCACCGCTAAACGATTAGGGAAGATTTCCATTTCCCTACCTGCGTTTGGTTTACAAAAAAAAAAACTAGGTAATATTACGCTAATGTTGTTGTTAACTTGTTGTTGTTTCTCTTAATTTAGGCCTTTTTCGTTTTGGTACTTTTACTTTCGGATACTTTTCCGACTGGATATCTTTCTTAGTACTTTTTACGTTTGGATACCTCTTTTGGTACTATCGAAACTCACTGCTTTGCTCTGCAGATTCGTGTCGCTGAGATCAAGGAACGTACCTGGTTGATGGGAACATAATCGTATAGAAGACTCGTAGGAGGACGTGATCGACCTTGACCTAAGAACATATTTTTGGTTACGTGAGTATAATTAATAACTTTTATTAACTGTTTCGTGACGCTGCATTGTTTAAGAGCGAATTTTCGACAGATCTTACGCTTTTAACTAGTTGAAGTCAATACTGTTGTAGAAATAATGCGGATTGATCTGATTTATCGAGTAAATAAATAAATAAACATACGGTTATCGCCAAAAAGACTGACATCTGAGGAATTTAGTATCAATAAGACTACAGTATTAAGTCTAAACTACACAGCCGAAAATTTTTAAATTCATGCCACTAGATTTTAGACGCTGTACCAGTTTTTTTCAGCGACAGCCCCCACATTCAGGTGCAACATTTTTGAATCGCTTTAGTCGTAGTTTACGACCTGCTGTCGCATATGATTTTTATTTGTGACAACTGTAATTATTCTGCGTGTGTAATTAAAGTAACTGTTTGTGTATTTATGCCTGTACCTTCAGCGCACAAGTTAAATTAAACCTTCCTGGATTTGTTGCGTAAAACTATTACGAATACGAGGTATGTTGTCTCGTATTATCGTCTTCAGCTGCGTAATTGTTTGCCCTGGCGCCTTCTAACATCTTTAAACCACGTCAATTTTCACTGAGCTACCAGGAGCAACAGCTGATGAAAAGCAGCGCAACCTTCCGCCCAGTTTAAATGTAAGCAAAAATTCCTTACTTTAGATCTAGCAAATGTATATTAAAGTACTTTTATTAATTTTTAAGATCAAGGAAGGAATTATACCAAATATCAAAACCATTACTCTTTCCGTTTTTGAGTCATTCTTAAAAATTTGACGCTACTTCTCCCGGAAATACAGAGTTCTTGGACATTGTTGGTTCAAAAGGTTCCAGTTCCTAGATAACAGACGCCCCCAAGGAAGACCTCCAAACAGAGAGACAACTGGATCCCCATTTAATATAAAATGACTGCTAAAAGCATAATGTGCAAACAGGACCTATTCTTAGTACAATATGAAGAAGAACAAACTTTTGCGTTGAATTCGTTAGTGTTACATGAAGATAAATACTGTCACGACGGTGGTCCTTAGGCGTCTCCTTATGTCACGCTAAGGCCTTCGGGGTTGCTTGGGGTGCGTAGGTTTATCAGAGGGTAGAGGTTAAGACAATGATTAAAAAAAAAATACCTCTTTATTAAGTTAATAATTAAATTAGTTGAGGGTTGTTTGTCCGATAATTGGGGATATGGTCCTGGGTCGTTCGCGGCGACTGGGGTTGTTGATTTGTCTAAGACGGGACAGCGTGCGTCGTTTTCTTAGCCGGGGGAAGATTGCGAAGCTCGAGGCCGGTCCGTGACGGGAGTGATTGGTCAACGTCAGTCTCGGTGGCAACGTTCCTTGGCTGGAGTGGAGCACGATACGTCCTTGCTCAGCCTAGGGGTGATTGGGTTGGAACAGCTTGGCTAGGGCAGGCTCCGGTGGCGTCTTTTCTTGGACATCTGGCGAGGGAGATAGTCCTCGTCTCTTAGGACGGGGTTCGGCAATGTTGTCGGCGGCAGTGACAGATGATGTGACTGCAGCTGCTGATGTTGGCAGCGGCTACGCTGATGTTAGCGGCGGCCAAGGTTACTAAAGAGAGAAGGTTGCCTGGTAAGTCGTGGAGTGACGCGTCATTCAGTAGGCCATCTATTTGTGTATATGCATTAAATGGGCCTACTGAGTGACGTTGCAGTGACGTTGAAAGTTATCAGGCAACCTGTCTTTTTAGTAACCTTGAGCGGCGGCGACGCTGATTTCGAGTTGGCACTAGTGCCCACTGAGTCGGTCCTGTGGCTCGACTGCCTTCCCAATTTTGGCCCGCACTTTAAATACACGCTTTTTGCCTATTCGAGCGTTGCATTTTTTCGTTACCTGTCCTGTGTCTCTTTGCATCATTCGTATACGCGCGTGGCCCCGTTTGTAGCAAATCCGCTGATGTTTTATTATGAAATGTGAACCTTACGTTATATCGATTACCTCCTTATTGTGTTTATATTTCGACACGATCGCAATTTGCCCTCGATTACACAAGTTCGTGTTTAAATACTTTTTATATTTTTTATTCGCGGAAACAAAAAGAAAACCCATCGTGGTTTTTAGAAAATCCCCCTCGTGACAATACGCTTTGTAATATCCATTCACTCTTTTTCCTCGTCTCAGTAGGCCGTGTTCTCGTTTTGTTAAGTTGCTGGCCTGAATTTTGATAGATGCCAGAATCTGACATTAAAAATATTAATGACAATTCCACACCACTAACCTGACTATGTTGCCAAATATTATACGAAGGAGCACCGACTATGACACCTTGAAATATGCACTACAGTCGAGCTGGCAATAACGTCTCCGTCAGTGGACTCAAATTATAACTATGAAATGAAATTAAAAATAAACATAACCGTTTCATCTGATGTTTCTTTGTGATACCAACAAAAATGTCACCCTAACTTACCTACTGGGACGAGGAAAAAGAGTGAATGGATAATAATTGCGACTTTTATTCGTAACAGATTGGAAGTAACCAAAGTATAACAGTCTCACATAAACAACAACACTTCAGTTTTCTTCATCACGCTCAAGGAACACGCTTTGTTTCTTTTAAAAGCTTTTCTATTGCACTGGACCACCCAACATTTCCTTTTCTGCCGAAGTTTCTTTATTGTCGCGATACGAACGGTTTCCGGCGAGTGAATAGTAATTAAATTAACAATTGTCATGTTCCATCTCTCTAAGGTGCCGAAACTGAAAAAGATGTCTTTTGGTCGTCTTCAGTACTACTTGGACCATGATCGTTAAAGACAGTGGATGGGTGTTCCGCGGCTTCATGGTCTTGGACCTTCCTTCTCTGTGAGGTACCGAAACTGAAAAAGATGTCTTTTGGTCGTCTTCAGTACTACTTGGAACATGATCGTTACAGACAGTGGATGGGTGTTCCGCGGCTTCGTGATCTTGGTCCTTACTTTTTATCTAAATCTGTATTTGGGCGATGGGCTACTTCACAACGGCGTTTCCAAATTTGATTGAAGTGACGAACAATGTTTTTGTCTCCCACTTTTATTTCAGCCATTACATTGCTAACTACTTCACGACGCGACGATACTATTGATACAGGAGCAAATCCACAATTCAACTATAACTTCCCCAGCTTTTTCGAAGTTGCATTGACGGGCACCATGATGATGACCAAATTGAGCCCTCATTTCGCCTTGTGCTGGACTCAGTTCACAGACTGACTGAACTAGGCTTCAAAATGTCAAGCGGTGTTCTGGTTTGGCGTCCAAAGAAGACTTGAGTAGGAGTGTGATCATCTAGTTCACTATGGGATGAGAATATGGCTATTACTACATCTAGGTTGTTCACGAAAGACTTTGTCACCAAATTTATAATTTAAATTGACTTGCCTCTCACTTACCTTGACAGATGACAAGTTCTGCTGACTAAACGTATCAGCTGTTACCCTCGACTAGCAAACAGTGGAGATGGGGGTGAGTTTAATTACGATGGTAAAAATTATTAAAGGGCGCCAGGAGACTGTATTTTACAGCCAAACGTAATCGATCCGTCGACGTCTCCATTCAACCAAATCGGGCAGAGAAATCAAAAGCAAACAGAGGCGAGACTTTACTCATTGGTGTGTGAACGTGGAAATCAAACTCGAAATTAAAGTTAACAATATTACAATTTATTTGCGGTTCCAACTTCGTACAAATGCAGGTTACTACACGAGTTCACCTAACTAGGCTAGGTTCGTCCAAAGTTGACAATCTCAAATTTACTTAAATCAACAACAATAATTTAATAATGCACTGTTTGCATTTGGCCGAAGATTCGCTCTCCACATTAACTAATAAGCATGCGGTATTATCGCAACGTTATATGTCTTATGATTCGGTATTAAATGCAACAATGACTCACGAATTTGTTTCTGTCAGTCAGGGAAACGTCAAACGAATTTGCTGATCACCACGCCACCTATGGTTGCTGTCCCGCGTTGCTGATCCGGGATCATGGCCAGCTCCATTAACATTCACTGACGTGTATGTATGGCCGTTTCAATTCGCCTAAAATTCGGTTCCAAGAAAGCATGCCATGGAGTACTCCCCTCAGCGCTCCCTATTAAAGTTACTACAAAACTACTAACGGTAACTTAATGACAACTGCAATTACTTAAAAACTCACAAGAGGCGCTGAGGGGAGTACTGTCAAAATTTTTAAAAGTCAAATTGAAACGGCCATACATACACGTCAGTGTATGAACCGGAGGTTTCAACAGCTAATATGGCCGGTCAAAAGGCTGCAGCCGAGAACGATTCCCAGAAAGCACAGCGATGCGTAAAGCGTTAGTTGGGAGTAGGGCTACCACACGGGAATATAACCCAATCGCAGAGCCAATTGCGAATGCACTCGTAAAATCCAATAACAGGAGAAAAGAAAAGCCTGAATGTAAGGGAAACGGTTTCATTAGCATCAATCGTGGCGTCCGCCATTAGACTCAATATACATTACCTGAGAGCTAATGAGTTCCCAGGCTTGGAATTGGAGTTGAAATTATCCCCAAATGTGTTCGATGGTGTCACTAAACGTTCCGGCACAGCCGCTGATGAATTACTTCTCCCAAAGAGCAAGAATTCCGATAACTTACAATGCACGTAAAGCACGTCAGGATTGCACCAAGCTTCAAACAAGAGAGAGCCGATCGAGGCGAAATTGTAGATGGTGGTGGTTGGTAAGATACGGATCCGTGGTGTATCATCGCCAATAAACTTTGAGAAAGCAAAGGAGGGATACAGGCTTGCCAACTATATCGACAACGGGTCAGATGTCGTCTCGATTCCGCGTTTTCTTGGCGGGAAAATTGAAACGTAACAATTTTTTTAAGAAAGTTTTGTGCAAATCAGTTTCGATTACAGCGGATTCCTCAAGCAGGCTCTGTACAGCTGTTTCAGGCCTAGTTGGGCCTTCGTCAGCAGAACTAGGCCTGAAACAGCTGTACAGAGCCTGCTTGAGGAATCCGCTTCGAAACCGATTTGCACAAAACTTTTTTAAAATTCTCATATGCTTTGACAGCAAGCATGGCCGCCTTGCATGGGATGACTTATTATGTGGCGAACTAGCTTCAATTTGTCAATCCTACTGCAATGTCAGGTCAAAAAGCGATCAAAAGATGTCGCTACTTGAAATGTTCAATTTTTTTAAGATTTGTACCAACCGTTCAGCTAGGCCACTTGATGGAGGCACGAGTGGTAGTGACCTAAGATGGACAATGTCAAACTCTGAACAGAGTTGAGCAAATTCTGTCGCCGTGAACTGAGTTCCGTTGCCGGAGATAATTGTGTTTGGTACACCAAAATGTCGAAAAGGATGCGAAAATACTTGAATTTAGCAGAAGTTGTTGTTGGGGTAACCTAAGTTACATAAAACTTTTCCTTTTGTTGATACACCAAAGTCCATATGGAGGCGATCCCAAAGCTTCTTTTTGCAAGAAAAAGAAATTAATAATTATGCAATTAATAAACTGAAAAATAAAATGACGTCTGGTTTTGATTTAGTTCCTAGTCTTTTGATTAATGGAATGCGCTATGGTTATCAGTAATTTACAATTTATGTCTTAAATGCGGCACATTTCCCTCATTATGAAAAGTATCTAAAGTCTGTCCAGTTTTAAAATCTGGAGATTCTTCTGATATCTCTAACTACAGACCCATTTCCACTATCTCAAATTTTCCCAAAGTTTTCGAGATGATCATATACTCTCGTATTTATCCGTAAATTAGGAACCTTATTTCACCACAACAACACGGTTTTATGGAAAATAGATCAACTGTTTCAAATCTTAGCACCTTCACTCAATTTGTTGCTGAGGCATTGGATAAGCATGAACAAGTTGATGTTGTCTACAGTCTACACAGACTTCGCTAAAGCCTTCAACCGCATTGACCATTCTATCTTGCTACATAAATTAGACCTTTTTAGATTTAGTTATGCTCTCCTAAATCTGTTTAGATCATATATGGATAACAGAACACAATACGTAGCTTATAATGGATATACTTCGTTTAATTATTCTGCCACCTCGGGAGTACTCCAAGGCTCAAACGTAGGGCCACTGCTCTTCTTAATTTTCATTAACGATTTGTGTTACTCTGTTAATTGCAATTGCCTTCTCTTTGCGGATGATGCAAAATTTTTTAGTAATATCTCCTCCGAAGTAGACTGTGACGTTCTACAAGAAAACATCGCTCGTGTTTCACTTTGGTGTGACGCTAATAGACTCCAGCTTAATATTAATAAATGTAAAGTTATGACCTTCCATCGTAATAAAACTCCTATTTTTCACGATTATTTAATCAACAATGTCCCGTTTGAATGTAGTACCACCACAACAGATCTATTAGGTGTTTTGTTTGACAACAAACTCAGCTTTAAACAACACATAATCATCACCTATTTAGATCAGGTCAGCCTCTTATAATAAAATCTGTCGCAAATGTGATATCTTTCGCTATAAGAACTTTATTATGTACAGCTGTTTTAAACGACGCTGGTGATACGCGTACGCGAATGAATGTAACAGACTACGGGATCATATTTGAAAAATTCTGTGGAACAGTTTATAGATAATTAAGAATTTAATTCAAAGTGAAAAGGTGGGACGAGGAAAGTTTTACAACCAGGGCAGCGCCAAAAACACAGGATATGGAGTTGCAAACGCGTCTTGAATTTGTTAAACTTTTAATAGATTTGTGTCAATAATAATTCGTCACATATAAAACGAAATTATAATAATTATTTGCTACCTACCTGGTTGCAAATGTAGAGGCGTGCAATTTAAGTTTACCTCTCGACTCGGGGAGATGGGTAACCCCAAAAATACTACCAGGACAGAACTTAATAATAAAATAGAAATCACCAGTAGCGCACGCTTATCTTTATTTGTGTTCATAACAACAAGCACGTGCAACACAAAACCCAGAATGAGTTAAAACAAGAAATTAAATAAAACAAAAGGATAAAGAACAAAAAAACCCGAAATCCGGATCCGACTTTCGTTTACAAAGTCAACAGGAATTTCCCAATCTCATGCAACAAAAGGTCGCTTAATTTAAAAGACAATTGAATGAAATAAATGCCTTAGCGCAAGGTTTACACAAAATTCAACCTATGATTACATCGTCCGCACCCTAGACGTCAGCTGTCGAGTCGACGACGACGTCCACCAAGAATCGAATTTGGCGGAGGGACGCTGATGCCAAGAAAGCGTGTCGCTATTCCTAGCGACCTCTCTCGTCGAAAGTCACCACTACCGGTTGGGCGATTTCAAGTCCGAACAGGCAGGGGAGTATGGCGGCGAAGTAACCGTCGTTGACGAAACTGACCTTGCGGTAATACAAAGTTGGCTGGCCCCAGAAATCACCACGAAGGTTTGAGTAGCCAAGGAAGATGATCCGCAGTATTAGTCGTAGACGAAAATAGTAATAACAGCAATCAGTAGTAATAGCAGTAACAGCCACAACAGCAGCCGTAATAGCCAAGCCTAAGTAAGAAAAGAAAAACGTGTTACGGCCTGAACCACGCCCAAACACTCACCATATTTACCTAATCGAAATTGTCGGGATTAGACATTTCCAAATGCTTATAAATGCCGGGGGTGACGATTTCAAAATCCGTTCATCATTCAACTAGGTAATTACAGGCTGTTGACTTTTATCGAAACACACTTCGACACCACATCACGACGTTCTATCTAAGAACTGGCGGCCGTACAGAATTTTCGTCGTATCTAAAAATCGACGGACAAATTAAAGAAGGGGGTTGGTGAAAGAAAACAGTTGACTTACAGGGGAAATGAGGGAGATAAAGCACTTCCGTGAAGGCTTTTGTGTAATGACTGGGCAGCGGACGGCTGTTGGGCAGACGAGAGTGAAGTCGTGTCGAACGGACGAAAAATACATCGCCTCTACTATGTTTGGCCGTTTGGCACGTCCCCCACTCTCGCCTGCGCAACGGCCGTCCTCTGCCTAGCAATGGCGCATCATATTGAAACGCACGTAGGCAAATAACGGTCTTTTCGTGTTCCTACGCAATGCAGGGTGACTCGAAAGCCTGAAAATAAGTTTAATGAAATTCTCACCAGTAACATAACAACAGATTACGAAGGTAATTACTGATTAGAATGTTTTAAATTCTGTTTGTCAAAAAATGTTTCTGAAGTAAAGGTTTTTTGTGGAAATAAACTTACAATGCAATACTAGCAATTTGGGCCGTTTTGATCCCTTGCATGGAATAATCTGCTTCAGGTGGTTTGCAAGCATTTGTCAGGTAAATATTTTGTAGTTCGTATTTCACGGCGTCGAGCGTTGACCTAAAAACGGAGTTGACGTCAAATTCCGCTTAAAGGTCAAGTTCACGCCCCCATGAGGGCATTTTGTTACGGTTCGTTTTCGCTTTAACGATTTTATTTTATATCACAAAATCTTCTAAGCGGACAGATTTTGTGATACAAATTTCATCGGACAAGAACCAACTGTAAATATAGATTTTATTTTAGGGAATGTTAAAATTTGGTCTTCATTTAGTGGTCTATTTGATAACAAACTCTAAAGTTCTGTTTTGGCTTCACTGATCGCTCTATTCTGAATTCAAACTCTAAAGGCTACCTTTTTGTTTCCTTTCTCGTGCGTGTAGATCGGTTAATTTCTGTTTTGGAAACGTGTTGGCGTTTGTTTGTTTGTTGATTCGAAAATAAAAATTAATATTAAAATCGCCATCTTGGTGTTCGTGACATTCCTGAGTGTAGGTCATTTTCGTTTGCTGTAGAAGCTAATTTATGTGATTCGTGTCGAATTCGACCACCTAGCAGTCAATAGCGATTTTATACACTCAAGAAAGTTGATTGGAATATCGCCAAGGCTTAAGTAGCAGATAAAACTCACGTCACGAACTCCAACTTCAATCACACAATCAAATGGATGTGTCACAGGTTTTAATAGGCCCTTACTTTTAAACAAGGGGTAAGGGCTATATGCACCAAACACTTTAATCGAGCTTAAATTTGAGTGACGTTTATATTGTGACATTTGAAGTTTCATAACATTGTGTAACTCACATTCTAAGTGACGTTTAAAGTTAAGCTGAGTTAATTCGTTCGGTGCATACAGCCATAAGTCTTCTGATTCAACTTTGAATTTGTCAAACTTATCGTCACGTATCTTCCTTTAGCACGTTGTACGGGGCAGTTTCACGTTGTACGGGGCAGTTTCACGTCATACGGAGTAGTTTCACGTTATACGAGGCAAATTCACGTTATGCGAGGCAAATTGTAGCAGCTGATAGGCAGTAAGCAGAAAAGCTGTACGAGAGTCTAGTTCTACTACCATCAAACACCGCGAAAGTTCGGACGTACATGAAGGATCAAAGCCCTCTCTCGAGACTTCGATGTAAATGTCGTGATTCATGGCATCAGACGACCGGACTTAACGTGATCGGTATCGTAAACTTTTCATTCCTTACTTCGGTTAATCATCAATTACGCTGCATAATGAGTAGTTAAGGGCTTGAAAATCTTGTAATTGTATATTTCAAGTCACGGTTCCTTAAGAACATGTCACAATTTGCATAAAGAAAATTAATAACAGCCTCCTACTGTCAAACTGAAACTAACAGGTGCTCATAACTTGTACATCACCTTTGTAAACCAAATAGGATATCCTTGCCGGTGTTTGCGTGTTACACTTGCTCTGTGAATTTTAATTTTATTTCGATCTAAAGCAAATAACGTACAGGGTGGATCAATTTCGATGTCTCTTATGGGCATCTCTGTAACTATAAGAGATAGAAAAAAACTAAAGGCCAAGTCTCTATCTCTTTTTTAGAGATAAAGTCAATAGTGTAAACAAAAATTGGCTATCTTCTTTTGTTTTCGAGTTATAAGCTAAAATTGAGATTTTCGAATTTTCGTCAATCAGTCATATCTCGTTTATTTTTACAGATATTAACAAACTGTTTTGACATTATTAGGACACTTTTTCGAATATAATTCAGGGGTGCAGTTGTTTTTTTGATATTTAGTTAAATTTGCAAGTTATAACATAAAGTTATATTTTTTTAAATGGAAATTATGGTAGACAATGTCATCATTAAATAGAGACTTTTTTTCTGTTTTCAAAAATATATACTTTGTTGAGTTTATTTCTTATAGTTAATAGAATAAAACGTCTTTTTTATTATTTCTGGGTGCATTCTTTTCTTAGTAGGCTAATTTCATCAAAAGCCGACAATTTTCTTTTGTTTTTATTAAATATTAACAAAGATTTGATGATTGAGTAGCACAAGAGTGAGACGTATTGCGATGAACATAAGAGATAGAAAGCTAGCGCCGATAGAGCTGGGTTGCGTCACAACATGAGTTGGCTGCGTATTTTAGCGCGGCAGTGTTTAAATTGTGATTTTATTTTGATATTATTTTCTTGATTTTAAGTTATTTATTGTAATATATCAATTGTGTTTATCATCTACTTACATTTCAATATTCTTTAACTTTTTCTGCAACAAATTTTTTATTTTTAAGATGTTTTTAATTTATACATATAATTTAGTTCATTATCCCATGAAATGCATATTTGATCGAAAAGATGCGTTTTAAACTTAAAAATTAAATGAAGTTACATTTCGAATTTGACCCAAACCACGCCGTAATGGTATTGTTGTAATCTTTGTGACTCTTAGAGGATGCTCGTTCTATCTTTCCCTCTCTTTACGCGGCTGCAACTGTCAAAATATTTGAACAAGAGTTGATATTTAATAAAAACAAACGAAAAAATTGTCGACCTTTGTTGAAACCAGCCTACTAAGAATATAATGCACCCAAGAATTGAAAAAGGCGTTTTTTTCTATTAATTGTAAGAAATAAACCCTACAAAGTGTATATCTTTGAAAACAGAAAAAAAATCTCTAATGATGGCATTGCCTACTATGATTTCCATTAAAAAAAATATAACTTTGTGTTATAACTCGAAACTAACTACACCAATGAATTGCATTCAAAAAAGTGTCCTAATAATGTCAAAACAGTTTGTTAATATCTGTAAAAATAAACGAGATATGCGCGATTGACGAAAAGTCGAAAATGTCAATTTTTGCCTATAACTCGAAAACAAAAGAGTAAAAAAGAGATCGAGACTTGGCCACTAATTTTATTCTATCTCTTGTAGTTACAGAGATGCCCATAAAAGACATCGAAATTGATCCACCCTGTACATTTACGTAATTTTCATTTAAAACGATTAATAAACTTAATGTCGTGAATTGTCATACTTTCTTTTAGATTTCATTATATATATGGTCACTGATAATTTCGATATATACAGGGTGACTGATTAAATTTTTTTTTTTAAACGCGGAATTTCAAACTTGAGGGTTACTCATATGCTACATTCACGTGTATAGTCCTAGCGGTAACACGTATTACTTATACCTGGAATAAATATAACGCTAGGTGGCGCCCCTTTCTTAACTAACAACTAGATAACGAGCTACCGACGATCCTATTGTGTAGCCCACCCCCATCTCCATTGAGCTGGGTATAATTTCAGGTAGGTTGTTCACCAACGTAAAGGAGTTTCCCCCAATTTTTGCAATCTATTCAAGGTCGACTATTTTGATATAGTTAGGTAGGTAGCAATTTACATCGTTCATCTTCTCTTCCATTTTTTAATCAGAGGCGCATCGTCGTTTTGGAGCTAATTTTTCATTTATTTCTCGAAAACTAAAGTAGAAAGAATTTTTTTAACATTTTTCCCATACTCTTGAACATCGCTTCTTATCGTGCTTTTTTTTGTTGGAACAATTGTCAGTCATCCTGTATGTCAAAAGTTTGGAAATTTCACTTTTCTTAAATATATTGAGCAGAAAAAGTTAAATTGCTTTCTGAAGTATCCTGTAGTTGAATGTAACATAGAATATTTTGTCTTTTGTGTAGTTTTGAAGTGTTTGACCGGAAAGTTTTCATTGCCTTCTGTCCCACAGAGCGACGATAAAACTTTAATTATTTTACGGTACAGAATAAAACTCCTACGTAACACGTTAATAAAATTAATTGTTTTTGTTCAATAATTGCACTCCGGTTATAAAAGTTTATTTCACCGGCTCCTATATAGGTAGAGTTTTTACGGCCGCCTTGTTATTTCCAAATTTTATTTGGTTTTCTAACTTAATTAAACAAAAATATTTACCGTTTATTGCACTTCCTATTAGTATTTACCGTTTTATTGTCTTGGACGCGGCCGGGTAGGTTTTCTCTTTTTCCAGACGGTTTCGTCATCGGCATCAATGCGCGTCTAACGATTTCTCAAAAATTCTGTAATTACCGCGCGCCCACTTTCCATTCTCCATAATGGAAGCCGCATCAATGCTTAATTGACACGTCAGAAAAAAGAAGGCCACGAGAAAACCGATTGGCCTGCTGTAGGTCTTTGAGATTTTTTTAATAATAGCCCCAATTATTATTCATTTACGGGCCGCTTGCTTACTTAGCCAACTACTTAAACATCACATTCAATCAAAATTTAATAAGATGTTAATAAATGACCGCATCCGTCGAGAGCCGTTCACAAACAATCGTTTCTCACTTATACGAATAATTTTGCATCGACACAAAACTAACGGAAAAATCAAATAATAAAAAATTAAAGAACGAGGAAATTTGTTAACCGCATATTAAGAAATCAAAAATCAGAATTGACGGTTGCTCAAAATATTTTAGGTTTCATTTTTCTTTTAAATAGTCAATGTGAAAATATCTGTGAATGAGCCATTTAGACAGAAGTGCAAGTCAGAATCGTGGTAATTAAAGAGACGGGGAACAAATTAACTAAAAACTGACGGCTATTATTTGAGACTACTAAATTATCTTATTCATTATATTATTAATAAACCTATTAATTTTGATCAGCGTCGATTTTTTTTTCTTTCGTCTTACTTTTTCTCCGGTGACGGGTCAAGGCCGAACGGTTTTAGAAAACGACTGCGGAGAGACTTTTCGCCGCAGTTTTTAATTAAAAACATTGCCATTGTTATGTGACAAGGGGTGGACGTTTACTACCCTTAAGTATCGGTCATGGTCTTAAAACGCTCCTGACACATTTCAGTAGCGGCGTCTCGAACCAAAGACGAGCTTTACATAAAAATGGCGAGCAGGTAATGTTTTGGAGACGTTTCGGTTCGAAATGGGCCCACATCATTGTCAGATATACTTTGCGGACTGTTCGGAAGGATTAAGGACACGCTTGTCGATCTTTTCTGAATGAAAGTTTTTATTGAGCTTAATTTCATAACAAATTCAAAAAACAACCAAGTCAGGATAAGTTTAGAATTAATTATGCTTTTACTTGAACAGAAAAAAAAGCAAAACTTTAAATCTACTGACCCCAAAACACGTAAATAAACTCGACAGCTTGTATCTGCCTGTCTACTCCTGGGTGGTTCCAATTTACATGAGACTTTTCAAACGTAATAAATTTTTGCAGCCTCTATCCGCCCGGAAATCTGCAGACTTCGAGATAACGCCGTTACGGTAGCTTCGATGAACAGCCTTCGATTTCTGTCAAATAAATTAGTCACCAGATATTTTAACCGGAGATAATTTTTTTTTGCGTTTCGTACGAGTCCTGTAACACTCTTGAGTTACAGTGCGGTCCGTCCGATCGGTCAAGCACAATGCAACATAAAGTTTCAATCAATCATCGCCAGAATGATCGGAATCCGAACACCTGCCATAAGTAATCACATAATCAAATACAAGGTTAACTCGATAACAATACGGCCATTTAGGTTGCCCTCGCCCCCTCTGCGCCGGGGGCTCGACAATGGCCGGTAATGGACCGGTATCACACTGTTTTTAAAATGTGCCCATTCAGTGCTTCTTCACCATTGTTTAATACTAAATGCCCGTGTGTTTCGTTTGCAACCTTTGAATTCGATAGGAGTTTTTTTTCTCTCTCCTATCTAATGGGGTGGTGACTTGCAGTAATTTGGGAAAAAAATTTAATCCAGGTGGACGGTGAACTTATTGCATGTAAAACAGATGTTAGCATAATATCGCATTCATGTGAAATTTGACAACGTCCATCAGTATTATTTATTTCTGATAACTAACTCTTTATGAATTGAAGAAAACACGTCTAAAGTTCATCTCGAATTAAAGCGAAAAGCGACAATGGTATTAGATTATTATTCATGATCATGATGATTGGTATTTGCTGAATTAGGTACCTACCTTGTTGGGAAATTGACGTATACTGTTGGGCCCCATTTAATTTCATTCGCCAATTGTTACGTTTCAAAATATCGTACGAGATAAGATGGCAACATTTGAGAATTTCGGCCAGTTTACAGTTTATTGTGGCATCCCTGACTTCCCCGAGCATTGCGACGCAGTCTCGAAATTATTGATTGCCAGAGTCGACTCACCGTGAGAACATTAACGATTGCGACTGGTCGGCGTTGACCTCATTTGGGATTACCCCGCGTCAACCGTTTCGTTTTGTTGCACGGCCTTACTTTTCGCCTAGTTGTGTTGGTGTGTATATCGAGGTTTTTGCTGCGAAATATCAGGAAGGTATATCGACGTAGTTGGAACCTCACAAAACGCATCGCCAACGTTTAGGAACATATTCTTTTACCCTGTACAAGCTTGGCTTTTCATTAAAACCTAGGTAAATTCTAAGCAAACGGCTGACGCCATTTTGATTTCTAATTGTGCGTTTCTTCGTTAATTCAAGCTTTTATTGTCGTGTTACGATTTGGTATCCTCATATGTGAAATACCCTTTTGCGCCCTTGGTTAATTGATCAGCCCCTAGAAGCAGTTACGAGGATCGGCCAGAAGGAGGCGCTGCCACCGTTTCGTTAAGTTGGCTCCAGTCAACGTTTGATAGGCACACCAGAAACTTCAATCTTCTGAACTCACTTTAGATGCCTTGAGTTTGTATCGTTTTAATTTTATTTTACTGCTTCGACGCGTCGCATTTTACCAAAGAGCGAATTTCGACTAATCTTGCGTTTAGTTGGCCAATGTAATTTCATTTGTAACATAAGTGGCATGATTTAGAATTTGACGCGTTTCGTTTTGTATTTAATCGAACTGTTTTTGTCAGAGTGCATTCGACGTCCGTTGTCGCCTATAGGCGAGTTGTCGCGATAGTAAAGTTGTAACTTTGATAGCAAAAAGTCGTTTTCGCGGATAAAGTTTTAACTTTAACCGGAAGTGCCGCCATGTTCAGTTTCAGCCAAGTTATAACGTTGGTCAAGAGCAACGTTATAGACGTCATAGAATTGTTATTGCTTAAATTTGGTTAGGTGTGATCTTATTCAGTCCGATTATCATTATTATTTCTCCCAGATGTCTCCCTTCTCTGTCTCGAACTGTATCTCGATCAACATATAAAATTTCCCTCCTATCGACTTCTATAATTGGATCATCCCATTCATCCCTGAAGACATAACAGAAGTTATGCAATACAAATGCTACATTAGCTATTTCCACAGTTTAAGAGTAAGAGTTTATGTATTGCAGTCGTCTCCAACGACCCTTCACTAAACAGAAAATGTGTTCTATACATATACGACTCTTACTCAACATGTAATTATGGCGTGTCTTCTCTCTGGTTATGTTTGAAGTGCCTCTATATGGAATGATAAGCCATTCTCTAAGAGGAAATGCTTTATCTCTTAGATGTGCATGTCTCTATAAACATTTGAACTGACAATCTTCAAGTAAGAACGATTTTCGTTTTCGCGATAACTTAAAGTTGGAACTATATAGATGTCACTTAAGTTACTTTTAGTTATAACTTCGCGTTTTAACTTTGTACCGCGAAAACTCGACTTATGTTTAATCAATGTGACGTTATGTAATTACACTGTGCTTTCTCTTTTAATTAAAGTATTTGTTAAGTTAGCTATTGTGTTTTGTGGGAGTACCTTTAGCGTACAAGTGAGTGAGTTAGATAAAGTCTCCTGGTTGTTGCAAAACCGAGGCGGTTTGTGAACGCAAGGTTATTACGGATCAGCTGGAGACCTTGTTCACCCTGGCGCCTTTTTTTAACATCAAATTACCTACCTCCTTCACTGTTGCTAGTCGAGGGGAAAGCTGGTGGAAGTTACAGAGCAGACTTGTTAGCGATCAGAGTAAGTAAACAGGAGTATTTCATTTTAGAGTTTTGTGGTAACCAATACATAAGTATAATGCAATCAGTGCCATAATGCAGTGACGTCAGCAAAAGTATCTAAGTTATCATCTTTTGTCTTGGGAATAGCACGTTTGTACAATAGGTCTAAGTACACTTTCTTGTGGCACTCCGTTTTAGGTCAGAATTTCTAAATTTATTTTAAAAATTATTGTTTTTTTATCAAAATCTTTTCGCTAAATGCCATCCTCTACGGTATTAGAAGTTTTGTACATGATTTTGCGCTTTGCAGGTTATCGTTATTCAAAACCAATTGCCTTCTGTAAAGTAATTGTTACGGTTGAAAAATTCATTTGAGTTATTCATATTTTCCAAATGCATTAGCCAGGCTTGACCAAGTGAATTGCCTCATATTTCTCATTGTTGCAAAATTAGACCATATGCTGTTACTTAGTCCTACAGTATATCTCCATTTCACTCTGGCGTCCGGCTAAAAACTG
The DNA here is from genome assembly GCA_033060865.1 of Dorcus hopei. Lineage (NCBI taxonomy): Eukaryota > Metazoa > Arthropoda > Insecta > Coleoptera > Lucanidae > Dorcus > Dorcus hopei. Next base: position 48,122,400 of record CM065421.1, on the reverse strand, counting down.
ATTTCATCCCGTAACAACTCCCGTCGTAGCGATAGTTGGAGAGTACGGCGCGCTCGGTCATTGTTTGTGTTTCTCTCATGGAATTTTGTGATTGAAATCTGAAACGGAATCTTCTCCGAGATTTGTAAAAGCACGCCGAGTGAATTTCAAGCTCGTTAAAAAGCTTTTCGAAAGCCTGCTTCTGAGATAAGGAACAGGTATGCCATTTTGTGCATATATTCTGCTGGTAACGCGTATCTCTCTCTTTTACTAGGCTTTAGTGGTAGTTTTATTTCGTTGAGAATATCGTCATCCCTTGGGTGGAAGAACAAGGCCGGAATCGTATAAAACGTATAAAAGCCCCGGCATCCCGGCCCACCCTTCGTTCGTGAAAGTGGACCCGACCGACCTGCAAACGCGACGCCGCTTAATGACGTAACACCTGCGTCGAAGTACGTCATTGACTCGACTGCATTTACTTTCGTCGGAGGGCGCTCTCTCACTACTGACAGCTGTCTGTCATTACGCTGGATTTTGGTTACAAGGTCGGAAATATTTTAATAATTTTTATTGACTTATTTGTGTTGACGCATCTTACCGCGGCGTTGTTATTTTTATTTTTCTCTTATTTGTTAATCTAGTGAATTTCTTTAATCACTTTAAGCGTTAATTGTAAACGAAGAACAGATCTGTTACTTAAATACATTTCGTGTTCTTTCATTGGGACCCCTTCTGGGCCGCAATCGATACCTGTAAATTATTTTTCTTATTCGTTAACTATTTTTGAGCGTTTTTAAATAAAAACAAGTGTGCTCAGCTGGTGATTTTTATTTTATTCACTTTGCCCACCTCTTGCTTTGGGGTTTCGTCGAACTCTCCCTTCTCCAAGAGCTTATCCGAGCGGTGCTGGAGAAACGTCAGTCACTCGCACAATTTGCTGGCCTTGAGGTAGGTAGCATAATAATGGTCAGGAAGAAGTTATGCTTGGCAACCGTACCAGTTGTTCTATTGATGCAAACAGTTGCATCTGGAAAGAAGAAAAAAAAATATAAAAACTGAAAACTATGGGCACACGTCAATGGTTATTATCAGGCTTACGATTTCGGTCCACTTCGAACATATTGGATTGTAAATTCCCCGGCTTGGCACAACACGGCAGGTAGTAAATATTGTCTTACATACTTTTCTGATTAATGTTAAACTTTATTTAATTATTTACTGCGATCGCGTGGCCCATAGCAAATTTTCAATAAATATGTTTAAATGCGACGCGGGCCGAAATTGTAAGCCTGGTTATTATGAAGAAATGAAGATTTGGGTATTTTTTCTTTGATTGAGAACGAATTGAGAAATTAAGATCCTGCTGCGTTTTATGAGAGAATATTTGTAATGATGTTTTGATTTATTTATTTAATAAAGAGTGGTATCCGAATTTAATGAACTTCCCATCGATGGCAAGCATGAGTGTGCAATTTATAGCAAAAAAATAAAAATAAAATCCGGATGTAATGTACGCCGCCGTGCCCGTCAACTGTGGATGGAAAGATTTCACTCGCGTCAAGTCCCACATTTTACAACGTTTACTTCCGTTGTAGAGGATCTGCGGGATTACGGGAAATTTCAGCCTGCAGGACACCTATGACCAGACGAGCTCGTGCATCGAACATTTACTGTAAAATATAAAACCTGTATTTTTAAACGGCAGTTTCAAAATAATTTGGGTAAAATCAAACACCAAATGAATTCTCAAGAGCCACAGAGTTTTTGCATTTTGCATAAATTCGGCATAAGGTCGGCATTTATGATGCGAGGAACTATTATGGTTTTTTATGATATCAGCTGTGTTAGCAAGCGAGCCGTATTCATTACACTAGACGTCGGTGTTGAGATGGAAATGGGTTTCTGCCCCTACAGAATATGAACATACAAGGCGACGCGACACTGTGATTAAAGTTTATTGTTCTATTTTAAAGTCACCCTGTATTTTGTAAAAATTCTTGTACTAGATTTTTGAACTCGTTAAAGGCGGTTTTACCAAAGAAAAGGTTTGCAAACCTGATCTAAATTATGTATGAGTGATGCAGGACATTCAGTTTTCGTTCGCGAAAGAGAAACGTAAACATTTCGGCCGAGATTTATTCGCCCCACATTAGATGATACCCAACAAAAGACGACACAAAAATCTAGATTAACATGATTTATAATTTCGTTGAAAGTAAAACTTGTAGCCGGCCACCCTATCCGTCCGTATAACTCCGGCGGGTTCGTCGTCGACTCCCGCATATTATTCTCCGAAGTGTTGATGTAATTGATAAGGCGCTCGCGAGGGGGCCCCGGCGGCCATAAGTGTTACGTTACAAGACATGTTCATTTCATTGCCACATTATAAGCGGCATAAAGATACGGGATATTTGATTTTCTACTTTATTTTATTATTTCTGCGCCGTTAAATATGAAATTTAAGATTTCATAAATTAAGAGACGTTATTGAATACGCGCGGACGACGAAAACGAACGGAAAAGTCTCCGGCTTACGTTGTTGAGATATTCAAATTGCCTGCCGATACAACGTTCCTACGACAGCTCAGATTCTATCAGATTTTTTATTTAACTGTACCGAATCGAATAATCCAAAGCGGCTGAAGTAGCGTGAATTATAAACAGATCCTTTTTCTCATTTTGTTTTTGCAAACGAGAACGTGACACACAATATCTTTATTTATGAAGTTACTACGAGTATAGAAAATCCATTTGCTTTTTCTATTTAAAATAATCATTGGCATGCAGATGTGATGTAAAACGATAATAAAACTAACCTGTTCAACATAATGAGACGTATTGCTGCAGTTTTTGGACTCCGATCGTTATGTCATTACTTACCGCGATGTTTATGGCAAGTGTTCGAAATGCCTCCGTTGGCGTCCATACGGCGACGAAAATTTGTTTGCACTAAAGTTTGCTGTTGCCAGTTCTTGTTGTCGCATCCACTGGCACGTGATAGGGATGTAACAAATTTTCTCTGAGGATACAGTGAGCTTAGTTTTCTACATAATCCATCCAAGTGCATTTTCCGTGTCAGCGATTTTAATCCAGTCATATTTGAAGATGTTAAGCGCTCACCATATTCACTCATGTTTATAAAATTATCGCCATTTACCAAAACGAAAGTGTCATCTGCCGTAACTGAAGTCTTGCAAAAGATATTCTTTGTAGCTAAAAAAAATAAATAATAACGGGCCTAAAATACCTCCCTGAGGTACCCCAGAATAAATCTCCACCAAACTGGATTCTATTGTTTGTTTATCATCATTGAAAACTACCTTTTGATACTTCTGATAGAGATAAGATCATATCCAGTACAACACTGGCCCAATTACGAATACCCCAATGTTGTAATTTATTAAATAGAATATTGTTGAGACCAACGGAGCCGAAGTAATAGCGCTCACGAAGAAGGAGATGAAAGCTGCTGCTGGAAAGATGAAGGCACTAGGACCAGACTATACACCGGCGGAGATAATAATCAAGCTAACTGTGGAAAATGCCACCGATTATGTTCTCACGGTTATGAACCAGAGCTTTAAGCGAGGCCTATTTTCGGGCATTTGGAAAGTCGCAAGATTGGTATTCATCGAGAAACCTGGAAAAAGGAATGAGGAACAAGCCAAGCACCATCCGATATGCTTACCTGATGTGGCCGGAAAGCTCCTGGAACACATGATAGTCGCGAGACTGAAGGAAGAAATGGCAACTGGTAATAGGAACGTGTCCGACAACCAGTGTGGTTTCAGAGAAGGCCGTTCCACCCTCTCAGCGATTAGCAAAATCTGTGGCACTTGAAGAGGGGAAATGAAAAGACCCTTAAAACAAGGAGGCGATGTTTGTTCGTAACGCTGGACGTTAAAAGCGTTCAACAGCACAAATTGGAATCTTACAGCCTTTTCTTTTGCTTTTTCCCTTTTGTCAATTATGTTTCCGAATATGTCAAATGAGTTTCCAATCTGCAGGCCTACTGTACTTTGAACGGACTGACACATTAGGAAACACATTTGACAAAAGAGGAAAAGCAATAGAAAAAGACTGTATAAAGGCCCAGCTCAAAGAGAGGCATCTCAAATTGTCTTAGGAAGATCATCGATACATACCTGAAAGACCGATTTTTGGAGATCGAGAGAGAAGTGCTGAAACTGACCACATGTGGTGTACCGCAGGGATCAGTTCTGGGCCCGGTTCTCTGGAACATATCACCAAATTTTAAATTTAATTTGCTTGCCTCTGCTTACCACGGTTCGGATGACAAGCTTCTGCCGATGCTAATGATCAGCTAAGCCCCAGCTAGCAACAGTGAAGAAAGGAGCGCGTTAATTGAAGGTGGTAAACTTATTAAGGGCGCCAGACGACAATTCTTCAGCTAAACGTAATTCGATCAGTCGACGTCTCCAATCGACCAAATCGTGCAGAAAATTGAAACACTAATAATCAGAGGAGAGATTTTACTCACTGGTGTACGTGAACGTAGAAATTAAATTCGTAGCTAAAGTTAACACAATTTATTACGGCAATCGACCAAGTCATGCAGAAAATTGAATACTAATAATCAGAGGCGAGATTTTATTCACTGGTGTACGTGAACGTAGAAATTAAATTCGTAGCTAAAGTTAACACAATTTATTACAGCAATCGACCAAATCGTGCAGAAAATTGAAACACTAATAATCAAAGGCGAGATTTTACTCACTGGTGTACGTGAACGTAGAAATTAAATTCGTAGCTAAAGTTAACACAAATTATTACAGCAATCGACCAAATCGTGCAGATAATCAGAGGCGAGATTTTACTTACTGGTATACGTGAACGTAGAAATTAAATTCGTAGCTAAAGTTAACACAATTTATTACACGCTTTAATAAACGCTTTACACTCTTAATAAACAATTACAATTGGCTGCTTACTCTAGGCTTAAATTAACTACGGTAAGCGCAGCGCAATACATAGTTCGAAATTCGTACTCGCGGTTTACTACTAACGAGCCAAGAGTAGAATTTAAAGCCGATCGGTCCGCAAAACGTCAGATTAAATTGAAAACCTAACCTTGAAACAGCGTGTCCAGTCGTACGTCAAAATCAGCGGTGCCAACCGAAGCGCAGAGGCCGGTGGGTAGTTACAGTGCCCTCTCTCAACCGCAGGAAGCGTCGACAAGCTGGTCTAAACTGGACCCGCTCAGATCGTAAAGATGGCTGATCAGGTTTTCTCGATCGGGTGCGATCGACTACGGGGCAGGAGCGCCCCCGGAGAACTAGGCCAAAAGGTCTGCTCTAATAGCCTGCGCCCAAATAGGAAAGCCTGAATGTAAAGAGGAACATGTTTCGTTAGCAGCCATTTCGATACACCCGCCATTGTACTTTTACATTACCTGGGACCAATTCGTTCCCGGGCTTCGAATTGGAGTCAAACTGACCTCCAAATGTGTTCGAAGGTATTACGTGATTTTCCGGCACACCCGCAATTGAGTTATTCCTCACAGAGAGCGAAAACTACGATAATTTCACAACACAGGAAAATTACGTCCGACTTGTAATACACTTCGAACAAGAAACGCCTTCAACAAGGCGAATTTGTAGCAGGCGAAAGGTTGCTAGGATACCAAACCGAAAAACCAGTCACGTGGTGTGTCACACGAATAAACGTTGAGTAGTAAAGAGAAGGGATGTAGGGTTGCCAACTGTGTTAAAACGCAGTTGAATGATGTTATATCGCCACGATATTTTGGCGCGAGATTTGACCGTAACAAACATTCTGGGCGATGGAGTACTAACGCTCTCTATGCCAGAAGGAGTAGAAACAATTGCCTTCGCGGACGATTTGGCAATCGCAATAACTGCCAAAAACGAAGACGAATTAGAGTATGCAGCTAACGGAGCATTGTACATAGTAAGTGCGCCGGAAAAAAACTGAAATCGTAATGCTCTCCGGAAAGAAGAAATATCTATAAAGAGATTCGGCTTAACCTGCTAGGGGTGCCAGTAGTCCCAGTCAAGTCATCTAAATATCTGGGGGTAATTTTAGACTATAGACTTACGTTTGGGGAGCATGCAATTCACGCAAGCAATAAGGTACAAAAGACGGCTGCGGAACTCGAAAATTATGCCGAGAACAAGAGGGGCTGCGGAAGGTAAAAGAAGGCTCCTGGCATCTGTGGTAGAGTCAATTGCGTTGTATGCAGCGCCTGTTTTGGTGGAGGTATGCGAAATGGAAAAAATACAAAAACCTATTGCTTAAAAGGCAACGGGTAAGGGCGATAAGGGTATGTAGGGGATACCGGACGATCTTTACTGAGGCATTAATGGTGAATGCAAGTCTGATACCAATGGACATGCCGGCAGAAGAGAGAGAGCCAGAATCGTGGGTGCCAACCAGGAAAAGAAAGAAGCCGAAAGAGAGACTACGATGAAGAGATGGCAAGAGCGAAAGGAAGCAACAACTTAAGCATCATGGACCCGGAAAATAATTCCCCCGATAAACACGTGGTATACCTAATAAAAACATATAACACAAATGCTCAGCGGATACGACTGCTTTGAGAGCTATAAATATACATTTGGTATAGTTGACACAGCCCAATGTAGATACTGCAACGAAGCGGAAGATAGCGCTGAACATGCCATTTTTCAATATATAAGATGGGAAGACGACAGAAGCCAACTGCAACAAAATATTGGAAGAAGCATCACTATAGAGAATTTAGTACCACTAATGGTACCTATATGGTGAGGCAACGTGGGACTCTATAAGCAAGTTTGCGAAGAACGTCATAACGCAGAAAGAACAGGAGGAGAAAATGCCCAAGACCAAGGCTAGACGACCTTTAAATGATCTACAAGATGTAGCCCACGTGTTACGGTTGAAAAATCCAATTAAGTTATTCATAATATTCTCCGAACGCCCTGTATTTATGCCGGAATCAACGGGCAACGAGTGCCTACGTGCCGATCGTAACATTGCACAATATTGCATCAGAAAAATCATGCGTTGTTATTTAGTGCGACAGTATATCTCCATTTCACTCTGTCGCCCGGCTAAAACTAAGTTTATTCGTAACGACTCCCATCTCAGTGCATAGTGGGAGAGAACGCCGTACTCGTCCTCGCGGTTATTCTTGTCTCAGCGCTCGTGCCATGCCGTCCTTTATTGTTTGTGTTCGTTATTAGTATCTTTGTATTTTTTTCATGTGGAATTTGTGATTGAAACCTGAAACGGAATTCTCTCCGAGATTTGTTGAAGCACGCCGAGTGAATTTCAAGCTCGTTAAACAGTTTTTCGAAAGCCTGTCTTTGAAATAAAGAACAGGTAGGTCCTACCGGCCATTTTGTGTTCGTGCTGATTCGTAACGCGTATCTTTCTTCCATTATACTTCCAGTGGTAGTTTTGCCCATCTGACAAACCTGAACAACCTTTTTGGGTGAAAGAAAAGGCCGGAATTGGCGTTTTGAAACGATTTAAGCCCCGCAACACGGCCTCTCCCCCCGCCTGTGAAAGTGGACTCGACCTGCAAGACGACGCTACTTGGCGACATAACCGCTTCACCGACTTACGGCGCTAACCAACGTGGGAGGACGCTCCAACACTGTTGACAGCTACCTGTCATTACGCCGGATTCTGGTTACAAGGTCGGAGTTACTCGAATTATTATTAATTTTTTTTTCTGGTTATTTACTTTAAGACGTAGTGTAAACGAGGGGCAGATCTGCTTATCGGTTTGTTTCTAATTTGATTGTTCGCCTGATAACAAAGTTGATTTAATTTACTTTCGTGTTCGTTTCCCTGGACCCCGTCTGGGTCATATTTAACTTTGTAATTTGGACGCATATTTATTTTTACCAAAAGTTTGAGCGTTTTAAATAAAAACAAGTGTGTTCAGCTGGTGATTTTTATTTTATTCACTTTGCCCACCTTTTGATTTGGGGTTTCGTCGAACCCTCCCTTCTCCAAGAACTTAGCCGAGCGGTGCTGGAGAAACGTCAGCCACTCGCACAATTTGCTGGCCTTCAGGTAGCACACGGACATAATGAAAGACTAGCCCCCGCTGTGAAGTAATACATGTGTGGTCAATTAGGCTGTGAGGAAAGGGGTTTAGCTGGCAGGCACCCGGGACATTTTCGCAGATTAATCCAGCACTCTCCCGGCGTTGAACTAGTCGAGTCTGTCTTGCGAAAATTCCCGACCTCAGTAAAAAAATAGAATATTATGGTTCAAAGTATCGAAGGTTTAAGACACAGGTCAAATTCCTTTGTTACCAATTGTGCAAAGTCTCTGGTAACTGATGTTGAACACGGGGTTGAACTATCTCCGGGTATCTTGTTTCTGCTTGAGTTCCACTTTTTTTCTTGTTCGCCGGCTTGCTTTGATGACGCCGATAGATGTGTGGTGGCTTCCGACGAGTAGAATACAGAAGAGTATGTGTACTGCTTCTGGTAAGCAATGCACGGGAGGCTTTGGATGTGCTTCCAACACTCGTTCTTGACTATTTATGCACGAGAGGCTTTGGATGAGTGGCTGGGGCTAAAGCGGTCTGTGCTCTCGCTTTTACAGAGTTCTTTTGTAGCGGGGATGAAGTAACTCATTGGTCTAAGGGTGTAAACGAATCACCGATGATCAGAGCTGTATCTCATTCGTCGGGGGGCAGTCCTTTCTGGTTTACTCCGGAGGTTGTCTTAGCGACCAAATTTCATGATGCGATCCTATTTGCGGGCTAGCCATGAACGAATGCGGATTCGCTTTAATTCGTCTAGGGACAGCCTACATTTTGTTCATTTGCGATTATCGGCGACCTTGCTTCGTGACGCAAATGTCAACATGTCGCTTCGCCCGTATTTATCTATTTCACAATTGATTGTTTGTTTTGTTGTCATCTGTCACCATGACGTGTTTCGTTGGATGCTGGGCAAAGTGCGAGACCCCACTAAAGAAATAGTTTCTCTCGTTTCGAGGTATAAGACAGTCCTGTGAATTCAGAATTGTTATGAATTTTAAGTCTTGAATACATGAGGTAAAGTGACAGTAGAAATCATCTCGGCAATAAGGTTTCGTGCAGAATTTGTCTCAAGGCTATTGGATAATATACTCCAAATAGTTTTGGATTTGTTGTCAGAATGTGCATTAAATGGTCATAATGTTTGGTTCTTTCTAGTTCCAAGATTGTGGAATATTGTTTTTATATACATGTAGGGCTGCATGATTTTAGAATTTTTTGAATATACAACATTCATAATTTCATAACTTCAATAGTTCTCATAGTTATAGGAAAATGATAAATAAACGCCTGAACGGTCCAGTGGTAAGAGGATCAGCCTTGCAATCGCATGGTCGTCGGTTCGAACCGCACTCGGGATTTTTCTCGGGGGTGGTCGGTATCGACTTCAGGCACCCTTCAGTGTTGGGGACAAAATTCGACACTGCTTCCCCTTAAACGGCGAGTAGGTTGGATGTAACAAAGCCATGGAACACTTTACACACACTCAAATACACTCCCGCTCCTGAGGTCTTGACAAGTCTTTGACTTAGGACCCCGTTGGGCAACCACCACAGATAAAAAAATTAAATGGTTCAGCTATTAGTATCCCAAACTTATCCCATCTATCTGTCTGTCGACTTTATTTACAATACACGGTGCTATGAAGTATTATTTAAATTCGTTTTTACTTTTGGAGTTATACAAAATTTAACACGAATATTTTTAGGTTTAATTGAAAAAATTGTTTAGTAGCATTTCATAAGTACGGTCATCGACACAGGCTTAATCGCCGCGGAAGTTGTCTAGCATGAATTACCAACGTCTGCTTAGCTTGCAGGTCAAATCTTTTTCGGTCGATGGAACTTATGCAAAATTAACGTTTTAATAGAGAGAATTCCATGCTGACAAATGAAAACCAAGTTGTTTGAACTTACTTAAGAATGCTGCACAACAGTTCGTATTTCATTCAAAACAATTAAAGTGCTCGCTCATTAAATGTGACGCTGACAATTTTGGAACATTGATCTTTGGACCCGAACCCTTGGAAACGTATCTACTTTGTGGCATCCGGCACGGATGGCATAAAAAGGGAAATTTGTAAATCAAATGGGCAGAAGTTGATTAATCGATGAGTTGTATACTCGGAAACAGTCAACAGGCAGTTTCCAGTATTCATTAATATAATTAGTTTAATGTATTTGGTGAATTTTATTTGTGACTTCCTTATCGGTCCTTGGGGGCGGCGCGGCGTTTGATCGAGTGTGGTGCAAAGAGGCGAGATTATGTAAAATTTTAATTAATTGTTATGTTCGTTCGCCAATATCTTGCCCTGCAAGCGAGTGTTCGATGTAAGAGAAAACGTAACGTGGTGACGACCCCCTTATAACATAACTACGTTGACTATATTTCCCTTACAATGTAACGTGATGGAAGCGCACTTAAGAAAGGACAATTTATTTCTTTTTGGGAACCAACGTTTTCTATAACGTAACAGGGCGGAGTACATCCCTTCCGTTCTTGACATGGTGTAAGCGCCGAAATTATAACTTTTGCATAATAAACTTCTCGTATCTTGATATGGTAATGGCTTGAGAGTGTCTTGCTCTGTTTACATGTCAAAGCATATGTTCAAGGTTGTTCTGAATAATTTACTTCAGGAGATTTTCATGCGTTTGTCAATAATTTTGGAGCTCGTACTTCAGCTGTTTAAAGGTCAAGTTCACGTCCGACCCCCTAACAATAATAAAAGTTTGAAACGCTTTTACGGCTGTATTTATCTCGTTCATCTTCTGCTCTATCTTAACTAGCGACGTGTCGTCGTTTTGGGTACAATTTTTGATTAATTAATTTTCAAAAACTAAAGTAGGTACGTAGAATGTTTGTAATACTCTAGCAGAACAATTGTCAGTCACCCGGTATATGTGTATAAGATTTTTTTTTTTAAGCTTTAATCTCGTGCATCTAAAGTAAAACCATTTTGACGACATATCTGTTCATACTTTCTTACTTGTTTTGAGGCATCTTAGGAAACACCCTGTCCATAAAACCTTTAAATACATAATATGAAATATTGTTTTGCTTCGAAGTTTTAAGTCACAATGAATAATGGTAATTACGAACGATATTTTTGAAATGCCTTGAAGTTCATCATTATCGAGTTTCAGTGAGAGTATTTTCGACCGCGTAATGGATCGAGTCCGAGCCGAAACAAAACGAAAGGTACTGATTTTACTTATTGTATGTGTGTGTAAGTGTAGGTAGCGCGAAACTGTTTATAAATTGCGGCGAGTTTTCGTTCCCGGGACGATGAAGTTAATGTATGGCGTGTTATTTTTAAGCAATATCGGTAAGTATGATTGAGTGAGCCTGACCTCTGTTCGGATATTTGCTCCGCCACCAGAGGTCTCTGCGTTTCTGTGAACCCGGTGCCGCGGCTGACCCGGTTCGCACAGATTCTTGACTATGATTGATTGTGTTTACTTATTATTACTTATTACACTACTTGTTCGGCTTAAAGAGAACAAGTAGTTAATTTCAGGGAAATTACCGTCTGACCTTAACGACCGGCGAGTTGTGGTATTACCGGCGCGACATTACGAAATAGTTGGAGTTTATGACCACAGGAAACAACAGAAATGAAATAAAATTCTAAAAATGAAAAAAACCGACGACGTATATTACACGGTGTGGCAGCCAAACACAAGCTGTTACAGAATCATTAATAAAAGATGGCACAATAGGTGTCTATAGTTTACACGCCGAATTAAAGAGGGCCGTGGTCGCCACATGCTGCGATCTCTCGTTATTTCGGCCTACAATCTTCTTCTAATGAAATATTTCGAATATTCGGGAGAGCGCTGTCGTGCCCCTTCATTTTATAGGCGTAAGAGGAATTATTTACAAATTGTAATGGCATTTTTTCTTCTCGTCTTCGATTTTAATCGGAAACGTGCTTTAAAGTATCAACGATCAATGAAGATACAAACCCAAACGTAATCACAAATTCAACGAGAAATTAAAACAAATTGCGACCATAAATGTAATCGGCATATAAGTGCAAATAGCTGTAACGTTTGCATAAAACGTGTAATTGTACATTTAAATTATTACGGCCGGCGTAATTAATTTATCCCGGTTGATACGAGGACTTTAACGATCGGTTCAAAGAGTCGAAGCTCGCTCAGTATCGTTCCATATTTGTCTGAGATCGCGAAATGTTCCTTGAAGTAACGACGAGGCATAAAACGCACCGGAGCCTGCGTACGTTCTTATCCAGCCAGATTTATTTTACGGATCAATAAAATCGCTCTTCTGCCGGTCTAAATCAAAGTGCACGTCCAGTATATTTAAATTAACGTGGTTACTTTTTGTGTCAGTATGTGTGGTATACTTGTCGTTAGTGGTGGGGCGGAACGATAAACGTCACCACTTCTCGACCACACGCGAGGAGATATAAAAATAACCCGGTGTTGTATGTTGACCCTTAACAACTTAACTGCCTCGTGTCGCCTGTCGGAGCGAAATACTGTCACAGCTATACCTGTGTCTTTGTCTCGTTGCTCGAATGACCGAAATCCACGAAAACGTCTCGACTTCGTACCCTCGCTCGGTCCATCCTGTTATCTCGGCCCGGGAGGAATGCCGAGGAAAAAAAGTACACCACTTATCGCGACCGTACGTTCTTTGACAGATGCTTTCATGAAGGTTCACGCTTTTAATTAATTTCATTTCGATTATACTTAAACACAAAGACTTTCAAATAAATTACACTACTTATTCCATTCGTATCCATTAATATTTTTTAGACAAATATGACAACCAATAGAATGAAATTAGAGGATGTAATAATTTGACCCCCTTTAAAGTTGCGAATACTGGGGAAAATCGTTGATAGTGAAGAACTACTTGGAAGTTATGCCCAGCTCAGTGGAGACGGGGTGGGCTACAAATAAATTGTCGGTAGCTTAAACCTGTCTGTAAAGAGGGCGCCACCTAGTGTAAAGAGGACGCCACCCAGCGTAAAGTTGTCCAAGCACTAGTGGAACTCGTGGTACCGCTAGCCTACACACGGTATTAAAATTGACGGTCACTTTGTATAGTGACAAAACTGACAGTCACCACTAAACCAAGAAACAGACAAAAATAAGTTAAACGTTTGCAAGGATCGCTTAACAACACACACCAAAAAAAAGAAATCGATGAACAAATTAGAAACTGACGTTACAGAAAGAAATTTACCGGACAAAACAGTATCGGCAGCAGCAAATAGTGAAATGTAAGGTCAAATAGCTTAAGTATAACAACGCGATATTAAACGTGGCTAGGATATCCTGTTTGGTTTACATTAGAGAGTTTTAGCAAGACGTTACGACATAAATGTCGTACGTTAAAGGCTATTTTGCTTAGCAACCTTATGAATTTGACCAATCAGGTATCGAGTTTCCAAGTTTAACGTACGTAAAGTTTAACGGAACGTCTTGGTAAAACTCCCTATTAAAAACGCAACACTTTGTCGTCAGGACGGTAACGTTAATTCGCAAACAACTTTACCTTAATAATAAATTTAAAATTTTTTTGTGCAAATCGGTTTTCATTACAGCGGATTCCTTGAGCAAGCTCTGTACAGCTGTTTCAGGCCTAGTTGGGCCTTCGTCAGCAGGTAGGAAGGAACCAAGAACTTGCGTCGGGAGGCAGAGAAAAGTACCCAAAATTAACGTAAAACATATGATAAAATTTTCAATGATACCAAGACGATCTCCACCGACCTACAAATGTGTTCGGTCTTGGAAGGGGTGCAGCCCTCAGATTAGTTAAGTATCTGAGAATATAATTTGACAGAAGTCATTTATAGAGTAAATTGGGTTGATCTTCAGAATACATTTTAATCGCCTCGTAAATATTGGGACTCTATCCTTCCTCCAACGGGTGGGTAAACGGTTGAACATCTGCATTCCCAGGTTTTGTCTGGCCCCTGCACAGAGTCTGGTCCTCTCTATGGATAGGTTTTCGCAGCTACGTATGTTGTGGGTACGAACGTTAGATCTAATTTCTAGAGAATGGAGGTCCTTCCTAGTAACGTCAAGATTCCATATTTTATGAATAAAGGTCCACAATGAACATTATCGGGTACACCTTCTATTGCGCGTAGTGCTTTTTTTGTAGGCGAAAGATTTTACTTGCATGCGACGAATTTCCCCAAGCTTCTATTGCGTATGTCATTAACGAGATAAAGAAGGAGAAGTAGGTCGTACGGGTAGCCTCTTTGTTTATGATGATTCGAATGCGGCGTATAACGTAAACTGCACTAGAGAGTTTGTTGAGAAGCTCTGCACAGTGTTTTTGCCATGTTAGTCTTGTGTCCAAATGAATTCCCAGGAATTTTGATTCGTCAACTTTTACTGAACTTTTCCGAGATGCTGTGAAGACAATGGTCTTAGTCTTGTTAGTGGTGAGGCAGAGTTCATTGGCTGCGAACCATTTGGCACAAATCTGGGAGATTGCGTCCAGTTTTTTATTAAGGTTTCCGGGGTCTTTGTCTCTGACGACAAAAGTAGTGTCGTCAGCATAGAGAACTGTCTGGGCTGTTACATTAGCTGGTAGGTCGTTAATACATAATATGAAGCACAATGGTCCCAGAATGGACCTTGGGGAATTCCATGTGAACTGTAGTTCGGTTCGCTGCTGCTGTCACCAATATTCACTATTTGCAGGCGGTTGTAAAGTGTAATTGTAACAGTTTTAGAGGAATACCACGAAAACCGTAGTATTGCATTTTGGAGATGAAGATCTTGTGAAACAGGCAGTCGAAGGCCTTTGAAAGGTCACAGAATTGGACGGCAGCTTCGTTCTGTTCTTCCATCGACTTTACCAGGTATTTAATTAGGCTCATTATGGCCTTGCTTGTGTTTCTATTTGATCGAAAATCGAACTGGCTGTCTTGCAAATAGTTATTCTTCTCTACAAAGTCTATAATTTGTTTGACCATGACTTCTAAGATTTTTGAGAATACTGGCAGAATAGATATGGGTCCTGTAATTGTTGACGTCTTTTGCACCACCATTTTCCAATACCGGGACAACTCGAGCCACCTTCATCTTTTCTGAGAAAATTACCTCTTTTAAGCAGTTATTAATAATATGAGTCAGAGGAGCAGTTAATAGATAATCCACTTCTTTTACAAGTCGCGTTCTTATGTTATATATATCCGATGTGTTCTTGCTTTTAAGGTTTCGTATGTGTCTTGCGACATCTTGTTCAGTAACATGGAGCCGCCGTTAACTTTTACTTTCTTAACCAATTCATGCGTGGACAGGGTCAGCTTGAATTATTGATTTAATTTTATTAGCTATGTTCGCGAAGAATTTGTTGAAATCTTCTACTTCGGAAATTGATTTATTTCTGTCCGATCTTTTGTCCTTTCCTTTATTGATAATTTCCCATTGAGCTTTTTTTTTGTTATCAGAACGACTTCTATGTCTAATAGTTTGTTGTTTCTTTTCCTGTCTAGTCAGATCCAGGTAGAAATTCTTGTATCTATTATAAATTTCCAGTATGTCTCTGTCAAGGGTATTTTTATAAGTATCGTGTCTCTCTAACTTGTAGAAGTTCACTCGATGGTCTAGATTGCTTCTTATCATCTTTGATTTTTGTCAGAGAAAATTTTTTTCATAATGACAGGAATGTATTCAAAAAACATTCAAACTTTAGGTCAGTTTCGTTTACGTTGTAGACTTCCTCCCAATCCTCTTGTTACAGGCTACTGACAAGGTTACGGACGTTTATTTTTGTTAAATGTCGGTGGTATCCTTTTGTTTATGGGATCCTACTTCAAATTGTAATATTTGGGCATTATGATCCGAAATTCCTGGATCACATGTGTGGGCTTCATATTTTGGATCATTGGTGAGGATGTTCCAGGATATACCACTATTCTGGTATAGTCAAAGATTGTCTTCTGGAGCCCGAAGCTCATCAAACAGTTTACAATTTCATCTCCTTCATGCGTGAGGAAATCGTAGTTGAAATCACCAGCTACCATTACATTGATTGTTAATTTAAAATTGTTTAATATAAAAAGAAGAGCTTTTTCTATCAGCACGATATGGACTTCTGTTGCTTGTTGTACTCTATAGTATACAACAAGGACGAGGTTGTATTTCTCGATGAATATGGCTGTACCTTCTTCCGATAACCCATTCACGACATCAATTACTTGATAGCTCAGGTTCCTTTTTATGAAAATACATACACCACCATGCGATTGGCTCTTTCTGTTATCAAACTATAAAATGGCTTTTTCTTATAACGAGTAAATATTGCAATTGTGGTCATTAAGCCAGTGCTCTATTTGACAAAGTGCATCTAGATTAAGCTCCTCGCCGAGAATTTCAATGGTATTTATCTTATTACTTAAACTTTGTACGTTAAGATGTAGTATTGATACTTACTGAGAATTGTTAGGAGAATCCTCAGCTGTATGTTTTATTATTTGTGTAATTGTTAACTTTTTGTCCGAGGATTTACTTTAATTGATTCGTTCATATCTGTGTAGATCCCATTTTTTTAAGAATGTTAATTATAGCTAATCCCTTTTGGCCTTCAATTAGTTATGATTCGTTAAAGACTTTCTCCAGGTAGTTAGTCGGTAATAATAACCATGTAACACACAGACACATTGGCAGATCTAGGCTAACATGCGGGTAGGAAACATGAGGTTAAATCAAATATGATGTTAACATCGAGTTCCATGACGAACGTTTTTTCACATAAATGTTGTACATATATCTTTTTTGACAAGTTAAAATAACACGCACTTTAGCTTGGAGTTAGAGATAACATGGTTTCCTATTTTCCTAGAGTCCTAAATGGGCTACGATAAGTGCTTCTACATCAACACAATGTCACAAATGAACTGATTAAACCTTTATGGTTCACTGAAGCTTTCGCTTTGCGGCACAATAGGGGTCGGGCTGCGCAGGTCAGAGAAGGCAAGTATGGACTTAGTATTGCGACGATTCCGGTGCCAGCCCGTCTGATGCGTCACCGCCGACGCGTCTTAGACGAGAAGCTTCGGGCGCTTCGACATCACGTCAGCGGTGGAATCAATCTGAGACTCTCTGTCGCGTACTTGAATGTTCGCGAAAAACAACCTCGGCTTATAAAGCGCGCGACCGGGGATGAGAAGGGGATTCAGCGTTAGACAGTTCGGAATTAAAGTCGCGTGGATTTTTCGCTCGACTGTTAAAATAAACTAGATTTAAGCTTGTAAATAAATGTTAGTGTTAATTAGTTTGCTTTTAAATAAATTCGTTTATTAACTATTTCGTGTTTTGTTTTAAAATAAATATTAATAGAACCCCTAAAATCGTTACAGTATTATACTTTAGCATATCTTCCAAACGATGCTGTTTTCGTAATTTTGTTAGAGGAGAAACGTTACCTATCCACTGCAGCCGTATGGCCCCTTATTTATGGGACAGCGTGTATAAGTTAAAGAGTTAAACACGTATCTTCTTGAAAAATAACTGTGTGCTTCTTCATACAAGGTCCTCTTCTTCGCAAGAGCAGAAACTTAAACAACCTCTTCAAACTTTCCTTGAATACCACACCATTTATTTTAAGTGTGAACTGCGTCTTTGCATTTTTCGCACACACTGCAAAAGCACATGATACCAAAATATTTCGAAATAATCTCCAGCTTATTTGAACCGTCATACTTAAGAGCGCTTACAAAATGTATATGGGTACAATTTTCTAAAAATAATCCTCGTCCACCAGGGGGCGGTAGTTTCGGTTCTTTATGGCGGCAATTAATTCCAAACTTGGAGGAAGAAAACGGACGAATAAGGAATTTCTTTTCCATGCTACGAATATTACGCAGCCGCCTTGACTTACGAACGAACAAAGTAGTTACAAATCGTTACGTCAGCGCACGTAAGAGAACCAATAGATATCAGAGCGAGAACGTGTCCGAAGTTTTTCTTCTACGATAACTCCGTCCTCATCCGGCGATATTTTACGCCGGCCGGGGACGTCTGAAACCATCAGGAGTTTGATCAGAAACCGACGTCACTAATGAGGGGGAAAGAGATGACGCGACGAGCGCATATCGGACACGTGCTGGGTTTGTCCGTGTGCATGTGTGTGTGGGTAGCGGACGATGAGAACGGAATCGAGACTTTATTAGAAGGTTGTGGTCGAGGTGTGTGAAGACTTTAACAGTTTTAGGTGACTATTTTATGTATGGAGTGACTTGAATGTTCTTATTACGAAATAAACACGGCCGGGAACGATTTCCTTATGGCCAGATGTCGATAGGAAAGGCAGAAATTCAAATTAAACCTCGACTTATCTCAAATCACTCCGGGGGAGTGTGCTCTTGGGATTAGCAAAATCAGCGATGTAGTAGGAAATGATTAGGCAAACAGAAATGCAAACACACTTTAGAATTTATTATTCGTGCTCAGATTCCAATCTTATGCTATTTAAATGCACACGTAGTACCTACATAGTTTGTGGAAATTAGAATTATTAAAAGTAAAAGGAAGAGCAGATTGATAAGTATTGTAAGTACCTCACTCGTACGCTGACTCCTTGCGTTCGTATGCCGGATACCAAAGCGATTGCCAGAGCACTTCTAAGTCTTCCACCGTGCTTTGTACTTTGCAAGTATTTCGCTCACCGATAATAACCTACAACCTTTGCCACCCACTTGTATCCCCACCACTTGCTTCACTTTGGTTCACAGTATTAGTTATCCACGTTATTATGGTTAATGTTCAGTGGTATAAAAGGATTCCAAACAAACAATTTGCATTTCGTAATATACTGAGTTCAAAATAAAATATTTTCACGTTTGAAAAATTATTATCTAAATTCGTTTTTACTTTTGGAGTCACACAAAATTTAACGCGCGTATTTTTAGGTTTAATTGACAAAATTGTTAAGTTAGCATTTCACAAGTACGGTCAACAACGCAGGCTTAATCGCCGCGGAAGTTGTCTAGCATGAATTACCGACGTCTGCTTAGTTTGCAGGTCAAATTCCTTTTCGGTCGATGGAACTTATGCAAAACTAACGTTTTAATAGAGTGAGTTCCATGCTGACAAATGAAAACCAAGTGTTTGAACTTACTTAAGAATGCTACACAACAGTTCGTACTTCTTCCAAAACAATTAAAGTGCTCGCTCATTAAATGTAATGCTGACAATTTTGGAACATCGATCTTTGGACTCGGACCTTTGGAAACGCACTTTGTGGCATCCGGCACGGGTGGTATAAAAAGGGAAATTTGTAAATCAAATGGAGAGTAGTTGATTAGTGGTTAATCAATGAGTTATATAGTTGGAAACAGTCGACAAGCAGTTTCCAGGGTATTCATTAATATAATTAGTTTAATGTATTTGGTGAATTTTATTTGTGACTTCTGAATCGGTCCTTGGGGGCGGCGTTTGGTCGAGTGTGGTGCAAAGAGGCGAGGTAATGTAAAATTTAAATTAATTATTACGTTTCGCTCGCCAATATCCCGCCCTGCAAGCGAGTGCTCCATATAAGGGAAAACGTAGCGTGGTGGCGACCCCCTTATAACATAACTACGTTCACTATATTTCCCTTACAACGTAACGTGATGGAGGCGCAACGTTTTCTATAACGTAACAAGGCGGAGTACATCCCTTCCGTTCTCGGCATGGTGTAAGCGCCGAAATTATAACTTTTATGTAACAACCTTTTCGTACCTTGATATGGTAGAGGCTTGAGATTATCTTATCGTGACAATATGTTTAATAGTTAATTTCTTGGCCAGTATTTAATTTTTTTGAGGTGCAAATGCATTAAGAACGCTCCTTGTCCAACCAAGTCATTTTCTATCACAATAATAGCACGTGACGATTCCTCGCCGCACACACGTGCGTGTGTGTGGCAATGTTTTATTACCATCAAGAGTGCCATGATTTAGAACCGCGATGTTCCTATGTTATGCCCACGCGCTCCATCTTCACCCGTTATTTACGGCCGACTTTGGTTGTTTTAAAATTGTCAAGTCTTGTACATTATATGACCCCCCTATGATCGGTTGTTTTAACGCAGTCAAGGTTACTTACTATGATATATGCAAATCTCATCATCGGTATTATAAATCCGTCCAGTCCCGAACGGTAGAGTTACACAAATAAACACGAAAGGGAACAAAAAGGCGGCGAAAAGTAATTAGTTTTCGGTCGATATTTTATATCTGTCTCGCCTTCACCAAATATAGTAAAAATAAAATTGTTTCCGAGGCAGATACAATCTATCATTTAGCGGGGGGCACTTATTAGATTAGTCTATCTGTTGTAGATTATATCATTCGTAACCAATTATGCACCTACTGTGTCTGCATTTTAAATCAAGTTCCGTCTACCTTCTTCTGCGCCTTTTCGTGCATCACCGCTTATAAGAACCGCGCAAGAGATTACTGCAAAAGAACATGCTGACAAATAAACTGTATTTTATATGTATGTAAACAACCATCGACGTGGGTTCGTTGCTTGATCTCTAATTAAAATCACTTAATAAACTGTGTTACAAAATTGCGTATTTTCAATACGTTTCTAATTTTTGTTTTTCAAGTTTTTACCTTTCCTCATTCCTTTGATAAAATATTATAACATTTTGCTTAACTTTATAAGAATTTCCAAATGACTCTCTATTTTTACAAAAACTATTAGTAATAGAAGCAATTACTTATTAATTAATTAGAAGAGTTACTCGGTGGTGGCTCGTGGATCCTGCCGAGTCGGGAGATATCAACAGCAACAGTGCCGATACGTGAACCTCAAAGAACGCCTCGAGGGTTGCGTAGATCCGACAGCGGAGATGACAACAAGGGATGTCTTCGGCCTGGGGGTATCTTTACCCCTGTCGCCCAGAGAGCAGTGATACTGTGGCGATCTGGTCAGTCATTTTGGATGCGTTGGCAGCAAGGGATGTCTTCGGCCTGTTTAGTTGACTGGTTTGAAGCAGCGGCGTAACGACGTCAGTATTTCGGTGAAGATGAGGGCGACGAACCTCTTCTAGTGAATCAGAGTACCGATTGATTTCCAACATCCAGCCCAGATTGTTTATACCAATGTTTTGCTTACATAAAAGTTAGAAGTACAACGATTACAGTGAATTGTCTACATCATGATTTCCTAATTGGGAACGTAACTTGGAGAATGTAAACAATAATTACACGACAATGTTTACGCGGTGGAAATATATTCTGCGCTGGTGGCCCAATGAGTTGGAGTTAACGCTGAATTTGTGGTTTCGAAATGAAAATGCAATTACACATTAATTGTAAACTGTCCTATTAACTTATTTCCGATTAAAAACTATACTAGATTAAGATTATAATTATTCTATCTTAATATAATAAAAAAACGATCTGTAGTTTGTAATCTTAGTTTTTGGTTTGTTATTTTCTTTATTTCTTTGGCGCAATCTCAAAATGTTTCATTTCACAAAATAGCATAGCGTTTTCCAGTACCTACACATTATAATTTCTTCTGTTGAAATTTTGAACTCGTTGTTCTATCTTTTCTTTTTTTCTTTCTTTTCAATTTCCTATTCGTTATTTTTATTGCTAGATCAAATTTGATGCTCTTGGCATTCAACTTTCACTTCTCTAATAACTTTTAACTCATGATTTTCTTCTCTCATTCCTTTGGCGTAATTTTAGAATTTTTATAATTTAGGTTGAATCACATTCCATATAAGAAAAATGAAATAAACAAAAGCAGTGAACTTATTTCATTAATTTTTTGGTGTAATCGAAACGCCAGCGTCATTTATAACGTATTATAAGGTAAATGAAATACATTTTTCAAAAATGTATGAAACTATAAATGTAAGTATAAATCGATAAGTTCCGAATACTTCAAGTGATTTACTTTAGTAGAAATTTTTTACCGTAAGAAGTACACAATGCGCAGAAATGAGTTTTCGTGAGACGAATCCTTATGTAAAATTATAAAGGAGGTTGGAGTACAGTGGCCTAGCAGCCAGGCGAAGTTCACCGAACGACTTTATCAGTAATCTCACCACTCCTTGCTGGGAATTATTTGTTATCTGTCTCCCCTACATCACTGATCATCATATGTTCGCAGTCCGCCGGTCAGATTTCGATGAGTCATCATATACTTCTTAGAGTGAAAAGTGTCAAAGTGGTAGTCGACAAAATGTTGTATGCAACACGGCAGCAAAATGTTTTTATTGAACTCGGTTGCGATGCTGCTTATTATAGTCGATGCCTATAGCAAGTACAAACTACAATGAGAGCAACAATGATTGACACGTGTGAAGTTGCAGTTGTTCCAACCTTATATCGAAAATGTGTTCCACTTATCAATATTGTACCAATATTTACTTCCATGCATGTCAAACGCTGTCAAATGTAAGTGTCATTGACCTTTCAGTAGCGCACATACGTACATACAAGTTCTCCCTGGTTTTAGTCATTTTGTGTTTTCTTTTGTAATAACAAAGTCTTTCTTAAGGCACTGTTTTAGTTGTCTAACTAATCTGGTACGTGAAACTGTTATAAACAAAGTAGAAAAAAATCTTATATGTGCTTTATTTTTAGTTTAAAATGTTTACTGAAGAACATAATAAGTTTATCTTAGAAGCGTATTTTCGGTCTGGTGAAAGGGATCAGGATGGTAATTGGCAGTATTCATTCATGTCTTGCTTTTATCAGTTTCAAGAAGCTTATCATGATGAAGATATTACACAAGATACGTTCCGTCAACATGCTCACCGTATTGTAGATCGGTTCCGTGAGACAGGCAGTGTATGTAAAGGAAAATCCTCTGGTAGACCTAAAGTACTAACAGAAGAAGTTGTAGAAGACATCAGGCAAAGAATGTTAGCCAGTTCTAAAAAACCCATACGAAAACTGTCCCTTCAAACAGGTATTTCAAATTTTTGAGTTTTGTTGTCATGCATACTCTAATGCATTATTTCAGGTGTATCTTATGGCTCTTGTCGCACTGCTTTGAAGAAAGACTTACATATGAAGCCATATAAAGTAAGCGTTGTACAAGAACTTTTGCCTCCAGATTTTCAGAAGAGAGTGAATTATTGCAACTGGTTCAACAGACATTTAAATGATGACAATATTCTTGATTTAACGTTCTTTAGTGACGAGGCATGGTTCCATTTGGATGGTTACATTAATTCTCAGAATTATCGTGTATGGGCAACAGAAAATCCACATGAACTTCACGAAAGAGGTCTGCATCCTGTTAAAGTTGGTGTGTGGGTTGCAATGTCACGAAGAAGAATTATTGGTCCCATCTTCTTTTACAATAATATAAATGCCCAAAATTATCAGCAGCAACTATTACGTCCTTTTATTTTATTTTATTTTACGTATATATTTTTTATTACTTGATTGATTTTATTATGTTGTAATTCCTTAAACAGTGTGTTTAATACATAGTTTTTTGAGTATATTATTTTAAGAAATAGAATTGAAAGCACGAAAAAAGCATGTACAGAATATTTTATGAAATAAATTTGGAACTTTGATTTAATTTAAATGCAATAAGGAATCCATAGACATTTTCAATTAATAACAATATTAATTTTAATTTAATTCCACTTTGTTCATTGAATTTGGTCGTTTTGACAAATCACAAGTCAAAAGATGACGTAAAAATTTTTAAGAACGCCACTGAATGTAGTTATGGTTAATGTAAATGCATAGTATGCGGCAAATACCCTATTGGTATGGAACGGCACACGTCAGCCATTTTTGCTCTCCCTGTACAACTTCAGCAACAATATGGATAACAAATTGGATAAACTCTTTGTAACGCATGGCATTCTAGTAACCCTAGTCTCGGACAATGCGATCCAAATTACATCAGCCGACTTCAAGGAATTTCTGCGAACTAACGGAGTGTAAATTCACAAATTTACAGCTCCATCGACGAATGGTCAGGCTGAACGCTATGTGTAAACGGTAAAAGATGCACTGAAAACAATAGCTGCAACTCGAGAAACCTTACGACGAAATCTAAATGAAATTTTATAAGAGTTTCGGCAGGCTCCTCATAGCACGACTGTACCATCTTTGCTTTTCCTAGGTCGAAATACAATAAGAACTCGATTGGACTTAGTTCGACCAGAAAATGTAAACACCAAAATTATAGAAAAACAATTCACTTCAACATTTCGTAAGTTTGAACTTAATCAATTAGTGTATTTCTTATCTGGCAATCCTCGGAGGGAGAAATGGAAGATTTGCGAGATTGACTACAATGGCAACCAATATAAACGCCATATTGATCAAAACAGAAATCGACAATCGTCCAAGTCTAAAGTTGAAATCATCCTCAACCTGAAGAGTCTGACAGACCCGACAAGTCACATTTATATTAATTTCCAAAAAGTACCTGCTTGCATTGGATTCTCACAACAAGTCAAATCACCTGCAAGACAACTACAAGAAACCCCTGTCTCAGTGCAATCACTTACTTGCTACCACAAAACTCTAGTGTGAATTACTCCTGTCTTATTTAATTAGATCGGAACAAGTCTGCGCTGTATTTCCTCTCGATTAGCGACAGTGAAGAATGGGGTCGGTAAACAATTGTTAATATAGGCGACAGGGTGAACAAAATGCCCAGTTGATCCGAAATAGCCTCAGCCTCGACAGTAGTCCTAAATTGTATCGGCTTTGCACTTGATCGTTCGCAACAATCACAGGAGATTTTAATTTAAACTCACTTCTACGCTGAAGGTAGTGACACAAGTACAGCTTCAATAAACAAATGCTTTAATTACACACACACACACACACACAGATGCAAAATTACAAATGGTTAATTCGATGCGATAGAATGTCGACTAAAACTCTATAACTAAAACGATTGTTGTACCTGAATGTACATTTATTTATTTAATCTATAAATCTAATCAATTCGCCTCATAGCTAATAGCGATCTGTCGAAAATTCGTTCTTAATGAAACGTTGCGTCACGCGACAGATAATAAAAGTTACGAATTCATGGGTCAAGATCGATTACGCCTCCACGATGTTCGAAGCGATTGCATCCACTTCAACCAGGCGCGTTCTTCAATCTCAGCGATACGAATCTGCGAAATGGTGAGTTTCGGTAGTACCAAAAAAGATATCCAAACATAAAATTACCAAGGGTGGCATCGCAAAAGAAATATCCAAACGTAAAAGTACCAGAATGAAAAACCCCGTATTAAAGAAAAAAAATCATAATAGTAACAAGATGGCGTCAAGCCGTTAGCCTAACATTACCTGGACTTTTAGACAAACCAGACCCTGGCAGGGAAGTGGAAATCTTGCCTTATCTCGTTTAGCGATGCACTAATTGTCACGTTTGAAAAATTGTCGTTTTTACTTTTGGAGTTACACAAAATTTAACGCGCGTATTTTAGGTTTAATCGACATAATTGTTTAGTTAGTATTTCACAAGTACGGACATGGACACAGGCTTAAGCGCCGCGGAAGTTGTCTAGCATGAATTACCGACGTCTGCCTAGCTTGCAGGTCAAATTCTTTTTCGGTCGATGGAACTTATGCAAAATTAACGTTTTAACAGAGGGAATTCCGTGCTGACAAATGAAAACCAAGTTGTTTGAACTTACTTAAGAATGCTACACAACAGTTCGTATTTCATTAAAAATAATTAAAGTGCTCGCTCATTAAATGTGACGCTGAGAATTTTGGAACGTCGATCGTTGGACCCGAACCTTTGGAAACGCACTTTGTGTCATCCGGCACGGGTGTTATAAAAAGGGAAATTTGTAAATCAAATAGGGCAGTAGTTGATTAGTGGTTAATAAATGAGTTTTATAGCCGGAAACAGTCGACAGGTAGTTTCCAGATTATTCATTAATATAATTAGTTTAACATATTTGGTGAATTTTATTTGTGACTTCTGAATCGGTCCTTGGGGGCGGCGTTTGGTCGAGTGTGGTGCAAAGAGGTGAGGTAATGTAAAATTTAAATTAATTATTTATTGTTTCGTTCGCCAATATCCTGCTCTGCGAACGAGTGCTCGATATAAGGGAAAACGTAACGTGGTGGCGACCCCCTTATAACATGACTACGTTGACTATATTTCCCTTACAACGTAACGTGATGGAGGGGCACTTAAAAGAGGACAATTTATTTCTTTTTGGGAACCAACGTTTTCTATAACGTAACAAGACGGAGTACATTCCTTCCGTTCTTGACATGGTGTAAGCGCCGAAATTATAACTTTTGTATAACAATCTTTTCGTATCTTGATATGGTAAAGGCTTGTGTAAGGTCGACCGAAATTACCAACATATTTTTTTTTCAGTATTATTAAAATGTGGTAACGCGTATACATAAATTTAAGTAATCAAAACGCTCACCGTCTCCTTTGGCTACTGGGTACCGTTCGCTACCATCACCTCCCATTGACATGGTGCGTTCATGCAATAATAACATGTGTTTACAATAATTTGCAAGAGACAATAATTATTTACTCACCGGGGACTCCAGTCTCCTGGCCCCAACGGTCTGCACCTGCTCAACCCCTTAGTCAATTCACAACTCAACCTAGTGCCTCTATCATCGCTCCTGATGATGTCCAACCTTGGGCCTTTATTATCATATCTGTTGCTCTTTCATAAACTATTGCTCTGAAATGTTATTTCCAGAAACACCAGCCACATGCAGCACAGATAGCCTCAATGACATGCAAACATACTCTACCCTACGTCTTTGTCATATCCGACTCGTAGATTCTCTACCACCAATCCACTCTTCCGCCAGGTGGCTGACATCTCGCCACGGTGACTCACTTCACCTCCACCTGGCACGTAGGGGTGGTGACAATTTAATAACCTTGGGGCTCCCTATCCACTACACCGGGTCCCCAAGGGGTCACTCATGGGACCGTGAACAGTACGTCGTTCACCCTCGGCGGCGCTTTTACCTGCACATGCACATGCCCACTGACGTCACAAACCCTACATCAGCGTGGCCACCACCGCCAACCTCCTAGTCAGCGGTCAAGCGATGTAGCACTTGCCACGCGTTGCCGAGCCTAACCCAGGGAAATCGCTCATTCGTTCCATGGAAGAAATACTTCAAGCAAATTCTCTACATATCATGCATTAACTACAATTTATAACTTATCTCTAGGTACCGCCTTCCTTTTCAGTATTTTATTGACTTTTGGAAAAAAAGTATTGAAAAAAGTTGTTTCTTTTGCGCCTCTGTATATACTGTTTCAGTCTCAAACGAGGGTTTTGGGACACCCGGTATAATCTCAAGAGGACCCAGCATACCACCGCAACCGTAAACAAAACTCGATGCATTGCAGGCAAACGTTTATAATTCTTTAATTCCAAACGCATTATATTTTTGCTTAAAAATGAATATCTAACACTTGAGAGTATCTTATCGTGACATATTCCAACTCTGTCGATTATGAGTTTCTCTAAATTCCCCCAGCAGAACTCCGATAATTGTAAACACCTCAACACAGCATCACCAAAGTTAAACGAGTAATGAAACGTTACATCAAGCTAAGTCGGGTAACGCGAGATGATCGCGGATGCCGTCAGCTCCGACCAATCAGATATCACTATTATCCAAAATGGCCATATTAGGGCTTGTCACGCGACAATCGATAATCGTACGCCTAAAATCCGTTAACAGGGTTGCCACAATAAATTCTAAGTTGACAGTAAATTCCCAAATATTGCCGACCTATTCTTTCCGCAATTTGGAACTGTAACGTACTGGAGAATCAGCATCCAGAGACTTCTCGGCGTTCAATGCGAATTCGAATAGAAACTAGATCATTACTAGCTGCTTCAATATTCCAACTCCCAACTTTTTCATTATTTCTTCTAGACGTATTCCTACTTCCTTTTCAATTCATTTGTCTTGAGATTCAATTCTCTAATTTTTTTTAATTCCAGCTTAAATAATGTTATTATTAATAGCTAAAATTAGCTACAGAAATCGTTTCGCAATAATGCAGTAACTAAGTGTATGGTCCTTTAATCCCGTAGCTTTCCCGTTCACATTCCCACATTTCGGTCGTCTTATCTGCCGATGATCTTTCGTATCAGCCTACTTATCGACGAGAGAGCTGTACCCTGCAGTATTCCAAAAAAATGTTCCTTTACAGGTGTTTTGAACGTCCCGTTCTCGCCCGCCGCCCTCGCAGAGTCTGTCTCGGGAGCCGACCGCGCGGCTATAATTATCTCGGCCGTTTTTTGATAAATATACAGATTGACATGACCGAGCGCTTACCTAATCGTTTTTAATCTCGTAAAAAAATTTCGAGTGTATAAGTTTACTAACGAGCGGCGGCGCATGTCATCGGAATTTAATTCTGGCGGCCCGGCGTAGGCGTGCGCGTGTTTATTCCGATATGAAGCCATTAAAAACGCTGTGCCGTTTTACGGCAACAATTATCAAATGTAAACTGTTAATTACATGGAATTATTTTTAAGCGCTGCTTGACTTTGACTGCCTGCCTGCTTTCATCAATTTTGGTTTTCCTTTTTTGGTTTCACACAAGTTCTCGTGTCTCTATAGATACGGTACGATGTCTTTAGTAAAGGCTGCGCTAAACAACTAGATACGATGGCTCACGTGACGATAGCCACCTCTTACAAAATTGATAAGAAACACGCTAATACAAAGGAACTGCGACTTGCGTCTCTTGTGGTTTGTCAAAATTTAGAACGTTGTAGATCTATTAAACTTATAACTGCAAGTCTTTTATTTATAGGTCCTTTGTAATATTTTTTTACGTTCGAAGAACAAAACGAAAAAGGTTAAATGAAAAAAGTTATCTTCAAGTGGAATAGGTCCTGGACTAAGCATAAATTTCGCGGCGATAAAATACGACGTTTCGTGACTTATAAAGTCGTTCCTTTTTCGGGCTAGGTGTGCGAAACCGGGCGAAAATTAATACGATCATGCACGCGTGTACACGCCAAGAATATCGCGGGTGTTCGGCGTGTTTACACTTGTCGGCCCGGTCGGTAACACAAACTGCAATGCCGGCCGTCACGGCACGTCGATACATCCGATACCCGCCGAGATCGATAATAAATCGGGCCTCTTGCTTTTGTTGCATTTTTTTCGCCCGTGGAACATCTCATACCCGAAATTTACACGTCAAAATATCTAAGAACCGTAGGGATAAGTAATTTTTAAAGAAAATGAGATATTTCTTAATAATCCAACAAAAACTATTTAAAAACAATGTTTAAAATAAAAGCGTGTAGACACAAAACGCTAATACTTAACAGGTAGAACAAAAAAGGAAAGAAATACTGTATATTTATTTTTTGTTATTTGTTTTAACACTGTACCTATTTTTCTTATACTACTATTATTGTTATTACATGCTAGTTAGTAATTTTTTTTGTAAGTAAATATCCCGACTTTGTATGTTGAGAGCATTATAAATCTTGAAGTAAGATCTCTTCAATAGTAAAATAAAATATATAGAGTTTCATGGTTGTATAACCTTCTAAAGAGTGAGTAAACAGTTTCTCCTCACCTGGGACCTGGTGAAGTAATCCCTTTTTTGACCAAAGTTTACTCACTGGCAGATTGGCAAAACAACTTGTGTGGCCCTCTTCACACCTCGCCAGGTGTGAAAATTACCCGTAATCCTTTGCGCATCGATTGAGTCACACACCGGCCAAAATGGCTACTTGTAAACAACTGATTGCACTCGAAATATCCCCTGAGCCCTGCCAACTTACGCACGTATATGCCCTTACGTATTTTTGTGTGGTCCGAAAAGGTCGTCTTTCCTACATGGTCCTCGGCCTCAGTTTTTTCTTTGCCGCCGTTTTTCTTGCGCTCGAGAACTATATTTTATAAACATGACATAAGTGAGCCGTAATGGTTATCATCTCGCATTCACCTTAATCCTTTCTTTCTTTGAAGTCCTTTGCGCAGCGCCGAACACAGAGCGTCTTTGTGTGACTTAACAATGACACTCGACGTTATTATGTCGGCCTGGCTCGCGTACGTGTTTATTTGTTTTTAATAATGCCGGCAATAAAATGTCTTCTTTTACGATGACCGTCGGCTCCGTGTGGAGGATGAGCCGTAAAAAATAATAAAATTTTAGGCGTTTTTTCGGAAATATTTTCTACGAAACGGAATCGCTGCTTCGCTTCGGTAACAGGGGATAAATATTTGTATTGACTAACGAAATCCTCTTTATTGACAAAAAATACCGACGAAAGAAGAAACTTCCTAGAACATGGGGAAAATATTTAAAAGAAACAATACAACAATTTTCGTTTGTAAGTCATTTTCGTTTGCTGTAGAAGCTAATTTATGTGATTCGTGTCGAATTCGACCACCTAGCAGTCAATAGGGATTTTATACACTCAAGAAAGTAGATTGGAATATCGCCAAGGCTTAAGTAGCAGATAAAACTCACGTCACCAGTTCCAACTTCAATCATACAATCAAATGGATGTGTCACAGGTTTTAACATGCCCTTATTTTTAAACAAGGGACAAGTCTTCCGATTCAACTTTGAATTTGTCAAACTTATCGTCACGTTTCTTCCTTTAGCACGTTGTACGGGGCAGTTTCACGTTGTACGGGGCAGTTTCACGTTGTACGGGGCAGTTTCACGTCATACGGAGCAGTTTCACGTTATACGAGGCAAATTCACGTTATGCGAGGCAAATTGTAGTAGAGATGGACGATATATCGTTACCGGTGACTTTGTCGCTGTTACTCGCTAGTCGCTGGAACTACCGGCGACTTGTGTAACATAAAACCAGCGACCGGTGACTAAAGAAAACTGTATTGGTGCTTCTAACTCTCCCGGTTACTTACTTGACGCTCGTATAGCATCCATGGCGATCGCCGTTGCTACGTCGCCGTTAGGCCTTTGGAAGATGACTTCTTTATTGAGAGCACATTATTGTGTTGTTTCCGACAAGGGTATTAGTTGTTGTTACTCCTATTTATTTGCAGTATCACCGAAATATTGTTGGTCTCAAGTAAATATCAGTCTAGTTTTCCGTAATCAGTTATTACAATGCGAACGCAGTAACTACGTGATATGCGCAGCACAGAAACCTTACCAGTGATATCGGTCGCCGTTAAAAGTAACCGTGATTTTGAAATAACCGTCGCTGAATCACGGTGATCAAAAAATAACTGATACGCCCATCCCTAAATTGTAGCAGGTGATAGGCAGTAAACAGAAAAGCCGTACGAGAGTCATCTAGTTCTACTACCATCAAACACCGCGAAAGTTCGGACGTGAATGTAGCATCAAAGTCCTTTTTCGAGACTTCGACGTAAACGTCGTGATTTATGGCATCAGACGACCGGACTTAACGTCGAGCGGTATCGTACACTTTTCATTCCTTACTTCAGTTAATCATCAATTACGCTGCATAATGAGCAGTTAAGGGCTTGAAAATTTCGTAATTGTATATTTCAAGCCACGGTTCCTTAAGAACATGTCATAATTTGCATAAAGAAAATTAATAACCGCCTCCTACTGTCAAACTGACAGGTGCTTATAACTTGTACATCACCTTTGTAAACCAAATAGGACGTCCTTGCCGGTGTTTACGTGTTACACTGCTCTGTGAATTTTAATTTTATTTCGATCTAAAGTGATTAACGTACATTTACGTGTTTTCATTTAAAACGATCAATAAACTTAATGTCGTGAATTGTCATACTTTTCTTTTAGATTTCGTCATATATAGGGTGACTGATAATTTCGATATATACAGGGTGAATAATTGAAATTAACCTCCGCCCACAATAATTTTATATCCGTAGATACGTATTTCGGCAGCTAAGCTGCCATCTTCAGTACAATTTAAAAAACACTACATGAAATCTAACAGCTACCTACCTAGCTACCTACCTACCTGATCATACTATCTATACTACTAATACTATCTAAAAAACCCAAAAATTAACACTAAAAGAGCGACTGTGGTTTAAGAAATAATTTCCGCCCACAATAATAACAGTCGAAACCTACCAAAAAAGCAAATCAAATAAAACGGAAACGAGTATTGGTCTAATATCCGAAAAGGTTCTTATTCTCCCGAATAAAGAACTTTTGTAAGCATTTAATTCCCTGTTATTTGATCCCGCTTGAATTTATCCCTGAAAAGAAATTATATACCTATATATGTATATGTATACAATACACCTATATATACATGCACAAATCGCCAAAAAACAACCTACAGATAAGAGCAGATCACACCCACACACTACAAGTTAAGAGCACTTTACGATATTTATCTTGGAGAATCCTCTCCTTATCACATATCCAGTGCAAATGCGCTTAACTGTCTCTAACACCCCTTTATATAAAATTTAGGTCGCGACCTCTTGCGGCTGACTTTTGACCTAACAAAAACGACATCTGGCGGTCGATTCCTGACTCAAACACTTATATACACACATACACATACATAAAAATATATATATGCACAAATCGCCAAAAAAGCAACCTACAGATCAGGTCACACCCACACACCACAAGTTAAGAGCACTTCACGATATTTATCTCGGAGAATCCTCTCCTTATCACATATCCAGTGCAAGTGCAATTATTTCTTAAACCACAGTCGCTCTTTTAGTGTTAATTTTTGGGTTTTTTAGATAGTATTAGTAGTGTATGTGTGTATATAAGTGTTTGAGTCAGGAATCGACCGCCAGATGTCGTTTTTGTTAGGTCAAAAGTCAGCCGCAAGAGGTCGCGACCTAAATTTTATATAAAGGGGTGTTAGAGACAGTTAAGCGCATTTGCACTGGATATGTGATAAGGAGAGGATTCTCCAAGATAAATATCGTAAAGTGCTCTTAACTTGTAGTGTGTGGGTGTGATCTGCTCATCTGTAGGTTGTTTTTGGCGATTTGTGCATGTATATATAGGTGTATTGTATACATATACATATATAGGTATATAATTTCTTTTCAGGGATAAATTCATGCGGGATCAAATAACAGGAATTAATGTTACAAAAGTTCTTTATTCGGGAGAATAAGAACCTTTTCGGATATTAGACCAATACTCGTTTCCGTTTTATTTGATTTGCTTTTTTGGTAGGTTTCGACTGTTATTATTGTGGGCGGAAATTATTTCTTAAACCACAGTCGCTCTTTTAGTGTTAATTTTTGGGTTTTTTAGATAGTATTAGTAGTATAGATAGTATGATCAGGTAGGTAGCTAGGTAGGTAGCTGTTAGATTTCATGTAGTGTTTTTTAAATTGTACTGAAGATGGCAGCTTAGCTGCCGAAATACGTATCTACGGATATAAAATTATTGTGGGCGGAGGTTAATTTCAATTATTCCTTAAACCACAGTCTCCTTTACTAATTTTTAATATACAGGGTGATTGATAAAAATATTTTTTTTAAACGCGGAATTTCAAACTTGAGGGTTACTCATATGCTACATTCACATGTATAGTCCTAGCGGTAACGCGTATTACTTATACCTGGAATAAATATAACGCTATGTGGCGCCCCTTTCTTAATTATCAACTAGATAACGAGCTACCGAGCGACGATCCTATTGTGTAGCCCACCCCCATCTCCATTGAGCTGGGCATAATTTCAGGCAGGTTGTTCACCAACGTATCAATTTTCGCAATCTATTCAAGGTCGACTATTTTGATATAGTTAGGTGGGTAGCAGTTTATTCAAATTAAATTTGGATGTGCCTGTTCCTAATGCATATAAGTTTGATCTCGTTTAGTTCAGAAACCTATTTTGACCAGTTCAAGTAGGGCCTTTAGAACGTAACCTTTGTTAGGCCGAATATCCGTCAGTTTGCTTTATTTTGTTTGCCGTGTTTGTTTACATATATTAAGCTGCTTGTTTATGAGATAAGTCCCGTTTAATAACGTGTTAATTAACAACGAGAGCAACAAAATGATACGATGTAAAGCTCTGTTCAGTGACAACAGAATCTTGGCACATTGGGGATTTTGTATTAAAACTTCTACAAAAATTTAGCAGGAAAATATCATCCGCTTTATGTCATTCAAAGATTTATCTGTGTATTGAAGATGACAATTTAGCCATTGAAGTAAATACTATGTGTTTTTTTAAAAATGCCATAAGGGGTGGCTGTGGAAAAGAAAATTCATGTCTTAGCTCCATTCATTTACTCTAAATTTTCAGATTTGGCATGTGTTAGATGCCAAGCTACGACATGAGTTTTAATTTTCATGGCCAACCTTTATGGCATTTTTAAAAAAACACATGTTATTTACTTTAAAAAATTATTGAATTTGATTATTGAATTAAAAGCATTCGGAAAAAGAAAAGTTTGATTATATCCAAGTAATTTGTTGTTTTTTTTTGTATATTTATTACTAGTCACTCTACTTTGTTGCGTTTCCTTCCTTCTTTATTCCCTTCTGTCAAAAGCGGTTTCGGATTGTGGTTCACTTTCACCCCACAATTTTTTGTTCTTTGTTCACATTTTTCACTTGATTTGTCTTGCTTGTATGCAATTTTTTATGCAGTATTCCTCGATTTTCTTTTCTGTCAGTTTCCTTTTTTTTTCTTCTACAATATTTTACTACTAGTTTAATAATTTTAATTAATTGTGCGAATGAATTCAATCAACTCTTCTTGATTTTGCCTCTTGTCAAAAGAAAGTCTGTATGTTGACATTTTCTTTGATTTTTCTTTACATACTTTCTTTACTAACATTTTATAGGTCTGAAAATAAGTCATTCTTCTTTGCTAGTTTTCGACATGAGGCAAGTTGTCGTAAAACCCGTGGCAATCTTTTGGTATCACGGCCTTTAGTTGCTGAAGATGTTCCCATTTCTGTTTTAAGAGTTTTATAAGCTGGTTTCTCAGTTGAGGGAACATCAACAAATCAGGTACACGTTTATTTTTCTTCCTACTTTCTGGAAGATTTAGAAATTCTTCTTTGCAGAGTAGTTTGAGTTGAATGATACCGTCTGGAGTGTATTTTATTACTTTGATGTCGTTCACTGTGGGGTCGTTGATTGTTTTTCCAGGTCTTATAGAGTCATATTTCTGGTTCATAGAGTAATCCTTTACAAAATCGTAAGTGATATTTTTGACATTATAGGGTTGTTTTCGTCTTGCTTCTTTTGTCAGTCTAATATAGTTGCTAGGCAAATAAATTAATCTGTTTTTGAGATTTCGTTCAATTAGTGCATGTATGGAATCGGCCCTTTTCTAGAAATTTTTGATAGGGCCAGTTGTACAAAGTAGGTTTAAACTGACGCTCAACTGAACCAGGTTCAAAGTAAACAAATTCGCATAGGATCTTAATGACATATGGCAATTAATGCATTCATAAATAAAATTTGATGCGATTTTGTTCACTTTGAACCTGGTTCAGTTGAGCGTCAGTTTAAACCTCCTTTGTACAACTGGCCCATAGATGGTTATATTTTTATAGACACTTAAACTCAGTAGAGCATTCGACACCACTGAATTCTTATTCTGATAGCAGCATCCATCACTCCATACTATAACAGGCTTTAAAAAGTTCTGTAAGTTCAAAATGCAGTCTACTATGCAGGAAGCGAAAGTATTCGCAGTTAGGTCTGCTTCCGTTTCACTAAACCAGTAGTAACAACACTGGTGCGTATTCACAACAAAAATTGTAAAATTATGACTAACCAGTTTTGTCTTAAAATATAATGCGAACGCAAACTTTGACAGCTTGAACATCTTGAGTCAATACAACAGCTTGGCCCTGTTCTCCCAATAACTTGTCATTGCTCTTTTCTTCTCTGGCTAACTGTCTCTTATTTATGTGACGGTGGTACGTATTCTCGTCGATATTCTTAGCCTCAAAAGCGCAGCAGATATCACATTTATCCTTCTTAGGTTGTTGGAATGAGATGTTTTTCTTCTTGATAACGTAGTCAAATGTATACTACAGACTGGTTTAATGTTGGGATATTTGTCGCTGCAAATCCTTGAGTATTCTCTACAAATTGGTGCCATTGAATCTCCATAGATTGGCTCGATATACCTACGTTTTACTAGTAGATTGCTTACAATAGTTTGGAGGGAGCTTTGGCAATGAATCCAGAAAGTTTATGGGACATTGCTTTGTGAGATCAACATTTTTTGGTTTATTTCTCCTTGTTTCATGCCTAGATGTATTTTTGACATCTTGAGATGGATGCATACCAGAGTAGGAGACCCAGTTAGAGACAGACCATTCTTTTAGACCAAAGGTTGATGGATAAAACTTCTTACACACTGATAGAACTTGTCTATCTGGAGCTTTTACAACATATTTTAAACTTCCAGTTCGTCTCGATGTTTCTCCGGGTGCTTTCGTCGACCTTGCTATATTAGACTTACTTACTAGAGATGAAATTTAGATCTTTCTTTGGTCCCAGGTCATATCTGACCAAAACTGTTGGAAAAGCCTCTGTCTATCTTCTTCAGGAATGGTATAACATTTCTTAGTCTTTGATTTTAAACATACCTACATTTTTCTTTCTGCTCTTCCACTTCCCCGTTTGGCTGGTTTATTTTTTGTTTACTCCATCCTATGTAAGCCTTTCCCTGTTGTCTCAACTTCTTGTTTTTGTTATCACTCCATTCTTCTTTTGCTAGTAAACGCTTCCTCTTTTTGGGCCTTTCATCATCGGAATGTTCTGAGTCACTTTGTTCTAAGCCAAAAATTGTAAGCCAGTAGGAAGAAGAAATTCATCATCTTCATCGCTGATACTATTATGTACTTCAGAATCTGCTACATTTTCCAAGTCTAAGTCAGGAAATAGATTTTCAGATTGATTCAGCATTACTTCTGCTACAAGTGGACTATCGTTTAACAACGGTGGCAAATTATTATTGGATTTTTCTTCTAACTGAACCACGTCTTGATTTTCTTCTATGTCGGCAAAGTCGTTGGTTTCAGTTAGGGATGGTTGTTGAATCATAATTATTCTGCTGTTGGACTTCCCTTTGCTGCAAATACTGTTATTTATTTTTTGTGCCAGGACGTCGTACCATTCACATTCGTCGAAATTAATGCACAAAATATGTGATTCTTTTTGTGCATCTACATGGATAAAGTTGGTTGTTTTTATATTGACGATTTTAAAATTTTCGAACATCTTTATGGTTCTGGACGAGTATAGTTGCTTTTTAGAAGCCATATCTTCTAGCTTTCATATGTAAAAAATATCTAAGTTATGAAAATGAACAAAAAAAGATAAGGCATGAAGAAGTACCTATTAAGTGACAATATGTATATACAATGTTAATTATGAATTTTTTTGAAGTGATAGCACGTATCTGCATGTTAGCTGTCACTACAGGGACATTTGCTGGAACCACACTAAAAATGTACATACGAGATGTCACCAGAGATGTGCGGAATCTTTTTCTGCAAATTTTGATGGTCATAACTCAATATCATCTAAAAATCTAGATACAAGGTATCACATCTTAACCGTCGATTAACAAATTTTGCAAAATTAATTATTGATTTCTTACCCAACCATGGTACTAGATACGGAGAAACGCACGGATTTTTGGAGATCAACCACACACTATGACATTCTGTGAATGTTGATTACACCTTCGGACTTATGGGGTTGCACTCCACAAGACAGGTACTAGCTGTCTCATCTCTCCGTGATATTCAGCCACCCTTTTATGTCGTTTGATAACGGAAATTCCAATTATATGTGTGCCAGTTGCTTTATTATTTATCGTGATTTTCCGAAACCGTCCGCATTATGTCCGGCTTTTCCGAGGAGTCATCTATGCAGGTACAATTCTTGCAATTTCAGTTTGTCGTGACTCATGATAAAGCGAAGCCTTTGACAAATCAAAGCGAATTTTCCCGCGGTCACGTAGGCGACGTTGTATTGAATTTAATTTAGGTATTGAGCTTAATGATTCATAAAATTGTCGATTCTTACAGTTTCATTTAAATTATGTCCCTTGTTTCCATCTTAAACCTATCGTGGACAATCACCTAAACATAGTACCAAACAATTTCTTCCTGAGCTTATACATCTTATCTAATTTATTTCGTAATACAGCAATTTCTGCCCCACCGCTAACTTTTTACGTTTGTCTTAAAGAGTCAGTATATTTTTTGCACCACATTTTCTCCGAGCTTTTCAACCATATGAAAATCATTATTGTGATTTGAAATTTAATGACTGCCAAAAAGATTAAGTGCAAACACGAGAAGAATATTGAAGGTTCACCAAATATCACAAAATTTAAAAAAAAAATTAAGAAATAAGGAGATCATTAAAACAAGAGCAAAGCAAATTAGAGAAAAGTAGACAATTAAAAGGGTTGTCTGGATCGATCGTGAAAGACTAGTTAAGAAAGTGGTGGAAACATGAAGAAACTAGTGGAGAAATGGAAGACCAAGACTGATGCAAAACAGTGAAACGATTGACTGGCAACAGAAGAAATTGGCGCAGAAGTAGAAAACCATCACACCATATCCATATGTTTCATAATGGGCGTTGAGAACGTCGACTCGAAGCAAATGCAACAAACAGATTCGAGTGTCACTCCGAGGCAATGCTGTTGTGCTTATGGTGAAAACACGATGATGCACAAAGTCATTTAGGACCATTTAGAACGTAACTCTGCCTTACCCCCATATATATCAAGGGAAATGTAGGCTTTATCTTCACCAGAAATGATCTCGTTAAAGTCCGTAACAAGCTCGTTGTAAATAAAGTACGTGCTCCAGCTCTGGGCGCCATCGCTCCACTCCTGTCATAATTCCAGCACAGAACACTGCTGCTTACCTGAAGGGCAGCAAATTGTGCGAGTAACTTCGAAGTTCTCCAGCACCGTCGACTAAACTCTTGGAGAAGGGAGGTTCAACGAAATCCCAAAAGCAAAGGGGGGACAAGTTAAATAAAATAAAAGTCACTAGCTGAGCAGGCTTGTTTTTATTTGAAATGCTCAAAAATTGCAATAATAACAAAATAAATAATTTAATTAACAAGTAGGGAGTTCGACCCAGAAGGGGTCCCAATGAGTTGAACAAAAAATGAAAATAAGTAACTTTGTTATCAAACTAAAGAGTAAGTTGAACTTTGTCCGATAAACAGATCTGCTTTTCGTTTACAGCAAAAGCTTAGAATAATTAATGAAAGTCGCTCGATTAAAATAAATTAACAACGCCGCGTTTAGGTGAAGCAACCAAATAAGTAAATAAAAAATAATTCCGACCTGTTAGACCAAATCCACGTTTAGACAACAGCTGTCACCAGTGAGAGAGCGCCCTCCAACGGAGCCAATGACGCAAAACAGCGTAAGTATTACGTCACAAGTGGCGTCACGTCTGCAGGTCAGGTCCAAATTTCCCAGACGAGGAGAGGGCCGTGATCCCAGGACTTCTAGCAATTAAATCTTCCACACAAAAGGTCGTAGATAACTTTCAAACGGGGTATATCCACCACTATAAGACCAACCTGTTCTTTGTCCCAGAAACAGGCCTTAGAGAAGTTTAATGAAGAGCTTGAATTACTCGGCGTCACTTAAACAAATTTCGGAGTAAATTCCGTCTCAAGCTTCCATCAAAGATTCACATGAAAGGCAGCACAAAATCGTGAACACACAAACAGTAGGTCAGCACGCAGGTCGGAATGATGAATGCGAGGCGGAAAGGATGCGTTCTCCTCAACTACGCTGAGACGCGGGTTGTCACGAGATGAAGTCAGTTTTAACCGGCGAAAGAGTGAAATGGACCGATACCGTAGGGCTAGGTAGCAGCGTATGGTTTTCTGACGCAATCTGGTGCGATGTGACGGCACGATTTCCACCAAGATTTCCAAGGATACCATTGAAGTGTGCGCTTTTTAAAGCCGGGAGATAAGGTCGGTACTTCGGAAGCTACGCTTATGAGCACGCTGAGCATATGGCTTGATAGTCCTTGTTGATCCTCGGGCACCATTTTCGCTCCAGAAATCCTGGATATTATACCTGAAGATTCCTGGCAAATTTGGCATCTGTTTGTATTAGTATTGGTTATCCGACAGTTGCTTCTGCTCCTCATGGCGTTGCCAATGGTTTCAGAAATGTTTTGACAATTACTGAAGTTAAATTTGAAGAAGTCGCCACCACTTAAGAATTTATTAAGGAACCATTTAAGTCTGCTGTTTTGGCATCTGCAGTTTCAACTGCTGAAAGAAAAAGGAGAAGAAGGAAGAGACAGATTCTGAAGATGATGAAATGGGCTTTGGTCTCTTTTATTAAGAATTTTGTAACGACTGTTAAATTCAACAATAAAAAAAATGATAAACCTGACGCCATAATGACTAAGGAAATCGCGCAAAAGAAGAAGAAGAAAAACTGACAAATATAGTAGATGTTGATCTTTCGATGACTACTCTGTCACCAAACTTATAATTTAAATTGACTTGCCTCTCACTTACCTTGACAGATGACAACTTCTACTGACTAAACGTATCAGCTGTTCCCCTCGACTAGCAACCAGTGGAGATGGGGGTGAGTATAATTACGATGGTAAAAACTATTAAAGGGCGCCAGGAGACTGTACTTTACAGCCAAACGTAATCGATCAATCGACGTGTCCAATCGACCAAATCGGGTAGAGAAATCAAAAGCAAACAGAGGCGAGACTTTATTCATTGGTGTGTGAACGCGGAAATCAAACTCGAAATTAAAGTTACAATTTACAATATTACAATTTATTTGCGGTTCCAACTTCGTACAAATGCAGGTTACTACCTGAGTTCACCTAACTAGGCTAGGTTCGTTTAAAGTTGACGATTTCAAATTTACTTAAATCAACAACAATAATTTAATAATGCACTGTCTGCATTTGGCCGAAGATTCGCTCGCCACATTAACTAATAAGCATGCGGTATTATCGCAACGATAAAT
This sequence comes from Dorcus hopei, assembly GCA_033060865.1. NCBI lineage: Eukaryota > Metazoa > Arthropoda > Insecta > Coleoptera > Lucanidae > Dorcus > Dorcus hopei. The sequence continues at coordinate 48,081,483 of CM065421.1, read as the reverse complement.
GTCTTATGATTCGGTATTAAATGCAACAATAAGACTCACGAATTTGTTTCTGTCAGTCAGGGGCAACGTCAAACGAATTTGCTGATCACCGCGCCATCTATGGTGATCCGGGATGAACCGGCGGTTTCCAACAGCTAATGTGGCCGGTCAAACGGCCGCAGCCGAGAACGATTCCCAGGAAGCACAGCGATGCGTAAAGCGTGAGTTGGGAGTAGAGCTACCAAACGAGATTATAACCCAGTCGCAAAGCCAATTGCGAATGCACTCGTAAAATCCAATAACAGGAGGAAAGCCTGTATGTAAAAGGAAACAGTTTCGTTAGCGTCCATCATGTCGTCCGCCATTGTGCTCGTTATACTTTACCTGAGAGCTAATGAGTTCCAAGGCTTGGAATTGGGATTAAAATTATCCCCAAGTGTGTTCGATGGTGTCACTAAACGTTCCGGCACAGCCGCTGATGAATTACTTCTCCCAAAGAGCAAGAATTCCGATAACTTACAATGCACGTAAAACACGTCAGGAGTGCACCAAGCTTCGAACAAGAGAGAGCCGATCGAGGCGCAATTGTAGATGGTGGTGGTTGCTAAGATACGGATGCGAAGACCGTCATGTGGTGTATTACCACCAATAAACTTCGAGAAAGCAAAGAAGGGATGCAGGCTTGCCAACTGTATCGAAGGCGGGTCAGATATCATTTGGATTCCACGTTTTCTTGGCGGGAAAATTGAAACGTAACAACTCGCAGAATCATGTGAAATATTTCTAGAATCGTATAATACAGTATACCTTGGGTCAAATCATTTCATGACCGGAGAGCGGCAAGTTTTAGATTTTTGATTTTAGAAATATACAGTTCGGTTTGAATAAGTCATTTACAAGATGTTGAATGAGGTCATGACAAACTAGATTTCTGTACAATTTTTTTATACAAGCGTTTTATTAATGTATATGTTAATTTAAACTTTATCAATTGAATTGAATTTTAGAATTTGAAAATCTTTTAGTGTTCTACCGAATTCTTCTCCATACGTTCTATTACGGACTATGTATTAAAATCCAGGAAGTTAAGGAGTCATTGGATTAAGCGTGACATGTGGTTTCTTATATTTACATCATGTACATCATTGTCATACTGGTTAAGATGGATTGCTTGAAACTTGCCCTTACGTTTATTGTTTTATTTTAAAATGCTGTGTTGCTGTATTGAGTTTGTTTAATGTTTTGAAAAAGTTCTTTTTGATAATGGTACGATGATGAAATCGAAGATGCCACTCTGGGAAAAAGATGACAATACACCAGCGTGTAGGCAACATTACAATATAAATTACACTGTCTGCTGAAATGATGGCGGTCCATTGAGTACGGTAAGGTCAAAGGTGAGCGAGCATGTTGCTGCCCCCGCGCCTCCCCCCGCACCGGCGGGACTGATTTGTCATGCCCCTCCCGGCCGTCCCACGCATTCTCTCAATGAATCGCATGTAAACTCTTCGACGTCGTACAAAAACGCACATGCACTCGCACAAAACATACGTACAGGTACACGGGTACCCACTCTCCCAGGGTAGGACTCATAAAAATGCGGACGACAAGTCGATCGCGAGGTTTATCGCCGCACTTCTTGCGCCGTACCCTGAATTGTGTTAATGGGTATCGCTGAAAAAAGTCCGCCGCGAAGTAACAATTTGTTTTGGTCCGGTCAGGGCCGAACTCCGCGTCCGTCGTAAACCATCCTTTTTATGGATTCCCGTTTCGCTAATTGCAGCCCTAAAAATTCACTTATCGCTTAATAAATCGTCGACACCGCGCAAACCTCCGATAATTAAATATTTCAGTTTATCTTTTTGGGGATATTATAAATACCTAACAGGCTATCACATTCTTCAACATATAGAGTGATATAAAAAGACGACACTTTAAACTATATTTGTGTTATACATATATATAAGCAGTTTTTCATACATTAACTACCCGTCAATTTAATTTATAATATGATATATTAAAGTGAAAATCTTTTAGAGTAAGTAATACACATATAAAGTAGACATTGTTGGTACAGAACAGATCTGGAACTGTTTTAAAGAAATCATGACAGGAAAAATATTACTACAGAACGAACAGGCAAAAAATCAAATGAAGAGCGAAAAAATACAGAGAATATCCAAATGACTAGGTATAAAAAAATAGTCAATATAAAGAATCAAAATTAAATGTATAGCAAAACAATCAGAATTCACCAATAACGAAAGAGTACTTTGAAAAAGAACTGCTGTAAAATGGAAGATGGAAACTAGAAGAATCGCAAATTTAATTTATCATGAAGAAATACCTATAACTGAAATCGAAATTAATTAAATTTTATTAAATCAAACGTGTGTGGAAAACGAGACAACAACGCAAAAGTAGTACCCATAAAGCTAATAGTAACAGCGTTTGGAAGAATAGTAAATAATATTTGACCACGAGTAGAAGAAAAGGTAGAATCGTTTAAAACTAGAGCAGGACTTAGACATGGAGATATGACATGCTCAATTTTATTTTATTGCAATGATGGACCACATAGGTAATAAAAAAAATTATTGTTGAAAACAGAAATCTAAAATTGAAAGGTATTTCCGAGTTGCTTTTGCAAAACTATATTTTTCAAATAAAGAACAAGTAAATATAAACATTTGGCACGAAACTCTTAAAGAATACAAATTAAAAAAATAAATAAGTATAACTAATTGTAACGTTAGATAAATCATCACGATCATGAGAAGACAGAAATATAAAGTACAGAACAATTTGATAAGTACCTAAGAAATTTCAAGAAAAACAAAAATGACTATTAATAAAATAAATATAACTATTAATTATTAAAAAATTCTGGTAAGACTGTCAACGCTTCTTTCCATTCTACCATCTCACTGCCTTCCTTATTATTGGTGGTCTTGCCTCATATACATATTCTTCTTGTTACTTTCTCCTCATTATTTTTACATATCTAAACACTTTCGTATTCAGTTCCTTCCTTTGTTTTATCCTTTCGGGTTTTACTGGGTCCATAATTCCGAACCACATGCCCAATAGGAATGGACATTAAACTGGGTTCTTGTTTCACAATAACATATTTTCTATGACATTAAACAGTCTTCCAGCTGATGTTCTTTCTCTTATTTCTTTGTGCAGCCTTCCTCTCTATGTTACCGTCACTCCCAAGTACTTGAACTTCTCCACTTGTTGCAGTTCCACACTTTCGCTTCCCATTTCGATTTTATGCAGTTTGTTGGTTCTTTCCACGATCATTGTTTTAGTTTTACTGACGTTAAAGCTTTTATACATATTTCCAAGTTTTAATGTTTTCTTATATTTAGCGATACCCTACTTCATAGTGGTCATTTCCCTTTTCGCTTCCTTTGTTGCTTCATCCAGTACTAGTGCAAATTTTATTGGAGTTAATATGCATCCCTGACTAATACTTTGGGTTGTCTCAAATTTTTCCATACTTCATTTCTATTTATTGTCACGTTTGAAAAATTATTATCTAAATTCGTTTTTATTTTTGGAGTTACCCAAAATTTAACGCGCGTATTTTTAGGTTTAATTGACAAAATTGTTTAGTTAGCATTTCACAAGTACGGTCATCGACACAGGCTTAATCGCCGCGGAAGTTGTCTAGCATGAATTACCGACGTCTGCTTAGCTTGCAGGTCAAATTCTTTTCCACGTTTTCCGATCTCACCGATACAAATCCGTAGAGCGAAATGGTGAGTTTCGGTAGTACCAAAAAAGGTAACCAAGAGAGGTATCCCAAAAGAAATGTCCAGACGTAAAAGTACCAGAACGAGAAACCCTGAATTAAAGAAGAAAAATCACAATTAGTAACAAGATGGCGTCAAGCCGTTAACCTAACATTAACATCTCTGAGTCTAAAACATTTCAAAGCTTGCTCCAGTTGTTCTACTTCTTCCTCTGGCTTCCGTTCCTCGTCGTTGTTAGACGTTGCCAGCAACACAAATGGAATCTACAAATAATAAAAAGTTAAATTAATGTTTAGTTTCTTATAACGGATCTAGGAATGCTTTCAGATCTTGACGGTTTCAGTCTAAGAGCTTCGATTTTATACAAGCGAGTCCTTTCTTGATTGGGAATCTTCACTAACACCTGCGACGTCTACCATTGCTTTTGTAAAAGAAATGTCGTAGTTTACGACTTATGGTATCCTCTGTACTTGACGTCTCCAGCAAAGAACTTCCCATCGTGATTGTAATGTCCACCCATTCATGTGGAAATGTCATCTTCTGGATTCCGATATCGCTTAGCCAATAAAATCGATTTCTTCACAAATCTTGCATGTCTAAAATAAGTACGAATAATTTCTGGAGATCCCGTCGGCCAAGTAAAGCTTTGGTGTCCAGCTTTCTGATTATTGGAGTCTTATAGGTATTTGAATGATTGACAGCAACACCTCTTTTTTGTAAACTTGTTTACTGCTCCACACGATACCTATTCCATCGATTGCAACATGACAACACGTGTTCTTGACAGAAAAAAAGGTAGTCTTGATGATACATAAAGAAATTGGCGGGAATATTTTCGATTTTCTTCTTCCTCAATGTTTTCAATATTTTCTTAAACAGGAAAGTAGAATAAATAAGACAAAATTCAATTTACCGTTGGCAGTAATAGTGATTTCTTCTGCAAAAAGCGTGTTGTTAGTTTGGATTAGATAACGTAATAATAGTACATTAGGTTGTAATTAAAGCTAATGTTTAATTTAACCTGAAAACCATAAAATGTCTGAAAGAAACAACAGTCTGAAATTACAATTCGAAAGCAAATATTGAGGCTATTTAGTAACAGCAACCACAAATCATAATATAATGATGTTGATATAGTAATATCATTATTATTAAACATTATTGGTTATCATTGGATTAAAATTGTATCTTTGTGTAGATTCTCAAATACAGGGTATAATCGAATAAGTTTCACTTATCATCGTAGCGTATTGTTGTCACCAAATTTAATTTTAAATTGACTTGCCTCTTACTTACAAAAGAAATATCCAGACGTAAAAGTACCAGAACGAGAAACCCTGAATTAAAGAAGAAAAATCATAATTAGTAACAAGATGGCGTCAAGCCGTTAACTTAACATTACCTGGACTTTTAGACAAACCAGGCCCTCGCAGAGGATTGGAAATCTTGCCTTATCTCGTTTAGCGATGCACTAATTGTCACGTCTGAAAAGTTATTATCTAAATTCGTTTTTACTTTTGGAATTACACAAAATTTAACGCGCGTATTTTTAGGTTTAATTGACAAAATTGTTTAGTTAGCATTTCACAGGTACGGTCATCGACACAGGCTTAATCGTCGCGGAAGTTGTCTAGCATGAATTACCGACGATGCTTAGCTTGCAGGTCAAATTCTTTTTCGGTCGATGGAACTTATGCAAAATTAACGTTTTAATAGAGGGAATTCCGTGCTGATAAATGAAACCCAAGTTGTCTGAACATACTTAAGAATGCTGCACAACAGTTCGTATTTCATTCAAAACAATTAAAATGTTCGTTCATTAAATGTGACGCTGACAATTTTAGAACATCGATCTTTGGACCCGAACCTTTGGAAACGCACTTTGTGGCACGGTTGGTATAAAAAGGGAAATTTGTAAATCAAATGGGGCAGTAGTTGATTAGCTGTCAATCAATGAGTTGTATAGTCGGAAACAGGCAGGTTCCAGAGTATTCATTAATGTAATTAGTTTAACGTATTTGGTGAATTTTATTTGTGACTTCTGAATCGGTCCTTGTGGGCGGCGTTCGGTCAAGTGTGATGCAAAGAGGCGAGGTAATTAAATTTAAAATTAAAATTTAAATTAATTATTATGTTTCGTTCGCCAATATCCTGCCCTGCAACCGAGTGCTCGATATAAGGGAAAACGTAACGTGGTGGCGACCCCTTTATAACATAACTACATTCACTATATTTTCTCAGCAATGTAACGTGATGGAAGCACATATAAGAAAGGACAATTTATTTCTTTTTGGGAATCAACGTTTTTTATAACGTAACCAAGCGGAGTACATCCCTTCCGTTCTTGACATGGTGTAAGCGCCGAAATTATAACTTTTCGTATCTTGGTATGGTAAAGGCTTGAGACGTGTCAAAAATTTCGGCTGTGTGGAATGTCTGGCACTTACAAGACAAGACTTCAAACAAAAGTCACGAAAAAATCGGGTTCTAAAGAAATTGAAGTCGCGGAGCACAAAAACTGGAATCGAACAAGAAATTAAAGACGAAGCATTCACTCCAAGAACATCTTTAACAAGATCTCCGACACAAGCCCCACAGGCAGTAAGAAAATTCAGGAAATTTCAAGTTCAGAAAATTCATCCATAACCTTCTCGAGATCTGCATTTTTCATGATCTGTTTCAATAGGAAAATTGCGTCCTACATTGCTCGATCTGGTTTAAATCCGAATTACATTTTCTACTTTCAGTCTTTTTTCATATATTGTAGCATACGTCATTGTTTCGTTGCTCAGCATTGTGACTTCTCTATAATTTTCTCTTTGTTGAAGATACGCCAGTCCATATTGCATTACTTAAACTTTCCAGAATTGCTTTCGATAAGGCTTCCAACATTTTTCATTGTCAGTTGGTTATGGCCTGGCGCTTTTCCCATTTTCTTTTTCTTCTTTGGATATTCCTTTTCCCGGTTTGACTCTACTTCTGATTCTTGTAGTTTTCTTCCTTGACTTATGCATCTTTCTACTCCAATATTTTCTCCACCTCGTGATTATTTTCGTTTCCTCAGTTTGTAACTCCCTCCTGTTTTAACTTTTCACCGTTGTTTTTTCTTTTCTCCTCTAGTTATTTTCTCTATTTGTTTTCTCTCAATTTGGTATTTCCTCGTAATGTATTCTATTTTTGTATGTACTTGAGAAGCACGAGAAAATATGTTGCCAAACGAAAACAATAACATTTTTAAATCCAAAGATATATTTTATGAAACCTTCTGAATAAAGAATAGTGAAAGTGAAAAGAAATGCAGTCACGATAGAATAATAATTATAATCATAATCCAGTATAACTTTTGATCGGAAATCAATCGCTGCCACAGGACCAGTTATCTACACCAGACCGAAGACATCCCTTGCTGCCGCCGCGTCGCATCCAAAAGGACGGACCAGATCGCAACTTGAAATGGAGATTGGGGATTAGCCATTTTTTTTTCAAATTATTAGTAGTGATATTGATGATAACTGTAAAGATTTGGTTGGTGCTATTTTGAGCCGAGGTATTCTTTTTAAAATGGATGTTAGAGGAATAATTTTTTTTCCTCTCTATATCGTAATAAACAAAATGCGACAAAAGAATCACGCAGCGTTGTTTATCAAGTCCTTTCTTCCTTTTAATAAACAAAAGAATTTTTATATCCGCCGCGATTATTTACGCTCGGTAAGAGCCGGGCCGTTTAAAAAACGAAAATTATTATTATGACTTTAGTAGCTCGCTTGGCTTACCGGACGCTGATGCCTTATTTTCATAAAAGGTCGAATTCTTAATAGTAAAAATGCCTCCGTATAATAGGAACCATCGTTTCGGCTAAGTTATACGCGTTTTTATTTCGTCTCCACCGTGACTGCCTACTTATAATTTCGGAGGAGCGCATATTTTCACTATCGTTATGCGTTTTAATTTAGTTTTTATATCAGCTGGCGCCTGAATTTTTATTTCGGCCCGAGAAAATATCATAAAACGTCAGGAAATCAACGGCCGCGGCCCGAGACTACGTTTTAATTTCTACCGTCTCGAACTAATTTTGAAACCGAATCGTTTCGATTAAGTCGAGAAAGTGGCAGCGGACTTGATTAAATCAAAAACCTGAAATTTATACTCGGAATAAAATATACAATGTTACTAATGAGATGCTAATGAGATTATTTGCGGACAGTTTTATGCGGACTTGTTTAAACCGGAAGTGCGTTGACGACTGATGGCGGACGAGTTCAAATACAGGAACAAACCTCGTGCGCGTCGTTAAGTATTTAAACAGACTTTGTTTCAGGAATGTTACGTGGTGAAACATAATGACCGGGTTCACACTTAAATATAGGCACGCGATGTTAAATATTGAAGAACCAAGTGACGTCTTGGAAATTTTATGGCATTCTTTCATTGTAAATAACTAATAATCAATATTTTTCTGTCACCTACACAAATTCAAAATACTCAAATTTATCAAAACATCTACAATATTCAATATTTTAGAATTAGGAAGAAGAAAAAACCTGCTCTTTAAATTACGATTACCCAATCAAAATTTAGAGTAGTAGGTTTAATAATGTATAAATGTTTCGAATTCAATTTCTAAAGAGTAATGTTTGTTTGAATTTGTTTATGTATTTGTGAAATGTTAGTGGAAAAAAGAAAAAGAACGACTCACATCGTGATTGTTTACTAACTAGTTCGTGGGTCCGGGGCTTGATTAGTGCTCACGAATTTTGAATCAAAATTCCTAATAAATAACAAAATTTTAATTGTACACAGTAGGAGACTGGCAATATATCTTGGGCGCGCAACGGAATCGCCCAAATAAAACCAGCCTCCGCCATTGTGTACAAGACAAACTGCCAAATATAAATCTAAGCCAGAAATTAGTTTTGAAATTTATGCCGCGCTGACAAATCTCCTTCGGCGTCGGCGGCGGCGGTCGCGACGCACCGTTTTTTAATTAACGCCGGATCCGGCGAAACGTAAGTCACCCCCTTTATTATTAGGAGCTTGCGGTTCCGCGACGGGGCGCCCTCCCGCTGGGCGCGTTATAACAGCGCTAATGAACGCGCTCCCATCTCCTCCGAGAGCCGGAGAAAAAAAAAACGGCTTAAAGACACCGCTGTCACGCTCCTTCGGTTTTTGGGCCCGATTTCGGGGATTTTACGAGGAGTTTCACGGGAGGGTGGGACGTTCCCCAAGTGACTGACTGACTCGTATGAAATTGTTTTTTGATTTGAAGTTGATTTTAATTGCTTTTTAAGAAATTGGAGCAAAAAATAGTTGAGGGGAGAAGTATCACTCAAGGAATTTAAAATAAATTTCTTTAAAAATCATGCAAATGCATAAATTTTTTAGTTTCAACAAAATATTTATTTCAGTTTTCAAACATCTTTATTGCATTAATGTAATGGCTCTACTTTCAGTGCCATTGATATTAGCTGTTTTTATAATTTATTTTTAACGTTATATATAAAATGTTCTGTAATTTTGAGGCTTGTTTTGTATTTGTTACAGGGTGTGGGATTCTTCTTTCTTACTTAAGAACGTCCTGTCCTCCTTTCTTTATTTGTGTACGTGTTATTTCAGAAATTTATCAATTTCCGTCAGTAGATTTAAAAGGATTAATTACGATCCTAGCAAATCGTTCTTAAAAACTACATTTGATACTGGTATGTATATTCAGGAATTGACAAAACTCTGTCAAATTTATGGCAGCTTGTAATTCTTGAACCCAGGCGATCTCTTCATCCGGAATGTGAATAAAAATACCGTCTTCATTTCTTGATCTTTAATACATTTTTGATTGATTTGTTTTGGGTAAGCATTAAACTAGTCTTAACCTTTTATTTTCATTTTAGGTGTTTTTTTTTTAGATTTACAGATTCAGTAATGTACGTAATATGTGATCCTTGAAGTGTTTTGAACATCCAGAAGATTGTTTTGATGAGTGAAGTATTATTGGCTGGTTTTGAAGTTCAGCATTCTTGTGCGGGCGATGGATTCTTCTTGTAACTGATTCATGTTGTTACCTACCTGCGTAGATAGGCAGAAGTTTTACATTGGAGCGAAACTTTACTCCAATGTTGCCAGCCAGCACAGTGGGACGGGAGGGGGTTCTCTAACCAAAACGCGAAGGCCAAACCAAAACAGGCGCCACTTAATTTTTTTTTGTGAAAGGGATCGCGTGAAAAATTAAGAAAACACGTTACGTCCAAAACATGAACACTTTTATTGCTAAAACACAAATAAAAATAAAATAAAACAAATTCAACGCAAGTCGATCGATCTAAGTACACAACAAGACCATAGACCTAACTTTTCGGATCCGAAATCGCTACATATCTATCTTAAAATAATTCAAATCGTCACTAATGCCACAAAATGCAAGAGAATGCAATAAGTTGCAAGTTTTATTGCGACAAAATTAAAGCAATGGATCCGAAATAAAATCCGCGAAATATCGCTCAAAACTACGAAAAGAAATCAAAACGCTCCGACCTGTATTCCTTTGATGTTCGGCGTGTTTGTCGGTGTCTTTGCGGCGATGCCGCCGCGGCACTTTGTAATGTGCCGGCTTCCGCGTAGAGGGGCGAGGGAGGGAGCCTTCACCGCCGTAATTCGCGATGCACCCAACGAGAAATACCTCTTGATGTAGGTTCCAGATTAAAGCGCTAAAAGCTTACGATAAAGCTCACGCTAAAAGCTTACGCTAAAAGCTCACGAGAAAAGCTGACGATAAAAGCCTATAAGAAATGAAATAAAACGAACACATAAGTCAAACCGAGAGTTGCTGCGTATGGAACTTACCTCGGTCTATTGCGAAGCTGTGACACCCACGGGATACGCGGTTTTCCTGTCTTACACCTGGGTCTAATCAGAGTCGGCAATTAGCCGTAGAAATGCACTAACATCCCTTCGATGTAATGGCACGCACAAATAAAAATATTTACGAAAGAGAGTGTGACCCAAGAGACAGCAAGTTTCGTTCTGACAATGGCGCAACATTTCTCGTTTGACAAACAAGGAAGGATTCTCAACAAGCGAGACACCGTTTCTTAGTAATAGCGGGAGCCAATCGGCTGAAAGGACAAAGGTCACGCATAATACGCGTCCAGAAGTAGAACTTCGCTATAATTCGTTCAATTCCTCACATACACGCGATTTTGAACTCAATTAAGGAGGGATTACCTATATAAAATGAATTTGTTTAAATAAATGAAGGTCCTGTTAATAGAAATATGCTAAAACGAAAGTTTAAGAAAATTACGCCGGCGAAATACGGGTATTCCTACACTGACTGCAACGTGTACAACGACGCGGTCCAAGGAATGATCCGACACGTCGAATTTCGCATATACAGGGCGTGTTCGGAACAGAAATGAAGGCTGGGCGGTGGCGATGCATATACAGGGGGTATTCAGAACAGGAATGAAAGAAATGAACTGTAACAATCCCACCCTTACTAAGATGGAAATTTTGCCCACAGGTAAAATTTCTGATGTCCACACTATAATCAGCCGAAATGAAATGGCACGTCGGCGAACGACAGATCTCGAAGTTGGGTGTTCGGCTTAACCAACATAAACGAAACACGGACGAAATGATACTACGCGAAACGATTTGGTCGGAGACCACGAAAAAAAAGTTCAGATCAGGAGAACCAAAATGATTCACCCCCCGGGAATGTTGCGTCCTGACGTAGAGACGTCTTAGAAGGGGAGAGAATCTACATTCTCCAGATCACAACTTCGATAGTGACGAATGTCACATTTGACAACGCAAGACACGTCCAGTAAAGTTGAATAAATAACAAAAAAAATTTGTCGAATCCGAGTATCAATCAGTTCAGACGGAACAGAATTTTTCTCCCAATTTCCGAAAGTAGAGACCAAAGAGAGAGAGAAGTCGAGAGAGACAGAAAACAGGAAAGATAAAGGCTTCCTCACGGAACACACCATACTACAGACGTGACTTCCATGAGCGTATCCCACAGCGGTACATCAGAGAGAGAGGGCAAGCCATACCTTCACGAGATCCAGTACGCTTGGCATTCCCACACGCTTTGACGATTGCAGAAGGATATCTCAAAGCCGTCAAGGCTGAGCTGATCAATCCGAAAAGGAGACAGAGCTAGAGTAGAAGAAAGGTTGAAACAAGAAGAAAAGAAAAATTCCCGGGCGAATAGGCGTGATCCAAGTCACAATCAAGAGGCCTGTCAGACTTCGCTCATACGCAGATTCACAGATAGAGAGGGCAAGAAGAGTCTTCACGAGATCCAACTCTCTTGTAACTCCCACAAACTCAGTAAATCGCAAGGCGACATCTCACAGTCAACGAGACTGATCGTTAGGGCACCCATCGCACGCGAACATCCGAAGACGTTCGATTCCACAGATGGTGTGAGGAACGTACAGAATCTTTTAGGAGCCTTTTACTCCACGCAGAAGATACGTCGGAAGAATTCTAAGAGGCCACAATCCGCAGGCCGAAATATGAATAAGACAATCTCTACTCATCAGGGGGATCAGGTTTAAGATGTTCACTGTTCCAAGTACCAGGAAGTATGTTACCATCAAGATCCTTAAGTTCGTAAGTGTCCGCAGACGTACGTCGACTAATGAGGAAAGGCCCAACAAATTTATTGGCCAACTTGGCCGCGAAATGTTTTGAAGCATCGGACAACACGAAATTTTTACGCCACACCCGCTGCTCGGGCTGGTAAACAACCTTTCGCCTACGAAGATCATATCGGCCCTTAGCCTTTTCGTAAGCCTTTTGCAACCTTTCCTGTACGTTTTTGTAGAGGACTGCGAACTTTCCGGTACGAGATTGTAGATCCTTAGGATCTTGAGGAGCAACCTCAAGGATTCATCTTTAACAGGGTCATTATCAGGGGTTAAGCTACCTTTCAAGCACATTTCATGACCAAAATTGAGGAAGTATGGAGTCACACCAGTAACTTCGTGACGTGCAGTTCGTAAAGCACAAGCGACTTTGGGCAGGAATAAATCCCATTTGCGGTGGTCTTCCGCCACATAAGCAGTCAACATGGACTTAATTACGCGATTAACGCGTTCGACAGGGTTTGCTTTTGGATGATAATACGAAGTGTACGCAGGGCGCACGTGGTATGACGTCAGAAGTTTTTGATATTCTTTGGACTTAAACTGGACTCCATTGTCCGAAATGACCGTACGAGGTACTCCGAAAACTAAAAGATATTTTCCTCAATGTGCTGAACGATCTTAGGGGCGGTAGCCTTTCGAAGAGGGAAACACAAGGTGAACTTACTGAAGCAATCAGTTGCCACAAGGATGTATTGATACCCACGAGAAGATCTAGGTAGTGGTCCAACAAGATCGATGCTAATGACCTCCCAAGGTCGCGAAATTCGAGAGTGACCTCCCATTAGCCCTGCCGGAGCTTTCTGTTCTGGTTTGGTGCGAAGACACGTTTGACACCTATGAACATATTTCGCAACATCGGCGTGCATTTTGGGCCAATAATAATTTTGGGCGATCCTATTGTAAGTCTTGTAGACACCTAAGTGACCACTAGTCGGGGAATCATGATGTTCGTGAAGAATCTGTAATCGAGATTCCTTAGGGACAACAGGCTTCCAGTGAGGCTCATCCTCAGCTAGTCGATAATAGGTGTTTCGAACGAGTTTATAAGTGATGTTTCCTTCAACACGAAAACTCGGAAACTTTTCCGGGGCCAAACGAATTTTCTTTAAGAAATTCAAATACCAACTATCCTTAACATTATCGAAGTCGATGGAGTCGATAATAGGGACAGTTCGAGAAAGCATATCAGGTACGACATGTTCTTTTCCTTTGCGGTGTATGACACTGAAATCGTATTGTTGCAGGCGTACAGCCCAACGACATAATCGACCAGAAGGGTTCTGCAACTTGTTCAACCAAAGCAGTGAATGGTGATCTGTGATAACTTTGAAGTGAGAACCTTCCACGTAGGGCCTAAGTTTTTCAATCGCCCATAACATCGCAAGGAGTTCTTTCTCAGTCGTCGAATAATTGCGCTCAGTTCGAGATAATGAGCGACTTAGATAGCAGATGACTTTCTCGCCATCATCGAGTTGTTGAGTCAGGACAGCTCCAACGCCATAATCAGATGCGTCGGTTTGAATCGTGAATTCTTTAGTGAAGTCAGGACACGAAAGGACTGGAGCGGAAACCAAATGCTCACGGATCTTTTCCCACGCTTCATCGCAAGTTTCGTCCCACCGATGCTTAGAATTTTTCTTGAGCAACTTGGTCAAAGGGGCGATAATTGTGGAAAACCCAGGGATGAATCTACGATACCACGAAGCGGTTCCAATTAGTCTACGTACTTCCTTAACCGTTGTGGGCTTAGGCATTCGTAAAATTGACTGAACCTTTTCGGGATCCACATGAAGACCGTGGCGATCCACCACGTAACCTAAGTACTTCAATTCGCTAAGGCAGAAACTGCATTTGTCCTGATTCAGGGTCAAACCAGCCTCAGTCAGGCGTTTATGGACTTCAGATAATACTTCGAGATGTTTGTCGAAGGTTTGCGTGACAATAATGATGTCGTCCAGATAGACGAACACGTGAGGATCAAGGTCAGCACCAATTACTCGATCAATAAAACGTTGCCAAGTCGCGGAGAATTGTGCAGACCAAAGGGCATTCGTCGGAATTGATATAATCCACGATTAGGTACAGTGAATGCTGTATATTGGCGGGATTCTTCGGCGACTGGGATCTGCCAATAAGCTGACTTAATGTCCAAAGATGACAGGTATTTAGCATCTTTCAATTTGTCAAGGGTGTTCGAGACATACGGTAGTGGGTATGCGTCTTTAGTCGTGACCTGGTTTAACTTACGGTAATCCACACAAAAGCGAAAACTTCCATCTTTTTGGCACAAGAAGAATGGGAGATGACCAAGCACTTTTGATTTCTCCACGATGCCACGCTTTAGCATGTCATCAAGTTCTTTGTCAACAACAGTTTGCCTAGCTGGCGAGATGGGATAATAACGTTGTTTTATCGGGGCACTATCTGTGTGAATAACGTGTTCGACGAGTTTAGTACAACCTAGTTCACCATGTGGAGAATTTGTAAACAGCTGATTAGTTAGAGTCTCCAGCTGATTTTGTTGCGGATCAGTTAAATGTTGCCGAGAGGTAAGATGTTCTACCACGTCAATTGACTCTCTACCGAAGGTCCATTCACCGGAACGCAGATCAGGGACGATGTCCATTAACTTCCAGAAATCTGTTCCTAAGATGAGTGAATGAGGTAACTCAGGGACAACTAAAACATTTATAACTTTCACACGATCACGCAGTTGGATAGGGGTGGCCACATTACCAGGACTAGAACAAGGTTGTCCATTCGCCACGGTACACGACGTTACATGCTTATTAAAAGGTAAGTTTAAAGTTTGAAGAACTTCCCATCCCGAGCTGCCAACGATTGTGCGAGATGCACCAGAGTCTAAGAGGCCAAGAAACGGGATGCCCAAAATCGACACGGTTAAATAAGGACGCTCATCATTTTTAGCATGAGCCAAGACATAGTCAAGAACAGGTTGGACTGCCAAAGGATCGATCGGCTTTGATATACTGAAACAACGTACTAACCGATCATCTAGCGCGTTGTTCTGGAGTTTTTTTGAACACGCCGGGCACGTCTTGGTAGTGACGTTGGGACGACCACACCGATAACAATGCCTCTTTAAGGGCTCGGAACAATCTCGAGACAAATGACCGATTTTCTGGCAATTCCAACACTTAAAAGTCTTATTAGGTTTGGGAGGCTCCACCTTACATTCGGATACAACCGATGCACAGGTTTGGACGTACGCTAAGTCCGGTTCTAAGACCATATTTTTACGTGGGGGTGGAACGTATGCTTCAACAGCTGACTTACGAGCTTCCAACTGTCGACCTAACCTTAACAAGTGTGCTACCGAAGTAACCTCGACCAATCCTAATTGTCGTTGATAGAAAGGGGCAATATTGTTCAGAAGAATTTTGACCTGAACGCTTTCAGCAACCGGAACGCTCAACCTATTAAATAAATTGATCATGACCGACGTATAAATTCCCATTGATTCGTCAGGGCCTTGAGTGCGTTTCTTAATTTCTTCGAACAATTTGTCATCGTAATTATAGGGTTGAAATTCCTCGCGAAGACGTTTGACGAGGTCAGTCAATTATCGCAAAACTTTCTATTAGCCCTAAACCAAATTAATGCCTTCTCTCGAAACAAATCGGATGCGGAAGCGAATAACGTGATTTCGGACACGTTCCTCGAAACGCAGAGTTCGTCAACACGTTCGAGAAAAGCATTTAAGGACAGGACTTTATTATTCCCATTGTAAGACAAACCCCATTTAGAAACAGGCACGGACTTAATTTCGTTACTGGCCGCAGAGTGGGTAGCAGCCTTAACTGTGAGAGGCGTGGCTTCAATTCGCGATGTATTTGCTTTTGGCGGCGATAGAGTAGCCAAAGGTGTTGAAGTCGCACTCGGCGGCGAAATAGAGTCCGGAACTACGCAAGATACCGATAAAGGATTGTTCTGAAAATGCTCGGCAATCGCGGTTAAATCAAGTAAAGGGGATGCTGTTACCCCAGTAACTTCCGGTTCTTTCGGCGCAAAATTGAGCGCGGTTTGTTCGAAGTCGAACGCAAGTTCGTCTAGCGTTCTCAAGATGGCGGCACGTTGTCGCGTCTCGTCACTATTGGTCGGTTGGGAGCGCTGAGCGCGTCCAATGGCATGAGCCAACTTAGCGGAAATTTTATCGTGAATGCACACAGCTGTTGAGCCGGGAAGCGACTCTATTAAACAGCGAATCTCGCTAATCTTTTCCTGCAGAGCTGTCACGTCATCGTCAAAAGTCACGTCGTATTTCGGCACAGGCAGGCGTAAATCTTTTTCCAATCGCATTTGCCGTCTTAAATTAGCACGCTTTTGCGCAACTGTTCCGTCAATTTGGATACCTCTTACCAATAATTCATAATTTAATTCCTCAGAATTAAGACGGTCCGGTAATAGTTTATATTCCATTATAATGCGCAACTTATTCTAACAAAATAAATGTTCTGGACGTAATACTCTTAAACGACAAACAAAACAACAAAACGCAAAGCAAAATCGAGCCCCACGTTGGGCGCCAATACTTGTTACCTACCTGCGTAGATAGGCAGAAGTTTTACATTGGAGCGAAACTTTACTCCAATGTTGCCAGCCAGCACAGTGGGACGGGAGGGGGTTCTCTAACCAAAACGCGAAGGCCAAACCAAAACAGGCGCCACTTAATTTTTTTTGTGAAAGGGATCGCGTGAAAAATTAAGAAAACACGTTACGTCCAAAACATGAACACTTTTATTGCTAAAACACAAATAAAAATAAAATAAAACAAATTCAACGCAAGTCGATCGATCTAAGTACACAACAAGACCATAGACCTAACTTTTCGGATCCGAAATCGCTACATATCTATCTTAAAATAATTCAAATCGTCACTAATGCCACAAAATGCAAGAGAATGCAATAAGTTGCAAGTTTTATTGCGACAAAATTAAAGCAATGGATCCGAAATAAAATCCGCGAAATATCGCTCAAAACTACGAAAAGAAATCAAAACGCTCCGACCTGTATTCCTTTGATGTTCGGCGTGTTTGTCGGTGTCTTTGCGGCGATGCCGCCGCGGCACTTTGTAATGTGCCGGCTTCCGCGTAGAGGGGCGAGGGAGGGAGCCTTCACCGCCGTAATTCGCGATGCACCCAACGAGAAATACCTCTTGATGTAGGTTCCAGATTAAAGCGCTAAAAGCTTACGATAAAAGCTCACGCTAAAAGCTTACGCTAAAAGCTCACGAGAAAAGCTGACGATAAAAGCCTATAAGAAATGAAATAAAACGAACACATAAGTCAAACCGAGAGTTGCTGCGTATGGAACTTACCTCGGTCTATTGCGAAGCTGTGACACCCACGGGATACGCGGTTTTCCTGTCTTACACCTGGGTCTAATCAGAGTCGGCAATTAGCCGTAGAAATGCACTAACATCCCTTCGATGTAATGGCACGCACAAATAAAAATATTTACGAAAGAGAGTGTGACCCAAGAGACAGCAAGTTTCGTTCTGACAATGGCGCAACATTTCTCGTTTGACAAACAAGGAAGGATTCTCAACAAGCGAGACACCGTTTCTTAGTAATAGCGGGAGCCAATCGGCTGAAAGGACAAAGGTCACGCATAATACGCGTCCAGAAGTAGAACTTCGCTATAATTCGTTCAATTCCTCACATACACGCGATTTTGAACTCAATTAAGGAGGGATTACCTATATAAAATGAATTTGTTTAAATAAATGAAGGTCCTGTTAATAGAAATATGCTAAAACGAAAGTTTAAGAAAATTACGCCGGCGAAATACGGGTATTCCTACACTGACTGCAACGTGTACAACGACGCGGTCCAAGGAATGATCCGACACGTCGAATTTCGCATATACAGGGCGTGTTCGGAACAGAAATGAAGGCTGGGCGGTGGCGATGCATATACAGGGGGTATTCAGAACAGGAATGAAAGAAATGAACTGTAACAATGTCCCTTCTTCATATTTGTTGGAACTATACGGTATTTTAGGTAATATCACAGAAATACGTAGTTTAAAAGTAACTCATCTTTACTTCATAGTTTATTCTTTTAAGGCCCGGTTTTTTTCATCTCCGAGTAAGTGGCCAGTAAAATACTTGATGATTAAAGATAGGAAAATGCATTGCGCTAATCGTCAAGTAATAACTTGGCACTTACTCAGAGATGAAAAAACCGGGCCTTTGATGAATAATATTTTTGAATGCATTTTTTTTAGACACGGTGTTAATTCATTCATATTTCTCACTCACGTACTTCTACAGAAGAAATTTTTCTTATTTTGGAGACATTAAGTGTTTCAGAGACAACAAATAGAAAGAGAGCCAATACAGATTTAGACCAAACCGAGGAGCGAATGAGGGGATTTTCATCGTCAGACAGATATCCAAGAAAGCAATAAGGAATGAACGATGTGTGCATATCTGCTTCGTCGATCTAGAGAGGGCTTTCGACCAAACAAGAGAGAGGACATATTGCTGTGACTTTCAAGTAATAAATAAATAAATCATAAAGAAAAAGAAAAGATTTGAAAAACCAAAATTAATGAAATTTTATTATCTTTAATAGTAAAGTTCAAATTTTACGATTAGTAACAAAGTAAAACAAGAAACAAAGAGACAATACAGTAGTGAAAGTGATACTGAGAAAAACGTGAGTAGTATCGAAACTATAGTAATTACCGTTACGGAGGAAGAAAAGGTCTGGGCAGAGACAGTTTTGCAAGAGGCTGCGTGGGACGAATTTGCAAAATGATGCAGAAGTTCCATAAAAAACCTGGGCCTCCGCTGACTGCGAGATATTGGCCTATTAAATCTATTAAATTAGAGAAAAATCTAGTTATTGCACAAAAAATAATGCAAGTGTATCTTAGATTGAAGATAACATAGCAATATGGATAACTTTAGAAAAGGGAAACTATCGAAGGGTCTAATTAGAGGAATAAAATCTCTATATACGAAGACGAAGAGTTGTTAGAATTCGATACGAGTAATCAGCAGGCAGATTCCGTTCTCCGATTCGAGTCGAATTAGACAGTGGCAAGAATAGCGAATTCGACTCGAATTGAGGAACGGAATCTGCCTGCAGAACTGTTTGAAATGATCCGTGGAGTAAAGCAGGGATGCATTCTGAGCCCATTATTGTTCACCCTGACACTGGATGAAGCCATAAAGGAAATATAAAATTTATGAAGTCGGATACTATCTCGGGAATATGTTATATGGACGGCATGGTGATAGCTAGGGATGAAAAAACTCTTAAGGAAAACCTCGAACTATAGAGAACAACCTTAGAGAAATTTGGTATAAAAATAAAGCAAAAGAGAACGCAAACAATGTTAATAGGAAAACAACCACAACAACATACTATACAGTGAGCCTCTAAAGTATGGAATAAAATTCATAATTTCTTTATTTTTGACATTTAGAAAAAACGCTCGGACAGGTAAATTTTGCTTTTAAAAAGCACACCTTTTTAAGTGAAAATCAATTTTTGACAGGCATTTGTTTACGAGTAATGACGTCGTCGACATCTTTTTTAAATAACAACCCCCAATTTTTTTTCTTGATTCTGATAGCACATTGAATTCTCTATCCAACCACATCAAAAATTTATTGTTTTATGGGAAAAATTTTGAGGAAAAAATTATTGAAAATGAAATGAAATAATAATAATAATTTAATTTTCGGTTAAATGACGAACCATGATTACTCGACTTGAAAAGACTTTGTTTAAATGACAAGAATGACAAGTTTTCTTTTATTGTAGGTATCATTTTGGTTTTGTCGTAGTAGGTTTTGTGGGTAGTACATAATTCATTAATTTTCAATAATTTTTTTCTCAAAATTTTTCCCATAAATATAATAAATTTTTGATGCGGTTGGATAGAGAATTCAATGAGCTATCAGAATCAAGAAAAAAAATTGGAGGTTGCTATTTAAAAAAAAATGTCGATGACGTTATTACTCGAAAACAAATGACTGTCAAAAATTTATTTTCACTCAGAAATGTGTGCTTTTTAAAAACAAAATTTACCTGTCCCAGCGTTTTTTCGAAATGTCAAAAATAAAGAAATTATGAATTTTATTCCATACTTTAGAGGCTCACTGTATAATTGAAAACAGAAAAGCTGCACCGAGGCCAAAAATTCAAATATTTAGGGTCTGTAATTTCACAAGAAGGAAAAATGGATGAAGAAATCAGAGAAAGAATAGCAAAAGGAGGCAAACTATATAACCGCATCAAACATACTTTCTCAGGCAAAAAGAAATACCGAAAGAAGTAAAAGTAAAAATGCTTAAAGAAGTAGTGATCCCGACGCTGACGTATGCTTCAGAAACTTGGACGATAACAGGGAAGCACGAAAAGAAACTAGAAACCATCGAGATGAGACTATTCAGAAAAATAGAAAATGAAACGAGAATGAACAAAATAAAAATGTAAAACTTTAAAGTGAAATCAATAGATAACTAAATAGAAGAAGGAATAGAGGAAGGATGGATAAGACAAGATGGTGTTCGAAGTAAGAAGTACCAGAAAAAAAAATAATGAGAGACAGACCAAGGAAAAAGTGCCAAGAAGGATTGGACAGAAGAGGAATTAAATGGGAGATGGAAAATATGGTACAAGACAGGAGCCAATGGAGAAATATATGGAAGGCACGTGGAAGACACCTACGAGAGACAACTCAACGCCTAACACCCATGAGTGTAGGTTTATGGATTAAGTAAGTAAGTAAGCAAGAGTTTCAGAAACAGAAGTAGAAGAAAATTGTCTTTAGTACAGAAGGCAAGTAAGGAATCAAAAGGGAGGCAAAATAGGGAAGGATACAAGAATTTATGGAAAGCATTAAAAGCAACCGGCAGAAGAAATGAAACAAGAAAAAATAAGAGAATGATGAAGCAAATAGAAGAAAACTTTGGAAGTAATAAAATAAAAAGAAGCAAATATTGTAAAGACAAAAGAGGATATTTACTGAATCGACCAGAAGAACAAAAACATTTTTTTCCAGTTTCCATGGGAAAAATGGAAGTTTAGGACTTTTTATAAGGACGACGAAAGAAGAAGAAAATTTGTAGACATTAAATAGTGTAGTTGATCGAGAAATCCGCACCAGAAGAAGTGAAACGCCCAAGGAACCAATTAAAAAATAATAAGTCCGAAAGAGAATGAATTAATGGAAGAAATGATTAAATTTAGAGATAAGCCAGAATAATAAGAGAGAAGTTAAATGAATATGACAGAGTAAAGCGAAGATTAGCCTTAGAAGAATTAGAAATTAGAAATTTGAAGTAAAGCCCAGGTCTTAGGCAAGGAAGCTTTATCAAATATGAAGAAAGAGGAAAGAAAATCAAAGCAGGAATCACGAAAGGGAAGAAAAGTACGGAACGATACAAGCTAAAGAAATCAAAGCATATTTCAAGAGATCATGGAATTACTGGCATGTATAGAAACTGGGTTATGACAAGGCTTCCGAAAAGTAGGTGCAGTGAAAGTGGAAATGTGGGAAGGAAAAAATTTATGGAGGAACAAAATAAAGTCGGAAAAGGGCTCTGAAGAAAAACAAACCAAGAACTGAAAGGACCATACAGAAACGGTGGTAATGGTATTCATCAGACCCCAAGAAATAAAATGACTAAGACACACAAAAAGAGTCAATAATGAAATGATGACAACGAAAGTAATTCAAAGGCAAGCAATTGGGAAATGATATGTGTACATGAATATTGTTTCATAACAGTAAATAGGGATCATCCATAAGGTGTTTAATTTAAGGCAAGTGACATACGCTCGAATGATTTTATATTTTGTTGAGTTTTGTCCCCTTACTCTAAACAAGGAAAAAGAAAAAGGAAACCTCCTCTCATTTGAGACGCTCATGAATAAATTTACATGCGGTTAGAAACCGTTCGGTATCAAATATCATCGGTCACAGCGCGGGCACAAGTAAGTGAGCGTGTTCGTTCCTTGTTACGAGCGCATAGCCTTGATCTAAAGCATAAATCCGCCCATAAATATTTATAAAAATAGCGAGATCGTGATTGGTTTCCATTGAAAAATAAAATATGTAACCGCCTTCAAATCTCTCAACATATAATGCGATTCTCTCTCCGGCACGAATTCGGCGGGCGTTTCGGCCCAATGGTGCGCCACCATCCATTGTGTCGTCTCCCGACGGCGGCAGATGTGAGGTCCCTTTGTTGTCCTTAATCCGGTCGGAAACTTGCGCTTTCGAAGGCGATCCGCCGCGAGTTATCGTCCTGACAGGAGGAGATGTTACTGCAGAAGCAAATTATAGGCTACAAATAATTAGGTCGCTATTAGGGGGGTTACTTATAAAAGGGGTAGCAAAATAGAAAAAAACCGTTGAAGCTGCGGGAAAAGCTGAAAATCGCTTTTTAAAAGCACTCATATTAGGGGTGCAGATATAAGCTGGATGACGTTATAAGGTTAACGGATTTGAATTTAAATACTTCAGAATTGAAGTAGGGAGATGGCGAAACTAGTTCGTATATAAATTATCGAGAATGAAATTTTTTTTTCAAATTGGCAGCTCTATAGTAAAATTAATAATCGCATAGTACGACGAAACTAAACATTTTGACAATACAGGGTGACTGACAATCGTTCCGCCAAAAAAAAAACGTGTAAGAGAATGAATGTTATATATTACGCGAAAAATGTTTAAAAAATTCGAAAGAACAGTTTACAATTACAACAAGCATACTGCGGCAATGCGTACGAAATACAACGCCACGTTTTATAAATGCAGCAGTACAATAAGAATATAAAGTTTTATGATTGTTATTTTGTTGACTACTTGATTATTTTGATACATATCTCAATTTCGATTTATTACACGTTCAACATTTTGCCCACAGTATATAGCTCAGTCAATTGTACTTCTTCTTACGGGTAATTTATTATTGAATTTATGTGAACGGAAAATGGATTTCCATTTGAATTCAAGTGACGGAATAGGAGTGAGTTTCAACGTTTGTTTTCGTCGCTTAACGATTTTCCGTTGACAGTTAACTCACGCCACTCGCCACTGTGAATTTTTAAAAGTTCGAGTTTTTGTTAAACTACTCTACTGTTTTTTTTTCCATAAATTAAAAACACATACAGGGCGTAATCGAATAAGTTTCACTTATTAATACTCTAAGGTCTTCATCACATAAGGAATTAATTTTGCAAATATCAATGATCTAGCTCAAAAATAAAAAAAACTAAACCACCACAAGAGCGCATCGTCTTTTGTTTGAAAACCTCTGCTCGTTCGTCACTGCGTTTGCGGTTTCTATAGTCACATCGTAAAACGTTAAATGAGCTTTTTTGATTTTGCTCAAAACGGCGAAAAGAATAGCAAGAAAACTGAAAAACAAAAGACGATGGTTTTGAAAGTAAAACAACGGACAAAGTATTTAAGGCGTAGCAAACAAAAAAAAACCAAAAATTTCAGGAACCAACAGAAAAAGAAACAAATGACGGTCGTTTATAAAGAATAGCAAAACAGAAAAAGAAAAAAGCGAATTTCAAGAACAACAAAAGCGATACGTTAACGCAAAGATCAAAGAAGAAAAAAAAACGAAAGATAATCATTTTTAAAGAAACTGAATAGCGAAATAATTGGAATAACAAAACAATATCTAAACGAACACAAAAGCGAGTTTCTAGAACAAAAAGGAAGCAACGAAATGAATAATTAAAAAGGACAAAAAGCGATCATTTAAAAATAAAATGAAAGAACAAAACTGAAATGAGTAAAATTTAAAAAAAAAAACGAAGAAAAGATCAGTTATAAAGAAAATAAACAGGATATACAAAAGGTAATTATCTTCAAAGTAAAACAAAAGAATAAAGTAATTAAGGCGAGGAAAACGAAAAAGAAATGCGAATTTCAAGAACCGATAGAAAACAACACGAAACATTAATTAATGAAAACGAATTAACAAGCCTATTATAGTACGGAAGTTAAGTTCAATGCAACGCGACCGCGAGAAAATTCACCCACCTAGATTATGTAAGAAAGCGTGGCAGCGAGCGGCATGCTTTATCAAAAGCCTTGGCCGAGATGAGACATGATTGACATTTGCAAATTCGAAGAACTGCAGTGACAAAGTTTTTCTTTACGCTGATGTTACTTCAATGATTGTTGCCGAACAAAATTGGGAGCAAACGGCGGAGAATGTAAAATATGTTATTAAAGAATTTAAAACTTGGTGTCAAAGAAATTGCCTTTTAATAAATGCCGAAAGACAGTTTGTGTTGAATTTCATTCTAAACACAAAATTTCGCATGAATCCTACTTTACTGCTTAACTGACAACCATCTTTCCCGGGATTGTTACATCGATAACCTATGCACAAAGCTTAACAAAATCATATTACGCATTGGTTCATTTAAAGAAACCTTTAAACACATCGTCCCTCCTAAGTAGATATACTATGGGCCATTTCTCCATAAGATTTGACATGGGCCTCGAAACTTGCAATTTTTGCGCGGATGTGGATGAGGGGGGTTGAGGTAAGAAGGGAGGGACGGTCATTTCGCGTCATCGGTGCTCGGTTGTTGTCTTGGGTATTATATGTATACTGTTACCTATCATAACTATAAACTGATTTTAACTGCTCGGAGACTGCTACCTGTTTTTTTCAGTTTCCGAAAACAGCTCACTAACTGCTACCAGTCTCTGAGCAGTTAAAATCAGTTTATAGTTATGACAGGTAACAGTAACAGTATATAATACCCGAGACAACAACCGAGCACCGATGACGCGACATGGAAGGTTTACCGTCCCTCCCTTCTTACCTCAGCCCCCCCTCATCCACATCCGCGCAAAAATTGCAAGTTTCGAGGCTCATGTTAAATCTTATGGAGAAATGGCTTCGAACGCCCATAGTTTATCTACTCTCCTAAATGTGTACTATGCTGTGATATACTCAGCGTTAAATTACAATATAATTATCTGGAGACAAGCTTCCTCGGCTGATAAAGTCCTCATATTGCAGAAAAGAATTATTAGATTAATTTTCAATTTATCATCGTTTATCTCTTGTAGAGAATCTTTTGCAAAGTGTAATATATTACCACTAGACTCAATTTATTTGCTGAAATTGTTAACATTTGTTCACAGAAACAAACATAGTTTTACTTTATTTACTAACATTCACAACTATGAAACAAGAAACAAAAATGATATAGTAGGCATTAAACGTTCTCATGAAAAATCTCCAAAATATGCAGGTATCTACCTATATAATATGCTACCTAATGGTTTTAAAACAATTAACAATATTAATAAGTTTAAGAGTAATTAAAAAAAATTCTGTCCAATAATGCGATTTATACGATTCAAGAGTTTTCATCCTTGGTGCTTTGTGGTAATACTTCACTGCAGGTTCCCAGTAATTATCCTTGACTCACTCACTGAAAAAAATGTGATGTAAGTTGTGATATTAATATTAATATTTGTGTGCGTTTTATTTTATTTTATTTTTTTTATACCTCACTTTTTGAGCCAATATCCACCATCCACATGTACATATTATGTACCTATAGTGGTAAAAATAAATTGAAATTGAAAATTGATGGGGCCGACCTCGTGAATCATAGACGTATGAAATGCTACCTAATCTGGTATGACCTTTGCAAAAATCGTATAAATGGCAATGGCATAGCACGATAATGATGAGACAGCTTCTAGCAGTTTGGTGGTGAAGGCAGCTAGTGCCCGTCTTGTAGAGTGCATCTCGCAAGCTCGAGGGCGTAATCGACATTTACAGAATGTTTTAGTGTGTGTGGCTGTTCTCTAAAAAGTCCATCCGTCTCTGTATCTAGAGGTCATCCCAACCTTACGGTGCAGTACACAATCAAATGGAGCATATGCCTTTGTTACTATCTTTAGTATTCGCGCATTAACCCCATCTCTTTCTAACGGTGCTCTGGTGCCAAGTTGATGTTTACATTTTGCGTATGACATAACCTTATATTATCTTGTATTGTTTGAGCTGGTTTAACAACGCAATGTTCTTACATTTTCACAGTATTTTACTTTCAATCATATGTCAAAGCTGCCAGCTTCTTGTAATCAATTATTATTCTTAGTAAGGTTGGACTGACTTATAGTACTATGGTTGGGTGAGAATTTAATTATTGATTTTACTATTTTGGATGTTTTTATAAACTAATATTTGCTAATTTTAATTATGAAATGTTGTTTTTCTCGTTATAAATTTATTTTGAATTAGTTTTATGTTGTCTCGTATATTGTTCTGAAGTAATTTGTAATTACATTTAATTATTGTGGTGTGATTAATTTTGGAAATTAAGACCTAGTTTGGGCATAACAATATAACTTCTGTCTTATTCTCGTCGAGATATCTAGGCGGACAGAGTGTTTCCACGAAGCCTTGTACTAAAAATTGATAAAGTTGAAAGTAAAGGATAATTAATCCCCTTTCTTCTGTTATCTTTATTTTTAACCACCCGTCCCTCATGAAGAAAATTAACAGCAAGAGCTACACAAAATTTAACGCACATATTTTTAGAGTTAATTGATAAAATTGTTTGGTTAGCATTTCATAAGTACGGTCATCGACGCAGCCTTAAATGCCGCGGAAGTTGTCTAGCATGAATTACCGACGTGTGCTTAGCTTGCAGGTCAAATTCTTTTTCAGTCGATAGAACTTTTGCAAAATTAACGTTTTAATAGAGGGAATTCCATGCTGACAAATGAAAACCGAGTTGTTTGAACTTACTTAAGAATGCTACACAACAGTTCGTATTTCATTCAAAACAATTAAAGTGCTCGCTCATTAAATGTGACGCTGACAATTTGGGAACATCGATCTTTGGACCCTACCCTTTGGGAAACGCACTTCGTGGCATCCGGTACGGGTGGTATAGAAAGGGAAATTTATAAATCAAATAGGCAGTAGTTGATTAGTTGTTAATCAATGAGTTGTACAGTCGGAAACAGTCGACAGGCAATTTCCAGAATATTCATTAATATAATTAGTTTAATGTATTTGGTGAATTTTATTTGTGACTTCTGAATCGGTCCTTGGGGGCGGCGTTTGGTCGAGTGTGGTGCAAAGAGGCGAGGTAATGTAAAATTTAAATTAAATTATTATGTTTCGTTCGCCAATATCCTGCTCTGCAAGCGAGTGCTCGATATAAGGGAAAACGTAACGTGTTGGCGACCCCCTTATAACATAACTACGTTGACTATATTTCCCTTACAACGTAACGTGATGGAGGCGCACTTAAAAAAGGACAATTTATTTCTTTTTGGGAACCAACGTTTTCTATAACGTAACAAGGCGGAGTACATCCCTTCCGTTCTTGACATGGTGTAAGCGCCGAAATTATAACAATCTTTTCGTATTTTGATATGGTAAAGGTTTGAGAGTATCTTATCGTGATACTATTTCGCCCCCTCCCCCTTGAAAACGTTTAAATCTTCACAGCTAACGTTAGAAGCAACT
Source organism: Dorcus hopei (assembly GCA_033060865.1). Classification (NCBI taxonomy): domain Eukaryota; kingdom Metazoa; phylum Arthropoda; class Insecta; order Coleoptera; family Lucanidae; genus Dorcus; species Dorcus hopei. Next base: position 48,053,569 of record CM065421.1, on the reverse strand, counting down.
GTATATAAGTACGGTCCTGATTATTATACAAATTATCAATGCAGTATTTGACGTATTTAAAAACGCCCCATCAGAAATCATGTTTGCGAAGCCTAAGAATTATTAAACATATTCCTTCGTTTCCAGATGACTGTCACGATAACTGATTGCTGATGCATGGTCATTCACGGGCAGTCAAACGAATTTCACCGGTGGAAGTTGTCGGGGAGTACGCCAGAAAAAAAGGTGAAAATCGCTTTTAAAAGCGCATTAAGGCCTCACATTAACGTTACGAATGACAACGGCCCCGCCGACGACAACATTACCGCGCGTTGTTTCGTCGGGTGCACGACGGGGGGCCGTCGCTGACGCATGGGGGCATAAACTGGGCCCTCACAATCTAACACAATCGGCCGGACGATTTATGCAATCACAACACGACTAACCATTTACGTTCTTGATTAAGTACGTTATATATTTTACGCTTTTAACGTGTGCATAATGCGCACGGCAATCGCGAATAAATCCCATCATTAAATAATAAAAAACCGCGGGGGATTTCGTTTTGTTTTCGGAGCGAGCTGGAACGAGTTCCTAAATGAACCAGCGAATTGTTCGCTGATGAACCGTGCAGTTTTTGTAGAACTGAATGTTATTCACGGACGGTGATCGTAGACTTGATAGCTGATAGTCATAACTAAAGCCCGGATCTTTAGGCAATTGCTTAAAATTTTATTTAAAAAAAAACAAGCAATTAAGTTTTAAATATTTAGATTAGAGATGTATATTTTTTCGAGTCTAAGTGCCTGTTTTTACGCTATTTTAAGTATTTAAATAGTTTTGTAGCTAAACGCTGCAACACTTTGGTAAACAGCCGAAAATTGAAATTGAAAATTTTCAAATTTAAACAAAATTACTTCGGGGTTATTAACGAAAGAATTTCAGGCTTTAATTGTTGATATAAACAATCTCAGGCGATAAGGGGCCCAAGCGACGAACTTTAGCCAAAATACTGACTCTTCTTACGATAACTGGCCATTAAGAAACGCTAAAGTGTGATAAAGACCCTGAGCGCGTGTGAACCTCACGCCCCACGCAAGGTAGCGGAGCCGGTTCAAAGACACCTCGCAATTCCTAGAGGGTAGGCAACTTAAGTCACTTCAATGACCTAAATGAGCGGGACCGAGCTTTAGTGATAGTATTTTTTTTAAATTTAATTTGCCTAGTACACATTTAAGTGTGATTTTAATAAATGAATAATATTTCACTTTCATTTCTTGTTTGCCTCCCAACTGGTACTTCTCTTTACAAAGTGCGACCTGTCATACAACAAGAGACAATTCCTCAGTTTTGAACGAAAGTTCAAAGACACTGCGTGGCTCCTTTGGCGAAGGAGAAAAGCCCGCGACTCGAAATAATAGGCGCGCTAAAAGTTCGCTAAATAATTTGCATAATTTATCTGGCGAGCCGGCCATAAATCCCCGGGCCGGTACGGCACTTGTCTTCGTAATGTATGCGTTTGAGAGCGTACGTGTTGCCAGCCGAGGAGACAGATAAACCTGAACTCGTAATAGAAACGAAATTTATTGAATCTGTTTGCAGAAATGTTATTTATTAAGAGGATGGCGCATTAGAAGTACTTACTTTTGATATATGGGGCTTGTGTTACGTGCGGCTACAACCAGACGTACCTCATCCGAGCCGTATAAATATTATAATTTCAGATAAAATATCGCATGGCTCGGGAAAACATCACCGGTTATGTTTCGTTTCTATGCAACAATGATGAAGTTGAGGGAGGAATGGTGTTTTCTTTTTTGTTTCAATCGGTAAAATAATCTAGATTCCAGAATCTTCAAGATCGACTTACACTGCACAATATTTAACTCACAATCTATCAAAACAATAAATTAAAGAGTCAAAGTCGCCCAGATAGATAAAAAACCAATGAGTTATTGTCGCATCATTTGGAAGATTTAGCAACAAAATGACAGACCAAGAAGAGGTCGTTTGGACCACCATTTTTTCCAAATTATACTTACACATACTTAAGCATGTCATCGATACACATATTTTTATACAGGTGTGACGACTTCTTTATTTGGTACAGGCGAATTCTAGATGTGTGCGAGAGATATAAACGATGTGTATAAAAAGAGAAATGGGGGAAATGTCCAGAATATGGAGAAACATAATGAACATAAATTACAAAGAGATAAAGTAAAAATAATGATAAAACAAGCATGGGAGGAATTTGGAGAAAAAATGGAGGGTGATGCTCAAGGAAATGCTATACCAAACACTAAGAAACCTTAGAAAAGAAAAGATTTGTCAATATAAAAAATAAAAATGGTCAAGTAATCATAGAGTAAGAAGATATACTAAAAAGGTGGAGAGAGTATTTCATGGATTTGTCAGGATCAGACTCAGATAACATAGTTATTGATGATTCCAAAAATGTGGAAAATAGCAAGGTTGGTTTTGATAGAAAAACCCAAGAAGAATGTCAACGACGATATTACATACCCATTGGATGTGGTTGGGAAGGCCCTGGAGACTCTTATAAAGAACAGGCTAACTGAGGAATTAGACAGAAGAGGTATTATAAGCTCCAACCAGCACAGCTTCCGAAAAGGGAAATCAACTTTAACCGCGATAGGACAAGTTCAAAAGATAGTGGGAGATATAATCAGCAAAGCGGATAAAAATCGATAGTATTGCGTTATGATTACGTTAGACATCAGGAACGACTTCAATACAGCATCCTGGTACGAAGTAATGAGACCGCTGCATAGATATAAAGTAGGATGATTGGGTCCTGATAAGGATGATTGGGTCCTACTTGTCCAGTGGAGCCATTGTAATACTGAATGAAGTAATGCAGACTGTAACATGCGGGGGTCCACAGGGATAGGTTCTTGGGCCGACTCTATGGAATGTTATATATAATCAAGTGTTGGAAACAGAGCTGGGGGCAGGTTCCACCCTGGTGGCTTACGCCGACGACCTGGCTGTCATAGTGAGTGCCAAAACACCAACCCCGACAGAGGAGAGGGCCCTGTGTGCCATGGACTAAAGATTAAAAACGTACTTGGAAGCATTGGCCTAGAGCTGGCTGCGGAGAAGACTGAAATGGTTATTCTCGCCGGCAAAAGGAACCTGAGCCGGTTGACCCTAAAAGTTGATTAGGCAGAGATAACGACCTCTCCAAGTATAAAGTATCTTGGTGTCCATCTAGACCGAAATATGAAAATGAGAGCCCATGTAAGGGAGACGTGCGCCAGGGCACAGAAGGCATACACGGCCTTGGCACTCTTGATGCCAAACGTAGGTGGACCTAACCCGAAAAAGAGGAGGGTTCTCGCTTCGGTGGTTTCCTCGATTCTGCTATATGCGGCCCCGACCTGGGAAAATGCAATCAAATACCGGTACTACGAACTGATGTTAGAGAAACTTAATAGATTGTGTGCCATAAGGGTGGCGTCTGCGTACAGGACGGTAACGACCGAGGCCGTCCTGGTGATAGCATAGATCCTCCCCGTCAGACTTCAAATAACTGAAAGATCCAAGATCTACAAAGAGTGATATAAAAACTGTAGCCAGGAGAGCACTCTTTAAAACGTAGCAGGCCCGCTGAGACAAATGTGATGGCTGGGCCAAAACATTTATAAAAGATGTAGAAAAGTGGTGCAATAGGTCTGAGGGAGAGATGGATTACTACATTACGCAGGCGCTAACAGGACACGGTACTTTTAGAAGGTACTTGAAAGAGATCAGGAAGCAGGAAACAGTGGAGTGCCGGTATTGTGGAGAAAGTTACAACTCCGAGCACACCATATTTGTATGCCCCAGACGGGAAAGGCGGAAACAGAGGTCGGGACAGTAAATACCAAAGAAAACGTAGCGGATATCATGATCAAAGACAGGAAAGCATAGACAACCATCGCAAATAAGTTAAGATCTAACATGTGTTTTTTTTTTTAATTCCATAAAGGTTGGCCATGAAAATTAAAACTCATGTCGTAGCTTGGCATCTAACACATGCCAAATCTGAAAATTTAAAGTAAATGAATGGAGCTAAGACATGAATTTTCTTTTCCACAGCCACCCCTTATGGCATTTTTAAAAAAACACATAGTATAAAATCTGAAAAATATAAGAAAGAAAGTGTACTCAGAGCTACACAGCTAGGGTATCAGAGAATGAGGACATGAAAGATTAAAAGGGGTAGAAGAGTAAAAGAAGGAAAAGAGGAAAGAAGAGGGAGTAAAGGATGAGGGGCGAAGAGGATTGAAGAGGAATGAGAAGGGAGGGGCGAAAAGGAAGGAAGCGGATAGGAGTGAAGAGGAAAAAAGAGGATAGGAGTGAAGGAACGAAGAGTATAAGAACAAAGAAGAAGGAAGGAAGAGGAGAAAGGTTAGAGGAGAGAAAAAGGAAGATGCCGGAGAGCGATACCCTCTGCACAGAGTGGTGAGAGAGGAAAGGAGTTTAATTGGTAGGTTCCCCATGTAGAAATATTGGGGTGAATCCAACACGTCTCCGGAGTTGATGTATCCGCAGATGTCTTTCGAAGAATCTCTAAATCTCTATAAAAAAAAACTTATTGATAACGGAGAAAGTCAAGAAAATGAAGTAGGAAAGGAACAAGAGGTGGACAACAGATAGAAGAGGTAAAAAAAGCCATAAGTAAATTGAAGCAAGGAAGAGCCCCCGGGATCGATGAAATAAGGCCAGAAGTGATTTGACCTTTAGGAGAAGAGGGAATCAGGGTACTCCACATGATTTTAAGCAAGGTGTGGAAAAACTTCCAGAAGATTGGAGGACAGCAGTGATAATACCCATACATAAGAAAGGCGTATATGCGAACTGCAACAACAACTTTAGAGGCATATCACTACTGTGTGTACCATTCAAGATATATGAAAGAGTAGTAGAAGACAGACTTAGGAAAAAACTAGAAAAGACTCTCAGAGACACACAATTCGGTTTTAGGCCCGGCCGATCTACACAAGATTGGATATTTGTTCTAAGACAGATTACAGAAATAACATGAACATTAAGTGAGCAACTAGAAATCGGATTAGAGTCGGCGGTGCAAAGAAAAAGTATGTCTGTTACTAACGCGGCGTTGGGCTGATCTGACAGTTCATAAACGTATTAGATTAATTATTCAGTTTTCTTTGCACCGCCGCGCCGACTCTAATCTGATTTTTAGTTTCTCACAGGTTATACGATGCGTTCAATTGAAAAGTTCATCAAGTAGCCTTTGGATTTTTCATAACATTGTGAAGCAAGTCTTGAATTAGATAAACGAGAATTGTCACTTGACGTTTAGCGATTATGTTTGCTGCACTAACGAGCACTCAAAGTATTCGCATCTTGTTTTTGCCTCATACATTAATACGAGATGAATATATTCTGCGTCGACGCAAGAAACGAAAGCGCTAATAAGTCACGTTATATTATAAGTAAAACAACTGTTTGACAACTGTCATTCATTAAACATCAATTGGTTTAGGTTTAAGTCATCCCTTCTTCTTTCATCAAAAAATCAAAACCAACTTGATGAACTTTTCAACTGAACACTCGTTATATAGTTGCGAAAGACGTAGAAAAGGCCTTTGACAGTGTACAAAGAGAGGATATCTTCCAAGCATTAAAAACGAAAGGAATAGATGGAAATTTGATTGAGGTTACAAAAAGCATGCTCAAAAACGCATATAACGTCATAAGAACAGGAAACAAAATATCGCAATCATTTGAAACTAAGAATGAAGTGAGACAAGGCACCATAATCAGCCCACTCCTGTTTATAACTTTAGTGGATGTAATAGCTGTCAAAGTAAATAATGTTAAAAATAAAAAATTTTGTGCAAATCGGTTTTGATTACAGCGGATTCCTCGAGCAGGCTCTGGACAGCTGTTTCAGGCCTAGTTGGGCCTTCATCAGCTGAACCGTAGCTCAGATGCTTTGACAGCAAGCATGGCCGCCTTGCATGGGATGACTTATTATGTAGCGAACTGGCTTCAATTTGTCAATCCTACTGCAATGTCAGGTCAAAAAGCGATCGAAAGATGTCGCTACTTAAAATGTTCGTTAAAAATAAAGGCACGACTTAGGAATTAGAAAACTGAAGTATGTGGTGATAAATGAGCTAATGTTGCAGATGATATGTTACTGCTAGCAAAGAACAAAAGAGATTTGCAGGATACAATATGGGCAGAAATGCTGAAGAAGTATTAATTGAAAATTAATATAAATAAGACTGAAATCAAGTCTATCACACAGGAAAAGGAAGAACCCGGGGTAGAAATTGAAGGGGAACGCATCAGAGAAACGGATGAGTTGAAGTACTTTGAGAATGGAGACATAGAAATAATAAGTAAAACTATAGGAATATATATAAACCAATTCTTAAATTATTTTTATTAACGGGGATTAACGGCTATTATAAATAAAATATATTTTTGGTGGTCAATATTTCGTAATGTTTTTATTACTTCATCAGGACCAGAAATTGTGAAGGTGAAAATAATTTATTATTTATTTAATAAATAATCTTTGTTTAACATCAACTTCAAAATTCTCAATTTCTAATACAATTCAAATAAGAAAGGAGAAATAAATTATTTTCACCTTCACAATTTCTGGTCCTGATGAAGTAATAAAAACATTACGAAATATTGACCAACAAAAATATATTTTATTTATAATAGCCGTTAATCCCCGTTAATAAAAATAATTTAAGAATTGGTTAATGGCCGTATGCACCGAACCAATTAACTCAGTTTAACTTTAAGCGTCACTTAGAATGTGACTGACACAATGTTGTAAAACTTCAAATGTCATATTATAAACGTCACTCAAATTTAAACTCAGCTTAAGTGTTCGGTGCATACGGCCCTTACCTAACAAGTACGGCATTACTTCCCTACGAAGGAATATATACCGGGTGTCCGGTAAAGAATGGGCCATACTTCAAGGGTGGCTTCTTTGGGTCAAAACAAATCGATATAGACCAATTTATCTTAGTACAATTTTGCTTCATTAAAAAGTTATGGCCTTTCAAAGATAACTTTTTTATTTCAATATTTTAGCAAAACTCGTTCATTTTTAGAGATATTTAATTGTAATTTGGTATTTAAAGGTTTCTTGTACTGCTGAATCTGAATATCTTCCTATTTTTAACGTAACATATAGGGGGTGCTCTCGAGATCCTGATATTCCTTTGTTTATTGCTGTACTTTTTTTTAACGTGAATATTTTTTAAAATTATATTCATTTTCTTGAAAGAACTTTAATTTGCTTTAAAAAAGGTATACTTGTTACATGTCGCTAAAGTATACCAGTTTTGAGAAAAATGGCTTTGAATATGATAATGCTGAATATTACTGTTTTAGGTCTACATTGAATTAGGCACATAGACCCGTATTTCAGTTACAGTTTAACTTTAATCTTCACTTTATTTCCATGGGAACAACTGTTTTTTTTATAATTGTTACTATGGGAGTAATCTGGAGTTGAAAGTTAAACTATGAGTGAAATACGCGGCAATAGCAAACATAATAAGAATTTTTTACGTAATGTATCGTTGATTTAAATGTGGAATTGTAAATTTTTTTTCAATTTTAAGTAAATTACGAAGTAGTGCAACTTTAGGTAATTGTCTTTTCATCCTGCAGTAGCGTTACTGGTGTAGAAAGTATTCAACATTTTCACATTCAAAGCCATTTTTCTCAAAACTGGTGTACTTTAGCGACATGTGACAAGTATACTTTTTTTAAAGTAAATTAAATGTCGTTTAAAAAAAACGAAACATATTTTAAAAATATTCACGTAAAAAAAAGTACGACAATAAACAAGAGGATATCAGAGTCTCTAGAGCGCCCTCTATACGTTATGTTAAAAATAAGCAGATATTCAGATTCAGCGGTACAAGAAACCTCTAAATACCAAATTACAATTAAATGTTTCCAAAAATGAGCGAGTTTTGCTAAAATATTGATATAAAAAAATTATCTTTGAAAGGCCATAACTTTTTAATGAAGCAAAATTGTACTAAGATAAATTGATCTAAATCGATTTATTTTGATCCAAAGAAGCCACCCTTGAAGTATGGCCCATTCTTTACCGGACACCCAGTATATACACAGCTGGTCTAACCAAGACTAGGGATGCGTTTCTTATGAGTAAATGAAGGATGGAATAGTAGAAAACGCATGAGTAAACGAAATAGCTACATCAATCGACGTTGCCGATTGATAACACGGGTTACACTCCGGCCGCTGGCGCCGGTCGAATTCCTAGCTTCTTACGCAACATTGTAATATCTCTATTTCACTTCCACACAAGTTTCAATGAGCCTCTCCTTCATTTACTCACAATTAAGCGTATCCCTAGTCTTAGTCAGGCCAGCTGTGTATGTGGCCCTATACAAATCTATCTTCACCAAAAAAGCCCAAATGCCCTTCTAGAGTTCTGTTGAGTCGCTCCACCATGCCGTCTGATTGTGAACGATGTTTTCTTGAAAGTTTTGTGGCATTTTATTATTTTTGATCAATGTATGCGCTGAATGAGTTGCACTTTTATTATGTGTGCTTTGTTTATTAGATTCAATTCAAGATCTTTTTCAATTTAATTTATTAATAGATTTTTTATTTCTTCATGTTTTTCTTTTTCCTTTTTCGTTTTACATTTGCTGCTTCCAGGTTGACCAAATTATTCATAATCTGCTTTAAAGTAATTTTTTTTTATTATTAAGACCTTTGTTAGTGCTTGTCGTTTCTGTATTAAGGGTGTGCAGACAAACTTTACGAACTGATTTCGTTCAAACGAAATTAGTTTCGTGCTGGAAATCATGTTGGCACAATGGATTAACATTCAGTTGTTTAATTCTCGATGTTTAGTTAAAGTCATAATATCAACTTCCGCACTTTGTAAGCTTTGTAAGTCGACGAACCCAGAAAAGTTCTGGGTGAGATGTAACTAAAACATCATGAGCCAGGTTTTAGTGACAACGTAAATCAGTTTTTAGTAATGACTTTTCCACCAATAAATTCCTCCAAAATTAAAAAAAAAGTTCTTATGTGATTGACATTTGCTTCTATTTTCAAATCGGAGAACTCCATTACTGTCGAAATATACACAAATGAGTTAGTACCTTTTCTAAAAAAATAAATATCGAAATGGTTAGAACATTTTTTTAGCCAGACATGGCAACAGTACGTTACGCTTTGATGCGTGTTAGTTTATAATAAATTTGAAGGTTAGTTAGTTTAGTTTATAACAATAATGGCTCAACTTTAAGATGCGTTAGCATTGAAATATTCCCCCAGGGCATTATAAATTTTCAAGGCACACTACACTATTTTGGAAAATAATATAAATTGTCAGTAATCTTTATTAACGCAACCATTCTTAAAGGCGGATATACTCTTTCTCGTACAGTTTTTTTTTTTTTTTTGGGGTACAAGGGTTTCCGCTGCCTTTGCAATCTTCAACAGTAGTTTTCCTGAGAGATTAAACTCTTCTTTTTCCATTTTAATTAACTGACTGACAGCAATTAAATGAACAGTCCCAAAATTGACAAACAAAATACGTTGCTTAGATAACGGCATTTCCAAAAAGAAATCTATGATTTCTAGTGATTTGATGGTTTTAATGAAATTATTATAAATCTAACGAAATACAAAACAAACTTCGTTTTTCAATATAAAAATTCTTTATTCCATATAAGCATCTTTTCATGTCGTCTTTCTTTACAATCTCACAACATATTTACACACAATCAACCTTAAATTAAATTAATAAAAAGAAATTCACAGTGTCTCGTCGAAAACAAAGATTCAACAAACAAACAAAATAAAAACAATGCACAATCACCGGGGATGGGAGCGGCTCGAGCTACTTCGTCGCGGTGGCCTTGCTCATGATGCTGTCTATGCTGAAATTCTGGTTCCCTATGAGGCTGGAGATGGACGAAGAGGACCCGCTTGCTCCCAAATTGTGGGTGAGGCTGTGCCTTCGTAGGTCGCAATTGCGTCGGAAGACCTTACCACAAGCGGAACAATTGTAGGGCTTGATGTCGGTGTGAGTTAGGAGATGTGTCTTGAGATTGGAGCGCTGGTTGAAGGATCGACTGCAGACGGGGCACTTGTGTGGGGATTCCTCCATGTGAAGAATCTTGTGGACGGCCAGGGTACGAGACTGGCAGAAGCCTTTACCACATTCCGTGCACTTGAATGGTTTTTCTTTGCTGTGGATATACCTGAGGGCAAAAAATAAAGAAAGTAAATGAAACGGAAAACCCAAAAATGGTCTGACAAATATTACATTTAAAAGTAAACATGTTTATGTGCTGTTTATAATAATATTGATGTACAGTACTTCAAGAACTACAAATCTACTATATAGTTTAAGCAGAAAATTTTCAAACATTTTCGGAGGTATGCACGATAGTAGGTTAACGAACAAAGTAGTATTCCAATTTGCAGAAGAAATAATCAAAATCAGCGAATCATGTGACTGTACTTTGACATGTCCAACAAGAAGAAGAATTGAAGACCCCAGTCGGGCAACCCAGTAAAAACCATTTTGGCAAAACTGATTTTTAACGAGGTTCCATTCTAGATCCCAATACGCACATGTAGAGCATGGCCAACTCCATTAACATTCACTGACGTGTATGTATGGCCGTTTCAATTCGACTTTTAAAAATTTTGACGGTACTCCACTCAGCGCCTCTTGTAAGTTTTTAAGTAATTGCAGTTGCCATTAAGTTACTGTCAGTAGTTCTGTAGTATCTTTAATAGAGAGCGCTGAGGGGAGTACTCCACGGCATGCTTTCCGGAACCGATTTTTAGGCGAATTGACACGGCCATACATACACGTCAGTGAATGTTAATGTTGCTGGCCATGTGTAGAGCCAAGAGCTTTCTCAATTCATCGCTAGATGGTTCTAATGTAATGTAATGTAAAGTTGCAAGTTTGGTCTTGATAATTTACGATACAAAATAATAATATTATTTTTATCTCTTGTATTCAAAGAACATAAAGGATCACCTGTCAAGAATTTTAATTCATTTTTACAAGCAACATATTTCTAATAAGTAAAACTTGGGAGTATAATAAAGTATAATGTTGTTTTGTAATGATAACATTTGAAGAACAGAATGAGAATTTTTTTGCGGAATTCTAAATCAAAGATGTCAGGTATTCAGATATGTCTGATGTCAGATATTCAATAGCAATTTATTTTCAAAACAACCATAATTTTAACAAAAACTACAGGCTTGAAACGTGTCAAAGAAAGTGTACAAATAAATTTATACAAAGTTACAGGTTACAAACTAGGTCACGTTAAATAAAAGCTGTGTCATAACCGGAAAGGTTTACGGGTCCAATTATACTAATAGTTTGAAGACGTTTTGCTTGAATTCATTCACGTGCTTAAGTATTTACTGGCAGCATATTAAATAATCTCGTGCTGCTATATATACATAGGATACTGTTTTCAAACTTAGTTAACCTATACGTTGGATGTACGAAGCAATAAAGATTTCTAGTTTCATAGTTATTGATTTGCTTCTTCTCAAATTATGTGTATTTACTTTTGTACTTAACTAAAAACGTTAAACTTTTGTATACAGTGTGAGGAAAAAGTAACGAAACATGGCTGTAACGTTTTTATTATCGAGTATAGGAAAAAAATTTTCTAAGGAAAGCTGGAGGATAAAATGTACTCCTTATGTTAGTTAATTTTAATTTACATTAGGATAGCATGTCTAAGCGCTGCTCAACATAACCTCAACATAAATAGTAACCTATATATTTTTTCATCCTGTCTTTTACTTCTGACGTAATCAAATTTTAAGTAGATTCATTAAGCAAATTTTCGAGAAAACCGTTCAAGAACATGTACTTCATTGAATCTGGTCACCTTAGATAATTGCTTCCAATTGAGATATTTAACCAATACAAAAATGATAATACAAAATCTTTTAAGCGGACACTAAATCGCGCACTATACACTTTACGTTTCACCGTCGTTCGACAGCTTCGTCAGAAGTGAAAAATATGTTGTCAAAATAAACAAGGTTGTCAACGGAAACTGAAAAAGTAACTTGATTTCTTTTTTAATTTTTATTTTTTAATCTAAAAATAATTTGAACATTATAAATGTTAAAAAATTGACAGATCTATATTCTATTTAAGGAATCGAGAAAACTACAAAATGTATCGTTTAAATTTGCAAAATCAGTACGTTTATTAATAGAATTCGACGACATTTTTATTTTACACATTTCAATAAAACGTCTTTTGAAAATATTAGACTCGTAATATAAAATATTAGTATTTTCAAAATCAAAATTATGGTCATTTTCTAATGAATGTTCTACAAGCATTGAATGATTTTGATTATTTTTTTGGATATGATATTTATGTTGGTCTAGACGTTTTTTTAAATTTTGGCTTGTTTCTCCAATATAACATGAATTACAATTTAAACATTTAATTTCATAAACTACGTTAGGTTGTTTTAGTTTTGGTGTTTTGGTTTTTTAATTTGAGAAAATACTATTTAAATTATTTACAGATTTGCTAGCTAAAATTAAATTGTGTTTTTTGAATATGTGTTTAAATGTGTCATATAGTGGTTCAATGTAAGGTAAAGATATGTATTTTTTGTTTGAAATTTGTTTATTGTTATTGTGGATTTTTGAATTTTGTAAATATTTAATACGATTTTTTATTACTGATTCTATAAGATTTATTGAATCAGAATTTTGAACAAGAGTCTTTTTTATTAAATTTAAATTATCATAAATGAAAATTTTATCTGAAAGTAAAACAGCTCGATCTGTTAAAGAAATAATTGTTGCAATTTTATAGTTTTTAGAAGTATACGAATGAAAATTAATATATCTACCTGACCACGTAGGTTTATGAAACCAATTTGTTATTAATTTGTTATTACGTCTGATGATATTTACATCTAGAAACTTAGTGAATTGTTAATTTCTTTTCTACTGTAAATTGTAATCTATTATGAAAAGAGTTAAATCTACTTAAAACAAAGTCTACTTTTATCTGAAAGGCAAAATCAATAAAATATCGTCGACGTAACGAAAATATAAAAGTTAAATTGAAAGGTAATGAGTTAATGACACTTTTTCTAGTTCCTGCATGACAATTTCAGCTAAAGCAGGCGATAAAGGAGAACCCATTGCTGTACCGAAAATCTGTTTATAAAATTTATCATTGAAAGCGAAATAAGATGTTTCAAAACATAAAGTAACAATTTCTAAAAAAATTTCTTTGGAAATGCCTGTAAAATCTTTAATTTCTATCCACCTATCATTAATGCTTTTTAAAGCTAACTCTTTTGGAATGTTAGTAAACAAAGAAACAACATCTAAGGAAATTATAATACAGTTATTTGGTATATCTATGTTTTTCAATTTATCTACAAGTTCATAAGAATTTTTTATAAAGTATTCTGATTTACTAGTAACTTGAGAAAGAATTTTTGGAATGCAGTATAATTTAGGAAATGTGGGATGCTGTACTTTAAGAGATTTAGCAATATTATTACTAATTTCAACAGATTTTTCTAACTTATTAATAATATTGAAAGTTTTACGTTGGAAATTTTCTGTGGGATCGTTATTTAATACGTATGTATTATTGTCAGAGAGCATGGTTTGAACTTTTGAAAAATAGTCATTTTTGTCAATCAAAACAGTAACATTGCTTTTGTCTGCTTCTGTGACAATGATGTTTGGATTTTCTTTAAGAAATTTTTTACAAGCCAAAAGATCTCGAATAAGAATTTTATATTTTGATTTTTCAAAAGTCCTATCAATATTCCTAATGTAATTTAGAAAATTAGAACAAAATTTATTTCTTACTTGTATTTTGAAAGTTGAATCTAAAGATTTTATACCAAACTCTAAGCTACTTAAAACGTTTAAATCTACTTTTGTTTTTTTATTAAAATAGGGCAATGAAAATTTTTTTCCCAAAGCAAAAATGTATTTTAAATTTGACGGAATTTCAGTTTTGGTATAATTAATTAACCATTTATTGATTGTATTTTGGTCAAATTTGATATAAAAGTTTTTATCTCTAATAGAAATAAGATTATCCAACTTTTTAATCTGTGTCGATCGAATTCTATTAAACAACCTTTCATTTTTTTGGTTTTACAATTTACAGTAGAAAAAGAAATTAACAATTCACTAAGTGTTCTAGATGTAAATATCATCAGACGTAATAACAAATTAATAACAAATTGGTTTCATAAACCTACGTGGTCAGGTAGATATATTAATTTTCATTCGTATACTTCTAAAAACTATAAAATTGCAACAATTATTTGTTTAACAGATCGAGCTGTTTTACTTTCTGATAAACTTTTCATTTACGATAATTTAAATTTAATAAAAAAGACTCTTGTTCAAAATTCTGATCCAATAAATCTTATAGAATCAGTAATAAAAAATCGTATTAAATATTTACAAAATTCAAAAATCCACAATAACAATAAACAAATTTCAAACAAAAAATACATATCATTACCTTACATTGAACCACTATATGACACATTTAAACACATATTCAAAAAACACAATTTAATTTTAGCTAGCAAATCTGTAAATAATTTAAATAGTATTTTCTCAAATTTAAAAACCAAAACACCAAAACTAAAACAACCTAACGTAGTTTATGAAATTAAATGTTTAAATTGTAATTCATGTTATATTGGAGAAACAAGCCAAAATTTAAAAAACATCTAGACCAACATAAATATCATATCCAAAAAATAATCAAAATCATTCAATGCTTGTAGTACATTCATTAGAAAATGACCATAATTTTGATTTTGAAAATACTAACATTTTATATTACGAGTCTAATATTTTCAAAAGACGTTTTATTGAAATGTGTAAAATAAAAATGTCGTCGAATTCTATTAATAAACGTACTGATTTGCAAATTTAAACGATACATTTTGTAGTTTTCTCGATTCCTTAAATAGAATATAGATCTGTCAATTTTTTAACATTTATAATGTTCAAATTATTTTTAGATTAAAAAATAAAAATTAAAAAAGAAATCAAGTTACTTTTTCAGTTTCCGTTGACAACCTTGTTTATTTTGACAACATATTTTTTACTTCTGACGAAGCTGTCGAACGACGGTGAAACGTAAAGTGTATAGTGCGCGATTTAGTGTCCGCTTAAAAGATTTTGTATTACAAATTTCATAGGACAAGAACCAACTGTAAAACAAAAATGATATTTAGGTACAATTTAACAATGCCACTTTGGTCCAGTTGTACATTTGCAGCTTAACTTTAAGCCAAAGCTTAAGCCCTTAACAACAATTGTTGAAATAATGGTTGTTAAGGGTTTAAGCTGAAGCTTAAATTTAAACTGGTACTGTACAACTGGGCCTTAATATCATTTCAATATTTAATATTTTTAAAGCTTTAGTTTAAAGCTGAACTGTAATTTTGTTATTGGGCCCTAATGGCATTAGAGGATGTGATGCCATTACACAAAAAGTAGGATTGGGAGATCGACAAAGGTGTTATGAGGAAGCTTATACTTATTTTAGCGGAAACTATCCCAATCGGACTCCACCGTCGCGATCTACTCTTAATTGTTCGGTTAAACATAAAACTGCTCCTAGTCGAGATACGATATTAGACGTTTTATTATCCATTGAAGAAGATTCTCAAGTTTTCACAAGACAACTTACGCTTGTCCATAATATTGATCAAAAGTCTGTTAGAAATTTACATAAAAAAGAACATTTTGACAAAATTTGGAAAATGACCATAATAATGACCATAACACCTGAACAGTCCCAAGTGGTAAGGGACCGGCCTTGCAATCGCATGGTCGTCGGTTCGAACCGCGCTCGGGATTTTTTTCGAGGGTGGTTGGTATCGACTTCAGGCACCCTTCAGTGTTGGGAATAAAATTCGACATTGCTTCCCCTTAAACGGCGAGGGGGTTTAGAAGTAACAAAACCATGGAACACTTTACACACACTGAAATACACTCCCACTCCTGAGTTCCTGACAAGTCTATGACTTAGGACCCCGTTGGGCAACCACCACAGATTAAAAAAAAAAGTCTGCTATAAATTTGCTTAAAAGAGAAAAATTTCATCAACGGATCCATCAACAGGCATAATTGATACTGGTCGCGTAATAATACTCATTGGTGGAAAAAGTGCATACACAACAACCTGAGAAATTAAATGTCCGGTCAGGAATTGTTGGTCACCATTTTCGTGGACCATTCTTCTTAGCTGGTACTTTAAATTCTAATGGGTACTTGGAGTTCTTAAGAAATGAAGTAGTGCCGTCGTGTTCAGCTCTTTTTCCAGAAGGCTTAAAAAACGTGTGGTTTCAGCAAAACAGTGTTCCCACTCATTACGCATACTGTTTTCATCGCAGGTGGATAGGAGGAAGAGGCGAGATAGAATGACCTACACGCTCACCACGCTATTTATGGGGTCACCTCAAAAGCATGGTCTACAATTCTCAACCAAATAATTTAGAAGATTTAAAAGCTAAAATTAGAGAAGAGGTGGAAAGAACATTAGAACAAATACTAAGAAATTTTCAGGATAGGTTTGCTACCTACCTAACTATATCAAAATAGTCGACCTTGAATAGATTTCGAAAATTGGGGGAAACTCCTTGTGGTGAACAACCTACCCGAAATTATGCCCAGCTCAGTGGAGATGGGAGTGGGCTACACAATAGGATTGACAGTAGCTCGTTATTTAGTTGTTAATTAAGAAAGGGGCGCCACCTAGCGTTATATTTATTCCAGGTATAAGTGATACGTGTTACCGCTAGGACTACACACGTGAATGTAGCATATAAGTAACCCTCAAGTTTGAAATTCCGCGTTTAAAAAAAATAGTTTTATCAGTCACTCTGTTTACATCAAAATTATCAGTCACCCTATATATAACGAAATCTACATAAATGTACGTTAATCACTTTAAATCGAAATAAAATTAAGATTCACAGAGGAAGTGTAACACGTAAACACCGGCAAGGATATCCTATTTGGTTTACAAAGGTGATGTACAAGTGATAAGCTCCTGTCAGTTTGACAGTAGGAAGCGGTTATTAATTTTCTTTATGCAAATTATGACATGTTCTTAAGGAACCGCGGCTTGAAATATACAATTACAAAATTTTCAAGCCCTTAACTACTCATTACGCAACATAATTGATGATTAACATTTTGGTGCATTTTTCAAAAAATTGTTTTTTTTTTTTCAATTTTGAGCTGGGAATGGGAGCTTAATTTTTGTGGGATGTAAAGAATGAAAAGTGTACGATACCGCTCGACGTTAAGTCCGGTCGTCTGATGCCATAAATCACGACATTTACATAGAAGTCTCGAGAGAGGGCTTTAATCCTACACGCACGTCCGAAATTTCGCGGTGTTTGATGGTAATAGAACTAGATGACTCTCGTACGGCTTTTCTGTTTACTGCCTATCACCTGCTACAATTTGCCTCGTATAACGTGAAACTGCTCCGTATAACGTGAAACTGCCTCGCACAACGTGAAACTGCCCCGTACAACGTGAAACTGCCCCGTACAACGTGCTAAAGGAAGAAACGTGACGATAAGTTTGACAAATTCAAAATTGAATCGGAAGACTTACCCCTTGTTTAAAAATAAGGCCCTATTAAAACCTGTGACACATTCGCTTGATTGTGTGATTGAAGTTGGAGTTCGTGACGTGAGTTTTATCTGCTACTTAAGCCTTGGCGATAATCCAATCAACTATCTTGAGTGTATAAAATCCCTATTGACTGCTAGGTGGTCGAATTCGACACGAATCACATAAATTAACTTCTACAGCAAACGAAAATGACCCACACTCAGGAATGTCACGAACACCAAGATGGCGATTTTAATATTAATTTTTCGAATCAACAAACTAACAAACGCCAAGACGTTTCCTTTTTTTCCAAAACCGAAATTAACCAATCTACACGCACGAGAAAGGAAACAATAAGGTAACCCTTAGAGTTTGAATTAAGAAAAGAGCGATCAGTGAAGCCAAAACAGAACTTTAGAGTTTGTTATCAAATAGACCATTAAATTGAAGATAAAATTTTAACATTCCCTAAACTAAAATCGTTAAAGCGAAAACGAACCGTAACAGGTTGGGACATGATTTGGTAGTTAACGGGGAAATTTATTAAATTAATTTTATTTAATTAATATACATTTTCTTGATTAAGCAGAATAAAAACTTATTGAAATTAGTAATGTATTTTTTTTTTAGAAAATTGCTTATATAACTTAGCAAAATTTTATGCTATCAGGGGCCCAATTCTAGAAATCATTCGAAATTATGTCGTATGCGACATGACGTCAAAATGACGCAATTCTCGAACGATTTGTATAGTTTTGTATGAGAATCTACGTCATTTTGACGTCATGTCGCATACGACATTTGTCGAGTGATTTCAAGGTGCACTATAACACGGCGATTTACGAAATATAAAAAAAATTATAGTTGGCTATTTGATAAATTGAAGTTGAATGTTGCAGCGCTTAGATGTGATGACGTATGATAAATTAAAGTTAATTGACATGAGGAGCATATCTTACCTAGCAACTTTTATTGGAAGTTTTTTTTCTAAAGTCGATAATAAAAAATTTATGGGCATGTTTCGTTATTTTTTTCTCTCCCTGTATGTATGTAAATGTCATCCATGTATTGTCAATAGATTATTGAACTTACAGTTCATTTTTTTACTATACGCCGAACGATCGATCGATAAGTCAAAGGACTTTTATGTAGCTGTCTCCCACTAACTTGCGTGAAACAGACTTGCAGCTTTTGTCATGTCACGTCATTTCGTCGTATATTTTGTTAACTCAGATTTATACGATCGGGATATAGTAAGAAAATTATCTGGAAAAATATTTCTACACATATTCCGATGTACCTTTTAAATATTATTCTGAACGTTTTGTTTTTCTTTTCTAAATCGTTCTATCAATGTTTGTGCCCCAAGGTATGTATAATTCCATACTGAATGCGAGATTAAAAATATTCTGCATGGTTGAATGCCTTGCAGGTGTTCGCTGTTCTATGAGGTAAGTCGTTAATGAACAGCACAAACAGCAAGGGGCCCAGAATACTTCCTTGAGGTAGTCCGCTGGTAAGTTTCATTATTCTCAATTCACTTGCTCTTTCATTTTTTAAAGTTATCTTTTGCATTCTGTGAGATGTCAAAGCCCCAGCATTCCTTTTGTTTTTAAATTTTTTCACATCAATAATTTCACATTCCGCGGTAGGATGTATGTGGATTGGGTATAATGTTTCATCATTGAAACATTGAATGGAATGTTATACCCATTCGAATTTATCAATTTTGTATTCCCTTGTTGAAATCATCTGCTGTCAGAGAATTTGTTATATTCTCAAATTTATTTTTTCCTGAGCTAGTGGCTCATGATTTGTTGTCAGACTGTAATAGTATGTTTCATAATCTTGTATTGGGCTTTAGCTGCGACGTCATAATTGCTTAAGACATACAATATTACAAAGTGGAACAAAATGATTCTCACCTTGTTACCTTTGCATTACTCATGTAAACATGCGAAGTACCACACGTATATATATCAAAATTCAAAATGTGATTTATTGCGAAGGGATGATATGAATGTAAAGTTGAGATTGAAATTGAAAAGAAAGCCAACGAAAGTAAATGAAAGCAAGTATTGAAAGTGGTCACCATTTTACTGCATACACGACGTTTCGTATTATTAAAAATGTGCTGCAATACACTGAGAAAAATGAAATAGTTAAGTCAACAACTTTTTGAATGTCAGCTTTTTGTGCATTGACTTAAATAAAATGTACTTGTTTCAACGGTAATATTCTTAACTGAACATCTTGGAAATTGTTGAAGTAACACTAAAAAAATGTTAAACTATTACGTTTGACTGAACGATGTAAATGTTTTCCTTAAAACGAAAGTGCTTAATATGTTAAATCAAAAAGTTGAAATTTCAAAATGATCGTAAAGTGCTGTTGCTTTTATGTGTCTGTTTTGATTTTTTATTTAACGTAATAAATGTTAAGTCAAGTAAAAGCGAGGGTTAATTCCAATATTAATAAGCTATCGAGTTCCAGATGGCGCCTGCTAAAACTTCACGTATATTTACTGCCTGTCCCAGCATAACCTTGTTGTTCGACATCGTTTCTTAAACGGATAAGTCATTCATATTTCGAATGCGTCCGACATTATAAAGTTCGTTGAGGTTTATTCAGCTCCTCTTGTCACCTCAACAAAGGTTGAAGGGTTATCTTACTTTGGCAGTATCGCAAAGAGGTGAACATTTAATTGATGTTTCCCTAAACGATAGTCTAGATTGAATTGATTCTACGCTTTTATTAGCCGTACTGAAAAATTACTTTAAATATATCAAAAATATAATTTTAATTCCCTAACAGCGTTCAGACAAAAAAAATATTTAGCAATTTTAACAATCTAAAATTCTTGTATCAATCTTCTTAGGCATTAAAGCAACTAGAAAGATGTCTTCATTGTATGCTTGCCTCAAACAAAATATTGAGTTGATCCAATCTAAAATATTTAACATTTTTTGACTGTTGGTTTAATGACCACGCGTGATTGCTAATAGGTAAACGAAAAATACTGTTAACTGAACGTGTTTTTGGTTGACTGAACAGTTTATTTTTCTCAGTGTATATCCGGTGTTATCTCGCTGCATTTTAATGTGATCCTTGTCATCAGTTCTTGCAAATTATTAATTATTTCTTTGTAGACCTCATTTTTAAGAAATATGGAGATACGGGGTGAGGTCTGGTGGTTTTGCTGGCCAAGTTCCCTTGCTTACAACTTGGCCAGGGAAAAATTCTTTAAGAAATTTCAGATTTTCTCGAGTAGTATGAGCTTTTGCTCCATTTTGCTGAAAGTAACCATTTTCAAATTCATCGGGATGCACCTGCTTCAAAAATGGGGTCAACAATTGTTCCCTATAACGTTGACCATTGATTGCATCGTCAAAGAATATTTGTCCTATGACTCTACGGCAAGAAACAGCTAACCATATCCCTATCTTAACAGGATGTAAAGGAGCCTCGAGGAAATTGTGAGGATTAACAATGGGTTCATGTTCGGTAATTTTGTTTGTCTACATAATCACTTAAATGGAACCAAGTTTCATCCGTGAAAAAGACTTTAGATTGGAAAAAGTTACAATAGTTCATTCGACTGATGTGATCTCTTGGAAAGATTTCTTGAACTACAAACACTTTGTTTGGATGCTGTGTAAACGACGCTTCAGATCGGAAATAAGCTTCAAAAACGAAACTGTTTTCTTGCAAGGTTTACATTTTAATCGTTTGTTAATTCAATTCAATAAATAGTGCTTAATAGGTTGAAAATAATAAACAAATAAGATTTATCTATTCCACCAGTATTCTTTGTTTCGGGTATTCAGAGCTTCTGTTAAATCAGCTCATTAGAAAATGAGAAGAATGAAAAGCATTTGACAAGATAAAAATTCATTGTGATTATTTGATTAATTACTTATTATTAAATTAAATTTACGATATACATGTGTTTACAGCTATAAAGAAGCCGGTAATACAGACAACAAGGAATAAATTAAATTCAACCAACAAAAGAATAATTTATTGAAGAGATTCATTAGTTGGAATTGCAAATATTTTGTCATTTTTCTATTCCGTTAAGTTATTCATTCCGTAATTTATGGACGGTTTCTAATTGTATGATATATTATTAATCAGGGAATCAATCAGTTTTACATCTTGTGTTTATTTGCTGATGATGGGTTATTATCATCATTTTTAGTAAATACGAGGTAATAACTAACTGATATTGCCACATTCAATATATTTATTTTAGCTCCGTGGTTTTAATCATATTCCTTTCAGTCTCAACGACCCACGAGAAGCAGCAGCAACACCACCAGCAGCAGCAGCCCTGAGGAAGTTCTTCTGCAACGGAGAACGAAACGTCGGCAGTAGAAGAAGTCAACGTGACGCGGTTCCAACCGGAAGCCAATTCAAACATGGACGACGGCCGCGGAAGCCTTCAAGTTAAATTCCTTTCATTTTATTTTTCTTATATCTACTTTTTCACAAGTACCTAGGCATTTTGCATTTGCTTAATTTTTGTAATTAATTCACATAAATTTCTGTATTTGTTTTAGAAAGTCGCAGAAGCTATGATAATATCCAGACCTCTTCTCTTGCTGCGCCTAATTTCAAAACTGTTCCAAAAACAAGTATTGACATAAATCGAATGCATGGTATCTTTCAAGGCCTATATCTTCTTAAAGAAAGCTCGTTACATTTTTTAGAACAAATAAATGGTTCTAAAGAACGCCCCAGTGATGGTGCGGTTCTTCTGAATCATCCTGTATAAAGTTAAAATTCTTATTATGAAAATAATGCCTTGTTTTTTGTCTTTTTCGTTCGGTTGGCCATAAATAGTCGTCACTTCGTCCTCGTACTTAAAAAACCAGACAATATGACAATGCCATTCCGACACTAAACCATTTCGCCTTACCAACAACATATATTACCTCTAGTTAATAAACATAATGCGTTCGGCGCTTAAAAGCATACGCGGTCGTAAATATACGCGTTCGTTATGCACTTGCACACACGCGGATATTTCCAGGGATTCGTAGGACAATGGCCAAACAGAAACGATCCCTCAGAGGTCTATTGCCGAAAGGAGCGCGTGTGGAAAACGTAAATTAGTCTAATGGGGTTATTAAAGCGTTTTATGGGTGACTGGTGCTCGTGTGCTGAGCGGTTAATAATATGGGCCGCGAGGGTGTAAATCAAGGTTGAGTTTTAGAAAGGCTCGAAATAGGATTTGGAAAAAATCCTAGGAACGACGCTTTTTAAAGACCTTGGAAGTGGAAAAACAATTTTTTTCATATTTTTGAACTTACGTTGTCCTTTTCTGTTCAATGATTTTACCTTAGTTATTTTGTTGCTGTACTTTTTCTCTTCTGTGCTGTATGTTTTTCCAAGTTACATTTATTCTGGTCTGGTGTATGAACAAAAAGAATAAGTTCTTTAGACACTGTTACTGAGTGCAGTTTAACTTGATAAAATAATGATGTTGAAGTCGTCCCCATTGGTAGAAAAAAGAGGAGGTGATACTCGTTCAAAAAATTCACAAAACACCGAGAAGCGATTTCTGTCTTCATCGAACGTTTAAAAGTATTTGAGAACCACTACTGTCGAGGAAAACTTGTAGTAGGTAGTATTTGCCGTCAGAGCTTTCTCTCAATACGTTATGGACAATGTACAATGATCAAAGTGCGTTAAGTTTCAAAGTAAAAAAATCTTTTTTCTTAGAAATTTCGTCAATACAAGGTATAACATTGGATTTGGTCAACCTACTTATTGTATTGGTTCAGACATTTCAATTAAAAATGCCAAAACTGAAGAAGAGAAGAAGAATTTGATGATTTATAAACAGGTACAGAAACTTAGAGCTAAACAGTTCTTTTTGGCTTTAAAAAAACAGAGAACCCTGACCCTTTCATATGACTGCCAAAAAAAAAAACCTTGTTTTGCCAAAAATACCTGACCAATCAACTTATTACAGTAGGCAGTTGTATTGTTACAACTTTACTATTTGTAATGGTTCATCCAAAGACCAGTTAAGCAAAGACAATGTTTTTATTTACACATGGTTGGAAAGTGATCATGCAAAAGGTTCCAATGCGATTGCCAGTGCTGTGTTTTAACAACTGCAAAGTATGGAAATTGAGCCTGAAATAAAAAAAATAAGGCTTTTTGCAGATGGCTGTTCTGGCCAAAATAAAAATTCAATTATGGTTGGTATGGCATCGAAATGGTTACTTTGTTTTGCACACCACCACATGTTGATGAGATAGTATTTTATTTTCCTGTAACCTGGCATTCTTTTCTATACCTTCAGCCAGGGTTTTCGCTAGGATTGAGAAAGTAGTTAAGAAAAAAAAACTGAAATAATCAAACCAGAAGATTATTATTATTCAATTTTTGAAGACCACGGTTCTGTAATTCAGTTTGGAGGTGAAAACCGTTTTCAATTTAAACTCTGTAAAAGAATTTTTGTAAAGAAAAAACTTAATAAAATTACTATTCGCGGTGAAAATAACTACAGAGCAGATATAGGCAACTGCAGAAGTGTATTGAAGAATCGGCAAAACCTTTATGAAATGGAACCAAAACAAGCAAAATTAAAAGATGTTAATCAACTTTTAATAAAGCATTTTGGTAGTGATTGGAGGCAGCATCCGGACTTGGCTTACTACAACGATACTGTCTGTCCCAGTTCAAAACTTAGTCGATGTCAGTGAACAGAATGAAGAAGATCCTGAAGAAATTATTGCGTAGCAGTGACAGATGTTGATCTATTTATTTAAGCACATTCGTAAATTATATTTAAGAAAAATTTTATATGTATTATTTATTACTTTATTTTATTACTTTACAAACAAAATAAATAATATTTAGAACAAAGAGTTTTAAAAGTTTCTTGTGATTTTCCAGTGTGTTATCCAGTTATGGTTATTATAAAACTTGTCTTGTCCTAGGTGTAGTTCCAAAACTAGCCTTATCTATTCTTTAAACTAAAATATTTAATTAATACAGTTAAACAGTTGTTGTACTTGATATCTGCAATTCAAAATCCTTCCATATCATTTAAAATATTATTTTCATTACACCGGGAAGTATGCAAATGAGTTTTTCTTCATTTGCGAAAAATTAATGAAAGTGGAGAAGACACGTTTTGGAACTATATGACTCAAATATGTCACTTAACGATTATCGTTATGAGTTACAAAATAAAGGGATAAATTTCGGTATGAATTTTGTCTGTACCTTCACATTTATAAGTGTGCGCTGTATGCAATAGTTAGTAACAGGTGATCAATACCTTTTCTAATCAAGTGACCTATCGAAATAAAATCATGTGTCTTTAATTAGTTCATTATTTCAAATGGCATTTGAATTACGTATTTATATTGCATTCCTATACAAAACGATAGGAATGCGATAAGAATAATTCAAATGGCATTTGAAATAATGAACTAAACAAGGACATAATTTTTTTCCATAGGTCACTTGATTAGAAAAGATATTGATCATACGTTATATATTTGTAATATTTGTGAAATTTCTACGCATTGTAGGAATACATATCTATATCAAAAACAGTACTTTTGTTCAAAACCACATTCCTTGTAAAAAAAAAACTAATTTAAAACTATTTTTAATTTCTAGTTGCTTTCACACTTTTTTTTATAAAAAACAATCTAAAATATACAAACGCTGTCAACCAATTTCTATAATATAGCAGTTCGATAATGAACAAGATTAAGGAAAGAACATATTGATTAAGGTCCAGTTTTACAATCATGGAATAAGGACAGAATAACTATTCGCCGAACATCTTTTAACATTCCTCCATATTACGTCACATTATTCCAGAAATAGTATTATATTCAGTTTATTCGACGATTGTCATATTGGGCCTAGGCCTAGGCGCTATTCTTCGAATAACGTGACGCCGATATGACGTAGATATGGAGGAAGCTTAAAGGATATTTGGCGAAAAGTTATTCTGTTCTTATTCTACGATTGCAAGTGTGCTAATGACAAAGACTGGAATAAAGTGGCTTTTAAGTGGGGACTGGAATAAAGTGGGGTTTTATACACTTTGGTGTATAAAATCATAAGAACTTGAACAGATTATTAATTTAATTGTAAATAAACAGTTTAGAAGTTGCCTTTAAATAAGAATAATAACAATTATGCCTTCTATTGTTACCAACTGTTTTGTGATATACGTATTTAAACAAACGGCCATTACAGTAACCTAATTTAAATTAAATTCAACTAAACAAACAAATAGCCACTATTGTTGCAAATAAAGAAATTGTTAATAAAGAATTTTAATTTGAGCAACGTTTATTTTGATTTATTTTCAAGCAAAAGTATTATCTATGAACGTACAAAGGACCCAAAAGCGTTCATAGTTTTTTTTTTTAATTAATTTTAAACAAAAAAAAGTTACGCCCTGAACCTAAGAGTACGTGAATGAGTAAATGAGTAGCTATGTTTGGATTGAATTGTCATTATTCTGCATCCAATAAATAAGTCTTTACAATGGTAGGTATTAATTTTTCTTGTTTCATGACCACTTCATTTAAGTTGTTACTGGTTCCCCAAAAAATATGACCGTAAGACAAAATAGGTTGTATTAGGACGAAGTACGTTTTTAAAAGAACACTTTGAAAGAAAGACGTTGTTTCATTAAGCTTGTAAACAAATAAAAGTTTTATTGCACCAACTACTACCACGGATTCATGGTCAATTCGAATTTAATAGCTTGAGCTATAGACAACGCGGTAGATCTAGACTTTCTGCAACCACTTTCGCAATCTCTTAATATTTCAAACTTTACTAAAAAGTTATAAAGTCTGATTTAAAAGCTGTACTGAAAGATTTTAGAGGATTGAGGTTGAAGTTCTAATGGTCTGTAATTTTTCACATTTTTAAGTTCGCTAAGGTATACACTTTGATCAAAGGACAAATTAATAACTTGTATTAGTACACGAGCTATATGATTGTAAATCATTTGAATAATCTTCCAAGGTATATCATCAGATCCAGAAGATATTTTATCCAGAGTTTATTTTACTTCTTCTGCGATAATTGGATGAAGGTAAAAACTATTTAGGAGTTTAGGGTTGCTCGATACTTATACTGAGGGGATGGGACTGTTTTAAGAGATTGATTGTTAAACACATATTTTAATATTATACGTGGATCATTAAAAAATGCATATCATTTAATTCTTAAACCTAAAATGATATTGCTTTTGAGTTGATGTAATAAATAAAAATCTTCAAAACATCAGTATTATTGAAACAAGTATTTGTGGATGCTAAATCCACAAATACAAGATGCTAAATCTTGCGTCCACATAGAGAGCAACCGACGACGTTTTATACTATAATTTTCAATTATCTAGAGCGGCATGGCAGGAGCAGAAATGATTAAGAACATTCACATGCAGGAAAATTCTACGAAAAAGTTGATTCATTGTTTCCTAATTTTAGAACCGACAACTTAACCGTATCGAAATTCTTGTGGTAAAATTTATTGTGTTTTTAAAAATTAGCGATGATTCAAAAGCTAATTGGAGAACGAAACGTCTCATTTTAGAGGTTCTTGTTCTCCTCTTTGCGTACACGTGTCAGGAATCTGGTTTGCTTTCTTATAAGCACGGTTTTCCCTGGCCGGCGAATTTTAGTTTGCTTACTTATACGGAGTGGAACAAAATGATTCTCATCTAGTTACCTTTGCATTACCCATGTAAAAATAGGAAGTACCACTCTACGAAGGCAGAAGGCAGCACCCTAATATCAAAATATACCTACATCAAAATCCAAACTGTGATTTATTGCGAAGGGATGACATGAATGCAAAGTTGAGATTTTAAATTGAAAAGAAAGCCAAGGAAAGTAAGTCAAAGCAAGTGTTGAAAGTGGCCACCATTTTGCTGCATGCATATAACTACACGACGTTTCATATTATTAAAAGTATCCGGTGTTATCTCGTTGCATTTTAATGTGATCCTTGCCACCAGTTCTTACAAATTATTAATTCTCTCTTTGTAGACCTCATTTTTAAGAAAGCCAAATATGGAGAAGCCCAACGGGGTGAGGTCTGGTGGCCTTGCTGGCCAAGTTCCCCTGCTTACAACTCGGCTTCAAGAAATTCCAAATTTTCTCGAGTAGTATGAGCAACTGTCCATCCTGCTGGAAGTAACCATCTTCAAATTCATCGGAATGCACCCGCTCTAAAAATGGGGTTAACGATTGTTCCCTATAACGTTGATCATTGATTATATCGTGGAAAAATATTGGCCCTATGATTCTACAGCTAACCATATTCCCGCAAACGTCAAAGAAATACTGGAACTGGGTCTAAAATTCATGTACAAAAAAAATACCACACAACTAACCAAAGATATACCCACAATTATATCGGAATTTGAATCTGGTATACAGGACTTGGGGGAAATTCAAAAAGCTGACATTAGAAATGATATGTGTAGGCTAATCAAAAACAACATCACACAACCTAAGACCAGTCGCCAAAACAATAAAAGAAATAATAACGTCTTCCCAAAAAAAAAACAATCAAATGAATGTAAAAATTTCCTAAATAATAACAAAAATTTATTGATAGCTAAAGCAGACAAAGGAAATGTCACAGTTGTATTAGACAAATCAGAATATATTAAAAAAAATAAAGAACTACCCCTTGATACTAATACTTACCAATTATTAAAGAAAGACCTGACTCAAAATATTCAAAACAACGTCAATACATTAGCCAAAACTTGGAAAAAGAAACAACTTATAACAGATAGTCAATATAAATTCATATCCAAAATGAATAGCACTTCCCCTTGTTTGTATGTTCTACCAAAAATACATAAAAAAGTCACACCACTTAGACCGATTGTCTCTTGTATAAATGGCCCTACATACAACCTTTCAAAATTTTATTGTAACATAATAAAAAATGTAATAGGCAAATCCAACTTACACACAAAAGATTCATTTCAATTAATTGATAAGATTAAGAGTATTAATATACCTAGGACAATTATTGGATGTGCTCGTTTGACGTGGTAAGTCTATTTACTAATATTCCCATAGACCTCATGTTACAAATCATTGAACAAAAATGGGAAGAAATCCAAAAATATACTACTCTATATAAACAAGAATTTATTACAGGTCTAACTCTAATTACAAACAACACAACTTTCAAGCTTCAGGATAACTACTATAAACAAATTTACGGAATGCCAATGAGCTCACCAGTAAGTTCCCTTTTGGCTGAATTAGTTTTGGAACATCTTGAAACCAATATTCTCAGCAATTTGAATCCTGAAGAAAAACCCTTACTGTGGATGATATCCTTTTGATTCTATCTTCGAACTTTATTAATAACTTTTTAAATAAATTCAATAATTATCATCACTGTAGAACTAACTAGAACACCACAACAAAATTAATTTCCTTGACATAACCATTATCAAACAGAAGGATGGTTCTATAATCACAAATTGGTACAAAAAAGACACTTGGTCTGGTAAATACTTAAATTTGAAATCCAATCGTCCAAAGTCACAAAAAATCACGGTTATCATAAATCTGTGTTACTATCGTCCAAACAATAACATAAAACTTATAAAAGAAATCTTAAAAAATAACAGTTACCCTATGCAAATCGTGAATTCAGTAATTACAAAAACGGCATTTTGATAATTAATTTTGTTAATATCACATAAACGTTCTTTTTCTCGAAGAAAAATAATAAAATTGAGTTACTATTAAAATTATTATACATGTTTTAAAACACTGTTACGTGTACTAGCATGGCCGAGCGGTCAAGCCGGTGGTTTAATACAGCAGTCTCTTTGGAGGCATGGGTTCAAATCCCACCGCTGCCGAGTTTCTTTTTTTCTTGATAATTTTAATCCTTTTTAAAACCAAATACCAGTGGAATTAAATAAAAAAAACTTAATTTGTTAATTTTTTGATGTCGATGAGAGTGCATTCCAGAAATTATTGTCGCGCCACCTAGTGGTAAAGCCTCGTAAATTATTTTCTCGGCTAGGCTTTCTCCTCTCTGATGAGCCGGTAAAATTGAATTTTCTACTAGTGTAGGAAAAAAAAGTTTTTACAAAAACGGCATTTTGATAATCAAAGAAATGAAAACTTTTACAAAAATCCAATATAATTTTTAAAGTTAATTGTTCTGATTGCACCCAATGTTATAGAGGGGAAACAAAAAATCATTTAAAAAAAAGATTCTGTCACCACCAATACCATATTAAAAGAAACAACCCCGAACACACAATGCTAGCACATCATTCTTTAAACAAAAATCATACTTTCAGTTTTGAATCACCCCAAATCCTGGGCCAAGAAAGTAACTACCAGAAAAGAAGCATTTTAGAAATGTGCCACAGAGTAAAAAATAAAAATTGCTCCGATTTTGACAATTTACATAAAAATTATATTTCAATTTGAAATGGAAATCGCGACACGGACTGGAGGGCGGAAAGAGAGGAAAAAAATCCCAAACCAGTTCTCTTCCGACCAGCAATCCATCGAGAACTCATCAATTCAGTGAGTATTTTTTTTTTAATCTGTGGTGGTTGCCCAACGGGGTCCTAAGTCAAGGACTTGTCAGGACCTCAGGAGCGGGAGTATATTTGAGTGTGTGTAAAGTGTTCCATAGCTTTCCAACCTTCTCACTGTTTAAGGCGAAGCAGTGTCGAATTTTATCCCCAACACTGAAGGGTGCCTAAAGTTGATACCGACCACCCCCGAGAAAAATCCCGAGTGCGGTTCGAACCGACGACCACGCGATTACAAGGCCGGTCCTTTTATCACTGGACCGTTCAGGCGTTATTGTAATTTACAATAAATTAGTTTTCATATGACTAACAACATAGTTTTGTATTCGAACGTTATTTTACTCCTAACAATAACTTGTAGCGCAATGAAGAAGGACCCGATCGGATCCGAAAGTACTAGGCAATAAAAAAGATCCAAAATTAAATGACCGAGTTTTCACTTAACTAAGAAAAAAAACATATTCATATCTTAAAAGGATGTAAAGGAGCCTCAAGGAAATTGTGAGGATTAACAACAGACCATGTACGGTATTTTTGTTTGTTTAACCATAACCACTTAAATAGCAAAATAGGCTAAAAGAAATATTTAACGAAAAATTCAAAATAATCAATTTATTATTTGACATTTTACACGACAAGCTACAATTAGAGCTACACACGCATCAAACACACCAAGTTTCGCTTACGCGTTTGCTGCCATCATAAGGAGATCGCAGGGGTGGCGATATTTAAGCTATCTGATCGCTGCAATCTGATCGCCCGAAAATTGCACACGAAAATTGCCAGAATAAAAAAGGCCTCACTAAAGCATCAAGTGCTTACAAAAAAAATAGGCCGGCGATCAAAACATCGCTTGTAGTCGGATGACACTGAAGCAATCTGGTCGTTCGATATGATTGCTGTCGATTGAATCGCCCAAATATCACCATGTCTGTGTGTGTGTCTCATTTAATGCGCAACTGCTCTTGTGAGAAACGTTCACCTAGTTTATTCGCGAGCTAATTTGTATAAATTGCATAATAAGCAAGAAAAATGTGTATTTTTTCATCATTTTTTCATCATACTTAGCGAGCTTAAAATTATATAAATAATGGCCATTTTCAAAATATGACTAAATTCAAAGCAATTTTAAATTTAAACAACAGTTTACAGATTTGAAATGCTTTTTTCCTACAGATCTGCAAAGTTTTGTGCGGTGCATGTTGTGGATTAATCGTTTTTCATTTGTTGAACACAAAAAGGTGCGAATAGGACCGAAACCTAAAATTTAGGCTAAAATGTTAGAAAATAGACAGATAGACCAAAATAACCCTAAAGTAGACATTTTAGATAAAATCACATGCGGGCCACATTGAAGAGAATTACTTAAAATTAATTTTGATATCATTCCGACTTTGATGCCTAAAATCTACGTAAATAGATATTTACCTAAAATTCCCATCCCTAAATTTATTTAATTAGTAAACTACTATTCTGTAATTTTAATGTTATTTAACTGTCTTCGTATTTTTAAGTTTACGAGCCAATGGTTTTTATTTACACGATCCTAACTGTCTTCTCTTTATAGTTACTGAAAAAAATAAAGAGATGTTAAATTGTGATGAACATTTCTTGTTCTCATTTCAATTTTCGATTCATAATTAAGTTCAGATACCAGTTTAGAGCTACTTAACTTGATTATTAATTAAAAACTAAAAAGAAATGTTATATTTTGTAATAGTTCTATAACAGAACGGAACAGATCAGATCGCCCGCCTATTTTTTTTTTGTAAGCACTTGATGCTTTAGTGAGGCCTTTTTTATTCTGGCAATTTTCGGGCGATCAGATTACAGCGACCAGATAGCTTAAATATCGCCACCCCTGCGATCTCCTTATGATGGCAGCAAACGCGTAAGCGAAACTTGGTGTGTTTGATACGTGTGTAGCTCTAATTGTAGCTTGTCGTGTAATTTCTATTACCGAGTTAAAGCTTAAAATGTCAATAATAAATTGATTATTTTGTGAAATAAATTTTGAATTTTTCGTTAAATATTTCTTTTAGCCTATTTTGCTATTTAAGTGGTTATGGTTAAACAAACAAAATTACCGTACATGGTTTGTTGTTAATCCTCACAATTTCCTTGAGGCTCCTTTACATCCTTTTAAGATATGAAATGTTATATTTTGTAATAGTTCTATAACAGAACGGAACAGATCAGATCATTCTGAAATTTTCTTCTAATCTCAAAATTTTTTTTCGCCCTGGAACTTGCGTAATTGAAGAAATGTTATATTTTGTAATAGTTCTATAACAGAACGGAACAGATCAGATCATTCTGAAATTTGCTTCTAATCTCAAAATTTTTTTTCGCCCTGGAACTTACGTAATTGGAAATCGTTCACTGTAGATTCGTGCAGCACCCTAGCTTGAAAATAAATTTGAAGTATGTATATTAATAAATTCCTTGTTGTATTATGAACTGCAAGTAATTGAATTATGTAACAACAGCAAAAAATGTTGACTGTTATCGTCATTTGTTTGCTTCTGTAGGATTACTTGTACTCCTAGAATACATTTCATACTAACAATTTATTTATTCCTTTCAATTATTTTCTATTAATTTCAGAAGTGTCTTTTATCGTAGCTCTACAGTATGATTCAAAAGAATAGCACCACCGATTAGGTAGTGATAGAGAACGTTAATAGGGGCATAAATGTACTTTTAGAATATTTTTACCATACGTGGCTTTCTAGATATAAACGTTTAAAGATATCACAAATAGGCAACGCTGCACCTTGTAGACGCACTTACTAATTTGAAACCTTAGATCATAGGTACCCTTATTTTTGTTGACAACTGAATTTGCACTAAATCGTTTGGAAATCAAATTTGACACAGTAATAATTGTCACTTCTTAATACCTTATTTTATTTATTATTATTATCATTCCAACCATAGATCTCATAAGAGATATTGGTATCGTCATAGAAAAGAGGATGATAAGAACTCTTTAAATTCATAAAACAGCGTTCCAATAAGAATTGTCTTAGTTCTAATTTAAATTTAGACATAGATTTGTTAGTTTTTAAATTTACAAGCAGATTGTTGTAGACTTTTAGGGCCCTATAATAAACACTATGCCCAAATAAGGTAGTGTTATGTTTAGGAACGGATAAATTTTCACAATGCCTTGTTTTTATAGATAAGCATGTCCCATATTTTTCTTTGTTCTTAGGAAAAAGGCTTATATTGGATCTGGCAAAGATGGCTAAGTTGTATGTATACAGACATGGCAAAGTTTAAAAGTTTAAATAATGGTAGGCTTTTTGTACAGAATAGTCCTTATAAGGTGTTTCTGTAAAACAAATATATGTTGAATGTTAGTAGATCCGTCCCAAAATATTAAACCATATGAAAGTACAGATTGAACAGAAGTCATATAATATGTTTTCAAAACATCAACAGTAACACAATTCCTAAGGTTTCTTATAATGTAGCAAAATTTGGTAAGTTTTGAGCTGACATACTGTATATGCGTATTAAACTTTAAGGAGGCATCAATATATAAACCTAGAAATTTAACGTTGTCAACAATAGGAACCGATTTTGCATTAAATTTAATATATACATTTGACAGAATTGGTCCTTTTTTAAACTCTATCGCTACAGTTTCGTTAGAGTTTAGTTTAAGATGCTCAAGCTCACACCAATTGGACATTGTTAATATTGTGGATGAAGCAAGATTCGAGCAGGAACTCAGATTGTTGGCAGTTACAACACACGAGGTGTCATCAGCGTATTAACATAGGGAGATAGATGGAAGCTGATTTTGTAAATCATTAACAAAATTTATAAACAACAGAGGGCCCAAGGGGCACACCCATGTTGATTTCTTTAGGTTCAGACAACACCTCATTAATAACGCCTTCCTCCATATGTCTAATGCAGACTTGTTGATACCTTTTTGAAAGGTAAGAACGAAACAGATCTAAAGCCACCCCTCGAACTCCAATATTATATAACTTAGAGAACAAAACAGAATGATCCCTTTGGATCATTCAAAGGCATTTGATTCTTTAATGAAATGCCTTTGAAAGATCAAAATAAATTCCAACAGGAGATTCGCCATTATCTAAGCAAGTGGTAATACAATGCAGAGATTCAAAAATAGCAGACTCGGTTGACCAGCCTTTAGTAAATCCATGTTGACATTTGGACAAAATTTTATACTTCGCCAGATACGAATTTAATCTGTTATATACGATTCTTCCAAGAACCTTAGAGAAAGCTGACGGTAGTTAGATTGGGCGATAGTTGTTGATATCTGTTCTCAAGCCTTTGTTCTTATAGATGGGAAAGACTTTGGCACGTTTGAGGCAATCAGGGAAAATTCCCGTTAAAAATCAGTTGTTTATGGCCTCAGCAAGTTTACCAGATATTAAACTGCCAACATCTGCGATTATAGAATAGGGGATGCCATCCTTGCCCGAAGTTTTCTTGAAAGACATGCGATTCAATATATTTAAGACTTCGTGATGATCCATAGGAAACAGGAAAAAATTAGATACCGCATTGTCCTGTAATACAATACCAAGTTATTTAAATGTCTTATTGGGTTAAGTGGAGCAAAATGCTCACTGAATAAATTTGCTATTACAAGTGGATTATTTATAGGAATGTTATCAACGACTAATTCAATACTTCTTACATACTTCGGACGGATAAGCTATTCTTAAGTTTCTTAAGTAAATATTTGATGAAGGAGTATGTCGCGACGTGCTTCCCAAAAAACACGGTAAACTTTCAAAAAATTTAGAAAAATCAGAAACTAAAAAAAACAAACACTCATTTATGATCACATGTCAGACTGTGGTAACCACAGTAACACCCAATTTTTGCTGCATCGTTGCCGACCTCACATCTAAAATAATGTTAATATTTCCAAAGAGTTTTTGATGCTTTATTACTTAATATAAATTATGCTTAATAACAAGGAAAATTTTACATGTCTGTATCTACGGCTCTCATTAATAAAAACATAAAATTACATTATCTGATTAATACAAAATCAACATCAAATTCGGATCTTTCAAGGCCTACATCTCCTTAAAGAAAGCTCGTAGAAAAAATTTCTTTACATTCTTGAGAACAAATAGATGGTTTTGAAAAACGCTCAAGTGATGGTGCGGTCCCTACTGTATGTAACAAGTGTACAAAATATTTTCGCATATAGTGTGTTGCTCTCATTTTTTCGCATGTTCACGTATGTTCCTTACTTGATCCGTACCCTAAACAGACAAGTAAACTACAAAGTATACAAACATAACTTTAATAGTTATTTACGTCTCAAGCTTTGTAAATTGATCTTTACGGGCTCACTGAATTATATTATGTATATTCAGTGAGCCCAGTAAAGATTAATTGCAAAGCGTGTCGCGTACAACCTTTTGTTTCCACCTTCAAATTATTCACATTGGAAGAATAATCTTTTATGGTTGAATCCTACTTTCGAAACGCTCAAAAAATCAATGGCGAATGGATCTATTCTATTCCTGATTGTATTGCAGAATTTCAGGAAAAATTTCCAGAAACTGTATTTCTGTACCACAAATTTGTTAATCAATTTCAGTACTCTGTAGGACTACTCAGAGAAACTGGCAGTGTGGCTAGAAAACAGGTATCAGGTAGGCCTAAAGTAAGAACTGATGAAGTAGTTGAAAATATGAAACAAATTATGACTGGTGCTCCTCGCACTTCCATCCGTCACCTGTCATAACAAGTTGATCTTTCTGTCGGAACCCGCAGAACTATTCTAAGAAAGGGCTTGCAAATGTTGCCTTATCATTTGACTGTCGTGCATGAATTGCTTCCAGTAGATTTTGAACCAAGGCGAAGATACTGTCATTGGTCTTTAAACAATATTGTCAATGACGATTTGTTGGACAAAACTTTCTTTTCCGATGAGGCCTGGTTCCATTTAACAGGATACATTAATTCCCAAAATATGAGGATCTGAAGTACAGAAAACCCTCATATTTTCATTGAAGCCCCCACTCCATCCACAAAAAACTGATGTTTGGATAGGTTTAAGTCGGAGAAGATTGATAGGTCGAATATTTTTTAATGGCACAGTAACAGCACTTAGATATCGGGAAGAGATTTTGCATCCGTTTGTTAATCAACTGCATGATGACGACTTGCAATTTGGATATTTCCAGCAGGATGGTGCTGCTGGAGGTACTTTAAATTTCCTTCAAGAGTTTTTTGAAGATCGGATAATTAGCAGAAATAAGCCAAACATATCGTCTCCGCGATCTTGCGATCTAACTCCTTTGGATTTCTTTGTTTGGTCCTACTTGAAAAATTCCATTTTTAAAATGCCCGTTAACGATTTACAGGAACTTACCCAAAGAATCATCGAAAAGTGTGATGAAATAAACAGTTCTCCCCACATTTTGCAAAATGTTATTAATGGATGTCGCAGAAGAGTTAGAAAATGCCTCGAAGAAGACGAAGGCCCTTTTCAACATCTGTTGTGAATTCACGTTCAACGTTATTTGTAATGTTTTATTTTATTTGGTTTCAAATGCGTAATAAATCGTATTTATTGGTTATGATTTTCTGTTGACGTTTTGTCAAGGTTAAATGTCAATTTGGCGTTTACTGATCAAGTAAGGAACATGCGAAAAAATGAGAGCAACATACTCGATGGGAAAACTTTTTGTACACTTGTTATATTGAATTCTTTAAAAAATTATTACTATGATTATTCGACTGCAACTTAGTTTAAAATTGGACAATTCTGGAAACCAAAATTTGGTATTGTACAATAGTTTATTGCGTATACGTTTTCTTCTAAAAGTGTTACAAAAGAACTTTTATTTTTACTCGCCAGAGACTATGTAGGTTGTTTGAGATATGATAAACTATTTTTTAAAAATTTCATAGAGCTTTGCCTCCGTCCGTGAGGAGGAGAGTTTACGATTCGAAGCTTAAAATAAATTTCAATCGCCGTAAGCGCGCCGGCGATATCGCGCGTAAAAAGGTCTTGAGTGCACGTTAACGGAAACCATCCTCCTCCACGCGTGCCCAAACGTTCTTCTTTCATTGATATCACGGCATTCTAAGATCATTAGGCGAGTTTTCGTAATCTACCCGGCCAAATATGGACGCCCACAAAAGACGAACAAAAAACGAAGAACAAAAATGAGGCCCATCTTAGAAAGTCTTGCGCGGTTGTTAACGTACCATAGGTATAACCTAAGCCTACGTACGTTTAAATTGGTTAACTGACAGTAATTTTTTCTTTAATTATAATACAAAAATTTATAGAACAAATTTGTAGTTATTATTCTTTAACTTTTTATATTATAATTATATTAGCTTAAATCAATGTCGTAAAGTTATAGTTACGAACTCTAATTTTATTTTTTTGACACTGAGATCATAGCAAATCAAAGAGAATTAATAGCGAAGAAAATTGAAGATTGAAGTGCGAACGAGATAGAATAAGGGAAAACATCACGCCTTTGCTAGGGGCTACAGTATATAAAGTTTCCTCTCTCTTTCTATGTTCTCATTTTCGGACAGTCACCAGTATATGTACATACATGCAGACGTAACTAAATGATGTGGTGTGCGGTAGCATGCCAACCTCTGTTGGTGCGGTCAATATCTTTCCTTATTGCTTTCTATTATATTCCTAACCCACTTTATTGTTGTATTATATTATAAATCAAGAACCAGTGCATACGGACAAATGGTCGAGATGGTTGGGTTTCTTGGCAATAGATTTAATAGCTCGGTTGGGCAATAAATTGAAGGTGTACAAAATTCTAGTGCAATGTTATTTTTATGTAAAAGATGGTCTCATGTTTGGAACCGTGTTCAAATTTGGTCTAAGGTTAATTTGCTCTTTCCAAACATCTTCAGTTTCTTGCTCAACTTCAAAAATTATGTTCTATTAATTGGCTGGAAAATTTTCGGCGGTGTCCGCCGATAAATTTTCAAAGTAATAGGGTCCGTTCATAATAAATAAGAATCCGCAATTACCAAAGAAGGTACTAATCCCGTCGATGATTACCAATTAAGCGAGGCGAATTACGACCGACCGACGCTAAACGTCGCGTAATTAGTACATTTAACGTGTTATTACCCGGCCAATACGAAATTAGGCCTAAATAAATATTATTAAGGCCGGGCCTTTTCTTTATTTATAAATGGGCGTTCGCTCGCCGTGGTGTTAATTGCTTGCATAAGCTCGTTTCGTAGGTAAAAAGGAACTAAATGCCTGCCTGCTCCTCGCAACTACGTTCTAATAGCGCGCGCTAATTGGTCGTGTAAATTATGTAACGGAGCGTTCCGTAATTTATTGGTGTCGAAGGAACGTGGGGCTCGATCCTTAAGGTAAACTCGGCTCGTCGTGTGCACACTCGGTCAATAATTAAATAAGATTAGTTCGTAATTGTACACGATCCTTGGGCCTGAAATTATTTCGTTTTTATGAACGTGTGAAGTAAACGCCGGAAAAATCGCCTTCTAAAATTATATTTAGGAATTTTAAAGCCTTTTCTCTTTTTTAAATACTACAGAGATTTTGTCTTTCACTTGATGTGTTAAATTCTTCAATTGTAATCAAAGTTGAAAGGAAAAACAGAGAATATTACAGCAAAGAGAACAAAATTAAAAAGGACTACATTCAATATTAGCAAATACAGATGCTGTCAATATTTAAACAAAATTTATGTATATGACTTTTTCATACAATAACATATCATATTAATATCCTCAAAATCGTACTCAAATTGTTTTAAAAGATATTTTGATTTTGTGTTCTGTATTTTTTCTTTGTATTGCATTCTTGTGTATAAAAATAAAGATGTTGGATATTTCTGAGTGTAGTTTCTTACTCTGTATCCGAAAATGCAAATAAATGAGTCTCCCATTTAAAAAAGAAAAGTAGGAAGTATAGTTACTTTTAACTATACATCCATAGACTAAATTTCAAATAGAATACTTCTTAAATAACAAAGGTATTCGACCGTTCCAGGACTTTGTACTAACCCTGTATATTAGGGTGGGTCATTTTTGTATGGAAAAAAACGAATTTTGCGCTTTTGATTTTTAATAGCAAAATTATATTGCCTTTACATGAAAACACTGTAATGCTAAAATTTAAAGTAAATGGCACCTCATCTTCAGGTTGCGCTTTGCCTTGGAAATACGAATAACTTGAATATATTCTGGGAGTCATATAACATAAATGTCTCAAGGAAAATAGGATTTTTAGAATAAAATAATCATTTATTAATAATTAAAAAAATAATACAACAGAAAAATTAATGAAAATCATTCAATATTGAAATCTTTCTTGCTATCGAATTTAGGCATTGCTGCGAAATTCGAGTTTTAATTTTATCCACCTTCTCTTGCTCTTTTAGTATACAGTTTTGATGATAACTCTATTATTATTATTATTGCAAATACGAACTTTTCATGGCATACTATATGGCCTTTCTTATATAATTTCAAAAATTCAAACGTAAGGCGCACCCTCTAAATATTAATTAAATTTAAAAATATTTCGTATGTGTCATAATATCACTAAAAGACAACATAATTTTGCTATTAGGTAAGATTATCTCAAAGTTTGGTTTTTCGACCCACCCTACTGTATATATCAATATTCAATAAATGGTAATAGGGAGTGCATTTTCTAAGCAAAGCACAAAAACTAAAACATCTAAAAATCCATTGAGTTTGATATTGTCACGATCTCATTATCTGGGAAAATAAGATAATTTAAATTCGTTTCGTAATTATTGCAATTATGTGCATTTCAAAATTATGCGGGATCAGCACCCATTGACGTTTAGTAGGACAAGCCACGGTACACATGCTCGCATTCCACTTACGTATAAATGCAAGCTCTGCGGAATGTAAGCGTGTTGTTTACATGTGCCAATTAAGATCGAGGCAATTAGAATGTTTTAACAAAACAAATTTGGCAAGGGTTAATAAATTGATGCTCACACCTTTAGAACTTTGTACTTTGGACCGAACCCCCAGCCACCAGAGCGAAGGAACCAATTGTGACGTAGATTTAAGACATATATAAAAGATCGACCCGCAGGTATTAGAGAGCACTAAGTATTAAGTATTAGTTAGTTGATTAGATAGTCAAGTGATAGTCGTGAAATAATTAGTGTGAAACCAAGTGCGCGTAAACAAAGCCAAGCGAGTGGACTCTACGAGCCAGGGCTGGCCGCTCGGGCCAGGCCTTCCCCCTTCCATGTTAAAGTAATGTAAAGTTTAAATTAAAAGTTTAAAAGAAGTCTAGATTAAATAAGTTCGTTAAGATTAAATTAATTTATAATTTAAAAAAACTTAGAATAACTTATAAATTTAAAAGGACTAAGTTTAGATAGATTAAATAAAATTAAATTAAGGACATTGCCGTATCTTATTTCTCGTAACTTTAATCCATAATTTAATCCGTAATTATTAATTTAATTATTAATTCTTTTTTTTAACGCGACAATATAATGGATATTATTGTTAAACCAATTGCAAATGAGTATAGAAAAATAACACTGTGTAACTTAAATTTTATATTGATTTAATTTCTTTAATTATTTTATATTTCTTATTTTTATTCTTTTT
This sequence comes from Dorcus hopei, assembly GCA_033060865.1. Taxonomy (NCBI): domain Eukaryota; kingdom Metazoa; phylum Arthropoda; class Insecta; order Coleoptera; family Lucanidae; genus Dorcus; species Dorcus hopei. Next base: position 48,012,648 of record CM065421.1, on the reverse strand, counting down.
CTTCACTGGGTAATGCCAAACATTGAAGTGATACAAACACATTTGTTTAAAATTAATTTGATGTTATATTTACAAAGGATTTCGATAAGAATTAATAATATACATGTTTGGAAACGGAAAAAATAAGTAGACACTGATAAGAAGGGATTCAAAAATAAAAAAAAAATTTAAAGAAAATATGAGTAACATATTTGAGAATAAATAAAAAGAATGAATAAGGTCAAAACAAATCGGAAAGAATTTGTAAATATGTATTTAAAGCAATCAATCAGTCGACATTAAAAAGAAGTTACAAGCTAATACAAATTTGATTGAGTTCAAGTGTTTTTTCATTAATAAGAAAACTGCTTGCTGTTTCGATTTTGATTCATTTCGCATTTGAAACTGACATTTTATCAGAATATTAAAAATTATTTCGAGATTTTAAAAGTTAATCTTTGAATATCGTATTGCTTTCTATAAGTGTGTCGGTGGCGATTTTAAAAACAAAATTGAAGTAGAAGACAAAACTGCCTTGATTGATTAATTACGCCTTAAGTTGTTTTCACGTTTATTCTGAAATTCCTCAAAGATCGATACTGGGGCCATTACTATTCCTTATTTAAGAAATTAAAAAATTCGTCGATGTTTTAAACTGGTATATTTGGAACAGAGCTGTGCGTGCACTGCGCACTTATGGTTATAAGTACAAGTACAAGTATCAAGTATCTTTTTTTAGGACGTATAGTTGTATTTAAATACATACAACGGGCGATAGTACTTGTACTTGTATTTAAATACTTAAAAGCTGAAGGTACTTTACTTGTAAAATAAGTACATATAATGTATAATAATAATAATAGTTATTTATGTATCAAGGGCATAATTAGGAGATTATAGCCCGAGAGTATGTTTAGAGCACGATGCGAAGCGGAGTGCTTTTAAATGCTCGAGGGCTATTATCTGCAATTGAAGAGTGGAAATTCACAAGGGTTTAAGTACCAAAAAAAATGACACTGAGATCCTACATAAAATATTTCTAGAACATAAAATAAATAAAATCTTTCTTGAAAAAGTTTTATTAAGTAAAGAAAACAAGAATAAATAAACTAAACACATTGTTACACATTAAAAAAAAATTGACACATGGGCTTCTAAACAGGCGTTGCCTGAAATTTTCTGGAAATGGCACTTAGACCCTTTTGAATCTCCACTCTTCAATTATGCACGTGGTGCATACAACGTTTTATTTTATTTTGGCCAAAATTTATGGATTTAATATTTTTATGGCGAGTGATGTGCACGTCGCTTCCATAAAATAATTATGTAAATTGTTTGCGTTACTGTGGATTTGTTTACGTATTACGTTAGGGATTTGTTTACTTTAAAGCCTTTGAGCAATAAAGGCCAAATTATGCCCGCAATAGGGCGCCAATAAACAAGATTATGGTTTCAAAATAAAATGAAAGTCTTTATTACCCACAACATAGCAATTTTATAAGAAACAATTAATCAGAAAACTTATACCGTGATTTTATTTTAATATGAAACATTGCTGTTCATATTACTACGGAAACTAATTCCAATTTTTAAAAATGTCGTTGCATGATCGTCGTCGTTAGGATCTCTAATGTCATATCAAATAAAATTTGTCCATTTTAATTTGAAACATCTGTCAGGCGAAGAAAGTTAGTGAAAATATATCAGGAAGAATTACCCTGGACAAGTAACTAATGCAATTAACAACTTTAATAATCGTTTAGGATATTGCATGGAGGTAAATGAAGAAATTTTTGAAAACTTGTTGTGGTGTTTGTTTTGAATTAAAGAATTTCTGTTTTCCTTATGTTTTAAGTTTACTTATTTTAAACAAGAATAAACTTATCTAATGTAATTGAAAGAGTCGCTATTATTTTGTAGTACAAGTATATCGAAATCACTAATAACAGAACAGATTCATGACAGCTGTCATCTCATGTTCTATTTTAAAAAGGACAGTTTAATTTACAAATTGTAAATGTTGCTATGGATTCTCAGATTCGTACGTAACAGCAATGTTTTATGTTAAAATAAATTCACGGTATAATTAAACACATTATCGTGAGGCAGATCACAATGGCACACGCGAATTTTGTGAAAAATTTAACTATTGAACAGATTTTTTTTTATATAGTAATTTAAAACGACTAAGAGTAAAGCTTCTAAAAATCTGAAGGGAGACTATAGAGAATTTTCGCAATTTGAAGGGAATAAGATCTTTGGTATAAAGCTGTTCGATGACTAGAAGGTGTGATCGTACCTTTATACGTATATCGAGTGATTTTTAAAAAATTTTATCAACTCTTGCCATGAGATGAGGAAGGCTTGTCTTAACTTAGCTTAGCACTCCTTTATACTATTTTACAGTAAAGTTACGACATGCCGTCCATACTCAGTGGCAAGAGTTGATAAAAATTTTTAAAAATCACGCAGTATCTTAGATTAAGTGTATGCACATCTGTTCCAAATATGATTTTATGATATAAATTTTCTTAAAGATTTGATACCTGATCTAAGAACTGGTATGGCTAAGTTTATGGGAGATATGATCGTATTTCCTTATTCCAAATATTAACCGCAAACAGAAGTTTTGCACTCTTTGAATACCATCACTAGTATGGACAGTTAAACAAGAATCATAGACTGATAAACAATAAGAAAAATGAGATAACACAAGCGTTTTCTTAGTTTGAATTGAGAGATGTCTGTGGGGATAAATTAGTTTAAGATTTAAATATGCTTTTTTATATACTCAGTAATTTGAGAATTATAAGGAAATGAATTATCAGTTACTTATCAATCCCAGGTTTTTAGCTTTCTCCTTCACAGGAACAACAACACAATTTCCAGATAAGGAAATATGCTCCCGAACGAAGTTAACATTTCTCCTTTTTGCTGAACAGTAATAGAATAGATTTCGCTTGATTTAAAACTAGTGAATGCTGAGCTTTTGTCGTTGCTATGACATTTAAGTCGACATCCACATGTGCAAGTTCAGTCTCATAATTATTTAAGTAAAATTAATATGAAAAAATTGTATATAAATTTGTTGTGTAACCATATTCAATTTTTCTATAACAAATTTGTTTATTTATTTACAATTTTCAATCATATACATCGACATTTTATACACATTTACAATTATAATTATTAGTTTTTAGAAGATAACGTAAGTTGTTTACTATTTTTAAGTATTATATTATATTATCTTTAATTTTTACTTGAAGGTTGAGAAAAGAAATTGTTATAATAACTGATGCCTGTTTGGTGAAACCGGTTTAGAAAGATCTGATTAAATACTTTGTAGTAAAGTATAAAGAAGACTTCTTTCTCATTTAACAAATTTTATTAAGTGAAAATAAAATTGTTTTCTATGTTTGGGTACTTACAATTAGTTTTAGAACACATTCCTATAATAGATCGTCGAGTTTTTTGTTTTGCGCGTATTCCTATTTCTAGAATAGAGATGGGCGACTATTTTATGCAGGTCGAGTCTATCAATGCAAAGTCGATTAACTACGATTAATAAATCAGCAGTGAAAATCGAATAGTTAGTCGACTATTTAGTTGATATAAAATTTTTAGTTCATTTAAATGTGTTTTTGGTTAAAATGAATTAGGCAATTTAAAGTAAAATGAAATTATTGTGTTTCCATACCATCATAATAAAAGATTGTTTAGTCAAAAATCTGTATTGTTCAATAACAATACGTCATAGATACCTAAGTATCTCGTTTCAATAAACGAGATTAACAAAGTCTGTCTGCGCGTTCGACAACTATGAGATCAGAATAACGTAAACATTACTACGTACGGTTACCGCCGAAAAAAACTGGTACAAGGCTTAAAATTCATAAACTGTAATCCATGAAATTTTATATTTTCAAATGGATCATTCGGGTTTTGTGTTAACTATTCGAAAATTAATTGTTTTCTAATTTATTTAAATGAGGTAGCGTATCTCTCTTTCTACACAATAATGAAAACTAAAGAAAATACTATTACATTACACATTTGTTGTACCAGTTTTTTTAGGCGACAACTGTACTTTATTACGCATGTAAAAATACCAATTAATCGACAACGGCAAAGTGTAAGTCGAGTAAAGGGGCTATTCTGTAACTTATTAACAGGCTGTTAAAATTTGAGGGTACGTTAAAATTGAAAACACCGTCTTGTGATTGGCTATTACGAAATTTAACAACCCTTTAAATTTAACGTCTTCGATGCAGAATAGGCCCTTAACTCGACTAAAAGTATAAGTCGACTATTATCGACTATTTAGACAAAGTCGCGCATCTCTATTCTAGAATATCCTAGATCTCCAACTGAGAGAATTCGAACAAATCATCCGTCGAAGCTTTACTACTTCTGGTAATAACGTATTATAATCAACAGAACTATTCTCTCTCTATTTTCTATAATAACTCATGTTACTGGTACGTACTATGCGATCTAATATTTTTTAGAGAAGGGGAAGCTATGAAAAATAAAATCAGAGTTTATCGACGATCTATCAAAAGTGATACGTCAAGATACATCTCCTAAATCTTTTAATTGAATACATAAGAATTTGTTAAAACTCTTTAATATGATAACGACCAATTTCAAATGCCGCGAGAGTGTCCGAAAGCGTTTAAACAACTAACAGATTTGACAGAAGTCAGAAAGCTAAAGTTTTGATTCAAATAAGACTCTGATTTCATTTTCCATAGCTCTCCTTATCTAAAAAGATTTGGATCACGACAAAATAATTTGGTAACAAATGTGAATGCAAGAATTTTATGCTAACAAAAACGAAAACACAGATAATTACTTTGTTAATATCACATTTATTTTGTCACACAGTGACTGCAGTTTCAACATTACAATGTCATTTTCAAACTGATAATTTAAACCGAAACCTAGTCTATATATACACCGAGAAAACTAAGTTCTAAACTATTGACAATAACTGTGTAACATGTGGAGGGATTTTTTTAATTACAATCTTCGAAGAAGGTTGAATACATTAGGTCCGTTTGGTCGTTCAATTTATTGAACTTTAGAACTTAGTTTTCTCGGTGTATATATAGACTAGATTTCGGTTTAAATTATCAGTTTGAAAATGACATTGTAATGTTGAAACTGCAGTCACTGTGTGACAAATAAATGTGATATTAACAAAATAGAGAAATTTGTGTTTTTGTTTTTGTTATAATGGAATATCACAAAGTAACAGCGGAACGTGTTAATTATTCTTGTGCTAACTCCTAGCGACGTATCATATTTTGTTGTCGCAAATGAGTGCCCGTTATTTCCAGAGGATTCTCATCATCCCTATCTAATCATCAACACCCAAACAAGTAAGCGTTCAACTTGTAACTCCAAATTTAAGAATTCTGTTGAGATGAAATATAATTTTCGTAAAACCAACTACATTAGATTATATGAGTCTTTGGTGAACAAAGATTGGTCGAATCTGTTTGTAATTAATAATGTGCAGAATGTACAAATTGTTCGACATTTACATACCTAAAAATTCAACCAAATCGACTTCATATCCAGTTCATATCCAGTTGATTGGCTTTATAAACGAAAAATGTCGTTTATGGACACGTTGCAAGAAATTTAGGCATCCATATGATTTGTGTCGTGTAAACTTATTAAGGAGAAATATTAAGGTTGATAATCAACCAGAGTATAAAAATTTTGATCTTGTGGAAAGTCCATAATTAGGTGTAATAATTAATTCAAATTAATGAGAAGAGGAGAATACTTCCTAATTTGATATTTATTTAATTTGGTTACCGGTTTCGATCAATCTTAGTTACAATTCTGAGGCCCAGTTGTACAATTCCAGTTTAAATTTAAGCTGAAGCTTAAACCCTTAACAGCGATTATTTCAACAATTGTTGTTAAGGGTTTGAGCTTTGGCTTAAAGTTAAGGTGGAATTGTACAATTATTTGTTAGAATGTGTTAAAAGTTGACATTTGGAAGTAATTTTTCTTTGATGCAAGTGTTGAGAAAATAAATCTGTTCTTTGGTATTTCTTCTTCTTCTCTCCAATGAATGTAGCTTTTGTAGGACGTCTGGCGTACTAGCAGAATTTTGATCTTGTTGAAAGTCCATGAGAAGAGAAGAAGAAATACCAAAGAACACATTCATTTTCTCAACACTTGCATTACAGAAAAATTACTTCCAAACTTCAATTTTTAACACATTCTAACAAATAATTCTATACATTATACAATATTTATTGTTTTTTTCTTCTCACACTTAGAATTGTAACTTTCAGGCCTGATGAAGATTTTATATCGAAACCGGTAGCCAAATTAAGTAAACATCAAATTAGGAAGTACCCTCCTCTTCTTATTAATTTTAATATAAAAATTTTATTCGTAGTGCAGAAAATAACATCAAATCCAATCCTCAAGACTTGTGGAAATAAATCAATGTGAAGAAAAATACAACAAGTGTTCCTTCTGTAATGGTGTTTCGTGATCAAGAGTTAACATCACAATAAGAAATAGTGAATAGCTTCGCTCAATATTTCTGCGCTTTTCTATTCAGCATGATAATGTCGGTGATGTCAGTAATAGTTTACATAATTTTGTGATAAGAACCTGTGACATCGTGAATGTTGCCAAGAAGTTTAAACCATGGGAATTGATAATGTTTCAGCGTTTTTTGTAAAATATTATGTTTCATTTTTGTGCGATCCTCTATGCCAAGTTTTTAATCTCGTTATTCGTCGTGCTAACCAGTGATTCAAAAAAACTTTCATCAAAATGTGCTGCGAAAAAAATTACGTATGTGTGAATATAAAAGTTTGAATGTTGGAACTGTACCAAATCTTCAAATGTGTTACGTGTTAAATAAATTCACAATTCACCGTTTCTAAAATGTATTTCTAACATATTGGAGTTTGCAGCTAAGCGTTCGCCACCTGGTGTCAACTAAACAAACCTTTGTATGCTACACAACAAATCGTGTTTTGGCGTCGATCCTGAGTGTATGATGTATTAGGATTGTGTTATATGTGACATTCACATTAAATCAACTTGTGTATTTGTATTAGTACGCACTTAAACACGTGCATTACAAAAATTCCGTGTAGCTTACAGAGGTTCAGATTTGTCCACGGTAGCGCTGCGATCTTAAAATCAAACGCCTATAGCATTTTTGGTGATCGGTGAACGCCACAACGTTGAAATGTGATAGAATAATCAAAACTTAAACCTGACAGAACTGACAAATGTAATTTTGAAATGTCACCAATCGTGGTAGTATCTCAGACAAGCACGTTATTTCTATCTATATTTATCATGGCACACTTCGATGAAAGTTTTTCTTTGAATCACAGGTTACTTTTCCTGAAGAATGGAAAACCGCAAGGATTGTGCCCATATTTAAATCAGGTGAACGAAGTCATATCGAAAATTGTAGACCTGTTGCCTTAATACTTAATTTTGCAAAGCTACTTGAGTCTATTGTGGCCAAAAATTTACAAGCTCACGCTTGCAGTTAGTTTACGTTAGTGATTGTCAACGCATGGTAAATCGACATTAACGAATCATTGTGAATTTGTACAATATGTGTCAAATGCTGTTTTCATAATAAGAAACAGGTTGATGTTGTTTACATAGATTTAAGTAAAGCGCTTGACATTGTTAACCGCATCTGACTTTGTTAAATAAATTAAGTTCATTTGGCTTATGTAATAATTTGATAAATTTGTTCAAATCTTTTTTGACAAATAGAAGGGGGCAATATGTCAAATATGGTGGGATTCGGTCAAATACGTACGGCACACATAGTGGGGCGTGACTCAAGGTTCAAACTTGGGACCCCTCCTCTTTACTACTTACATCGATGATATTCTGTTTCAGTTTCAATGTCCCATCTCAGTGTATATCACTGTTGATATTAAAACAGCAAATATCGTAACAAGTATTGATGATTGTCGTGTTTTGCAAAATGATTTGAATAATTTTAGCAACAGGCGCTCCGCCAATAGACAAACAAAGGATTAGTGAAAGTAAGTGCAAAGTGGTAAGGTTCGCGAGAATTGAAAACGCTGTTGAATTTACTTATTTGCTAAATAGTGTATTAAACGAGGAAGTGACGCAAAATATTCGCATTTTTGGAAGCTTTGTAAATCCATTTAATTTTTTTGGGAAAACTAGGAAAAATTATTACTATTGCGAACAGCGCCCTCTAACTATTTTATAACAAAGGACCCGGAGTCACTGGATGCAAATTTTAGATCAGCTTAAAATTCTCTTTCAATCGAGCCTAAGTTCGTTCATTTTTGATAAGGGGTATAGAAGTTATAGGATTTTTGAAACTAAATATGTAGATTTATCAATTAATTGTAGTAGTTGTAGCTGCATCTTTGTTACATGCACTTCTGTGCAATTTGGGATTTCCTATAGAGTAGAAAACAAAGAAGTAAATAATCAATAATCAAAGTTGTGCAGAATTAACTCAACCTTCCAAAGGCGGTATCAAAACTTCACCTTATTTTGAGGTTTTAGTTAGTATCGTTAAATTTTATTGAGTCCATTGATTGCGCCCCCTTGTGTTTAAATCTGTTACTTATAAATATTTTCTTTGAATTCCTCATAGATATAATTTTTTCCCGGAAGCTCTAAGTGTTGCCAATCGCCACCTTTATTAGGACACCCGGTATATGTCATTTTGAATAACTACAACAGACTGTATGCGAAATTTATAATAAAACTCTCAAAAATATGTTCTAACTTTTGTAGTACATACTCGTACTACCTAAAAATGTTTGTTTTAAAAATTTTACCAAAAGAAGTCCAAATATGTACATAGGTATTTTTCGGAACCTTAAAGCTGAAAGAACTGCTCAAGAGTAAAGACTAAAATATAATTCTTCTTGATACAAAGGATCATCAACAACCGGGTACTATTAATTGAGTCAAAATGTTTTCCTTCTAACTAGTGACGGCCCCCACAGAGAAAAAATCACGTGAACAATATACCATAAAGAAAAGACGATGTATTTAATTTAAAACAAAGCGTTTAGAGATACTATAGAGGTCGCTAGAAAAGAAGGCTCGCGACGGATAGAACTTTGGTCAAACTTTAAAATTAGATCTTGTCTGGCATTTGATATACGAGTATTACAAATATTTTCAATCTTAAATCGATCATCTTAAATTCCAAGATAATTTGCTTGAAATTATCTGTAGGTATAGTTTTCTCATATGTTGTACATACACACAACATTTTCGTTTTTTTTAAATAGTACCTATTGCGTTTTGGTAGTTTATGTGTGATTATGTATCAATTAATGTTAAATAATTTTAATACATATCACATCGCATAGACACAAAAACTGTTTGTTACGACTCATGCCAAAAGGGTCCATTGTAACAGATTGAAACGGGACACAATGTTACCTCCAATTATTGCTTAAAATTAATGTGTCTCATTTCAATCCGTTACAATGTTTCACAAATTAAATGTTAGTTAATATTTAATAAATACGAAATAAACACTTTTAATCCTGAATATACAGGTTGCGAACGGCTCCTAGGGACAGCCATCGATTATCCGAATTAATAATGTTCTCTCGACTGGTAATTGATTAAGAAATTGACGTGTAATAGAAACTAGAAATTTTCGTCGAGCTTTCGAAAATGCTTATTTTCATCATAAGGACGCTTTAATTTTTTTTTAATTTATACGTATGGGGCTTTAGTTATTATTTGTTATAACTTACAAAATTAGTGAAGGTAGAGGTAAATTAAATAGAGAAGACCCTCACACGTAATACGTTCGTACAAGTCTTTGCGATAAGAAAGAGGTGTTTTGGTGTTTCTTGCTGCACGCGAATTGTAATCATTATGTAGTTTCATTGTTTACTATAAAGTTTGTCCCATCAGCAGTTGCTGACGTGAAAACTAACAAATTTGGATGACACATCGGTTCTTCTCTAATTGATTTCACTCTACCGACTTGACTTAAAAGCGAATGGGCCTAATATGTAAAAGCAGAAAGTCAACATTCAACTGAGGAAAATAAAATAACTAAGCCGTCACCCTTTCACACTACAGAACCAAGTATGGATATGACCTTAGCAGCCGTTCGCAAGCTGTATATGGAGGATAAAGATCTAGTATTCCTTCAACAGTTTTTTTTTAATCTCCTATACGTTTGCACACCTTTTGGTAAACTATTTCTTCGAGTACGAAAAATCTGCACATTATTTATTAAAATTCATGTAGTTAGGACATAATATGGAAGCAACTTTACAGTAAGTTCCAGTTCTCTAAAATAGTTTGAAATTTCACAGAATATGACCGACTGTTCTTGAGAAATACTCCAAATTGAAGTCCTCTTTCGATCACTCCTTCAGAGTACTCTCAAAGTGCCTTCATCTTTAGATTATTATAAATTTAGATTATACCATAATTCTGACTCAACTTGTATTTAGTAGGTACAATGTAATTATACAGGAGATTTGATTTTTTGATTGAGAAGGTCATTGACGATTGTTTCTTTTATATTATTTTCTACTCCTAACGAGTGGGATTTCCTAAAGCGCGGGGTCAAAGACTCAATTCTATTATTTGAATGTACATAGATGTATTATTGATCTTCCGATTTGGATAACATGACATTCTTAATTTAGCCTTCGATTTTTTTTTTTGTAACGAATAATTTTTTGCAACATTACCTACATTCAAACTTTTAATTTATAAATTTATGGCCAGTACTGTAATTAAAAACGAAAAAGAAAAGTATTGCCTCAAATGCCGTGTATCATGAACAGTATATTTATAGAATTCCACAACCTCATTCAGTCATAAAGATAAATGAAAAATAAAAAATAAATTAGCTTTTGTAAATTATGTCTTAAAAAGGGGTACGTATATTTTGAATATGTTGCTGGGGTAATCACTGTGATTGCTAAATATAATTCGTGAACATTTGCATATTTCGAATCAATAAATATTTAATAAATTTGGTTGCCGACTATATAAATTAAATGCATCATAATTGATGGTCCTTCGAGCCGGATTTATTTCAATACTCACTCTGAACCTCGCGGGCAAACTTAACTCTAATCGACATACCAATTAGTGTTGCCGTAGTTGCTGCAATGTGATAGGAGTGCACAAAACTTTTATTTAATTGTTGCAGTATCAACTTTAATCAAATTTCTGTAATGTTAAAGGATTCGGTGAACTAAATAAATATAGGAATCAAATTCGTCTCAATCATTTGTCTTAGCTCTGGTTGGTTCATACCCTAATTTGGGTATCGCAGTATCACAGAATTATCTGTCAGCTGCTTTCTTTAGCCTTTCGTTTTAATTAATTAAAATAATCACTTGGCTTTCGCAAATTTATAATTCTTTAAGGGTGCAATAAATTCCTTTAATTTGATTAATTTTTACGTGTTTAATTCTTCGGCCAAATTATGTAATTGTGGAATAGTTAAACTCCTGCGCGCAAGTACGTGCTTTCTCGTACAAGGCAGAGTGGGTTGCTTGATACGCAATAAATATGCTTGTCTTGTACTATGAGAGTGTGAACTGGTAGTGAACAGTGATAAATTAGACTTTACACGCATTAAAATTTTAAATAAATATACACATGCTAATGTTTTTCTTTACAACTTACGGTCTTTGTTAGGCTGGCATAAGCTTCTTTCACGTGTTCGTTACTTTACAAAAGATAAACCGGTTTTTGTAATTTACTTGCTCTTTTTGTATATTTTAAGAAAAATAAAATATTTTTTTTACTTACTATTTGCCTACAAGTTTCAATTCGTTTTGAAATAGTTTTAAGTTTTCCATATACATTTAATCAGCAATTAATCAATAGGTACGCATTATTTTTTCTATTCCAAAAAAATCTAAAATTAAAATTAAAATTAAAAATGGTGACGACGAAATCGAGGCTCCAATTGTTTGTGTATGACGAGGAACTTTCAACACTGTGTTATACATATATACAATTTTTTATACTTCTGCAAGACAATTAATCTCAATAGGCTACTCTATTTCTTGTTCAAGATTTGGTTGAATTTCTACAATAAAAATTGAGAACAAGAATTCTTTTCTGGATATATGACTTGCAGATAGAACACGTTCATTTTTTCAGATTTTTCAATTAATGCATGTGAGTAGGTCCATTTTCTACTTGCTTTTACTTACATATTTATTTGTAAAGATCGTTGTTTCGTTTTTATTTCTTTTTCAGGTCGCTTTAGATTTTCTTCAATCATCTTGTAAATAAACTATTTCTCCACTTCAGGTAATTTAAACTGTGTCGCCATTTTCGAAAGAAAATTTTTTAATCGTCAGCATAAAATTTTTAAACCTTCATATAGCTGATAAACCCTAACCATATTTTTTTCTTAAGCAAAAGTAATTTATTTTTGGTATATAATCGCCTAAGCTTTAATGCCATTTGAATTAGAGATTACAACTATCTCAAAAATTACATAAATTTACTTGCTTTCGGCGTGTCACTTCCTCAACGGATTGTTGCTGTTATCTATCATTTCGATTCAATAATAAATACAGCATTATTCAATTATAATTCGAAAAACTAAGTTGCGAATACGAATTGAATCTCAACATTTTATTACAATGCCTGAGAATTTTTACGGGTGAAGAAACATCATGAATTTCAAGAGTAAACAATAAAAATTCAAGTTTAATATTTAATAAGCCAAACAAATTTATGTAAATTACCGTTAGAAATCAAACTAATTTACCTTCGATAATATAACTAATAACTGACGAAGAATAATTGATTCAATTTGCGGTTAGGTGTAATGAAATCAACATCAGATTCTTCCATAACTAATTTGTGACGTCACTTCCCGATGAAAATTGCAATTCAATTACTCGTCTTATTTTAAAGTGAAGATGCGCAAAGACAACATCATTTACCTGTGATCTCTGAGGTGATCCTGTCTTCGAAACGCTTTTCCGCAGATGTCGCACGAGTAGGGCCTTTCGTCGGTATGCGTTCGCTCATGTATCAACAAGTTATAACTTTTCGTGAATTGTCTATTGCAGAACTTGCAAATGAATTGTTTCTTCGGCCTCGAGGAACCTTTTTGGCGTCCGGCCGTGGGTGTCGTTGAAGTCGCCGACGTCGACGTTACCGTGCTGGCGGAGAAGCTCGACGAGGAAGACGACGAGGACGAATTCTGATAGATCGAATTCATGATCATGCTGGGATAACTCGTATCGACGGGCGATGTTGATAAAGGGAAGTTGTTGAGGCCGTCTTCGTTGTCCAGGAGGGCCAAGTCTTCCTCGACTTCTTCTGCGAGGTCGACGTCTTCGGTGAGGTTCGTGTGTTGGACGTCGTCTCCGCTGCCGGCGACTTCTTCGGTGATTTTGGCGGTGTTCGTGGCGATTTTTAGGATGTCTATCCTAGACGAGTTCGAGTTAACGTTGGCGGAAACGCTTGACAGTCTTTGAAGGGTTAAATAGGATTCGAGGGCTTGTAAATTAAGGGCGGCGGCAGCAGCTGAATTCGCGGGCAAAAGCGCAGCTTGCTGCAAGGAACTCATCATGGCACTCTGCAGAGAAAGCGCTACGTTCTGTATGGACCTCTGCAGGAAATTCTCTTGTAACATGGCGGTGGCCAAATTGATTTGGCTGGTGGACAGTTCTTGTGACTTGGGTGACATGTCTTGTTTGTCGCAGGTCGATGGTGTCACAACATTTTCCGAAGAAGTTTGCATCGTTCGTCATTCACTGCCCGCGCTCGCAAACAACCATCAAAGGCCATAAATTTTCGGGTGGTTCGTATATCACGCGCCCGCCCGCTGATGAATTCGTTTGATTTTTTGGTACTTCTCCGAAAAAACAGGATCTCAATCCGCCTCGCTTGTATTTTATTTCACTGACAAATTGTTATCTCGGCCTTAAATTTATTCGGACGTCGCTTGATTTGTTCAACATGTTATTTCGGTGATGCGCTCGGCTCGGGCGACATTCTTTCGAAATTTCAACACCTCTGTTTCTTCTCTTCTGCAGCACTGGTTTTTCGCCGCCGCTCGCGCGTCACATAGTTCATCATCGTTCTTTCGCGAATCACACGCTCGCTTGCTCAGGCCGAGTCACCGGCGAAGTTCATGTCAAAATTTTTCTGGTTTCCGCAGAGGGTTCGTCGCTTGCTTTCGCGTTACGGTCTCCGTCGCAGTCGAAAGAATCGTCGGGCGCGCGCGCGCGTTAACTAAAACAGTAGACAATCGACTAAGCATCAAGCGGGCATGGATGCGAGAGTCAGTTGTCCGTACCTTGCGCCATCTGGCAACAGGTCGAAGGCAAAGGATGACTGTATGCGAGTCTCGAAAACGAGACGAAGACGGCGAAGCAAAGTGTTGAAACTACTGCTAACAACCCTTTAAGAGCGCTTTTTATTGGGTTTTATGTCGCTTTCTGGGAAGTTTTCCTTTGTGCTTCTAATAAAAGATTATGTTTTAAAGGTTCTGGATCTTATTTCACGGGCGCGTTTTATTATGGACGCGTTCTTTTTACTGCCCAAGCATCTAATGCGGTTCCGTCGTAAATCGCGCGCGCCGATTCGATTCGTGATTGACGAAATAAAGGGGAAACATTTCTCAGCGTTCACGTTCACCAAAGGTGCATCACTATTTTCTTTCATTTTTCTAATACATATTAACAAGCCGTTAGAGTAACCAATTAATAGTAAGACAAAAATGTTTCATTGTTAGTACGTTAACTACACCCTGTAACTCAAGGTTGATCGCTTTTTAAATAAGAATATCTCAAAAAATGTTTCCAATTGAATCGTAAAATTACGTACAATCGTGGATGCATAATACAGATAAATAAGAACGACATTGCACGGAGAAAAATTCATAGTTGAATTAATCACAATTGTGAGACTTGTACCAAGAAATTGGTGTCATGTATACGACAAAAATCTTGTATTATTAGTTCAACATTTTTTTTTTGTGGAAACGTGCAAGTGTTGCTTTTATCACTGATTAATAAATTAACTCACATATAACGTACCTTGTTAACTGTTTCACTTTTGGCATTAATCTAACATAATTCTTGTTGTTTTCATAACTATATTTTATGAATCCATATTCGCTAAATTGCCATCTCTTTATAAAACGTTTTACTACGCAAATCAACATTGTTGTTAAGCTAACAATAGGATTGGAAAAGTAGTGGTGTTAAGAGCCTCTCCCGACACAGAGAGAAATGACAAAGTGAGATTTTACACAATATTATGTAAAATGGAGGTGGAGACATTATTAACACAATATTATTGAATTTTTTTTTTTAATCAGATATTGTTACATCTACAATGAACAAGTATGCGTTGATGGCAAAAAATGTAACAAAATATGTTTATAAAAATAGAGTTGTGTGCAAATTACGAAACTATATCGTCTCTACTATCTTCAAAGTCACAACAGTTTTGGCGACGAGGTGAAACGTCCTGATATTCAATTAATAATGGACGCAACACAATTTTCACAATTGCTGGAAATATTCAGTCGGAGTCAGCAGCATTTATTACAGTAAATAAATATGCAAGTTACCAGCAGCAAAGCTACAATTCAGCAGCAAATGCAGTTTTATTTCCACCATTTGAAAATTTTGACCCAAGTAAGGAAAGGATATAGAAAAACTTGTGAAATCTTGTCAAGATTGTTCGTCAATAAAACACAACCCAGCCAAGGCACCTGTTCATCAATGGGACATATTCCTGTTAACAATTGGGACCGTGTTCACATCGATTATGCTGGACCTTTTCAAGGATTCTATTTTCTCCTGCTAATCGATGATGCTAAATCTCGTTGGGCGGAAATCGGAATACTCTGCAAAGCACCTAACACAACAAAAACTATTATCTTACATTTGCAAGTCGTGGATTTCCTATTGTTATGGTGTCAGATAATGCATCTATTTTCACAAGTGAACCATTTAAAAATTACTGTCGCACGAATGGCATAAAACAAAAATTCATTGCTGCAGGACATCCAGCAACAAATAATAGTCTTGGCGAAAGAAATGTTCAAACTCTAAAAGAACGCTTAGAGGCAAGGACATCTGAAGTTCTACCAATAGACCTGGAGATTCCGCTATAGAGCAACACCTTTGGCATGTGGGAAGCACCAGCAGAATTGTATTTAAATCGACAAATTCGAATCAAGCTTGATGCAATGCGGTTTTACCATGAACAAAAGTCTAATCAAGAAATCATACCCCGTGCGAGATCTCTGCAAGTGAGGGAGAGAGTACAAGTAAGATATGTTTGAATTGGCTTCCGGTTGGAACCGCGTCACGTTGACTTCTTTTACTGGCGACGTTTCGTTCTTCATTGCAGAAGAACTTCCTCAGGGGTGCTGCTTCTCGTTAGTCGTTGAGACTGAGTGGGTATGTCTGTTGTCGTGGTAGATATTTGGTAAGATATTTTATCAACGATAAGCCAACTTGGAAGTTTGGTATTATCACATTTAGTGACCCAGTAACATCAGATACAGTCAAACAACCATCAATTGAATACGACGCGCTACGTTATCAATTTTTAATTTCTAACAATAACCGTGAAGATGAGTCTACATCCAATCTGCCAACTGAAGAGAAAATCCAGGACGAACATTTAACAAATACTTCCCAAAGAACTTCAAGTAGAACACTCCTCAAGTGCTACAGCAGAACTTTGAAGATCAAATCGAAAGCGACGACCCCCAGATTTTTTAAAATTATAATATTTCTAGAGTGGGTTTACAGAAAGGAAATTAAATATTTAATTACGATTAACTATTTGATTGAGATTAAAACTCCTGTTGCCATAGTAATCATGTTGATAAAACGTGGCAACGCGAACTTTAATCTCAATCAAATACTTAATCGCAATTAAATATTTAATTTCCTTTTTGTAAACCCACTCTTAGGGTGGGTTTACAGAAAACAAATCAAATATTTAGGGTGGGTTTACAGAAAACAAATCAAATATTTAATTCCGAATTAAACTAATCACGATTAAGTTGCCATAAGAATTACATTGCGAACTGTCAAATTAACAACGTCATTAAAATTTGATTGCAATTAAATTTTCTGTAAACTGGCCCTTAATTTCGAATTAAACTAATCACGATTAAGTTGCCATAAGAATTACATTGCGAACTGTCAAATTAACAACGTCATCAAAATTTGATTGCAATTAAATTTTCTGTAAACTGGCCCCTAATGTAATATTTTCTATACTTTAGTGGGGGAGAATTGTTACATCTACAATGAACAAGTATGCGTTGATTATTTACACATGTCAAAATGTAACAAAATAGGTTTATAAAAATAAAGTTGTGTGCAAATTACGAAACCATATCGTCTCTACTATCTTCAAAGTCACATCAGATATATTTCCACTTCCACCTTAAGAAAGTTTGCATTTATTTGTAGCAAAATTATTGCTCCATTCTGGAGTAAAAAGTTCCATACTAATTTGACTTTCATACTACAATAAATTCTCGTTAGTGTGAAGATAAAGTTCCAACTATTTGTTGTATAAAATTCTACATATGCAAAAATTTACTACAACAGATTGTGAAGATTTTATTTTCACATTTTGTACAAAATTTTACACATTGCGTAAAACCATAAAAGAGTCGTAACGAAAGGTTTTCTACAATTTGAAAATGATTAAATTATTAACTCGTTAGAAAAAATTACCATTGGATATGTTAACATCTTACACAAATTGTTGAATAGTATTGAAGTGGGGTGTAATCACGTGATTATTTGCTTCTTCTTATTGGCCGTTTAATGCAGATGACGATTAGGTGATGTAATTGACTCTGCGAATAAACATGTTTCTAAATTAAATATTCCTTTTTCTTATTCTTAAGCACCTATAGATGACCCAAGTCGGAACTTGTCGAGCAAATGTCAGAATGAATTCTGCCGTATTCTAGCCTGTGAATTTCTTCACAAGATCTCCACCTATTAAGACAGGTCGTACCCACTTCTTTAGTTGCCCGATGAAGAGTCAAAATTCGTTATCACCGGCTCCAAGTACTCGGCTGTGATCTTCTTCCTTAGAGACGTGTACAGAATTACACAATTAACTGTAAAATTTGCACAGAATAACACAATTTGAGTGATTTTTAACACAAAGTGTTAATTCGCATGCACAATATCAATAAAAATATACTACAATTGTCTAAAAATTTACTATCCTTCATTGTATTAGTTTCCAAACACTGTGTTAAATAGTGCTATATATGTATGTATTTGTCAATTTTTAGAAAATAAATGGAAAAATCTTCTATACGAAATACTATTCAATTCAACAATTTATATGACACGTTTACATTTTGTCTATAAAATTAATTTACACAGTTTATGGTAACCCATTCACTACCACAATCACCCAGCATCACTACTACGCACCACCGAACACCTCATCAACTAATCGTGGCGTACTTGATCTGTTTTACGCAAACGCAATTTTATTGGAAACTGTTACAAATTGTTGATACAGCATCAACAATAATGTGTTAGAGTATAGATGTATCACACACAAAGTAATGAATACTATGTCTCGCAATTTTTTAACAACTTTTAAACACTTGTTAGTCTAACTATTTGTTAGTATGAGTATAAAATAACTACTTTTAAATGTAGTAAGAGTAATATTAACTAACTAAATAGTAACTATTTTTAGTTTGAGTATAAAATTCAAATGGAAGTTCTCTATAAATCTGTTATAACTGCACCCAAACTATGTTTTTCGCTTAACTCAATATTTATATATGGATGAATAGCAATATTCCAACAATTCTGCTTGGGATTAAATTAAAAATAGATTTTTCTCCGTATCCACGACTATATATATTTATACTTATAAAGAAAAATGTATACAAGTTTGCCCTATACTGTGTCATAACTTCGCTTCTTTTCTCGTGTATTAACAGTGGTTACAGTAAGTGAAACTTATTCGATTACACACTGTTTATTATTGTTTATTGTTACCAAAGACCTGAAACAAAATGCTATTAGAAATAAGAACACTACAATGACAATGATTCAAATAAATGAAACGCATATAATCTATATTTTGAGGAAAATGAATTCTTTTAGCATCTCGAATAATTTTATGATGCAGAAGGAGACTATGGTAAAGTTCAAAACTGTAAGGAATCTAATATTTAGAATATGGAATATCTGCAATATTTGAAGAGTAATTATTTATTAGAAAAAGTATTTAGCAAAAAATAAAAACTCAGATGACTACCAGGCATACAAAAACTAAAGAGAAAAGGGTGAAAAAGAAAGTAAAAGAGGGCAAGGCAAAGTCATGGGAGGAGTTCGGAGCCAAGACGGAGAAAAACACTTTAGGAAACTCTAAAATGCTGTACCATGTCCTAAGAGGATTGAAAAAAGGATAGAAAAACCCTCTAAAAAATGTAAAAGATGCAGAAGGAGAAATAATTACAGAAGAAAACAAAGTAACTAAAAGATGGAAGGGATATTTCGAAGAGTTACTAAGTAGAATCGCAAGAAGAAGCTAGAAATATGGATAAAAACGAAGTAGAATACGATGATGAAAAAGGAAAAGATTTAGATGAAGAAGACGATGGAGCAGAAATATCAAGAGACGAAATAGATAAAATAGTAAATAAAATCAAAATAAGGCCAGAGATGACTAATACATGGGAAACGAAGGGATAACCTTACTACATACACAAAATGCTGAATTTAGCATGGACAACGCAAACAATACCTAACGAATGGAACAGAGCAATACACAAAAAACAAAATTTTATTGATTGTAATAATTACAGGGGTATATCGCTACTTTGTACCACCTATAAGGTATACGAACGAATAATAGAAGAAAGATTAAGGAAAAAATCGAAAGAGTATTAAGTGATTCACAAGCAGCCTTCCGAGCAGATTGATCAACTCAAGATTAGATATTCGCAATAAGACAACTTACAGAAAAGATAACATCGACTACTGGTAAAATGTTAGTGGTTTGAAAAAGCGTTTGATAGTATAAAAAGAGAGGAAATTTGGAAAATTCTGAAAGCACGAAAAATAAATAAAAAACTAATTGACATAATCAAAAGCATAATATACAGATAAACAGATAATGTAGTACGAGTGGGAGGAAAAACAACAGAAAGCTTCACAACAAACAGAGGGGTTAGACAGGAAGGGGTACTTAGCCCCCTGCTGTTTATCATTGTTATGGACCAAATATCCAAGCAAGTAAATGAAACGACAAAGAAAACCTACATAGGATACAGAAAACTCAGACCAGTATATACATATAAATGAATTAATGTATGCAGACGATTTGTTAATATTCGCCAACAGTAAAGAAAATTTACAGAGTAAAATTGAAAGATTGAGTAAGGAAGCAGAGAAATATGGACAACAAATAAACATGGGATACACTAATATAATGGAAATAGTAAACCAGACCAAAGACGTCCAATTACAAATACAAGGAAAACCAAAAAAAAAGTGTAAATAAGCTGAAATATTTAGGAACAACTACCAAAGCAGACGGAAAATTAGAAGAAGAAATAAGCAGTAGAATAAGTAAAATGATTGCATTATACGGATCACTAAACAGGCCATTCCTTAATAAGAGGGAAAATAACTGTGAAAACAAAAATAAAATTTATGAGTCGGTGTTCGTGCCGATGCTTATATATGGAAGTGAATCTTGGATTTTAACCGACAGATTAAAACAAAAAATAACGGCGAGTGAGATGAAAGGGTTAAGGAAAATTGCAGGAGTGTCCAGACTGGATAAAATAAAAAGTGAAACAAAGAGAAAGGATTTAAATGTAGTAGTGTAAAACAAAAATTGAACAGCAAAAATTAAGGTGGTTCGGACACAGGGTAAGAATGAAGGAAGACAGGGCAATGAAAGTGATATGGGAAGCAGAAACCGGGATGAAGAAAAGAAGAGTAGGAGACCGAGGAGAAGATGGAACGCGGATGTTGCTGATATATTAAGAAGGAGAGGATCAAGCTGGACACAAGCGAAGACAGAAATAAGTGGAAGAAAATCACCACCTCTACACCTATGGTAGAAGAGGTTGCGGATAAGTAAGTAAGTAAGTAAATTATTAGAACTGAAATGTCGAGCAAGACTTATGTATCCAGAGCATCGAAATTTTGCGTATTAATAACACTTTCTTAATATTCAGTCTTCGCGATGTGTCACGTAAAACGAAACCACTTTTTCATCTCTTTTTTCAGGTGCATCTTCATATGGAAGTCTCTGTTCATCATTAACATCTGTTGAAAGTTTGATCCGCCTACATTGCCAATAAATCATCAGATGAAACTGAAAATAGAACGAAAATTGCTGCGTATACTTTCATTTCTATTAATAAGGTTTTTGCTTCGAGCTGTTGTGGGACACTCCAAAATTTTTACCGAGACTGGTGGGCGAAATGAAAGGTAGGTAATTGTATTGCTAGTATATTAGGTACCAGAAGAACATATCTCGGAGGAATTTTGCAAAATTTGAATTAAGGATGTAATCGTTGTACTTTAAATTTTTATGTAAGCAAAATATTGGTATAAATAATCCTGGCTGGGTGTTAGAAATCAATCGGTACTCCGATTCACTAGAAGAGATACGTCGTACTCATCTTCACCGAACGACTGACGTCGTTACGCCGCTGCTCCAGACCAGTCATCTACACCAGGCCGAAGACATCCCTTGCTGACGACGCGTCCAAAAGGACCGACCAGATCGACACAGTATCGCTGCTCTCTGGGCAACTCTTTACCCCCAGGCCGAAGACATCCCTCGTTGTCATCTCCATCACTTCACTGGATCTACGCAACCCCCGCACTGTTGCTGTTGATATCTTCCGACTCGGCAGGATCCACGAGCCACCGCCGAGTAACTCCAACTACACCCATCGCATCAACCCTAAGGAGCAACCCTTTTTGCATCGCGACTTTGAATTAAATTATCAACGAAAACAGCAAACATGAAAACAATTACCGCTCTTTCTTGTGAAGTACGTACAGATGACTTTAAGACCTTTGAATTGATTTCCTATCAAATTACGTGGTTCATACTGTAATGTATGCAAAAAGCTTAACGAACTGCTTTCAGCTTTAACACCATCGCAACATCTACGGAATATATTAGACAATAAATACGGGACTTAAGTCAAGCTACACTTAAGCGAGTCGTCCTGCGTTCTGATTTGAAAAAGAAAAGAAAGTTTACATCGCCAATAAACGCAGCGCAGATACCGCGGCGCGTGTTAATAACGTCCATACATTTCAGCTTAATCTTCATCCTGGCACCGTAATGTCACCGCATTCCGATCCGCTCACGCTCGTACATATCCGTAAACATTCAATTGTCACTGCATTTCGACGCAGGGTGCCCCTTCAATTCGCCACCTGTATCCAACGTTTCTCCTCTGTCGCTGACACCTTCATTGTTAATTATAATTGCGGCACACACGTACCGTAAATATTTCCAGTGGTAATTACGCGCGATTTTTTAAAAGGCGCGTTAAGGACGCTGGCAAATGCACGCGAAACAAAGCAGTAACATTAATTTCACTTTTTTGTTGGGCGAGATACGCATCGATTTTCTTGTACAGGCGGTAATTAATTAGTTTGGAATTTCTGCCGCTTTTTTTAATATGTCTTGAAAAGAAAGGAACTTACGTAATGGCCTTAACATATTTTCTTATAATACTGATTGATTTCATTTGCAACCAGCAAAGTCGATAATAACAACTTGCAAACGCACGTGTCTGTAATAACTTGTCTTGAAATATCTGGAATTGATACGCAATAAACTTTATCCTTTATAATAAATAAATATTTTTTTTATAATCAACCTCTTGAATTTTCACATTTTTATTTCCATATATTGCATATTGCATATTGCGGAAGGTAGTGCGCAAGACCAAATGGCAGATTTATCTGTTTTTCCGGAAATGTGGAATGTGGAAATGCTTGTTCCAGTAAACAAGCTAGAGGGCAACGTAACCTACAGCAAGTGGGCGGGGTTCTGGTCGGGGATACTTCACATGTCAGGGCGCAAAATCAAATGGCAGATTCAATTGATTTTCCGTATAAATACCGGTGCAAAGCGCGTCCGCGACACTTTTTACTTCGACTTTAAAAGCGAAACTCTTTTTACTCAGTGTTTCGACCTGAGACGAATAACATTGCGCTTCTTAATCAGAACGTTAAAGTTTCAATCAGTAAATTAAATTGTAATGACTGCAAACATTGAAAGGAAATTAAAGCGAACAAAGACAATTTGTATTTGTGATAGATCAACTAATTTGAAAATCATTATTTTTTTATGCAAAGTTACAAAAATCACACAGTGTCAAATCACATAGGTGATAAATATATGTCACATAATCGCGACACAGCACGATTATTTTCTGACCTGTAAATTGTGCCATGGATAGCAAACAGCAACGAATACTGCTGCTTCATGAGCTGACAAATGTATTTCGGCTGATTGGTACTAAATTCTAAATCCAAGGTTCCCACTGTACAGTAAGAAGTTGCGCCATCTTGTTGAAAATAAAAATTTTGAATTTCATCGCCACAAAATTTATAAATAAATGCACTATAAGTACCTTTCGGAAATTAGTAAACCTGATAAAAAAAACTGAATAATGCAAAAACATATCACTGGGTAATTATATGGCGTCTCTGAGTTTTTGAAAACAGAGATAAATATCATAACTACAGAAATTTGAGAAACATAGAGAAAACAGAAAATAGTATGCGCCACACAAAAATAATAGAATTAAGTTTCTTTTTTAATAATTGCATTTAAATTTTTAATTCTGTCATTTTGTTTAACAGTTACACTTTGAAATTTCGAAAGGTCTATTTTTTTTAAACATTTCCAATGGTTTGAAACCTCACTTGCGTACTTCATGTTAAAAAATACCTAATCGTTGCCAAAAACGTCATTTTCCTCGTTTTGTTGTACACTACATTATTCATTAATATGGTTTCTTATTATGCAGGTAGACTTAAAGCATCTTGACAATGGCTGCACAAGAGATATCGAGCATGCTCTTGATAATAGTTGCACAAGAGACACTGAGCATGCTCTTGATAATGGTTGCACAAGAGACACTGAGCGTGCTCTTGACGATGGCTGCACAAGAAGCTTGTGAGTAGTGATGCGACGGGTCGAGTAGACTCGCTATCAGACTCAATTCTCAAAGGTACTCGTTCTACTCGAGTGAACTCGAGTCAGCGGATAGTGAGTCAATTCGAGTTCGATTCAAGTACTCGAGTATTGACTTTAGAATTAATGTTATGCGCAACCAGTACCTGGCAAGTTTCAACTCGTCCGTTTTAACGTTATTCTAAGGTTTGTTACGTTCCAGTTTCCCCGCCAAGAAAACGCGGAATCGAGACGACATCAGCGCCGCTTTTCGATACAGTTGGCAAGCTTGTATCCCTCCTTCGCTTACTCACAGCTTATTCGTTGTGGGGCACCACGTGACAGACGCTTGCGATGTTCGCGTGTATCCTAGCAACCACCACCATCTTCAATTTCGTCGCAATCGTCCTTTTGTGTTCGGACCTTTGTTGAGTATTAACGTGTTTTACGTGTGTTGTGAAGTATCGGAATTCTTGCTCCTTGGGAGGAGAAATTCATCAGCGGCTGTGCCGGAACGTTTATTGACACCACCGAATGAATTTGCGGGACAATTTTAACCCTCATACCAAGCCTGGGAGCTTAGAAATTCTCAGGTAAAATATAACGACGAACGCCGACGAACAAGCTATGGACAGCCGCGGTTTTTGCACAAGCTTTCAGTGCGGCTTTCAAGTATCCGTTCACGGATTTTTGGAAAATAATTTCGAATCATCGTATTGAATCAGTTCGTCTTTCCCTGGGAAGAATTTAGTTCCGGCGTTCCTGCGACGCCGCTTTGAATCACGGATCACCGTTGTTAGCAGCAATCCATAGTTTCAAACTTCACGCCGAAGTTTGAATAGACAGCTGAACGCAGCCGTGTTCTACCGACAAGGATGTGAGTTTGACGTTTAATTTTATTAGTCAATTCCTTTCTTCTGCGAACGTGAATTTAACTGCATGATTATCGGAGAGCGAATTTTCCGCTGATTGCGGTCGGCACAAATTAGATTAATAGATTTAGGACGCTAAGTAAATAAAATTGGCATCCGAGTGGTGTCGGTTTGCAGTTACATTTGCAAATTGATTTGTAATAAAGCTTTTATTTGTGTTTACTCAAACTCGAGTTAACCTTCGCTGTTGTGTTTATGTCCACCACCTTGACGTACTAGTGAGTGAAAAGCCTTTGTTTACATTTGATTTCTCTGCCCGATTTGGTCGATTGGAGACGTCGGCTGATCGATTACTGTAAAGTACAGTATCCTGGCGCCCTTTGATAATTTTTACCATCGTAATTAAACTCACCCCCATCCCCACTGTTTGCTAGTCGAGGGGAACAGCTGAGACGTTTAGTCAACATCTGTCAAGGTAAGTGAGAGACAAGTCAATTAAATTATAAATTTGGTGACAGGTTTGTTTGTTTGTTTGTATTGCTCGGAGTTATTCTAAAAGCTGCCAAATGTAGTTTTCAGACGAATGTGACTAAAAAGTACACACGACAGCTTCCAATGTAATTTCGAGCAATACATACAAGTGAACAGATCTTCTTTCGAAAGAAATAGATATTTTTTTTTGGTTTCTTTTATATTTTATGAAAAACATTTATTATTTCTTAACATTCAAACACATTGAATAAAACCTGAAACTTCAAAAGGAGTACATTTTTTATATTTCATTAACTGAAAAGACTATCAACTATTGTTAATTAAAAACTGATTTTTGTATTATTTAAACTAAAAGATTATAAATAATATGTGACTCTATATTGTGTTTTCTCGTAAAGAAATGATTTTAAGTCAATTCAAACATGTAAATTATATTGTAAGTTACATTTAAGTTTTAATTAAGTGGTTTAAAAAACTTATAACTTTTATTACGTATAGTCTCTACTGTAAGTAAAACAAGTTGTGTTGTCTCCACTTTCAAAATTCGACTATTGTCAAGTACTCGAGCCTTTATGATAAAGAGATTCACAGAAATTCCAAGGATTGAAAATTCGGATCGTCGCAGAAATAAATCCATGGAAGAGGTTGAGAGGAAGGATCGGCGATCAGAAAGCATGGAGGAAATGGACCAAGAGCCAGTCAGAAGAATGGACAGTCTTTAAGGTAAACAGGTTCAACTTAGAGACTTCGAGGATTCGAGTTTTCATAGAGGTACATCTATGGAAGAGATGGGAAAATAGATCGAGGGATAATAATATTAAATAATAAAAATTTGGAAGAAGTTTGAGAAAATCTACAAAGCCAAAATCAAGTACAACTCACGCTCATGATCAGAAAGGAAATAGAATAAAGACATCCAACACGCTTTAGGGAAAATAGGTTTAGAGAAGAAGTTACAACTATCGAGGATTCGTGTCGTCGCAAAAATAAATCCATGTAGGAAGGATAGAGGATCAAAAAACGTGAAGGAAATTCGATTATCACGCAATTAACATCCTTTGAGGTATCTCAGTTTAAAGAAGAAGGAGAACTTACAAACTCAGAGATTTCGGGTTCTCGCAGAGGTAAATCTATGGAAAAGATGAGAAAATTGATCTGCGATCAGAAAGTGTAGAGGAAATGGAATGAAGACACCCAACAGGCTTTATGGCAAACAAGTTTAGAGAAGAAGAAGTTACAAGGATTAGATTAGGTCAATTAGAGTGATATACAACTGATAGGGTTCAAGAAGAAGAAGAAGAAGTTATGAGGATTCGGGGTTCAGTTTCTCGCAAAGGTAAACCTATTGAATAAATCATAGTCGGCCAGAGATCAAAACCCTAGAGGAAATATTTTGTTGCAAATCGATTTTGATTGCAGTAGATTCCTCGAGCATCCTCAGAACACCGTTTCGGCCCTATTTGGAGGCTGGCAGGATATCGCGATTCAAACTTTTCCTAGAGGAAATGAGTCAAAAGCCAGTCAGGATGATACACATCCGACATCTTTTAGAATGGTGGCGGCTGCGACCAACTTAGATGTTAATTTCTCCTTCGGCATTCGCCTTACAAACTGGGGAGACACAGAAAACCCAGTTCGAAAGAACCGGTATGAATCCGAATCACAATCCGATACATAAGTACTTTATCTCTCATATAGAGCCCATATGCACAGAAAGGCGATTTTACCATCACTGAACAAGCACGATTCATCCACTATCTTCCGATGAATCATATGTCACGACAGAATTACCTAAAGCCTACCTAGAAAAACTTCTAAAAGAGGAACCATATAAATACAGACTCGTCGCACCACTAATTGTGAGTACTCTTGACAATGGCTGCCTAGAGACACTATGAATGCTCTTGACAATAGCTGCGCAAGAGACTTATGAGTGTTCTTGACAATGGCTGCACAAGAGGCACGTGAGTTTTCTGGACAACGGCTGCACAAGAGACACTGAGCTAGCGTCTTCTCTTTTATAGGGCTTTTCCGTAGCGAGGATTACCGTCGAATTACCGACGATCAGTCAGAGCTACATCTTATTCGCCAGGCGGCAGTCTTTCCTATAGCGTTTTCGATGACTGCTCTAGAGCACTTTCAGAATATCTTCATCCCTTATCATTACAGGGGGTTAAAATAAGATGAGAATACATTTCGAGAGTGCTCTAGAGCAGTCAATCGGAAACGCTGTATGTTTGCTCCGGGCGTTGTCTTAGCGATCAACTAAAATAAGATGAGAATACATTACGAAAGTGCTCTAGAGCAGTCAATCGGAAACGCTGTATGTTTGCTCCGGGCGTTGTCTTAGCGATCAACTTGAGTATGCGTCATCGTCATCGAACTAATAACATATTGTGACGAAATAACGAGGAGAAGTGACATCTTCTTCGAAGACACTCCAGGACTTGCCAGAGGGTTCGAGAAGAATTGAAGGAGACGTGCCGCGTAAATAAATCAGGTGAAACATAAATTATTTAAGAATATAAGTTAGTTATTAGTTAGTTGAATAGTTCGTTTAATTCGTTAATAAATATTTTTTTATTTAAAACCGACCATTTTTAACTTATACTTCTATTAAAAACTCATTACAATAGGTTCTCTTCCAAAATTTTCTACAGAGTTTTTCATTTTTCATTTGAGAAATTAAAATCAGTCAATCAATTATTGACAACAGTTTGACAGTAAATAAAGATTTATATACCATTTAAAAAAAATTAGCCACAGTTTTATTAGAGGCATTGGTCAAGGCCTTTTACAGGGTGATTGAAATTCGAGGGAATCTCGCTTACTATAAGAGATAGAGAATCAGTTAAATGGAGACAAAGTTGCCAAATTTCATGCTGATTAATAATCTGTTAAGAAATTTGAAATCCTCAAACGGTTTCTTCAATAAAAATGATCAAGATTAGTTTAATGCTTACTAAAAACAAATCAAACAAAAATATATTAAAGATTAAGAAATGAAGAAGGTATTCCTATCCATATTCCGGATGAAGAGGCCGCCTGGATTCAAGAATTACAAGATACCATGA
This sequence comes from Dorcus hopei, assembly GCA_033060865.1. Lineage (NCBI taxonomy): Eukaryota > Metazoa > Arthropoda > Insecta > Coleoptera > Lucanidae > Dorcus > Dorcus hopei. The sequence goes on along the minus strand of CM065421.1, from coordinate 47,984,015 downwards.
ATTGGACAGAGTTTTGTCAGTTCCTGAGTAGTAAGGTCCAGTAAAGGAACCCAGACATCCATTGACGGCAAGAAACTGGCCAGTACGTGCTCCTAAAAACCATCGCAAGATGATACTAGTCTACTTGGAAGAAGGCGAGTCCGAGTAAAAATATTCATTGCAGCAGACGTGTAGGACAATTAACCCATAACTGCTACGGATAAATGCTAACTACGTAGCTACTATGCATGGGTCATTTTGAGCCCTTTATTAAACTGATCAAAACTTACATCAAAACAAATACAATATTTTTTCTTAAAAAAATACTGGCTTAATAATCTAATTTTAAAACATAAAACAGAAAAAATCATTCATCAAAACATTCTGGGCACATATTTTTTGTGCATTTTTTTACATATTGCTTTTGAACATGCATTACAAAACATGCTTGTCTTTCTATCGCTGCCCTTTGGACAAAAAGAACATCTTTTTCTTTTATGCTCGGTAGGAATTGCTGGACCAGTGATTTTAATCTGGAGAATATTGGAAATACAGTTTCGAAAAGCACGAGGTATTTTTTCATTATTCATTCTTGCTGTCATGTAGGGCACACACAAGCCATGAACGAGTTTCATTAGATAATTAAACCTGGAAATTTGGCTACCGCTTGAAGAATTTTGATATAAAACTCTACTGTTGACCCCAACGTTTAGAATACAAAAAAAACATGGCCATATGCCATCGTCTGGTTCTGCGGGCTCTAGAATATACTGCACATTTTCGTCTAATGCATCGACTCCTGCCTTGGTATCGGTATAAAAAAGAATTATGTCAGGTTTCTTCCAATCTTCATCTACTTTGCTGTCGTGATGCATACTTGATACTAGAATTACTGTTTTTCCTTTGGTGGGTACATAAGATACCATTGTTGTGCCTCCCTGGAATCCAAACAGTGAAGAAGAAACTTCACGTGTCCTGTTTAGTAGAAACTCACAAGGAATTTGTCTCTTATTTTTTCGAAGTGTTCCAACATACGTAAAGTTTCTTTTTCTTAGTTCATCTACGGTTTCAATAGAATTGTACCAATTGCCGCCAGTTATATTTCTGTTCGAATTTTTAGGAAGATGTTCAGTAAACCTAAGAACAACTTGAGTTGGATGAGGAAGCGATGATTCTCGTGGCTCAGCATTTCATCAGTTGTTAGGAATGAGCCAGGAGTATAATTTTCCATTGAATGTAAAATAAAGTCATTAAAAATTTCAGATATGGCTGCGATTTCGTCCGACCGGAGTCTGTCTTTACGAGTTTCTATATTGTCGAATCTCAAACAACTTAGAAGAAATGAAAACCGGTACCATCGGTTGCCCACAAGGAACGCAGATCTTCACGATTAGACTTGAATATCACTGTGAGGTACAAAAGTCCAGTAAAAGCTTTTATTTCAAAAATATCCGTGAGATGAATAAAAGATGGACCAAAACGACTACGAGATTGTCGATATCTTCTAAAACTCTTATACTTTGTTTGTATAGTTTGAATTTTTTGATTAGTATACTCAACAATTTTTTGTAACATTTCTTCAGTAATAAAAATATTCCATGAATCTAAAGGACTTTTCGGCTGATTTCTTTGAGCAGGTCCTCTAAGTCCAGGTAAAAATTTTATTATATTTTCTTTCGTTCTTTTTGTTTGTGCAGGAGGAACCTTGTCCCATTCGGTTCCATCTCGTCCACACTAAACTTTACTTGCAGGTATTTTTTTATTGATATTAGTGTTATTCACCATTATAGATTCTTCAGCTTCGCTTCCTAATGAACCTTCACGATTCGTATCGTGCTCACTGAATAATTCCATATCTGATTCATCCTTATCTGAAGACTCGCCAGCATCTAATATGGTATTCAAAACTTCCGATCTATTTTCGGCTGCAAATATATCAGAATTATGCATAGATCTCGAAGAACTCGAAGGTTGTCGAGGGTCTTCATCAAAATCAATCCAAAACTGGTCGTCATTCACGATAGCCATTAGTTCTTCATCAGTCAAGTTTTTTTATGCCATTTTCTACAAATTTTCTTTAAGAAAAACTCTTATCAAGCAAGCTACATAATATTTATATCTCGAAAACCAAGGAGTATACTTACATTTTATAAAAACAGAAATGCTAACATAAACACTATACACGGGTCAAAATAACCCATCCAACGCTTCACTGACAAAATGACAAATCATTTAACTGTAACTTACAGAGTATTGAAAGTAAACGAAAACTCCCACACACTCTAAAAAGAACGACATCTGTCGACGAACCTTTAGAAAATGGAGGCAAAATCTCGCTGGGTCATTTTGATCCATCCGTAGCACTTGCGGGTTAACACTCTGTAACAAAAACAAAACAAGCCTCAAAATTACAATATATAAATAACATAAAAAATAAATTATAAAAATAAAAAGAAAGAGTCCGTAGCTAATATCAATAGCACTGAAAATAGCAATATGTTATGAGTATGTCTGCCATACCATTCTGTAGTCATTTTGATCTTTCAATTGTGTTTTTCGATTTTGTTCCTTAATATAATTGACGAGATTAAATATCATTTTAAGTTACGTTATTTTATCAATTTGCAGTGAATAGATGATTTCAAACTCTTCTCGGAATGTATTCATCTTGCTCGAATCCGTTCAGAAAAGCCCGTTCAGTTCTCTAATGAAACCGATACTCGGTCGTTTAAAGCGCTCATTACGTTATTGAATCGACTCGGAGCCGCATAAATTACACATTTACCGATCGAATCGAGGTTTTTCACGGCGTATCGCGGCATTCTTTCGATTCTTTACGTCGATGTCAGGTAATTGTAATTTATTAACGTGCGCGCTCGTGAACCTTGAGTAATATTTCGATTGTGCGCGCCCATTTTTCTTTTTTCGATTCTCATCCGTCGAATTGTTTACCACATTTTAAGGTTTGGAAAGGTAATTGCGGCTGTTCGTCTTGACTTGGAGGATGGTTAGAAGGGCCTGTTTTCGGAGCCGATAGTGAAAGTGTGGGAGTGTGTGAGAGTTCAGTAGGTTACTGCACGAGATGACTCTCGCCAGAGGCTCTTCAATTCTTCGTCTTTCGAATCTCGTACTAACTTATACTAAACCTGCTTGCACACTAAACGCTAGACAATCAACTCGGCATTTCATCTCATAGTTTCATCATGAATAAAAAAAAGCGTTGTTTTTAGTCGTCTTAATTTAACATCTAAGTCTTAACTTAAGTCTATATTCTCCACTTATTTAAGATTTAGCACCTCTGATTAGCTTTCACGTTGCTGTGTAGGCCTTAAGGTTATGAGTTAAAAATTAAAGTTAGCTTTCTTGTTTGTTGAGAGGCCCCACGTTGGGCGCCAAGCGTTGCTGTGTATCGGTCGTTACGTTTTAAGCAAAAAAAATATTGTGTAATGCTTGGTAGTTTTTAAATTTATTTTAGTCTTTTGCTGTTGTTTTCTTTTCTCAATGTCGCTGGTATTTACGTAGGAATTTCTTTGGTACAGTCCGATACCCTTTCTTTTCTGGGCTAAGTTTAACATAAAAATAAAATTGGTAAAAATAATGCAACCCATTCTATGCGTCCACATATTACTAGCACTATTTTATGAAATTATGAAAGACTGTCAAAATCTAGTTAGTAGGTACTACGCCTAGAATTGAAAAAATATAATTTATTGCATAAAAATGTATACAGTATACATTAGTAATTCATAGAATAGCGTCCAGTGTCTACCGAAACCATTTAGTCCGTGAGAAATTTCTATGATGCGCTCGTGCTTGGGCTCATTACCGGTCCGTAATATAACCGCTATGCCAAGAATAAGTTTTCGATTTATCCGTTCCGGTACACACAAACTGTCTCTTTTCCGCTTACCCGAGACCACGCACATCGACAAGATTCCACCACGACGTTCCCGGCGTTTATCCAACGTTCTATGTACTTACACCGAGCGTTTTCCCATCTCCTCGTCGCACGGAAGTAGAACTTGTTGATTTAACAGTGAACTCGGTAATTTGGGCTTATTAAATCATCGTGCGTTAGTTAGACAGAGGGCAAATGCGAATCGAAGATGACGTGAGAAAGTATCCGGACGGATGCAATGAAACTTGATTTCACTCAATTACTGGAAATGATTGAGAGAGAGGAATCTGTACGGAATGTTGACGAACGTTTAAGGACGGAATCGTAATTGAAAAGATGTCTTATTAAATAGTTAATAGTAAAAAAAAGTACACACTTCCGGGAAAGTATTCCAAAAAAAATTCCTGTTTCAATACTAGGAAGTTAAAATAAATAAAATACAAAGTCTAATACTTACCTTTTTTTCTATAAAGCGACGAGTCTGTTGATCATACCAAAAAAATCAGCCACAAAACAAAGATGTGCCTCTAGTTAAAAAATAAAAGAGCAGATGAACAAAATAAATGCCCTCATAAAAGTTTTATTGTAGGCATAGCGGCGTAGCATCGATCGTGAACTTGACCTTTAAGTGGAACTTCGAATCAACTTCGTTTTTAGGTCAACGCCCGATGCCGTGAAATACGAACTAGAAAATATTTACTTGATAAATGCATGCAAATCACCTGAAGCAAGGAACGTATACTTCATAAACATTTTTTGACAAACATAATTTAAAATATCTTAATCATAAAGTACCTTCGTATTCTGTTAATTATTATAACTTTTGTGTGTGACAAATTATTGTTAACATAAATCTATTCAAGGGTTAACGAATTCAAGACGCGTTTGCAACTCGATATCGGGGAGAGTCGGCTATATTGTTACGATAATAATTTAAGTATCATGAAATAAGGGTCGTAGCTCAGTATAACAAAACATTTATTAACAATTAATTACAACCATCTTATTTTGGGCACTTACAAGACAAACAGACTACATGACACTCTGACTAGATGGTACACTAATTATGCCGCTAACGTTTTTATAGGGGTTTTGTTCCCGGGGTATTGCGTCAATTGTTGCCTTGACATTTAGATTTGCACATGGCACGACTTTTGTCTTCAGATCTATGCTCGCAAATGAGTCATATACCTTGACATTTAGATTTGCACACGGCACACGAATGAATCATACGCCTTGACATTTGCTTTCGGATGTGCAGGTGCAGCTATGCAACGCGGGTGAGTCATACGTTACATAATTGCAAATGAGTCATTCTTATGTGTATGTTTCGCTCGACTGACTTTCAGCTGTACATCTTTGGTGGTCTTCTCATCCTAGTTACAATATTGGACCGGCTCCAAAACTCCCAAATTATGCTAAGGCTTGTAATTGAAATGGCACCAGTTTTAGGGCGACAATATGGTTGCCGAAATTGGACTCATGGATGTGCGCTAAAATGAACTGGTCCAATTTAGGAACCATTAAAAACTTACATTGTTCTATTACTTGCAGCATGTCTAAACGTGGAAAATACGGCAAGTGGCATCAAGAAACTTTAGTAAACGAACTAGAAGCTTTTCGCAGAGGTAATTTTGGTCTAAACGAATGTGCTCGCAAATATGGAATTCCAAAATCCACTTTAAACAGGCACATCGAAAACACAAGTAAACATGCCAACGGTAATATGAAAAGTGGGACGCCCTACAGTATTACCGGAAGAAGTCGAGAATGAACTCGGCAGGAACATTTTATCTTTCGAGGAGAACATGTTTGGGATGACAATTAAAACAGTTCGCGAACTGGCTTTTGAAATTGCAATCCGGAACGATATAGTGCTACCTACCTGTAGGCCAGCAAATTAGTGCAAGTGACTAACGTTTCTCCAGCACCGCTCGGCAAAGTTCTTGGAGAAGGGAGGTTCGACGTAACCCCAAAGCAAAAGGTGGGCAAAGTGAATAAAATAAAATGCACCAGCTGAGCACACTTTCGGCCCTGCAAGGGGTCCAAATAAAACGAACACGAGGTGTGGTGAAATAAACAACACGCTAATTTCAGTCCGACCAACAGATCTGTTCCTCGGTCACAAATATTGCGTAGGGCGATTAACGAATTTAACTTAATAATCAAAAGAACGTTGAATAAAAAGTACACCGCAGTAATGTGAATCAACACAATTGAATAACAATAATTAGAGAAATTCCGACCTTGGCAATTAAATCCCAACATTCAGCGTCAATGTCGAACAGCTGTCAACAGGGTTGGAGCGTCCTCTCACGGTGGTTAGCGGAATAAGTCGATGTTGTGTTTATACCGCCAAGAGTAGCGTTGTCTTGCAGGTCGGGCCTACTTTCACAGATGGGGGAAATCGAGTTGCGGGGCTCAAATCGTTGCGAAAGCCAACACCGGCCCTTACTTGCTCCTAAGGGGATGCAGATACAGATATCACTTGAAGCTGGGACTTGAACTTAAAGCCTAATGGAAGAAAAGTACGCGTTATGTTTCGTTATGGTCGCAACATGGCCACAAGACATACCTGTTCCTTATTTCGAGGATAGGCTTGGAAATGCTATCTGACGAGCTTAAGATTCTCTCCACGTACGTTTACAACAAATCTCGGAATAATTCCGGTTCCGTCTTCCTTCACAAACACTCGTGAAAGGGAGCACAACAATAAAGTTCACGAATAAACGAGCCGTACGCTGGGAGCTTTGAAAACAGACTGACCGCGAGCGACCGACGTGCCGCGTTTCTTCCCTTACCACTCCTCAGACAGGAGTAGTTAGGATTGAAAACAGATTTAACTAGGGAACAGAGTGAAATGGAGATATACTGTATGTTAAATAACAACAGATGATCTTATCTGATGCAATATCGCACAACATTGTGAAATATGACGACCGGCACGTAGGCCAAGACTGGCGATAGATTCCCACGTTAATATAGGGTGTTCGGAAAAATATTATGAATAACTTAAATGAATTTTTCAACCGTAACAATAGAAAACAACCTTAACAAAGAGAAGCGCATGGCGGCAAAGAAATGGTAGGTATTATGCCTTTACGGTTAGGCACAAGCATCTTTCACTACGCCAACTACGTCTATGGCTAGGGGAAAAGGCTTCAACATGACACGGGTTGACGAATTTTTTTCTCTTTTGGAAAGAATATGCGACGAAGAAAAGTTTATTGCTGGACAAATCTTTAATGTAGACGAAACAGGATGCACAACTGTTCAAAGAAAATGCAAAGGGTAGTAGCACTAAAAGGAAAAAGTCAAGTCTGAAATCTTGTTAGTGATGAAAGAGGAGTCAACACAATTGCTGTTTGTTGTGCAAGTGCTGCAGGGCAGCTTGTTCCCCCAATGATAATTTTTAAAAGGAAACGATATCACGAAATCTCTCCACTGGCGCACTTCCGGTGTCACAATTATTGACACAGGTTACATTAACTCGAAGTTGTTCATTAAATTTAATCAAGCCAAGTAACGAAAACCGAGTTTTTACTGGGCAGGCAACTCACAATAAAGACCTTGAAGCTTTAGAAATTGCTAAGAAGAATGGAATTAGACTGTTGCAATTGCCTAGTCACACAATCCATCGTCGGCAACCATTGGATGTGGATTTTTTTAGATCTTTTCTAAACTTTTACTGCTAATCAACAGAAAAATGGTTGAGAACGAATGTGGGCCGCCCAGTTTTTATGTTCCAAGCTTTTACCTCAATTGGAGAAGCATACGGATTTGCAACAACCGTCAGATATGCTACAAATGCTTTTCGTGCTGCTGGAGTATAGCCGATCGACAAAAATATTTTCAATAAAACTGATTTCGCCGTTTCTAGAATGCTAAACGAATCGTCCGAAACTGAATCGGAATCATCATCTTCTGATGATGATCAACCTTTGGCAAATTTACTAAACAAGAAATGTTTCAATTTCTCCATTGCCCGCCAAAAACCACAAAACCGGAACTAGAAAGTCTCATCGTGAATAAAATGCAGTAGAATTAATCAGTTCTCAGTATAAACACGATTTAGAAGCTCCAAAGGCAGGAGCATTTAAAATGAGGAAGGTATAGAACCAATCAGGATTATCAAAATATAAGCAGTAAATGATATCTAGAAAGGTGGCTAAAGTAGATTCTAAAAAAAGGACGACGAACAAGTGGAAACTGTAACGGAAGATGAAGTTGAAAAAAGTTGACGTCCAAAGTCGGTAGGAAGATAGAATTGACGCAATGATTCAATGCAGAAAATGCTTTAAAAATTAGCTTGAATTCGCTCGGCGTGCTTTAACAAATCTCGGGTTTCAATCACAAAATCCATATGAGAGAAACACAAAGATTTTAATAACCAACACAAACAAAAGGTCAGCACGCCACGAGCGCTATTCAAAGAATAACCGCGAAGCCGAGGGCGGCGTTCTCTCCAACTATACGCTGAGACCGGGGTCATTACGAATGAAATCAGTTTTAGCCGGGCGGCAGAGTGAAATGGAGAGATACAGTAGGACTAAATAATAGCGTATGGTCTGGTGGCGTAATATTGAGAAATATTAGGCAAGTCACGTGGGCCAAGCCTGGCCGTTAGATTCTCACGCTAATACAGGGCGTTCGGAAAATATTATGCCTAACCTAAATGAATTTTTCAACCGTAACAGAGGATTAAAACAGCTGTACATAATAAAAAAATTTATAGCCTAATAAACAAAAAAAAAATTCGTCGGTGATGAATTTTAGATCTAATAAATCGTTTCACATTTCCCAAATAACCCCAGCAATTTACATTTTCCCGTAATCTGTGACATGCATTCTCGTAAGCGATTTGATCAAAAACTGTACTTAACAGTAGCGACGTTTGAATTTAAAGCAATTGTGTCTCCGACGGCAACAGCTGGTGCAAGTGAAATTGGGGGGAGCTGGACATACTCGCTGAACGTTGGCTTTGTCTAACACACATAATCAGAGAACAAACAATACATACATCGTCTGCCTTCGGATGTTATAGGCGTGCATTGACCCCCGCGATCACCAAATTTTTGTTGTGGATGAAGCAACTAGTACATTCCGCTCTAGTAAATAACCCGCAAGAATTAACAAACAATTATTTACACAATTATTTGAGAATTTGTTACCCTTATTTCATACGCAAATCCAGTTATTTTAGAAATTACTAATAATTTCGTTTCCGTTCCCAGCTGTTAAACGTGTAATGAAACGAATTGAGATGTGTGTCAATGTCGCATTGTATGCAAGGGAGTAATCAATAAAAAAATTTATTGTCCTATTATACGGCCGCATTGATTTTGGTGTAATTTTTTAATTTAAGTTTCCCGTAATCTGTGACATCGATTCTCTTATACGTTTTTTTTTCTCTTGCGTTTTTAATTACAACTTACCTTTTGCTTTGTCTTCAGTGACTTATACCACCTAACCTAGCTGAATACGATTTACAGTTGTTATTATCCGTCGCCTACAAACTCATAAGTTTATAAATGATTCGATAATTTTTTTGGTCATGACCATAGATAACTATTATACAATATGATCGAATACTTTCACCCTCCAAAAGGCTATGAAATTATTTATTGAAAAGTATTATATTGGCAGTGACAAATAAAATAGTCTTCTACTACTAAAGGCAGGTAACAATTTCTTGTTCACGGTCAAATTTGAAAGCAGATAAATTGTGATAAGCCTAAACTTCATTTTGCAATTATGCATTTTTATTTTACCTGTAGGAATGTTATAACCTTATTTTTATTGTCGTCAATTAAATAGAACGTGCTACAATGTTTTAAAATTAGAATAAATCTAGTACATACTTAAAAATCTTAAATATTCTGCATATATTGCATATATGTACATATATGTGCCATATGCATGTGTCCAACCTTCTGTCGGTCTCTGTATGGGAATTTTTTTATTTATTTTCGAGCATCAATTAAAACAGAAAGGTATCGTTTGACGTTTCGCAACCAGCTTGCTCAGGAAGAATCCATCGATTGAGATTTGTGCAAAATTGTGACTCACCCAGGGTGACCCACCATGATTGTACAATACCTTACCAGTGTGTTTTGGGCAAAAACCAAACAAAGAAATCCTAATGAACATATACTGCATAACATTGAAAATTCAACACCCAGTAAACGTGAAGATACTGTAATACATTTTTGCTAATAGACTGGTTACATATTAAATGATTAAAATTGGATATAGTTTGAAGAAGTCGTTTGCCTTCAAATTCAATAATGAGTTGGAGCGCCTCTTAAGTTTATGCATCAGCCTACTCTACGGGGCATACTTTGAATGATGTGGTCGACATGTTCCTGTGGTATAGTGTCCCAAGCAATTTCATGTCTGAGACGCTGTAGATTCATCGGAGCAGGTAATCGTCTTAATCGTCTGCCCACCATATCCCATACATGTTTGATGGGCGAAAGGTCAGGTGATCGAGCTGGCTACGGAAGAACAGTTACATTAGCTTCACGAAGGAACCTCATAGTGACAGCTGCAGTATGAGGCCTAGCATTATCCTAGTTCTTGAAGATAGGGCAATATAACAGGTTCCAAGACACTGTGAATATAGCCCGGACGTTTAAGTTTCCCTGCAAGAAGACACCTGCTTCCATATGCTATGGCACCCCAAACCATATGCCCTCGGGTAAGCGCAACTTCACGTTCCATGTAGTACTGAAGTTCTCGCCTTTTTCCATGTTTTCGACGGACTCTCCTACGCCCATCGTTGGTCCAGAGATAAAATCGAGATTGGATGCGTTCTTGACATCATTGGAGTCTCTCCTGCCTGTGTCTTTGGGTCAATGGCAAGATGAAGCGCGGTCAATAGGATTGTAGACTAAAAGCCCATATTCTGCGATTAACTGACCTGATAGAGAGCAGTTGGCCTATAGTAGCCGACCATTCATTCCCAATGTACCTGGTGGTGCTGAACCGATCCCTAAGGGTGCTCGCTCTTAAGCGGTGTTCTTCACGGTCCTTGGTTCTACGAACAGCTCCAGTATCTCTGTGGCGTTGAGGTCTGTGCTCTTCTGTCCAAGTACTTCAACATCGCATTACGAAAGATGCGTTTCTGCAAACCCTATTAGCAATTTCCCGAAGACCCATTCCTGCTTCTCGCATCCCGATTATTCCTCCTTTTTCAAATTCGCTTAATTGGGAAATCGGCGGAAATTGTTGCGTCTGTATACTCGAGGCATCAGAAAATTTATACAGCAACGACCACACTAAAACTAACTTTGCACAGCAATCTGACACAAACACAGGAGGAAGCTTACGTTGTTTTGAAGAAATTATCCACAGCCACTTGATTTATTTTTTTAATCGTTTCCAAATTTTGATCGTTCAATACACTACATATACCCAATTTACTAACAAAAAAATATTACAATATATTAATGTTTACTGGGTGTTGCATTTTCAATGTCATGCAATCGGCATGTTATAATAAAAAATGAAGTGTAGATATTTTCGAAAAAAGTACCTATGTGTATCTGCATTTAGATATACATTTTGGAAACTATCTATATCAAGATACTATCAGAAATGCTAAAATTTTGCAAAACTATTTGTAATGATAACGTTTCTCCTATTGAACTATGAAAAATATTATCACTTTTCGACAGGGTAACAGAAACGATTTGCTTCCTATTACATTTCTTAGTAGAGTGTAGAGCTTCCAACAGAAAATATTTTTTTCTGTGACGTACAGGGTGACTAATAACACGACAAAATAAAACTACTGAGAGAGAATCCGTCTCATAGATTATGTACAGAAAACTATTTAAAAAATACAACTTACTTGTGGCTGTATGCAACGAACACTTAAGCTATCGGTTCTAAATTCTAATATCGATTTTATTCTTCCGGAACAGCTGATACCTACGTCAAGTAATAAGAACTGGTGGTGTTCAGGGTTACGCTGCACTAAACGAGTAACAATAATTGTAAAACCTTAACTGCAATTTCCTGCTTTATTTAACCTCGGCTTAACACTTCACCTAGCAAATTGATATTGTGTTTAAACCAAGTATAATGTTTCAGTAAATATTTACTTCTGATTCTAGTTAATGTGTTAAAATGTAGAAATTATGAAATAATATTAAATATCTCCTAAACCGTCTATAATTAATTGGTATAGGAAAGTGTATAGACAATTTAAAGATAATTTTTTGGAACATCTATCGACGACATAAAAATAATACTTTTGCGTTTAAAAAACAAAAGTTATTGCCCTTCAACTGTTGCCAAAATTTTTCTACTGCGGTAGATACCTTCCACCATTTAGCTCGTAACAATACCACAATATTTACTTTCGAACCTTCTTCGTTAATGAGATTTGAAATAATAAATATAAAAGTTACATCTGTATTTTCCTAAAACCATAAATAAAGCCTAATATCTTAAAAACGATTGGACTTAGGTACAGGGAACCCTCGTCAAACTTACCTTAAAATAACCTCATAAACTCAAATTTGTGATAAAAAATTGAATGTTACACATCGTACAGACAAATTAGGACAACTTGTATACTTCAAAATTATTTTAAATCATGCAGAGTTTGAACAGGAACAGAGTTATTGAAGAAACCCGAGTAAGTATCATACCCTGTATATTGTGACAGTTTTTAAAGTGTTAGAACAGTAAGTTTTTTTGTCAATATTTTTTTGATAGACCGAATAGGTACTTAAAAATACCTCCGCATGTGTTTACCATGTTATCAGATTTTATTTCTTTATTACTTATCAAAAGTCATTCCACCAGATAATACACCAAATATCTCCTGAGTAGTAAAGATTAATTTTCTAAAATATTTATAATGTTGACATTTTCTATTTATAATTTTTTTTCGGTGTGGAATAAATTAGTTTTAGCTACTCTATCAAAATTTATGTCGTTACACAACATTGTGTTGCACAAAAAGGCCCCGACAATGCGGTACGCAAACATGACATAAAAGCGAAGGAGAAAAACGAAAACGAAAAGATATTCATAAATAATACACATTTCATTAAACGTGTCATTCGCTACAAAGTAGTTCTATTGTGTCCTTTGTGTCTTCCCTGAAACCGAGCGTGGTCCCTTTCGAGTGGCACTTTTCCCGTTCCCACAGGGGCCCGCAAGGTGCCGCTTTGTTTCTCGGCCGATTTATAAAATCGGGAGCCCCATTTCGAGCCGACCTGACAGATTTCCGGACGCCTCAGAAACACCTGTTATAACATTCTCTTTCTGCTGCCCAGTAACGAGATTATAATCTGCCCCTTCGCTATTTACATAATTTCATTTTTGAGCAAAAAATCTCGTGCGATTTCATTAATTACGATCCACCTCGCCGTGCCGTCTTCGGGGGCATCACACCGGGTGTTCGTTCGGAGAAAATCTAAAAAGTACAAATCGAGCGGCCGAAAACGATTTAAATGTATAAATCGTCCGCGCGCAGCTCAGACATATAAATGACCGGCATTATTTTAGGAAATGTAGATCTTATCTCAAAAATCGATGATCGAAAATATGAATTCTTTTATGAGGTAGCGGACGTGATCGTGGGGAGGTCGCCGAGGGGGGCAACGAGCCCATGTCACTCTACTCCCTAGTTTATCATACTTCGAGATGGTGTCCACAATAAAACTACGTTTGTACGTTGTCAAAAACCAACAATATTTATTTATTTTTTTTTTTTAGGCAAAGAAAAATCCTTGTTATGTTTAAACTAAAGAAACATTGCTGACGTTGAAACTCAGAATAGGAAAAGAATATTAAAAACTATATTGTCAAGATGAAATAATTATAATCATAATCTAGTATAGTTTTTAATCGGAAATAAGTTAACAGTTTACAATTCTCATTTCAAAACCTTAACTCCAACTCACTGGGTCACCAGCACAAAAGTGTATTTCCACCGCGTAAGCATTATCGTGAAATTATTGTTTACATTGTCCGAGTTACGTTACGATTTATGTTCTCAATTAGGGAATCATGATGTAGACAGTTCATTATTCACTAGAAAAGGTGCGTCGCCCTCATCTACGCCGCTGCTCCAGACCAGTCATCTACACTAGGCCGAAGACATCCCTTGCTGCCTACGCATCCAAAAGGACCGATCAGATCGCCACAGCATCGCTGCTCCCTGGACAACTTTACACCATGCCGAAGACATCCCTTGCTGGCGACGCATCCAGATCGCCACAGTAACGCTGCTCTCTGGACGACTCTTTACCCCCAGGCTCAAGACATTCCTCGTTGTCATCTCTATCACTTCACTGGATCTACATAACCCCCGAGGCGTTCATTGAGGACCACGTATCCGCACTGTTGCTGTTAATATCTCCAGACTTGGCAGGATCTACGAGCCACAACCGAGTAACTCCAACTACACCCATCAACCCCAAGGAGCAACCCTGTCTGCGCCGCGTCTTCCTTCAGTCGACATCTCGACGCCAAGTTTCCCGAACTGGAATTTCATCGCATCAATGTTAAATTAATTTAGAAAACTAATTCAAGGGTAGATTTTGTAACAAATTCTTTTCAAGCTCTACCTATGCCCCTAAACATCTCACATGAAATGATTATTGTTTCACGCTACAAATTTTTGCAACATTTAATACCTAAGGTTTGCTTTTGTATAATTTCTAAGTTTTACGACCAAGAAGTATCCTGACAACCCACCGCAACCGTTAATCATAAACACGACAGCTTTCTTCGTCCGGTAGGTGCTCGGTTTACCAGAAACAGCCCATAAATATGAGGCGCGATTAAAAAATTTAGCGGCGGCGAGCCGAAAGGCTTTCGAACGTACGTAACACCGGGGTGTCCATGGGCGGGTAGGTCCTTTAAAAAATGATTTCCGACCCTCGTCCCTGCCAAGAAGGACCTCAGACCGCGATCTATGCATTAAACGGACTCATTAAGGAGGAGGCCGACTCCGAAGAACGGAGTCGACGTCTGCACTTTTGAAAAATTACTCCGAAAAGCGACCGTTAAAATCGCAAACATTAATTTCGAGCTGGAATAATTTAGCCGGACAGTTACCGGGATTGTTTTTCGAAAGATTGGCTTCTGCTGCCGCTCTACCTTCCGAAAAATGCCGGCGATTCCCGCATATTTTAAATTAAAATTCCGACTTTCGAGTTTTCTTTTTGTGAGGTCGTAATGCGTATAGCGTAAAGTATTTACAAGTTGGTAGGTGTTTAAGCACGTGTGACGGCCTGCGTATGTGGAGCAACACGCATGATGCGCGACCCCCTGCCAGGGGCCAGATTGGTACAAATGGGGCCCAGTGGGGGCCCCGGGGCTGCGGTCCAGTAGCCTCAAGCTGGCCTATCACTCAGGGGCTCCGGTAATGAATTGCTCAATTACAACAGTGCTTGCCACCGCGGCGAACTCATTAACTCCTATGAACAAAATCATACCGCACCTCGGCTCTTCTACACCTCGAAGTAGAGAACGAAATCATGCCGTCGGTACTCCTCAGACAAAGAAGTACTATGCAGACGTGCACGAAGATGAACGCGTGAATATTTAAATAACTTATAATATTATTTTGTGTGTTTCATATCAGTGGTAGATAGTAATTTTTTACCGTAGCTCTGTGTCGAATGTGCAGATTGCGTTTTAAAATAATGGAAAATGAAGCGCGGACTCCCTGTGGGCCTTCGTTAACTACACGTGTAATTTTAATAATTTGGAAGCAAGTCTCTTGAAGTAATAAACATATTGAATTTCGAGAGAAATTTTCAAGTTAAGAAGCACACTTTTTATTGTCATATCTTACTTTTAAAAGATAGTATTATAGGCGCCAGGGTGAACAATTATCCAGCTGAAGAAATTAATGCGAAATAGTGTTCTGGCATTCGCAATAGTTTTGCAATAAGTTCAGAAGATGTTTTACTTTACTCACTTGTACGTTGAAGGTGAAGATACAAATAATATTGTAACAAGGAAATTAGAACGCCACCAACGCAAGAATTCGCAGCTGCAAAAATCAGTCAGCCAAAGCTTTCCGCAAACAATTACATAAGTATGAATCTTTCGGAAACGTCAAAGAAGAAATACGCAAATTCCGAGTAACACGCTTTCAGTTCCCCATGAGTCATAGGCCAGGGCATAATTAAATAACTTCCCTGGAAAAACGTCCTCGGACGAAAACCCTTTAAATAGTCGACGAATTGATCATTAGACCATTAGCGTGATAGCTAGTTAGAAGTCTCGTTTTATTGTATAAGTGACCAAGCCATATAAGTTTCCCCTAAATGTAGATAAATAAATGTTTCGTTATACTGAGCTTCGACTCTTATTGCAGTTACATAAATTACTTCCGTAATAATATACAAACAGCTACAATAAACAGTTATTTGAATTACTCATTCAAAGTCCAACATACACGACAGTTCATCGCTTAATAACTATGACTATTCAAAACGATTCAAAAATATTGCACCCGGGCGTTCAATTTACTTACCTAATTAATCTACTCGATACTTCAGAACAAATCCGCGTTATCGTTTACTACGACAATTTAATTCAACTATACAAAGATGCAAGATCTGTTGAAAATTCGCTCTTTAAATAATGCAGCGTCAAAAAAAATAAAATACGATACGAACTTTCGCGGTCCAAAAGGGGAGGGTCCTGTAGGTTGAAGATCGTCCTCGTCTTTCGCCCTAGTCAAGCAGCCTGCAGCCGGACACGTACGTTGTTTTCGGCCGAGTGTGATGAATTCCAAAAGCACAATTTCCAAAATATCGGTTAATTAATAATAAATAAATTAGGATATGTCAGAGGTTACTAAGAAGAATGGTATAATGTTCGAAGGGCTTTTATTCAGGCCGACATGTTTCGGTCACAAGGGTGATCATCTTCCTACTTACCTGAAGGCCAGCAAATTGTGCGAGTGACTGACATTTCTCCAGCACCGCTCGGCTAAGCTCTTGGAGATGGGGGGTTCAACGAAACCCCAAAGCAAAAGGTGGGCAAAGTGAATAAAATAAAATAAAATCACCAGCTGAGCACACTTTTTTTCATTTAAAACGCTCAAAGACTTAACAACGAATAAGAAAAATAATCTACAAGTATGGAGTTCGACCTTGAATGTCCCAATGTCCCAAGGTCCCATTACGTCGTAAATACAATACAAGTCTTCTATTCAATCTTATGTGAAGCTCTTTCGCTTCCTTCGTTTGGTCTTACCAATATTAGTCCTTTCATATATATATATATATATATAAAATATATATAAAATAAGTCTCTTACGTTCAGTCTTGTGTGAAGCTCTTTCTCTTCCTTTGTTTTGGTCTTCATGATCTCTCTTAGCAGGTCCGTGACGATCTTCCACTGTTCCTCACTCTATAATACGAGATCTGCCACGTTTTCCGTGGACATCGTTCTGCCGCATCTCCTGTTTGTGTCATCTCTCTGCCCTGCCCATCTCGAACTGTCGAAGATCGTATGCTCTGGTGTGTCTCTATCGCCGCAGTACCAGCAGGCTTCGCTAGGGCGTTTCTTGATCGTGTGCAAGTACGTTCCAAAGGCTCCATGGCCCGTGCTTTCTGTTGTACCACTTTTTGATATCCTTTATGAAGGTGTTTATCCAGCCTTGATAGTTTTCCCAGGCTGACTGCCATTTCTCTAACAGGTCTTTTCCGTCATCCGAGTTACTTGCACCCTTCTCGGTGTACGATCTACGTCTCTCCTCCTTTACCAATTTGATCGATGGCACGGCCGCCAGTGTTAGAATAGCTTCCGCGTTCACCGTCCTGTATGCAGATGTAATCCGGATGGCCATCCTCCTGTTGATTGACTCCAGGAGTTTCTCATAGTGCTTGTATTTAAAGGCGTTAACCCATATTGGGGCCGCGTATAGGATGGTCGAAGAAACGATTCCCGCTAGGACTTTCTTCTTCTTTGACCTGGGTCCGCCTATGTTTGGCATTAGCCTAGCCAGAGTTGTCGCATGTTTTTTTCACGTGCGCAGTCATCCTGAGGTTCCTATCGAGGTATAATTCTAGGTACTTCAGGTTTTCCTTACTGGTAATCTAGTTCCAATCAGCTAGTTTGAACTAACTAAATACGATCCTCGCAAATCGTCATCATTCCTTTGTGTATGTGTGGAGATGTGTGTTAGGTTGTTCAAATCAACCGGTTTGATTTTACTAATTACGACCCTTGCAAATCCTCCTCAGTAAATTCGTTAGTTGATAAGAAATATTGGTGTTTGTGTGTCAAGTAGTTCCAATCAACTAGTTTGAAGTAACTAATTACGATCTTCACAAATCGTTATCTGTAAACTCGTTAGTCGACAGGAAATTTTGGTGTTCGTGTATCAAATAGCTCCAACTAACTGGTTTGAACTAACCAATTACGATCGTCGCAAATTGTCATCAATAAATTCGTCAGTTGATAAGAAATTTTAGCCTTTGTATATCAAGTTTAAAACGAGGGGTGTGATTCTGTGATTTCTTGAAATTTCTTTTCTTTTCTTTTCAAATAAAGAAAAACCGCTAAACGAAAAAAACTCACTGGGACATTTTCTGGGTAGTTTTTCCCAGGACTCAGGACTATCAGGATGTCTAGGATTTCTTCACTTTCAGGCCACATAATTTGGATCTTGAAGGTACACAGGAAAAAGGAATTGACCTTATAACCTAATTCGAGAGTAATGAAACGAGGATGACGCGAGATGATCGCAGATGCCGTCAGCCTTAACCAATCAGAAACCGTTATTATTCGTTGTGACCGTATTAGGGCATGTCACGTGGTGATTGATAATTGTATGCCTAGATTCGGGTATCAGGGTTGCCACAATAAATTCTAAGGCTGGGTTTCTCAGTCCTAGTTTAACTTTAAACTCCTGTTTATTCCCATGGTAGCAAATACATATAAAAACAATTGTTCCTATGGAAATATACAGGAGTTTGAAGTTAAACTAGGACTGATAAACCCAGCCTAAGTTGACTAAAAATTTCCGAATATTACCAACACTCTGTTTACACAATTTTGATGAAATTTTTTAAATTTATTTCGCGGTATAATGAAGGATTAAGTCGCAGACCGCAGTTCTAGTTTCTTAAGCGTAGTAAACAAATTAATATTGAAAATTGAAAGACGAGTTGTTGGAATGAGATAGTTCAAGGTAGTTAAGTCTGTGGCTGGCGCGACGTATTTTTATTGTTGTTGAGCATCGAGTGGTTTTCACTGTATCGAAAAAAATAAGAATACGAAGCGATCGCCGCAAGTTTTCAATGTTCGTGATTTGAAGATTTGTCATGCGGAGGACCCCGGTACCACCTATGGGGCGATGACACGCCTTAGGCCCCTCGCTGCAGTCTACCCGTTCCATGTTGTACCAAATGATATCACGATGACCGACGAAACGGACGTAAATATGTTCGCCCGTCACATTTCATATTCGTTGGCCCAAACGAACTTTCGGCGGCAATTAAACGAGCGTCTTTAACGCATCGTCGACGTTTTTATGTTATAATTATTGAAAAAGTCGCCGAATAATTCAGACGCTTTATTGGGGCAGACTGGTTTGATTTTGGCGGCGGCGGTGTCTCGTCCAGATGTTTGGTGAACCAACGGCTTAAGCGAGAGAGAGAGGCGATGAGAAGAAGTTTAATGTAAATATTTTCTCTCGTTTCTCGGCCGAAACAATGGCTTGTTTGCCCGGCACAAACTTTAAAATCGCAGCGAGCCGTGTTTGTTGTCGTCGGGTCTCTTGGTTTTGCACAGGTGTGTTCCTAGAGGCACGAGGGTAATTTTTTTTCGGGAAATAATTGAACTGTAAACAGAAAATTTGGTTGCAAATCTTCGAAAAGGTTTCATTTTTAAATTAAAAAAAAAATTATCCTCTTATACTTCTTTCACATTCCTAGATATACCATGCGTTGAACAAGTACATAATTACATAAAGCTTAGCCATGGAAAGCAAAAGTAATGTTTACAACAAGTTTTAGAATTCATTAACTGTCATTGTGGCTGTTATTGCTATAAATTTACTTTGAAAATTCAATTAAGCTACAATTACAGTAGAACACAGGTTGAGCCCACACTACGCAACACGGAATTGTTTTTGTCTCGCTCATTTCCCATGCGAGTTTTCTTCTATCAATCCCCCTCTTTATTTTGCCCGTCCATCTTTAGATGTGTCGAATCTCCTCTCCTCTCCTCTTCCATCCTTTTCTTCTTCCTCTTCTCCTTCCTCTCCTGCCCTCTTTGCTCTTCTTATTTTCCTCGTCTGTCCTCTTCCTGCTCCTATCCTCTTCTCCCCTCTTCCTTTCCTCTCCTGTCCTCAACCTACTCTTCCTCCTCTTCTGCCCTCGTCCTGCCCTTTCACTCTCTCACTGCCTCCTCCTCTGCACACATCATACTCCTTCACACTCTACCTCCCATCTCATCTTTGTACTTCCTCGCCATGATTTTTCTCAGCATATTTGCAACTGCAATTCATATTTCATTGGTTCTATTCATGACATTCGCTATGTGGTCTTTACTTATCTGAGTGTCTAGAGCCAGCTCTGTCCTCATACGAACCTCATTCCACCGTGGGCATACGAAAATTGTATGCTCCGGCGAGTCGTCTTGCTCCTCACGGTACCAGCAGCTGGCCATCTCTCCTTATTTCTTTCAGGTACCTCCCAAACGTGCCGTGTCCGGTTAGCGCCTACGTTACGTAATAGTCTACGTCTCCCTCCTTTCTGATGCACCACCTCTCCACATCTTTAATAAAGATCTTGGCCCAGCCATCATATCCGTTCCACCGTTCTTGCCAGGATTGATATAGTTCTTTCCTCGCCAAGGCCTTTACTTAGGGTTCTTCCTTATATATTTGTATCCGCTCTGCAAACTGCAGTCTGATAGGAGGGATCTCTGCTATCACGAGGATAGCCTCCGTTGAGACCGTCCTATATGCAGACGCCACCCTTATGGCCGCTAGCCTGTTTACTCTTTGTAACATAAGTTCATGGCATTTGTCCATATCGCAGCATCATCGAGGAGACCACAGCAGCGAGCAGCTTCCTTTTTTTAGGGTTAGGTCCTACCACATTTGGCATTAGTTTGGCCAGAGCCGTGTACGACCTCTGGGCTCTGCTTGCGGTTTCCCTGACGTGAGTGGTCATTCTCAAGTCGCGGTCCAGGTGGATTCCACCATCCGCGTCAGGTTCCTTTTCCGTGCAAGGATGATAACTTCCGTTTTCTCCCCTGCCAGGGGTAGCGTCGTGCCTTCCAGGGTGTTCCTGATACGTTTCACTGCGTACGCGGCCCTGTCTTCTAGCATTGCGACGGTCTTGGCGCTAATTACGACGGCCAGGTCGTCCGCATAGACGATAACGGTAGACCCAACCACCAGCTCCATTTACAAGATTTTGCTATGCAGGATATTCCATAAAGTCGGTCCCAGAACGGATCCCTGCGGGACTCTACATGTCAGGTCGATCCGTGTGGCTATGATAGCTTTGTCGGACAAATACGTCTCGATGATTCTGCTCGTCTTGTGGTTCACCTTGTATTTGTAGAGGGCGATCAGGATCCCCCTCCACTCCCTCCCTGTCTGTCCGGACTTGAATTCACCTGATACGGCTTATGCAAACATAACTAAAAGCGAAAGATCCAAAAAAATCACGATGACCCATAGAGCAAGTTTCCATACGCAAGAGTTTTAAAGCTTGTTCAAGTAAACAGGTTACAGGCAACATAACCTGTAGCAAAAAGACGGGGCTGCTCCCTCATTTCAAAATGGCTGCGGTCGTGGTTACTTCACATATTGTAGAAAGCGGCGCGCGAAATCAAAAGGCAGGTTCATCTGTTTTTCCGTATAAATACCGGTGCAAAGCGCGCCCGCGACACTTTTTTACTTCGACTTTAAACGCGAAACTCCTTTTCCTTTGTGCTTCGACTTGGAACAACTTGTGCTCCTTAATTAAAGCATTAAAATATTAAATTTAATTGTAACGAGTAACACTGAAAAGAAATAAAAGTGAACACAGACAAATTGAGTCGTTATGATTCAAACCAGTTTAAAATTAATATTAAATTAATCAGTTGAATTGCCTTCAGGTTGGAACCACGTCATCTACGTCAATTCCCACTCTTTTATGCGCGCTCCTTCACATCGATTGCGAGCGTGAACGTGAAATGCCGGAGCGCGACGACTCACATCGACACTAAACTAAATTTCTGTTAGTAACAAGTTTGTTTTCGATACGGCTTTATAGATTCTGTGTTGGCAAGCATGAGCATTACAAATGGCCGAAATGTACAGAAGTGTTTCTTTTATTTTAATTTTAATGTAAGTAACTTACAGAAGCACTTATTTACCTCTATAATGATGTGTACTGGTAAGTAGGTACAATTGTTTGTTTACATTAAAGAAATCTCCTATTCCTATTCCTAACCTAACATCCTTTGTTTACCCCAGTTTCAAAACTTGTAATCTCTTGAAATGAAAAGAAATTCTTAACGTGAAATTAAAAGTTTGGTTCAGTATTCCTTTAAAAACTAAAATTAACACTTCATTTCCTTCTTTTCATTTTAAAACACACCTACTATACATTGTTGTCTATTTTCAGGTTCTCTGAAACTAGAGAAGCCTTCAGGTGGCCATCGTCAAGGCACACTAGCCTTCTCTCCCTTCCGGACTGTTTGTCCTGAACCGGCCAGTGCCTTGCAGTTAGCGGAGCACCCGGTTTCTTATGAAACCGCTGCATCTTCATCCAGGCTGCCTCCAAAAGAACTTCCTCCACCTAACGAACTTCCTGCTCCGTCACTGAGAGTTACACTTCGTTTTGCATGGCATTTTAGTTTTTTAATGTTTTCAAACTGTTTAAATACATATTCCATTGCCTCTAAACAGCTAGAGCTTCAGATATTTTGTTTTATTTGACTTGTTTTTTCGAGATTGAATCAATTCTAATATGTAATGATAAATAAAGAATTCTGTTGTGTAACACAAACGATTCCGGTGATAACCGGGGGCATCATGCAGACACCGAAAGTTGCAAAATCCAAATCGACAATTAGGCAGCTGACTGTGTGCTATTTGTTTGTAATTTATTAAGGCGAATAACCGGGTGATTTACACGATCGTAACAAAGCGTAAAACAATCCGTTCCGCGTACACCTAACGGCCTCCTTGCATGCACGTTTACCTTTATCCGGCGAAATTAAATCGAGCGCGTTTTATTGCCCTTGCAACAGTTATTGTTTATTGCGGCTGTAATTCATCCAATCGCCAGACAATTAAATTGCAAATAATTACTGTGCGAAATGACGTGATGCTTTTCAATTTCCCTCCGAATGCACACGGTGGTTTCAAATATGAAAATAATGGATATGCATTTGTAAGTTGTAAGTATCATCGCACACATTTTAATGCTGTCATTAAAGGTCTATAGAAGTAATTAATAAGATAATCAGAAGGCAAGGTGGATCGCGGCCTCGCTCTACGACGTTTCTACACAAATAAATAGTGTGAAGTATTGACATATAAATTTAATCTAAACATCTAAATAAATTGATTTAATAACTACTTTAGTCTAACTAAGCACGCACTGCACTGGCGTCTTATTGCTTTCACAATCAAACGTGTTTAAAGATTTTACACCAAATAGTTTTAATAATTTAAGAAATGTAGCAATGTCGAATATTCTGTCGTTTTTCGATCTATTGTGGAACGCCTCGTCCCGTCTGCAGGTCCCTGGGGGTGCCCATTTCCAATTATTTACTTTAAATTTAGAAACTGACAGGAACCTTCAGTTCCACTTTAACAAATGGACTCGTAACATGACTATTGTTTTTGCGTTAACTATATTAATAGCGGTAATAGTAATTGATGGGCTCTGGTAGCGGGAGCGGTGTCGAGGAGGCCGCCCGGTGTTCTTATTACCCTAGCTGCAGGTGGCAGCACCGCATATCCCCACGGAATATCAGGTAATGCACCTCTCGGTGCTATATATTTTTCATTATCCGTTCGGTAGGTGATTTATTTCCAGGCGTTTAAGCGGATTTTTTAACGCGCGGGAGTCGGTGAAAATGGGGAATGAACGGCGACCCCCGTCGACTTTTTCACCGGCATCCACCACCTAAAATAAATCGACAATTACATGCACATTTACCGGACTTCGACAAACGTATCGATAAATGATCAACAGTATTTTTTTTATTTTATTATTAGCTGTCTTTCATCGTTAATCTTGGCAGATCAATCTTATACTTCACGTATTTCTTGTTTTTCTTTATTGTACAAATCGATTATTTATTGCAAGAAAGTTTAATAACACGATCAATAAATAGTTAGAAAAAGATTTACTGTAATATAGTTGTGAGGGACGGGTGGTTAAAAATGATAACAGAAAGGGGATGACTTACCATTTACCTTCAACTTTATCAATTTTTACTAGGCCTCTTGGAGGCACTATGCTTCTCTAGATATCACGACGACATTGAGAGAGAAGATCTATTACCACTCAAAATAATTAACAATTTCCACTTCTTCTCCTCACAGTTTTATCAAAATTTTAATCAAATGCAGAACAAATTCAAAATGATTTTATAACGAGGAAAACAGTATTTCATAAATCTAATAAGGCAGTTGCTAGTTTCTAAAAACGTAGCCAAAATGGTAAAATCACTTAATATTTTCTCACCCAACCATGGTACTAGATACGGAGAGACGGACGAATTTTTGGAGAACAACCACACACTACGACATTCAGTGAATGTTGATTACGCCCTCGGACTTGTGGGGTTGCACTCGACAAGACGGGCACTAGCTGTCTGATCTGTCTTGCTATGCCATGGCCTTTTATATGGTTTTACAAAAGTCATTTCGATTACGTAATATTCTGCATGTATGCCAGTACGATTCATAGTGATTTTCCGAAACCGTCTGCTCATACGCTTGCATAATGCCCGGCTTTTCCGATGCACCTATGCAGCTGCAATTCTTCGGATTTGCAAAGGCCAGTCACGATTCATATCAGCAAAACTTTTGATAAAGCAAGTCGTTGGATTACATAATTTTTAGGTGGGGGAATTTTCCGCCCTCGCGTAGACGATATTGTATCGAGTTGAGTTAAACTCGATTCCATAAGTTTTAGTTGCATTTAGGCTGCGTTGTATAAAAGTTTAAGCCAGGATTGAAGTTAATCCTAAGTAAAATATGACAGACAAAATACTGTACGTCATAACAAGTGTCACATTCTAACTTAGGATTAAAGTTAATCCTGGCTTAAACCTTTGACACAACGCTTCCTTAGGCTGGGCTTCTCAGTCCCAGTTTAACTTTAAACTGTTTATTCCCGTGGTAGCAATTACAAAAACAATAGTTCCTATGGAAATAAACAGGAGTTTAAAGTTAAACTAGGACTGAGAAACCCAGCCTTACAGTTACAGTTACAGTTTACATTTAGTTAAGCTAATTACATAAGTTTATGTAATAAGCTTAATGATTTATGAAATTGCCGATTTCTTCCATAGTAAAAACCTGAAAACTAAAGGGCACTGTTCTAAAGAGATTTTGCTTTCACTATCTTTACTTTAGGAATCATTCAATTTAAAAAAAAGCATCGACTCTAACAAACTCGAGTTTCTTAAAATCTAGATAAATCTGCGGAACTAAAAGTTGCTGATTTTATTTGTCCTATAAGAAAAATTAGAATGTAAATGTTTCATCATTACCTTTTTATTGATTATGTAGGTATTGTCACGAAGACTACCCCCTGGAGTGAGCGTTAGAGTATCACTAATTGTTTTTTTTTTAACCTCCATATTCATATTTATTGTATTAGATCTATAGGTTTACCGCTCTATCACTTATTACACACAATAATAGTAAATTTCGCTATAAAAAAATAACACAAAACACAAAATACGTGTATGTGTCCGCTGCCCGCCATCTATTGCGAATGAACGTAAATGAAAGTAGCTCGCTATCTGCGTAGATGGCGTTGCAAAAATGTAGTTGAGTAATTTAAAAAAAAAACAGTGTCGTTAATGTAAGTTTTTTTATGTATTTTTAAAAATTTATTTTCACTCCTGACGAAGTTACCAGCCGATACTGAAACGATGAGCGATTGTGCTCAAATTGCAAGTGTTCGTTACGAGAAATTGTTTTACAATTTTCGACGGAAAAGAATTTACTTTAATTGTGTTGAAAAATTTGATATTAATAAAAAAATAGCACGAATAAGTAAAACGAAAAATAATTTCGTGCTCACCATCTATTGAGAATGATCGCAAATGAAAGTACTTCAATACGTTCTGTAGATGGCGCTGGTGTCGTTAATGTGGAATTTTGAATTCCGTTCGAAAATCTGATCTCATATTTATGTTCAGAAGAAAAAAACAATATGAAATGATTAAACACCAAATAATTTTACGCCTGCCATCTATTGAGAATGAACGCAAATGAAAGTAGTTCAGTAAACTGAGTAGACGACACTGCTAAAAAATGTACAGTTGAATATTTTTTTTAAATGAGTTTCGTTAATGAAGAATTTTTTGTAGTGTTGGAAAATCTGATATTAAAAAAAATGTTAAGAAAAAATAAAATAAAAATAAAATAGTTTTGTGTCAACCATCTTTTGAGAATGATCTCAAATGAAAGTAACTAGTTCGGTAAACTGTGTAGATGACGCTGGTATCGTTGATGGTATTTTGAATTCCGTTGGAAAATCTGATCTCAAATTTAACAAAAAAAAGCAATACCTACAACCAAATTGAAGATAAGATAATATTGTATGCCTGCCATCTATTGAAAATGAACCCAAATGAAAGTAGTTCGGTAAACTGTGAAATTCCTTATCTCAAATGTTAGTAAGAAAAAAACAATACCTATAATCAAATTTAAGATAAAATAATATATATGTCTGCATGTCTGAACGAACGCAAATGACAGTAGTTCGGTAAACTGTGTAGATGGCGCTGTTAAAAAAATATGCAATTGAATAATGTAGTCTCGCTAATGTAGAATTTTTAAGTGTTGGAAAATGTAATATTAAAAAAACGTGTCCACCGTCTTTTGAGAATGATTGCAAATGAAAGTAGATGGTAAGCTGTATAGATGGCGCTGGTGTCGTTAATGTGGTGTTTTGAAATCCGCTAGAAAATCTCATGTTCTCCAACGTTAAGAAAAAAAACTATATAAACAGATTAAACATATTTTCTTGACGAAAACATAAACATAAATAATTTTATTTGTTCGTCTATCTATCGAGAGTGAACCCAAATGAAAGTATTTCGGCAAAGTGTGTAGATGGCGCTGCTAAACAAATGTGAAGTTCAATACAGCAAACTCCCGATTATCCGGAACCGGATTATTCCAAGCTCCAAATTATTCGAAACATTTCTTTCGAAACTTATTTCTCCGTTCCTTGCCAAACGCGATTGCTTGAAACTATCGATTATCCGGAATGACATCTATGTCATTTCGGTTCGTGAAAAACCGGCTCAGGATTTATACCGAGCACTCGTACCCATACTTTGGTCAATCGAGAATCTACTGTACTCAAAAAAAAACGAGTGTCGTTAATATAGATAGATATATTGGAAAGTCTGACATTAAAAGAAATGTTAAGAAAAAAAAAACAACCTAAAACGTAACATAATTTAGTGTTCACCATCTATTGAGAACAAACGCAAATATGAAAGTAGTTCGGTAAACTGCATAGATGGCACTATTAGAAAATTAATTGCAATTGTATGATTTTAGAGAAACGAGTGTCGTTAACGTCGTTAATGTAAAATTTTGAGTCGTGTTCGAAAATTTGATCTGAAATGTTAAGAAAAAAGACAAACAATATAAACAGGTTAAACATAAAATAATTTTATTTGTCGGCCATCTATTGAGAGTGAACGTATATTAAAGTAGTTCCGTAAACTGTGTAGATGGCACTGCTAAAAGATATCTAATTTAATTAGTCAATCAAAGAATTTATCGCCAACAGCAGTACAGCCAATTACAGGGATCAAGTGTAACAAAACTAAAAAAATAAAATAAAATAAAAAGAAACCTTAACTAACATAAATTTTAATTTATTATTATTAAATTATTAAATGATTAATAAATTAAATTTATGATTTGAAAAAAAAAAACGAGTGTTGCTAATGCACAATTTTGAATTGTGTTAGAAAACTTGACTGTAGGTTTACTGCACGTAATAGTAAACTTTGCTCAGCTGGGGCATTTAAACCACATCCAGTGCTTCTCAAACATTTTTTGTGAAAGTAAACGAAGATTTTTCCGGAGTTATTATTGACCTTCGCCCCATATGCATTGGCTGTGTTATGCCCCGGCTTGAGTATTTCAGGGTTTTATTTTCTTTTGTGATTTAATTCATTGCTTTGTTCTCTCAGGGTAATTTGTTATTTTTTTTCTGTTTCTTATTTTGTTTATTATTATTCTTATTTGCTTTCTTACTTCGTTGTTTTCTTGCGATGGCTCCTGCTCCGATGATGTAATTTGCAGTGTATCTCGTAGACTGATTCTTGCTCGTAGAGCGTATTTGTTGTGTGATAAATTTTGGATGTAGATGGCACTCACGAGCATTCAAAATTATCTGTGTCAGTGTGTGTGTGTATATACACTGCGTTCGTAAAGTATGGAATAAATTCATTTTCTACGAAATAAACGATTTTTATGTAAAATCCTGAAACAGGTCGATTTTTAATTAAAAAATGACACTATTTTAGCGGAATTTTGTATCTCCCCCTCCAACCCCCTCCGAGTGACTGTTGCCCCTTTAAAATTTTTAAATGGAATGGGGGCACATGTGATACCTCATCTGAAAGGGCTTTTCATTCTCTATTCAGTAGTATAAGAATTTTTTTTAATTCCTATTTTTTCTAAAAAGAATAATACATTTTAAAATCAACACACAAAATTTTAAAATGGATTATTTGGATGACGTTTTCCCCAATAGATGGATGGATTGGTCGAAAGGGGGCAATTGAGTAGCCGGCTAGATCTGATCTAACACCTCTCGATTTCTTTTTATGAGGATTTCTAAAAAGTAAAGTCTCCAGAACTAAACCAAACAGTCTTGAAGAACTAAAAGACAGAATAAGAAATGAAATACGAGGAATCAGTCCGGAAATAATCGACAATGTTTTGCATGAGTTTGAATTTCGTCTTGCTTATTGTCAAGAGGTAGGAGGAGGACATTTTGAACAGTTTCTTTGATATTGGTGTTATTACTTTTACTTCTACGTTGATTACATACATTAGTATCTACAGTTTCTATTCGTTTTCATAAAGAATTTTAAAAAAATTGGAATTAATCAAATTACCCTGGAAATGAAATGTTTTAGATGAACGTCAGCAACGTTTGTACTATTGTCATTAATCAAACGGTTCCCAGTTCGAACATTTCATTTAAATTATTTCATTTTAAAATGTTGTGTGTTGATTTCAAAATGTATTATTCTTTTTAGAAAAAATAGGAATTTAAAGGAAATTCTTATACTACTGAATAGAGAATGAAAAGCTCTTCCAAATGAAGTATCGCATGATGCCCCATTCCATTTAAAAATTTTAAAGGAGCGACTGTCACTCGGAGGGGGTTGGAGGGGGAGATATAAAATTCCACTAAAATAGTGTCATTTATTAATTAAAAATCGACCTGTTTCAGGATTTTGCATAAAAATCGTTTATTTCGTAGAAAATGAATTTATTCCATACTTTACGAACGCAGTGTATATATGGGTGAATAGATAAGAAGATATTTCGTAGAATCGTTCACTTTTTTTAGTGACCGTTGCATTATATTTTTTTGCGTATTTTCTCGTTAATTTGTTGATGAAATTCAAATAAACACCGTTTCTTTCTTTTAATTTATCTCGTAATTATGACTTTCACGCCCCTAGTTCTCAGTGTTCTCAGTGTTTTAATTTCAGATAGTAATACGGACTTCGCTATTCTTCTTAAATCATTTGTTTTTAAGTTTCGGAAATTAATCGGTAGTATCGTACATGGTCCTTTTGGTCAATGTTATTGGTCGATGCTTCTTGATGACGTATGCGGAAATTGCATAGTAAATCTTTGACGTAGTTCCGTCCTCTTAGATATCAGGGCGATTCCTTTCGTGCTGGTACGCCATTGCAGACGCGTTGCGTGCGTCTTCAAATTTTTGCAGTTAATTGGAGCTGAACGGCTTTGAGATATTCCAGTTTGGCAATTTTACTACTTCGTAAGCCCTGCTGAGTCATACCGTTTACATCCAAGGACGTGTTTCCTTCAAGTTCTCGCTCAGAAAAACTAGCAGAAGACTGTAAGTAGAGTGTATTTTTAGTTTGTTGTTTTTTTTTTTATCTGTGGTGGTTGCCCAACGGGGTCCTAAGTCAAAGACTTGTCAGGACCTCAGGAGCGGGAGTGTATTTTGAGTGTGTGTAAAGTGTTCCATGGCTTTGTTACTTCCAACCTTCTCGCCGTTTAAGGGAAAGCAGTGTCGAATTTTATCCCCAACGCTAAAGGGTGCCTGAAGTCAATACCGACTACCCCCGAGAAAAATCCCGAGTGCGGTTCGAACCGACGACCATGCGATTGCAAGGCCGGTCCTCTTACTGCTGGACCGTTCAGGCGTTTAAGGAATATATTTTCTAAGACTCCTTTTCTATTTAGTAGGGTTTAGTTTTTCCTACCGGAAGAGTTTTTCTTATCGGAAATTTCCTTACTACTTACTACGTTGTTTGAAGATACTACCGGACAGGAATTCCTTTTTGTGCGTGGTCGTCTGAAGATATTACAGGACACGATTTCCTTCTTGCGGGGTCGTTTCTGATTATTCAGAGCGCAACCAAGCTTCAGCGGTGTCGTTTAAATGGAATCCAGGCCAAGTTATCGTCAGGATTGAGTAAGAAACAATCATTATTATTTCATATCGTATCGTATTGATTAAACTATCCTACCGTACCGTATGGAATGTATCTATTAATGTTTATTTTGATTGTCAGTGGACAATATTTGTAATATATTGGGTCATTTTCGTATTTAACTAACGAAATGTTAAACTATTTTTTTTGTATGGGTCAATTATTTACAGTTTGAATCATTTTTACTACACTTACGTACAGACTATTGTACACATGTTAATTATATTTATTGGTCATAGTTTCCATTTTCATTTTCAAACATTTCTTTTTTATTTACTGATATGATCAAAGAGCAATTTCTTTAAAATAAATTTGCATATTTTTGCACATTTGTTATTTTTCCCGGACTGTTTTAGTAATTACAGTTTAAAGAGATTACTTGGCGCTCAACAGCTTTCATTTTTGTCACGTAACGTTTATTATTCATGGATTACGCAAGTATTTGATTTAAAGAATATAGTTCAAAGAATTACCCTCCCGAATCCACCTCAGCCTCCGACTAAATTGAGCTATGGCAACAAAACAGGTAAGAACCTACTTACAAAAAAGGTGTATGTCTCACAGAATAAAACGGAAAACGATAATTTATTAATTCAATTTCAAAGAGTTGCACAAACAAATGTATGTCATAAAGAAGTTCGGAGTTTTAAAAAGACGAAGTTTATATGTTTGGTCGGTTTTTCACAAAGCCGCCAATATACCTTATTTACATTAGGTTTCGAACCGCGTATTTGACTGCCTCCGTTTTTCCGGCGCGGCGGTCACTTATGAAGCCCGACCGGATGCTTTCACCTAAAGTAGCTACACGGCGCCCTCATTTGTTCAATTTCCGACCTCCTTATTACCTACAGTTTCCTCCGGGTCGTCATGACATTTCTAAATAAATTTTTCTAATTATTACAATTCCAAGCTTAATTTCTACGTATTTATATTTAAAAAATTGTAAATAATTTATTTATTATAAACATTTAATTTTAAATCGCCTATTTCTAAAAATGTTTACATAAACTTAAAATATTCTGAAAAACATGTTTAAATTAAATACCTTCCTTTATCTAGTTCCCTTCAACAAATAAAGGAAACATTAGGTTTAATATATGATGCTTACCGAAAAATTGGAAGTGAAGATTTGAAGGTTATATATAACAAATATAAGCAATTCTCCCTTAAAACAGTTGAAAAGGAAAAGAAAGTCAGTAATTCTTACACCTTACTTGGTTCGAGCAACAAAGTTAAAGCCACATGGAGCATTATAAATTCAACCATAAAGAAACCAGATATAAACTTAAAAGATGCTCCATCCTCTCATGCTTTTAATTAATATTTTGAAAATATTGCCGCCAATTTGAACAGCCAGCTGAGTACTCCCACACATTCTCCAGGCCATTTCTTGCATAGAACTAGAGCAAGTAACTACACCATCTTTCTTACACCAACTTCAACAGAAGAAGTATTCGATTTCATTCTTATGAACACCAAACATACCTAAAACCAAAACATACTCCGGATTACTATGACATATCTTCACATATAATAGTTGCTGTTGCCAACGAGATATCAGCTCCTCTTCCAAACATCATTAACTCCTCAATTGAGACTGGTAATTTTCCTGACTCAATGAAGATTGCCAAAGTCATAATAGATAACATGGAATCAAAGGCAAGTACCTCGGTGCTCTTCTGCGACCTATCCAAGGCTTTCGATTGTGTACCCCATGACATACTGCTGCAAAAACTTGAACATTACGGGATTCGGGGAGTGTGCCATGAGCTGCTTCGGTCATACCTGACAAACAGAAAACAATTAGTGTACCAGCCGCAGGATTCTAGCCCTCTGGTAAATGTAAGTTCTGGTGTGCCCCAGGGATCAGTCTTGGGCCCGGCCCTGTTCGCAATTTTCATAAATGACTTTCCTACAACTGTTGACTGTCATGTTACTTTATTTGCGGACGATATTACTCTCGCAATTAGTGACTCCATCAAGGACACCACAATTTCCGCTATCAAGGCCAAGGCAAGTGACTGGTTTCTCAGCAACAAACTTACTCTTAATGAATCCAAGAATATTGTTAATCAATTTACTGCAGATAGAACTTCAACAAAAACATAGCGAATTCTTGGGAATTAAGCTAGACACTCGACTCACCTGGCAGACTCACATTGAAAACATTTGCAGCAGTTTATCTTCGTCAATTTATGCTATCAGAAGAGTAATAAATATTATGTCCAAGCAAGCAGCCTTGATGGTATATTATGCACTTTTCCATGCCAAAGCAACATATGCGATAGATATTTGGGGTCACTCTCCTCATCTTGCTAAATTGTTTGTCTTGCAGAAAAAGGCTATCAGAATACTATCAGAAGCTGAAATGGATGCATATTGTAGGGCGCTATTTAGATATCTAAAAATAATTACAATACCTGGTGTCTACATACTCAGAGAAATTGTTTTCACACATAAACAAATCCACCGTTACTCCACGCGAGAAGAAGTGCAGAACTTCGACCTCCGGAGTGGGCCTCAATTGACCGTGCCTTTTGTAAGGCTTACAACAAGTGCATCTACTACTCTGAATTTGAAATCGTACAATAGGCTACCTGTGAGCTGGCGAAACTTATCAGTGACTCGACTTAAATGTAGACTAAAAGATTATCTAACTGACACGTGTCCATATTCAATTGATGAATTCTTTTCGACATCGATTGACAGTTGTAGTAGCGACATCTATATGTAACCATATATTATGTGCGCATGTGCGTAAGACACACAGGTATAAGATGGTGGTCAAGACACGATGTTTGTATTGTAACGTGTAACATGTAGTGATATAACTTAATAAACATACTTGTTATTACAAAGTGGTTGTTATTAAATAAACCACGACAACAGTGTTTTCTAAAAGTAATGTGTACGTCTTGTAATGTTATGCAAAATGTCATGATTGTTGTCGCATGTTAATCGATGATAATGTTGCCGGTATTACAGATGACTACCTACTTTACTTAACTGTGATAATTTATAATATGTCATAAATATGTACTAAAACTGTATTTGTAACACACTTTGCTTACTTAAATGTTAACTTGACATTGAAACTACGTTTCATAACAAATTATCTATCTATCTATCTAAACAAATCCCGTAAAGCACATCTAATACAGTACTCTCAATTTACTTTATTATTTACAAAATTATTTCTTTATGAAATTAAAAAAAAACATTGCGTGCTGCTCATAAACACCGCAGTATGTCATATCTTCACTTCTTTTCTTAATTGCGATTACACTGTATTTATTGCTAGGTTGCTTAGGTGAGAGACTTTGAAATCTTAAAAACTGAATTCATCTGTTCCGTGAATTTATTTGAAACTATTTTTTAATCATTTTTTAAAAGGATCTCGCGCGCAGTAAATCACCCGGCAATAAAATATGTAAAAAATGTTGTGGGATCTGTGAAACGTCGATGTATAAAGGCATGTCATACACGTACAAAGGACCATTGTGTCGTCTAAAAGCGGCATTTAAGTCCGTTAAAGGCGCCCAACAATGGGACTCGAACGCCATTAGCCTAGTCACGGTCAAGCGGGCCCCGACACACACGGATACACGTCAAAGGAGATCGAAGAGGAGATCGTCGCTCGTCCGCGCGTCGTCCTTTTTCAGCCACTTTTCGACTTGCGTTCTGAAAAATCTGTACGCACGTATATGCGCAGTGCCGGAGGTAAGGAGCTGTCAGTCGAGTGATTGAAAATCGTTTCGAGGTCCACTGTGTAATTAACCGGTGGCCAGGTACGCCTAGGATTCTTTCACGAGTAGATTGCATTTTTTGGATTTTTGCTCTTATTGTTTTTCCGTTATTAGGCCGTTAAGAAGATAATCAAACAAACAACTGCATGGAGAATACGTACAAAAAATACCTAGTTGCTATGTTATTTTAGTTTTGAAAAGTGAAAATTGTTGTAACAATATCATTTGTATTTATGATTTTGATGTATTAGTTGCAGTTTAGTTAGTGGTTTATTATACACCAATTAAGTTTTACATAGAGAAAAAATTATGATCCCAATGTATTACTACAACACAAATTTTTGTTAAGAAAAACCAACATGAGGGCAACGATTAAAAGATGCAATCGTCATACCCAGACCGACACACACACACACACCAGTCCAAAAGCAGTTCCGATGGATGTACACCATCGTGGAGGATTTGGAGTTCTTGAAGGCACTTTCGAAGTTAAACTTCCTAGACCAGGAGTAAGTCCAATCTGGTCTATTTAATAACATGTACGGTTTCATTTATTTGACAACTAAAATCAGAATTACATGGCGATTCGTTCAAGATTAAGCACGTATATGTGTAATAAATATTTAAAAAGCTATTTTTTGTATCAGATATACAGTATGTCCCCGGATTGAGTTTACAATACGTATAATGGACGAAAAATTTTTGAATTAAGATTTCATGTTCTGCAGTTCAGGCCTGCTTGACGTGAAATGAATTTCTGCCAAATTTAACACCGAAATAATGTGTGATGGCGATACAGGCCGACACGCACATTGATCTGCCTGCAGTTAAAAAGTGCAAGAAATGCAACGGTATTGCAAACAGTGGTCCAAGGTGCATCACATGCGGTACAAGAATAGACCCGGGATGTATTAAATACATCAAATCTATTACCATCATTGATAACAATCTATTAAATTGCTGCGAAAATAGTGAGATTAAAGTAGATGAAACAACTAATTCTGCTTCACCGGCAAGTAACAAATTCGACCTTATTGATAATTACAATAGTGGTGAAAACTCAGCATCTTATAAAGTCGAGTTCCCCATCGAGCATTGGCGGAAAGTATACAATCCGGAAATTTGGCCAACCGGAGCGGCAGTCAGAAGATTTTTCTTTTAAAAAAAACATTCCAGAAAAAATTTTTCAAGAGCCAACCTCCATCCCGATCCAGAAGTTGTAACATATCCAGGCAACCTAAGAATAATGCAAATCAACATACAATCATTAAGCAACAAGCTGGATAAATTGCTGGTAAGTGCGACAAACACCTCACCAGATGTCATATGCGTTTCAGAACATTGGTACTCCAAAGACAACATTGATCTCATGAAATTACCAGGCTTCCGTATGGCAGATAGTTTTTGCAGCGACAAACACGCCCATGGAGGATCTTTAATTTACGTACGAAACCATGAACTTATAAACTTTAATATGCTGAATTATAATATTATAAATCTAACGCTGATGACGAGATGCATTTCGAGTCATGCATGATAAAACTAACAGTAGGCTCATATGAATGTTGTATCTTAAATGTGTACAGACCGCCGAGTGACTCACTGGAGTTCTTTTTTGAAAGACTCATCCAATCGTTACTGTCTTGTAAAAAAAACTAACCTCAATATCTTTTTATGCGGTGATTTAAACATTAATTTGTTGAGTGATACGCTAAGTAAAAAACTATTTTGTGATATATTAGCGTACTTTGACTTGAGATGCACCTCGGACGTTCTGACTAGATTAGGGTTTAGGGATAATTTATTGCATTCCACCTCAAAGCTTGACTACATTATAGCAGACAGCACAAACCAGGAATTTTGTAATACGATGGTCATTCAACCAAATTTGAGTGATCACCTTGCGATTATTCTGGATTGCCTGATAAAAAAGGGCCCCGAAACTGTTCCTACAAACAAATCAAAGGATCAGATTCACAGAAAAATCAAGTTTACTACGCTAAATAAATTAAATGAATTCATGCTTTCAACGGGCATTAGTCAATTAAAGAACTCAAGTGTCAATGATGACATCGATATACTATTTAACGAATTTTCAACCAATTTACTATGGAGTATCGAGATGACTTGCCCTCTAATGTACTGTAAAACCAGAGATATAAAAGAAGACAGAAATTGGATTGACGAGAGAATCATGACTGAGGGTAGGAAAACGAAAGATATGTACTGGCTCATGAGCCATACTACAAACGACCCTGCCATTGTTAGCGACTACAAAATACAAAGAAAACATTACAACAAACTAATTACCGAAACTAAAAAACAATTTTTTGCCAGTAAAATAGATAACTCACTCCTCCAACGAAGAAAAAACGATATGGAAATTGATCAATGCACAACTTTACTCACCGGTTTCAACCAAAGAACCCCGGTTGATTATTAACAACGAAACATACTCACAACCAGCACAGGTCGCTGAAGCTTTTGCTCAGCATTTTGCAACTATAGCAGAGACAAATTTAAGACAGGCGTCCATCTATTCGATGGACTGTACGCTAGGTAACTTTAATTCTAAATCTTTTGCCTTGTTACCAACAGATGCAAGAGAAATAAAAGAAATAATTGGAAATCTGAAAAACACTAACAGCGTTGGGATTGATAACGTTTCCGTAAAAATATTAAAAGCAAGACACCGAACCCTTGGCTCACATAATAAACCACTCTGTTATAATAGGTAAATTTCCTTCAGCACTAAAAACGGCAGTGATTACGGCTATATTCAAAAAGAATGAGGCTACGGACATAAATAACTACCGCCCCGTATCAATCTTTAGTAGTATCTCCAAAGTCTTTGAAAAAGTTGTAGCGGACAGATTGAGAAAATTTGTTGACGCTTGCGACCTACTAAATGAAATACAATTTGGTTTTCGTGAAGGGAGACCGACTGAGGGGGTTGCGGCTGATTTTCTGCACGCCATTTATGAAAATATCGATGTTGGACGTCATGTGGTTGGCATCTTTTTTGACCTCTCCAGGGCGTTCGATTGCTTGGACTTGTCATTCATAAGCCACAATCTTTACGTCCTTGGTTTTAGGGGCACAATTTTAAAGTGGATAGGATCTTATTTATCCACACGACGACTGTGTGTAAAGATTAATAAAACTCTTTCTACTGAACATGACCGGAATTATGGAGTCCCCCAGGGGTCGACACTGGGACCTCTAATATTTTTGTGTTATATCAACGATGTCGCAAAATATGTTTCAACAGACAAAATTACATTATTTGCGGACGATACCTCTATGGTGATCTCAGCCGAAACGCAGGTGGAGCTTCAGCGAAAGGTGACGGAGGTGAGCGCTCAGTTTAGCTTATGGTGCTATAGAAATAAACTTATTTTAAACCCCGAAAAAACCGTCGTCATCAATTTTTTTAATAAAAGAAACGCAGGTCGAGAAGCTTATATTATCAACGGAACTACAGTACAACCGCCAACTGAAAACCTTACTACCTAAAGATAGATTAGTCTCGGTTTATTACACAATGGTGCATAATATCTTAGCACATAATGTAATGATGTGGGGTCATGCTTGTGATTGCCGGAGGGTGTTTATCGCCCAAAAACGGATAATTTGCCTACTTTTTAACTTAGGCTTCGGAGAATCTTGCAAACCAACTTTCATTAAAGAAGGCATTTTATCGCTTCCATCACTTTTCATATTTAAGTGTCTCCTTTTCATTAGAAAAAAAAAAGAAAACTTGATTAAGCACTCCGACTACCATGAGCATGACACCCGAAACCGGAATTCCCTATGCATGACAAAACATAAATCAAGTAAATTTGGCAACACTATCTCGATTTTGGGCATTAAGTTTTTTGATAAATTACCGAAATCCATGACTTCAATGACACCCAAATTATTAAAAAAGAAAGTTAAACTTTTACTGCAGAATAAATGTTATTATTCAGTGAAAGAATTCTTAGACGATAGGTTAGACAATAGTGTATTTGGTGTGCCCTCTGGCTGCACTTAGAATAAGTAATCTATACTACTTGACTTGTACATAATTCTTGGCAAATGTATGTAAATAAAGTATGAGTATGAGTATGAAAATCTTCAAGGTGGCGGAATTAACACAAGAAGAAGTAAAATCTGTGTAGGTAAAGTGGTCTTCTCTTTGAATTTAGGAGAAAAACTTAGTAAGATAAAATGATTCTCGTTTCAAATTAGGGAGATATGCCAAATTTCAACATCCTAGAAAAAAAATTGAATTACGGAAAATTACTAATTAAACTATAAACATTTCAGTAAAGTTATAAAATGTCAACGCCGTCTACATATTTATTGACTAAAAACAAATAAAATATGATTATTCAAATAACACTCCGTCCATATTAGCACCTGACAGTGTTAATGTCTTACAAATTGTACTGAAATCCTAATATTCCGTAATTCAATTTTTTTTCTAGGATGTTGGAATTTGGTATATCTCCCTAATTTGAAATGGGAATCATTTTATCTTATTAAATTTTTCTCCTAAATTCAAAAGGAAGACCACCTTACCTACACAGATTTACTTCTTGTACTAATTCCGCCATCTTGAAGACTTTCGGCGTCAAATTTGACACAAAGTCATTTCACGCCAAGCAGACTTGAACTGCAGAACATGAAATCTTAATTCAAAAATTTTTGGCCCATTATACGTATTGTAAACTCAATCCGGGGACATACCGTATACATAATATACATGTTTAATTTTTTATATCGGATGGTTAACAAGTTATGACCACTTTAGTATAGGACATAAAAGTAATTTTCAAATAAACTATGCGAGTGCATGAGTACGAGTAAAATTTCTAAAAATTATCGGAATTTGATGAAGTTAAAACGACGATAAATTTGTTGGAGGAACCACCGTGCCATAATGACAGCCTGCCCGCTAATTTCATATAATTAAAATATTAATACCATAATTACATGAGAGTATTAATTACATATTATTAACGATATTTAGATCACTGGACGTAATCCTATCATTATGAAGACGCCAGCGGCAAATTTTTCAATTAGGTCTAAACCCTCTACATCACAAGACGAAAGAGTAGCTACTGATACAAATTAAAAATCCGAGAATTGATAGGTAAACATTTATTACGTTCTTATTATTGCACTTATAAATGATCTTGTCCACCTTAAGGCCGTTTTAGACTATCCTATTTCTTGTACAAGATTAGGTTCAATTTCTACAATAAATATTTGGAACAAGACATTTTTGGGCAGCAGACATGGTTTGGAGATAGAACACGTTCTCTTTTCTTAGGTAGTTTTTGATACAATTTACTGTATAAGTTCATTTTGTTCAAGAAACTGAACCAAATTTTGTACATACAAGAAATAGGGTAGTCTAAAAAGACCTTCAAATACAACTCAAACTAGAGGGTCCATGTAATGAATTTTAAGATCGATTGATACAAGGTGAATCATTTCTGTTGTATATGTATATAATCCTGATCTTATATACCCATAGGGTATAAGGTAATAACAATTCAGTTATAAATAAGTCACTACTCATGATGAATCTTGCCCAATCTTTCTTGTTTTTTGCCTTTTGTTTTCCTTCGTTCCATTGAATTCCTCGGTTCTTTAGATTTTCTTCTGCTACACCGTTCCATGTTTTCCGCGGTCTTCTTCTTTGTTTCTTTTGCATGTTCTTCGCTAGCCATACCCTTTTTGTCTGTCGTTCTTCTTCCATGCGAACTACGTGTCCAAACCACCTTAGTTGTTGTTGCGCAATACTTTCCAAAATCAGTTGTACCTTAAGTTCTTGTTTTATCCATTCGTTTCTTATTTTGTCTTTTCGAGTAATTCCTTTCACCGCCCTCAAGTACTTCATCTCTATTGCTTGTATTCGGCTCTTCAGTTTTTCGTTTAAAATCCAACTTTCGCATCCATATGTCAGGATAGGTTTGAACGCTGAGTTATAAACTGTTATTTAAACAATAATTCCTTTTTTCTTATAAATGTGCATAGTATAACTTTGTCGTATTTTCTATTCTCCTGTTTATTTCCATAACTTCTTTTCCGTCTTTGTGTACATTTACTCCTAAATACTTGAATGTCTCTGTTTGTTTTTTGTGTCTTCCGTCTATTTCAATTATTACTCTTTCCTCGTTTTTTCCTATTGTCATCCCTTTTGTCTTTTCTGTGTTACTTACTTAATCCTGAGTCTTTTTACCATTAAGTGTAAGACTTTGGAGTTGAGTTTATTTTCTTTTTCCACTCCTTTCGATTTTGTGCGAGCTTGTTTATATCCCTCCACTTGATATCCCTTTCTTGTGCCGCCTGTCTGACTTCGTCCGTCCATGTCCTTCCTCTTTTGTTTGCTCCTTGTACTTGTACCTCATAGACTCTTTTAGTTAATCTGCTTTCTGGCATTCTGTGGATGTGTCTCAACCACCCTACTTGAGTATCCTGTATCTTCTGCATTATTGGTCTTATTTTTAGTTTTTCTCTATATACTTCATTCCTTATCCTGTTTCTTCTAGTCCTCCCTTCTATTTTTCTCAAAAACCTCATTTTTGTGGCGCTAATTCTACTTTTGTCTTTATTTGAGAGGGTCCAAGATGCACTTCCGTATAATAGTGTAGGGTTTACAACTTTTTTAACAACCTCTGTTTTAACTTCGCTTGTTTTTTCTCTTTTATTGAAGAAGGTTGATCTTAGATAGTTATACATTCTACCTACTTTTCCCATTTTGTCCGTTATTTCTTTTTCTTGCCTTCCATTCCCTTCTATTATTGTTCCTAAGCACTTAAATTCTTTCACCTGTTCGATCTTTCTTCCAGCTATTTTGTGATACTGTCATAGTCTTTGTCTTATCTATATTTATATTCATGTTTATCTTTTTTAATTCTTTGTTTAGTACATTCATGTTAAATTGTAATTGTTTTTCTGAGCCTGCAATCACCGCCATATCGTCTGCCAATAACAACTCCGATATTTCCAGTCTGTTCATCTTCCAATATCCCATTGTCATCGGTTTCATTTTCTTCTTTGCCCTTTTTGTGGCCTCATCCATTACTGTTGCAAAAAGCAGCGGGCTGGGTACGCAGCCCTGTTTTAAGCCCTCTTCAGTTTCAACCTCCTTGGACTCTTCATTATATGTTCTTACTACGTTTGTTATCTTATCTCTTATTACTACTATTGTCTCTCTATTTATTCCTTTCCTTTCTAAGCTTATCCATACATCTTCTCTTCTAATTTTAACAAATGTCTTTTGCAGGTCTGCAAAGCATATGTGCATTTCTTTACTTTTCTTTGTATACTTTTCTATTGATTGTTTGAGTATGAATATGGGTTCTTGTGTGCTTCGATCTTTCCTAAAGCCGTATTGCGTTTCTTCTAATTGTTGTTCTAACTTCTCTTTTATCCTCGCTTCTGTTACTCTTGCCAATACTTTAGCTGATACACTCATTAACGTTATTCCTCGATAGTTAGCGCAATCTCTTGTTTCTCCTTTTTTATATATCGGCAGGATAATTCCTGTATTCCACTCTTTGGGTAGGTACTTCAAGCGGATAAGTAGTCCTTAACTAGAATACAAAAGGAAACTTAAATTAAAATAACTTTATTGGCTCTCCAGCTGTCCCTATATCGAAATTTTTAACCAATTGTTTTAAACAACATTTAAATTTAAATACAAAATACAACTTAGTCAATTCTACTGACCTCATATCTAAATTACAAGATTTAAATCTTTCCGAAAACAGCAAATTAATCTATTTCGGAATCCATCAATATCGTCAATGACCGTCAATATCCGCTTCAGACCTAACGGATGCCCAATCCCAATTCTTACATTCCCTCTTAAAAATAGCTCTTCAACAGAAGATTTTGTCTTTCAATAATATATTCTATTCGCAAACAGATGGCCTAGCCATGGGAAGTAGCCTCTCTCCTTTGTTAGCGGACCTTTTCATGGATAATCTTGAATCGAGTTTCTTTAACTCCAACGATAAACACATCGAATACATCAAATTTTATGGAAGGTAGACGGTATTCTTATAGTTTTCGATGGTCCCACCTCACACATCAATTCCCTTTTAACTAAATTTAACACCCTTCACCCTAATATCAAATTTACACTAGAAATAGAAAACAATAATTAAATCCATTTTCTAGACCTTACAGTTTATAAACATTTGAATTCTCTCCAATTTAAAATTTTCAGAAAACCCACCTATACTTCTAATATTATTAACTATCATTCGTTCCATCCCTGTGAACAAAAATTCGCTACCTTCCTGATCTCTATTTCACAGAGCTTTCAGCATCCCCATGAACCATCAACACTTTAGTAACGAAACTTCCCCCTTAAACCTACCTTCAATATGTTTAAGCGCATCAAACAAAAGTGCAACAACCAATTAATTTTTCCCACCCCTAGTGAGTCAAAATTAAGTAATAATTTCCCTCAATATGTAGCCATACTATTCATGGGGGACATTTCTATCAAAATCAAACAATTTTTATCATCCTTAGGTCTCAAAGTTGTGTTTAAAACTCAACCTAATCTGAAAAACATGTTTTGTGTTAATAAAGACCCCATCGATTATATGTCGCAAAGTGGTGTGTACAGTTGCGGACAGAAAATTTCGGATGTCACTGTCACTCACCTGACGTATACATATAGGAATTTCTTAACTATTACATCAGTGGAATGATAGTGACATCCGAAATTTTCTGTTCACAACTGTACGTGTTAACCTGTGACACTTGCCATGCCAATTATGTTGGTCAAACTGGCCGAAATATCAAAACTAGGATTGATGAACACATACGTTCCCTTCGTCTAGGTAAACGCGACTCCACCTTCGCCAACCATTTAACTGAAAATTCGCATTCTTTCAATTTCACTTCTAATGTCAAACTTTTACATAAATTTCCCAAAGGCAAAACCTTAGACATTGCCGAACAGTTAGAAATATTCCTTCACAACAAATTCCATCCTGCTCCTGTTCTAAATGATCAGAAGGTTTTCAATACTGATAGATATTTTCAAACTATACGATGGCAACACTGCAGCTGATTCGTTCTCCTCAATTTGTGTCGTTTCCAGTCCTGTCTGGTTCCTGGGAGCTTCGGTGTTCTCACGTATTGTACAGTAGCGGACAATAAAATCCGGGCAAGAATTTGACAAGTCGTTCAAATTTACACAAATTTGGTAAATCAGGCTTTTATTGAGGTTATATTTCTGTCAAAATTTATATTAAACGTCAGAATTAAATAATAATTAGAATTGCAGAGAAGGCTAATAAAAGGGGTAATCAATTGAGAGGGGCTATTTGGGGAATTAAAGGCTACCACTGCTCTCGCTTCCTGTGCTTGCAGGGGCAATCACAATACTTCTTACTGACCCTAGTGACACTTTGTATAATAAGTATTAAATAAAAGAGTTAATAACGGCTTGGCTGGCAAGGAAAAGTATCTGTCGACGTACGTTTCGGTCTTATTAGGTAGTATTAAAGGTCAAAAATGTTAGAGTGAGGTTTACATTGAACAAATGGTGTGCCCGGATTTTATTGTCCGTTACTGTACGTAATCTAATTTTTAAAAATTTAAGTTATTTTAATTTAAGTTTCCTTTTGTATTCTAGTTAAGGACTACTTATCCGCTTGACAATGTCTTTTTAAGACGAAACCGCGGTCGCTTTTTACAATAATTTTTTTTTGTATCACTGGCACAGCTGTTTCTTTTCAAGACTATTATTTCAACGACGTTGAAAAACTCATAAATTTCAAATTGGAGAACGATTACGCATTCAAAATGCCCTGCAAAAT
This sequence comes from Dorcus hopei, assembly GCA_033060865.1. Classification (NCBI taxonomy): domain Eukaryota; kingdom Metazoa; phylum Arthropoda; class Insecta; order Coleoptera; family Lucanidae; genus Dorcus; species Dorcus hopei. The sequence goes on along the minus strand of CM065421.1, from coordinate 47,939,631 downwards.
TAGGCATTATGGACAATGAAACGTTGATAAGAACAATTGACATATGATTAAATTGGACATTCGACTCATATCATTATATGAGTGAATATGAAAAAATCTGTACCGGGCAAAGCTTCTAATCGAGAAGTACCTGCCGCCAGATGACAGACAGATGTAGTTTTGATTAATTTTCACTTGCTACTCATGCAAGCTAAGATACTCTCTGCTCCATTTGGTGAATACTAACTTGCTGACTCAACGGTTTCTGCTGGCGTCAGTTGCGATAAGAGCGAAGATTTTTCCTGTTTTACGCGACACATTTCTAAAACACGTCGGAATTTTATCTCTGCAACGTGAGATTTCCGTTTCGTTTGAAACATAAACATTTTCTTAGCTCCAGCCTTCTTTGTTTCAATTAAATCGTGGGAATTTTTATGATTTTTCTGATTTTTATGGTTAAAAGAAATCTATTTACTTATACCGAATTTCCGGGCCTTTACAGTATCTCGTCTGATCGTAAACGATATGATGCCTTGACCACATTTAAACTGTAAAAATTACCGTCGGTAACGTAGCTAACACTAAGGTCACATATTGTAACGATTCTAAGGGTTAGATTAATTTTTATTTTAAGAACAAAACACGATATAGTTAATAAACTAATTTATTTAAAAGCAACTGATTTATTTATAAACTTACACTATTACACTAACATTTATTTACAAGCGTATATCTAATTTATTTTAACAGCCGAGCGAAAATCTAACGCGAACTTTAATGCGAAACTATTTAATGCCGAATTATTGCCGAACTATGACCCACTCCCGGCCGCGTGCATTTATAAGCCGACGCTGTTGTTCTCGTACTTTCTAGAGCGCGACAGATTGTCTGGTCTAATTTATTCTGCCGCCGGCATTCTCCACGCCGTCTGTAGAAGCCTCTAGTCTAAATGGGCATACACACGGTCAGGCAAGCCTTCGCACTTGCTTGAGAGGCAAGTCTGCGAGCAAGTATGATAGATTCATTTAGGCCAGGAACGCACCATCAGTTCAGCGTACACACATTCGCACTTACCTCCGAGCCTCAAAACGTTCAGTTAGGCGCGAAGGCATACTTGACCGTGTGTATGCCCATTAAGGCGCATCGGCTGTGACGCAAGAGACAGACTGACGCCGACTGCTGCCGACGAATCATTACAATATCAAATATCTAGTAACTGTTTTGGTCTCTCAGGTGAACAATATTTAGACATTTTTACAAAATCAAAACACGAACTAATTTTATATCTGGCAAGATACTATCTGAGAGTGTAGGGAGCATAGATGTCAACTCGTTTTCCGGGCAGTATTTTCAGAAGTAGATTAATTGTTATCAACAGCATCTCGAGAGGTACTCGACAATATTAATTACTCTCAAATGTACTCTCGAAAAGGTGCCGTTTCATTTGAGAGTAATTATTGACGAGTACCTCTCAAGATGCTGTTGATAGAATTCTCTCTTCTTCGGTGAGAGTACTAGCAATAGCATCTCGAGAGGAATCTACTCGCCAATAATTACTCTCAAATGGAACGGCACCTTAATAAGAGAGTTATACCAGATCTCGAGAGCTGGGGTCATGCATTGGATGATGATTTAGTCTTTTTACACCGATGAGGACTGGTCGCCTTTGCTGGGGTATAAATTTTCAAAATTTTAGAACATGCAGCGACGAAAATCTCAATGTGCTGTTGAGATGCTTCCACATTAGCATCAAAGAATGTGTTTGGGTAACAGTGTCTCGTAGAAGGATTACAGATTACACATTTTTCATACCTAAAATTCATTTTTACTTGCAACAAACTGATTTAATGCTGTATTATTAGGCGGAAACATGTCGACATTAAATGATTCGTGAAACCTTTCGTTTTCTTCTTAGTAACCTCAACGATACACCCTAAATATTCATTATGCAGTTTATGGTTACTAATATGATTATCAATCGTGGAGCAACTTACTAAAATAGTTAAGAATTTTTTTATAATCACAAAGTTTTTATAGAGAAACACCACACCATTGTCTTTGGTGCTGAATTATCAAAATCTTCTGATTAATTTTGTGTGATTGACAAAAAGCTGCACATTTTCATAAAATAAAATTTATTCTGAAACTCAAGTATGTGTATCGAATATTCAACTCCATGTAAGCTAGGTCTAGTCCCAACAGTTAATTCTCTTATTTAATTCTGAGCAATAATTGAGCAGAGATATGTATGTAGGAAAAGATGGCGATGACACCGTAACTAATTAAAAATAGTAGTTGTTTGGAATATAATAGAACTTGTCAAAAAATATACGTTCAATAAAAAGTTTCTTTAAACTTTAAACAAGCATTTCCTATAATTTTTGGGGGCTCGTCCGGGATCGCAAGACCCAAGAGAATCAAGAGGTTCGCAAGACTCAAGAGGATCGCAAGATTCAAGAAAATCCAAAGAATCGCAAGATTCAAGAAGATCCAAAGAATCACAAGGTTCAAGAACATTACAAAGTTCAAGAGGATCGAAAGAAGTGAAAAGTATAAGAGGATCCAAACGATCGTAATATTTAAAAGGATCGGAAGGTGTGAGAGGATCGAAAAGATCGAAATTATTGAAAGGAAGCTTCGGAATTAGGTAGCGAAATGTCAACTTTAGGAAGTTTTTCAAAAGTTGAGTATAATTTGAAAAATGCTTCTCTTAAATCAGTACAAACTTTGCATATAATTATATTTGGTTCAGAAATTCAATCTCGACAAGTAAGACGTAAGCTGAGACAATTTCAAGGTTTCAATTTTGACGAAGATTCTAGACAAATAAAAATGAACGATATCAAAGAAAAATTGACCACAACCGATCTTGTTGCTGCTTGTCATGTACTTGATTTGGATTATTCAGGTAGTCATGAAGAAATAGCCAGTAGGATATGTTTGTTTCTTGAAAATTTCGTTAACCCGGAAATCAGTCAAAACAATGAAGAAGAAAACGATGAAGAGAGTGACCGGGAAGAGGAAACGATTGCAAACACATGTGCTGATGTGAATACTCCCAATACCGTCGCGTCTCACTCGCAATCGATCGCTTTGACTTTTCGAGATGTTGAAGATTCTATTAGACCTTATGCTGGTAAAGACGGATATCCAATTGAAAAATGGATAAATGATTTTGAAGAAATTGCAGATTTAATAAAATGGAATGACTTACAAAAGTTGATTTATGCTAAAAAGTGTCTAAAAGGAATAGCAAAACTTTTCATCAATTCTGAAACAGGAATAAGAACATGGACGCACTTAAAGAAACGATTGTTGGAAGAATTTCAAGTTAAAACCAATAGTGCCGAGGTACATAAACTTTTGATGACAAGAAAGAAAAAGAAAGAAGAAAGTTTACAAGAATATGCACTTATCTTAAGAGAAATAGCAAGTAGAGCGATTATTGAAGAAGAAGTAGTGTTGCAGTATATTATAGATGGAATACCAGACAAAACAGCCGACAAAATTGTACTTTACGGAGCCAAGAATTTTAATGAATTTAAAGAAAAAATGAAGATGTATTCCTTAATTAAGTCAAAATCGTTAAGTCACGAATTTGGTCCTGGCAGAAGCGAATTTCAATTTAACGCAAGATGTAAGACGGAAAAACAAGAAAAAGTTACAAACGGAGAAAGAGAGTCAGTAATCCAGTGTTTTAATTGTGGTGAAAGGAGCCACCGAACAAAGGAATGTCCTCATAAATTAAGAGGGCAAAAATGTTTCAACTGTAACCGTTTTGATCATATAGCGTCATCTTGCACTTTTAAGGTAAATCGAAGAAAAGAACAACAGATGAATAGCATAATTGTTAAATCCGTCAACCATCACCCATATTAAAATAATAATTGAGAAGCAAGAAATATTGGCCCTAGTAGATACAGGAGCAGATGTAAGTGTACTTAGAGAAGATATTTACAAGAACTTAGGTTCGCCGTTGTTAACAGCTCCAAAAATTTGTTTAACCGGAATAGGAGAAAATAATGTAGAAACTATTGGTTCATTCCTAACAACGGTTAAGATAGACGACGATGATTTTAATATCAGTTTTCACGTAGTTCCAACCTTACTATTGAAGATGCACGGAGACATTGGCAACGACATTCTTAATATGGCAGAGATTCATATAACTTCAGAAAAAGTTAAAATTACAAAAAAAGTGCAAGAAAACTTCCTAATGAATATGGAATGTGAAGACAAGAGGACAGATAAGATAGATCTGAGCCATATTTTGAATGAAAAACAAAAGAAAAATATAGCTTATATTATAAACCAATATAAGCTCATAAAAATAGAACTTATCAAAAAATATACGTTCAATAAAAAGTTTCTTTAAACCTTAAGCGAGCATTTCCTATATGTATGTATGTATGTATGTATGTATGTATGTGTATCAGAAACAACTGTGTTTACTATTCCAAATGCATTTTTTATTTAAGGCATAACAGTACGAGTCGTAAGTAAGATTTTCCTTTAGGTAAAGCGTGAGAACAGATTTTGTAATGCCCCAAAGGCCGAGCATAATTACAGGTTCGAAACACGTGGTCCGAAAACGACCAGCTCGACCATGTCGACGCAGGATTTCGTCTGCGTCTCCGTCGAAGTCCTCCGCCTTCAACACCGACGACTTGATAGCACTGGTGGGTCTAAGTCATAATAGTTCTCGTATGCTTACACGGCGATCAAAAAACAATGGTAGATTCGTTGATTATTGGGTTCGTAATCGATGGACGGGACGCCAAGGTAGGTCGTGAAAATATGGTGAAATTCGAAGAACGCCTGTAAAAAAATTCGAACCGTTCTAAACACCACCTTGTGGATACATTTCGCTTGGTTCTTTTTCATTTAGGTCGTGATATAAATATTGAAAAAAAAGTTTCAAAGGCAAGTCGTTGGTTAAAATTAAGATTAATAAATTTTAATCTGGAAATGTCATCCACCAAATGATACACACATCATTTCTTCTTCTTTCTATAATCTTCTCTCTTTGATGATTTGATGAAGGCATTCATTCTTTAACACATTCATTGCAAAACAAAAATGTAAAACCAAACCAACATCGCACATATACTTATGTAGGTACAAGAAAATTAATAAATATTTAGCTGTCAACATCGAAGCTCTTTAGCTTAAACTATAATATCGATTATATATCTGAAAAATTGTTTTATTTTCCAAATACTATATAGTAAACAGAAATTCACAATCGTTTATTAAAGTTAAGCTTAGGTATTAAGTTTAATTTCGCAGTGCATGATCACCTTTTTTTTAAATTTTATTGTATATTTTTTTGACGTAGTATGACGTATAACATAGGAGGTCTATTCTTGGATATTTTAATTGTGCACTATTAATGCCGGCTGGTCCGTTGCTCATATATTACAAGTAGCCCGGGGCAGGGTTGGCTCCCCCGCTGCGTTTCCCAATGACTTCAGCGTTGCGTCGGTCTCGTTTTCGTCGTTTTTCACGACTTTTTTCGAAATTAAAAATCCTAAAACAATATCTCGGCCGCGGCCGGCTCGCAACGAGAGCCATCACGAAAACGAAGAACAAGTCGCGCCCGCTATTAATTAAAACGGCCGATAAATCGGTGAAATTATTCGGCGTGCGGAGGAATGCGGCGTCAAGGTGAGGTCCTTAACAAATTTTTACCGATCACTATCAACAACAACGAAGAAATATATTTATACATACCTCGTACTGAAAAAAAAAACATATAAATAAATCGGATTAAAACCATACATTAAGAAAACAAAATCAAAATTCTGTATTAAATCATTTTTTGCTTCAAACTACAAAGTATTTAATCTAGTCTGCCAATAACTCGAGAGATTAATCGCCAAGGCTATTATAATTATTAATTACTAACGAAACCTGGTTGTCTAAAAGGACATTTTACTATATTTTTAAATACTTATTTGAGGAGAAAATAACTCATGGAAAATAAGTAGATTAGAACAGAACAAAAAATACATAAATACACATTGTATGCTCGTAAGATGCAATTTTATTCTGCAAATACAGTGTGTGCCTAGATTTACTTAACATTTATGGAGAAACAGAAACTGGCTTTTTCTTTAGCGGGATGTCTAAATATCGTGTTTTCAAAAATGTCCTTTGAAAGGACAGCCTCCCATAAAGAAAAAATTGGAAGTACGCTACTTGAAGTAGGCTTACGTCACTCTAATTTATCTTTAAGTTTATCGAACTTAAAATGAAACTAAGCAAATAAGTAAAGATGGAAATTGTATGATGTGTGGGGAATACGAGTAATTACATGATGTGGGATAAAGGGAGATCACTCTATTTTGATGATTACTTCTTAATGTGTTCATGTTCCAATCGTTTAGTACATGTTTCATTCTGACCACTAGTAGTATCATTATTATTCTGAGAATAATTTCATATTTTATTAATCATTTTTAAAACAGCTCTTACAAGATCATAACGTATGGTTTTCTTAACATAATTTTTAAGCAAACTTCGAGAAAATTTTGCATAAAGTATCGGCAATAGTGATGGCAACACGGAATTATTGTTCCTGTCATACGTATTTCGCAACATAAAAGCTTCGAAACGTTATTCAATTTATGAAACATGCAAGATAATCGCCTAATAAATCATTTGGAGGAAGTGTATGTACTCAAATTGGTGGCTCTTCTCGAGCAAGGTCATACGCAACAAGAAGTTACTACAAGGCCTAACGTTGCACAATCTGTTATCAAAAGGGCTTGGAACAGTTACAGAGAAACTATTAAAATTAGCTTTCATATGATATGTTACACTTTGGATTATGTAACAAGTTTTTCCCCGATAGAGGGCGCAAAAATATTCATATTCACATTACTGAATTCTCTATAAAATTACCTTTTCAATGATATACCACTCATGGTACATTCCCTATTTAAATTCTATTGGTTAGAGAGCTGGAAGGGAGGGGGATGACGTATGACAGTTGGGTATAGAATAGAAAAGTGTCCCCCTGGAATTATAAATGGACATGTTTTTGCGTTTTTTCAAACAAAAAATTTCTTGGGAGATATTCAGTCTGTTTCGTTTTCATTGGGCCAGCCTGTATGTGTTTCACAATATCAGTGGTTTGTAATATATTTTTGTGGCTAGACTAGGAAGAACATATTTCAGCATCATATGGGGACTTGATAATACTACCGTAATATTAAGGAAAATAGTATTGTGAGCCAAATGTGGATCACAGGACTAGTGGAAAAAAATCTGTACAAATATACGTTTATTTCCATTTAATTAGTAAAAAAAAACTACTTAGATCTAAACAGAAGTCATAAAACACAAGTAATATTAGCAAACAAAAAAATATGTGTACTCAATGAAATTTATTAAAACAAGAAAGACAAAATGCTTGCGAACATTCCTTGCAAATGGTGGTTACTCTTTTAGTTTTCTTTTCCCGCTTCTTTGGAATTTTCGCCTTGCTGTTTCAATGTTTCGTAACATCCATGACATCGCTTTCGTACAATTTTATTGGAAGCATCTCTCAGTATATTCTCTAATTTGTGTGTAGAATTAGTTCGAGGTTTCTTGGCAATCTGCGTACCTCTAGGTTCAAGATTGTTTATATCAAGCAAACTTTTAGCTACTGATTCTGTAAATTCTAATAAAGTTATTTTGGTATTTGTAATTGCACAATATACAATCAAACTGTTGATAATTGTAGTACTACAGATTAGCTCCGCCGCAATTTTTTTATACCAAACTAGAGACTTCCTTACAGCAGAATAATAGCTTGAAAGCTGGTCAGAAATGTCAACACCTTGTTTGCCTTTATTATACTCTAAGACAATTTTTGGCTTCAATTTATCATTTCCTTTTCTATCTGTACCTGTAACCTCCATTTGACCTCCATAACAAGTCGAAATCAAAAAAAACATCTCGCTGATCTTTCCATTTTATGAAAGTTATACATATGCAAATTGCTTTTATAAACTACGTATTTCTCCTTTTTTCAATTTTGTAGAAACAACTTCTTCTTCCAAACCTTTTCTATTCCTTCTTATAGTACCTATTAGGTTTAATATTTGCTAGACCCAGACTTGTTTAATAATTGTCAGTAATAATCAATCTACCTTCATTCAAAAGATCTTGAGTCAGACTGACTACTACTGATCCTGGACGATCTAAATCTGCTATAATTTCATCTTTACCACAGTAAATGCTAATGTTCCAAGTAAATCCTTCTGGTGTACACAATTTATATAACTTTATGCCATAACGGCTTGCTTTGGAGGGATTATATTTAAGACTGGGTCGATGTATCGATATATCGATACGTATCGATACGCCAGCTGTATCGATACACATTTTCAGCTGTACCGACGTATCGAATATCGATACGTATCGAAATATCGGATATCGAATATCGATACGTATCGAAATATCGATACGAGTCCAAATATCGGATATCGAATATCGATACGTATCGATATATCGGATTTCTTATCGTCAGTTTAAGCAATAACGTTAAACTAAATTCATTTTATTTTACCGTTTAGAAGATATTTAGTTTATTTCAATTATCTCGAAACTTGAATAACTGGTCTTATCCGGTTTTTGCACCAAAGTTTTAAACCTCTGTTCAATATTTTGAAACATATCGATATATCGATATATATCGATCCGATATTTCGATACATATCGATACGTATCGGTAGCCGATACTCGATATGTATCGATATCCGATATATCGATACGTATCGATACAGAAATCGTATCGAAATTCGATACACAATTTCCCGTATCGCCCACCTCTAATTATATTGTCTAAATCCTAGTCTTCTTCGGAAAGCTATCATTGTTTCGTCAACAACGACAGTATGGCTTGGCTTGTATATTTTCTGCGTTTCTTTCAAAATTGCTGATAGTAATGGCTGAATTTTATATAAACGCCCTTCATTCCCTTGTTGCTCGTTATTTACAAAGTGCCAGCATTTGAGCAATAAAACGAATCTGTTATAACTAAAGACTCCAACTCTCAAGCCCGAATGCATAGGCGCTTCGATGCACGCCTGGCGCCGATCGAATTACGAAGCTCCGTTATTTCTTTGATATAGCGAGAATATTTGGATCAATTTTGTCACATTTTAATTTGTAATTTGCTGTATTTTTGATGATCGATATAATTAAAAAAAAAGACGAAAATATTCGTTTAGATAAAACACGTTATACCTACGCATCATATAGCCGTAAACAGCACTGGTTAATTGGCCAGTCGACCGATTGATATTTACAGCGCATCAGCGCGAGCTGTGAGTAACATACAACTGGGCGGATAAACGGATCTTTTAATTGGAGTCTTTAGTTATAACTAATGGGAATTTTATGAAAAAGCTGATGATGATACAATAAATCCTTTTTCCAATATGATTCAATCGACGGGAACTGCATAATGCCCATTACAATTAGTATACCTACGTAATTGAATGCTTGTAGAAAGTATAATACGACAAAATATAGTTGAACTTACCAATGAACTGGTACATTGGTTTCTTTCCAACGAGATAATCTGCTGGAACGAGACTGTCTTCTGGCTCTTACTAATTGCTCAGCGTATCTGTTAGTTTCAGTTACTATGAAACTAACAATTTCTTCTGTAATGATACATCTAAATTCTAAATACATCAATCGGGTGTAAAACATTTTCATCTGTAGGAATAGGATATTGTACACCACACTGACCAGTGAAATCAAATCTTTCAACATTTAGGACACTATTGTGCCATATATCAGCTTCTTCATTGATAGTTTCTTCATCATTTTCGCTACTGGATTCTCTAATTTCTTCATCATCTGAACTACTATTTGTGTAATTTTCTGCAGAATAATCTGAATCACCAACATCGTCATCAACATTTTCACTCTCATCGCTTAAATTATCAATTTCAGATTGAAGTTCTTTATCTGTTAACGCTTTTTTACGTGACCACATCTTTCAAAGCAAAAACACTCAAAATAAACAATTCAAACAGGTTAGAATGTGTGATATATATACAGAGTGGCCCAACGAAAACAGTCAGACTGAATATCTTCCAAGAAAATTTTTGTTTGAAAAAACGCAAAAACAGGTCGATTTTTAATCCAAGGGGGACACTTTTCTATCCTATACACAAGTGTCATACATCATCCCTCTCCCTTCCAGCTCTCTAGCCAATAGAATTTAAATAGGAAATGTACCATGTGTGGCACATCATCGAAAAGGTAATTTTATAGAGAATTCAGTAATGTGAAATTAATATCCGAGAATTTGATTTTAGCGCCCTCTTTCGGGGAAAAAATTGTTACATAATCCAAAGTGTGACAACTCATATGAAAGCTAATTTTAATAGTAACTCAATGCGCGAATTGAAATTATGTAAAGATATTGAAAACTAACTAAAATAACTGAAAACAAGGATACCAAATCTGTTACGAACCCTATTTTTAGTTATTTTAATCAGTTTTCAATATCTTTACGTAATTTCAATTCACGCATTGAGTTACTATTAAAATTAGCTTTCATATGAGTTGTCACACTTTGGATTATGTAACAATTTTTTCTCCGAAAGAGGGCGCTAAAATCAAATTCTCAGGTATTCATATTCACATTACTGAATTCTCTATAAAATTACCTTCTCAATGATATGCCACTCGTGGTACATTCCCTATTTAAATTCTATTGGTTAGAGAGCTAGAAGGGAGGGGGATGACGCATGACAGTTGGGTATAGGATAGAAAAGTGTCCCCCTTGTATTATAAATCGACCTGTTTTTGCGTTTTTTCAAGCAAAAATTTTCTTGGAAGATATTCAGTCTGACTGTTTTCGTTGGGCCAGTCTGTATATTGGACGTAAAACAATTAAAGTCTTATTACAAAGTCCCATGTACCACATTTGGTACATGAACGTTTCTTATGGCGGACTTTGAGACGACATCTAGTGTTTAATATTAGGACAGTGAACGTGTTAAAGTTGTGAATTTAGGACCTTATAGGTCAGCAACAGGACCAGTTTTGACTGGAGCCCACAAAAGACTAGCATTTGCTCAAATGCACGTAAATTGGGCAATTTATGACTGGCGCCATGTTTTATTTATTATGAATCCAAATTTTGTCCAAAGTCGAATGATAAATGGACAGAATATGGAGAATATCCTGAGACAGGTTTGCAAAATGTTGCATACGATAAATGATCCGATTTGGTGGTGGATCAGTTATCAGTTTGAAGATCGTACCCACCTGATTATTACGAATAGGGGTACAATAACAGCAGTAAGATATCTGAACGACGCGACGTTATCATTTCCGTTGTTGAACCTTTTGCTGCTGTGTAAGGACTTCAGTTCACTTTAAAGCACGATAATGCTCGCCCGCACATAATGTAGACATTGCCAATAATGAGATTACTGCCGCCAATCTTCCGAGCTTTAAACTGGCCAGCGCGAAGTTCTGACTTAAATTCGATTGGGAATCTTTGGAGTACCATAGGAGGAAGAATTCAGAAACTTCCACGCCTTCATCCAACCCTCGAAGAGTTCTCAAGAAATCGTCAAGTAGTTTGGATGGAGATTACCCAAGAAGAGATTTCGTTCTTAATTGATTGGCCAATAAGAAAAAAGTAAATCGTCTTGAGTAGCTCTACCAAACCATTTATTAGGAAAAGTATTTTTTAATCATTCTCTAACAGGTCGAAATGAGGAGGAGCACCATCCAACTGCAAAATCGTAACTTTTGCTAAAGTTTATTTTTTTATTATAGGTAAACCATTTAATTTAACTTGAATGCTTCCGCGGCCGTTGTCCTCCATGTTTGAATTGGCATCTGGTTGGAACCGCGTCACGTTGACTTCTACTTGCGAGGTTTCGTTCTCCATTGCAGAAGAACTTCCTCAGGGCTGCTGGTGCTGGTGGTGTTGCTGCTGCTTCTAGTTAGTCGTTGAGACTGAGGTAAACCATTTATTGGGAAAAATATTTTTTAACTGCAAAATCATAACTTTTACTGAAGTTCGTTTTTTTTATTATAGGTATGCCGATCGTATAGATCGTATAGACAAAATGACATGACATGATAAAAGCCGCAAGGTCGCTTCACGAAAGTTAGAAGAAGATATAGCTATATGGAAGGTTTTTGACTAATCGACCGATCCATGTAATAAAAAAACGAAATGTATGTAGTTTGATTATCTTAAAATAATTCTGGTTTTTTTGCGAAAAAGAATTATCCATTGCAAAAATACCTACATAATTAAAATTAATAATTACTGTTTGTACAGCTTACAAGTTTGTTTATACTTCGTCTTAATTTTTCCAGTGTGGTTGTTTAGAAGTAAGCAAAACTTTTCTACAAAATCAATTTTTTCAAAAAAAAGAGAATAAAAAAACTTCCATATGTAAGTAAATCTGGGCACACAAAACTACTAGGCATGTAAGAAATAAACAGAGTGTCCCAGCAGTGTGTTCTCGATAACTACAAAAAACATTTTTATTTTTATTTCAGAGGCATGTGAGATAAAATTATTTCCATTTATGCAGAAAGAATCAAACAGTGGACCGGAAACAAGTTTTTTATTTCAAATGGCTCATCCTAAACCAGATTTCCCAAATTGAGTGTTACAGCCAGTATCTTCATTAAACGGCAAGATTAAAAAGCAATTCAGGTTTTGTTGAAAATGGTTTGCAATGGTCTGCAAGGTACAGTACTTAAAAAAAAGTGACCTCTAAAGAGCAACCTTTCAGAAACTACCCCCACCTCCATTTTTTCAAGTGGCACCCCAATCGTTTATTTAATAAAGTGTTTTAGATTATTTTACCCAAATAAACGCCAAATTATCATCTCTTGACAATCTCTTGTTCTTTCGATTTCCATATATTTTGTCTTCTCTTGGTTTATCTCTAGCCTTCTTAGTTTTGCCTCGTTCGTAAGTTTTTCTAAAACTACTTTTAAGCTGTCCCTGTCCCTGGCTATTATGGCTAGATCATCGGCGTAGGCGATCACTTGCACTGACTTATTAATAATTATTGTCTTACAGTCCTGTATTATTCCATCCAGTGTTATGTTCAATAACGTAGTTGACAGACCACCTCCCTGCTTAACGCCCGAGCTGAACATGAATTCCTTTGACGTTTCTCCTCTCGTCATAACTTCAGCTCTTGTCTCATGCATCGTCATTTGAACTAGCCTTATTATTTTTTCCGGTATGCCCATTTTCTTTATGTCCCTTATTAACACATCTCGCTTTATACTGTCGAAGGCCTGTTTAAAGTCGATGAAGAGTATTTGAATCCCAATATTAAATTTGTAGCTCTTTTCTACTATTTGGTTCTTCATATGAATGGCATTTATGGTTGATTTTCCCCTTCCAAAACTACTCTGATAGTCTCCCACCTTAGCGTCTACATATTCTGTTAGCCTCCTGTTAATTAGGGTAATTAGGATCTTGTAACCTGCATTCATAGTTCTTGTATATTTTCGGGTTTCCCTTCTTTACGATTGGTATTATTATTCCCAATTTCCTTTCCAATGGCATTTCCTCTTTTCCCCAGATCTGTGCGATCAGGGTATATGGGCGTAGTTTTAAGTTTCCCCCTCCGTGCTTTATCGTTTTGTTTACTATGTTATCCGTCCCTCCTACTTTTCTTTCTTTCAGGTTGTGTATTATCTCGCTTATTCTTCCTCTGTTGGAGATTCTTGGTCATTATTCCTCCCTGTTTCCTGGTTAGTGTTTTCCGTTTCTTCTATTACGCACTTTTTTGTTAATAAGCTTTTGAAATGACTTTCCCATTCCTCCATATCTTTCTTTACAGTATTAGCTTTCATATTCTGCTTTTTAATATTGTAATCGAAAAGTTTAGCCTTGTTACTATTATCTTTTTCATTATTTCGATCCACTTCGTTTTCTTTCTTTTTGATAGTCTTGTACCCTTCTTCCTTAGCACCTTATACCTTGCATACTCTTTTCCGGTACCTGATGCTAACCGTCTACGTCTAGCCTCCTTCTTTCCCTTATTACCTTCTCGCAATCATTATCGAACCATTCATTCTTCTGTCTCTTCGCTATATCCTTTTTGCTTATTACCTTGTCGGTCGTGTTTACGATGCCTCTTTTTATTGCTTGCCATTTACCCTCGGTACTTTCTTCTTCTGCTCTCGTCAGTATTTGGTTTTTCATTTCTTCTTCAAATTGTCTTTTCTTCTCTTTTATTTCTTCCACCACCCATCGCTTTCTCTTCGCATGTTTTTCTCCGGTTTCTGTAATTCTTAAATTTGCTTTTATTATTACTAAAAAGAATGGTCAGAGTCTATATTTGCGCCCCTGTATATTCTACACCAAGTATCATTCTTTCTCTTCTCTTTGCTATTAGAACGTGGTCTATCTGATTTCCAGTTGTTTTCCCAGGTATAATCCACGTCTTCTTATGTTCCCTTTAAGTTTAAACTTCGTACTTACTAAATATACGCATATTCTGTTCCGTTGATGCAGACCCTTATTACGTTATCATTTGAGGAATCGTGTAGAGTCTCTTTTCCTCCAGGTAGTCCTCTATCCCTACTTTGGCCTTGAAATCTCCAAGAATTAAGAGTACCATGGTTTGGAGCTTCCTCGCATATTATTCCAATTTCCTCATAAAAGTTGTCTTTGTCCAATCCGTCAGTTTCTTCCGTTGGCGCGTACGCGTTAATCAATGTAATATTGGCTGTGGAGTTTCTTATTCTCAGGCAAGAAATTCTTCCGCTAATTTTCTCGTATTCTATTACACTCTTTCTGAACTTCTTGCTTACCATAAAAGCAGTTCATTCCTTCCTTGTTTGTCTTCCCCACCGTATAGGAGCGTATAGTTTTCCTTAATAATCCTACCTTTCCCCTTCCACCTTATTTCCTGTAGTGCTAATATTTCTATTTTGTAGTCTATCATTTCTCTTGCGATTTCTTCCATTTTTCCAATTGTTAGCATCGATCTAAAATATTCCATGTTCTTAGCGTTACTGTAGTTTCCCCTTTGTTCTTCTTATTTCTTTACTTTTTGCCTATTTTAATTTGCCAATTTTCTACCTTATCGACCATCTTACATCTTTTATCTGCTAGTTTCTTCGATTTATTGGTCCTTCTTGGGAGCAAGGTAGATTCTTCACATTCCGTCGACCTCTTGCTAGCTGTTCATTTATTATCTACCTGTTGGCTCCTTTCCTTCGTTTGTCAGTTTGTCATATCTGAAGAATGCTCTTTGTTCTTATTGTCTTGCATGCTTCATGTGAGGCAGCAAATTTTTCCTTACTGCTAGTACTTTTTGAAGAAATCCTCACTTATCCAGATGTCAGATCCTTTTAGACTTTTCGATTTTTCAAAGCTCTCCATTTTTTCTTCCGTGTTTGTAATTTCATAAGAATAGGTATCTTTTTATTTGTTCTGAAAAGGCCCATTCTTTTTATTTCAGTAGCATCAACTTCTGTATTAATCCCTATCGCGATTCTTCTGGATATGTCTTTGATTTTTCTTTTAGTTCCCCCTCACTTTTATCTGGTATTCCCTGAATTAGGATATTATTTCTCATTATTTCTTTCTCTAGCAGCTCTAATCTTTCCTCCTGGTTTTTTATTACATCTCTTAGGCTCTTATTCTCTTGCCTCAGTTCGCTTAATTCCTGCGAGTTGAAAGGAAGCAGCAAGACACGTAAGGAGAGTAAGTGGAGAACTTTAAATATTTAGGATCAATAATCAATAATAAGAACATTAGAAACCTAGAACTACAACAGAGAATACAAGCCGGCCATAGAGCTTACTATAAATATAAAATTTGAAGGGCTACAAAAGAAATATTTTTCTACATAACTACTTAGTCCAGCGTTTTTCGAGTTGTTCATTCCATCAAAAAAAAAAACTTTTTTGTGTCTCAGAAAACGACGCTACAACGACTTTCAACTTATCATCTGAGGAATTTTTTGCCTCTAAGGGCTTTCTTCAGATATTTGAACAAAATGAAGTCGCAGGGCGCTAAATCAGGTCTATAGGGTGGGTGGTGAAACCACAGCTTTCGATAATGGCTTGAACATGTGAACAGCAACGGCAAAGTCTAGCCTCTCCATGAATTCAGACGTTTTTTCTCTAATGCCCGCTTCAGGTTTTGAATCGTCCTTTCGTAAACCTCTCCATATATTTAATAAACAGAATATCTTCGCATTCCCAAAAGACGGTCGCCATCAATTTTCCAGAAGACAACTGAGCTTTGACCTTGTTTGGGATTGGAGAGCGCTTATGTACTCATTTCTCGTGCTTCGTGGAAAGATCTCGTCGTATGTGACAATTCGCAAAAAATAACTCTCATCGCTCTTTGAATGTTATCGAAATTTCTTTCCTTGCCAGTATCTGGTTCGGGTGTGAGGAGTTTGGGGATCCATCGCGGAGAAACTGTTTTCATCTCTAAGTTTTCGTGCAAAATCTTGTAAATTGTAGTTTCGGATACTCCAGCTTCTTTAGCAAACACTGAGATCTTCATTCGTCGATCTAACAGCAGCAAATCTTTCCTCAATTCTTACGAGAACTGAAGCCATCCTGAATTGAGTCGCGGCCCCATCGGAAACTGTTTAAGCCAAAGTTTCACTTGAAAATAAAATGGGTCGTCATCGCCATGCACCTGGGATATGTTTTCATGAATAACTTTTGATCCATTTCCCTCTTCAGTTAGCAGCACTATCACTGCGCGATGCTCCAAATTACTTTCACTCATTTTTCGCAAGAGAAAAAAAAGGCAACACACAACGAACCCGTTTCGACAAAGTATTTAGGCAGTTATTTGACAACCAAGCAATTTTTTGTATGACGCCATTTTCAAGTCAATTAAAAAAGCGCCCTTGTATCAAGAATTATTATCGCCCGATTATGGCAGACATCTTCTTTACTGCAAGTGTACACTCAACGATTTTAAGCGCATAACCGGTAATCACCGGTCAAAAATAATTTTAAGTAAATGCTTTCCAAATGCACTGGTGCTACTCGGAGCTGCTCCAAGTATCAGTTTCGGTTAGTAGTGGTAAATGGTGGAGGTGCCGGCAAATTACTAACTATTACCATTAAATTGTTTTTAAATGATTTTAACTGAATCTGAAAGATTGTATGTTGTTCACTTAATAGATTCTGTTCATCGACAAATCCTTACTGTGAGCATATAAACCTAGAAAATTTATTCCTAATTCGTCTTCGCGGGGGATATTAAAAAATGGGCATATACCGATAAATAAGGATTTTATGAATCGGTCCTTAGAAAAACAGTTCGGATGCCTAATTCATGGGCAATAAAATCCGTAACGCCGCCGACGAAAACAAACGGCGATCGCGGCGTGTGTGTTGACAGAGTCCGTCCGGTGACAGCGTCCGTGGGGGGCCTCGTCGCAGAGGGGGGCGCTCTCAGCACGTGAACCGGCGCTCCCATAAGTCATAGTGCGCATGTTCGTATGACACTGGTGACAGGTTCTAATATCTGTCATAAATTCGAAACGGCCCGGCTGCGCCCTCCGGTTCACCGGATCAATGGAAGCAGCAGCGCCCGCCGCCGCCTCGAAATCATTCAAATTAATGCCGACGTTGTCCGGGAAGGACTCGTCGACTTCGGGAATTCGAGGAATTCATTTCGTAACGTTCGACGACTCTTATTTAACTCGAGGAATGCGGATTCTTGATCAATTGCGCGCCTATGATTTACGAAGGAGTATCAACGTAGGCATGATTACGCTATTACTTTTTTTGAATTCATTCGCAGTGTACTATCCACTATCCAAAATTTATAACAGTTAATAAATGAAAAATTTGATAAATTTATGTATTTCAGTTTTTCAGAAATAAAATGAATAAAAAATTATCTCCATAATGACGATACGTCGCTTTAGTAAATTATTTCGTTCGAATTGTATAAAATAAGGATAACAACGGCCCCATTTTGAGCACCTAGTTTGACAGGTAGACAAATAAATCACTGCAACACGAAACAATTCAAATGTAACGGAAATCTTAGGTTGCAGGGATAAAATTCCGATGTGATTTAGAAATTTGTCGGGTGTAGAGTTACGCAGGAAAAAACTTCGCCCTTATCGCAACTGACGCCGGCAGCAACCGTTGAATCAGCAAGTCGGTGCTCATCAAATGGAGCAGAGAGCAGGTTAACTTGCATGCGTTGCACGTGGGAATTAATGAAAACTACACCTATCTGCCATCTCACGGTAGCTAATCTTCGATTAGAAGCTTCGCGCGGGACTGAAATTATGAATTTAATTGGCTCACGTGACGTAGCCACCTCTTCCAAGACGGATAAAGAAGGCTCTAAGTATTGCCGCAGAAAGAAAAAGCGAGCAGTTCCGTCTCGGTAAAGAATTTTTCCAACTAGACTCTGCACGTTAGCTCTCGTCGCTGATTTTTCTTTTCTAAAGTCAGATTTGTTTTTCTTGTAAGAATCAGTTATTTCATCTATACAATTTGCTTTCGGTTTTCGGTAGTAAAGAATAGAAATTCTTTCCGCGGTTATTTTGATAAAATTTGTTTGTTTTAAATTTTTATATAATTTTATGTTTCCTACGAGGAAACAGTTTTCTACCTCCTGCATTTCGTATAATTTCACAGTTGCTGGTAAAGTTTAAAATGTTGGGAACCTTTCTAAAGATAATGTCCAACCTTCGGTATTTTTATACATTTTCATATAGGCATATGCACTCGTACACATCATTTCTATTTTAATGTTACCTTGTTCGGAGGTGTTTTCTATTTTTTTAATCTATTAATTGCTTGTACGAGTTTCCAAACGGTAATCTCTTCCTTCATTCCAGAGTTTATTACCTTTGCATGTATTCATAAATAATATTTACGAATTTACCTAAATTTTGCAAAAATATAGAGACACACAAAAAGCACAACTAAAAAATTCATTTCTAACAAAATGTGCTTAAGAATATCCAATAAACCAATAAAATTGTTGGCTTAATATTTTATTTATAGTTAATTTTTGGTGAAAGTTTGTAAGATAATTACGTATCATTACAGAGTCGTTAATTACCAAAGAAAACACATAAATAAAAGCACGTACGTAAAGGCATTGTTACTAAGCTACCTTAATCGCGGGTCAGGGGTCACCGGCGGGTCATAAACCTGCCCAGAGGGGTCACGAGTGACTACGAAATAACACGATGCACTCCTACGCCGCTATTACGATTTTTACTTTGGAACCGCTAATATTTCGCAAGCTAATTATTTAAACAAAAGATAACGAACTGTGTTCGAGCGTAATTATTTATCCCGGAACGTCTCCGTTGTGTTACGACGGGAAATGCAAATGAGCTATACACCTCCGCTTTTTCTCCGTCAACTTCGAAGATGCTTTTGTAATCTCTCACAAATACTATTACAATATCTTACAGGAGAAGAACTTCGTCGAAGTTAATTATTTAGAAAATACACGTTTTCGGTGTTATGAAAATTAGCATTAAGAAACAATGGAACGACTATATATTTATTTAAACAGTAAAATACATTTGGAGTTACACAAAATTTAACGGGCGCATTTTTAGGTCTAATTGACAAAATTATTTAATTAGCATTTCACAAGTACGGTCATCGACACAGGCTTAATCGCCGCGGAAGTTGTCTAGCATGAATTACCGACGTCTGCTTAGCTTGCAGGTCAAATTCTTTTTCGGTCGATGGAACTTATGCAAAATTAACGTTTTAATAGAGGGAATTCCATGCTGACAAATGAAAACCAAGTTGTTTGAACTTACTTAAGAATGCTACACAACAGTTCGTATTTCATTCAAAACAATTAAAGTGCTCGCTCATTAAATGTGACGCTGACAATTTTGGAACATCGATCTTTGGACCCGAACCTTTGGAAACGCACTTTGTGGCATCCGGCACGGGTGGTATAAAAAGGGAAATTTGTAAATCAAATGGAGAGTAGTTGATTAGTTGTTAATCAATGAGTTGTATAGTCGGAAACAGTCGACAGGCAGTTTCCAGAGTATTCATTAATGTAATTAGTTTAATGTATTTGGTGAATTTTATTTGTGACTTCTGAATCGGTCCCTGGGGAGCGGCGTTTGGTCGAGTGTGGTGCAAAGAGGCGAGGTAATGTAAAATTTAAATTAATTATTATGTTTCGTTCGTCAATATCCTGCCCTGCAAGCGAGTGCTCGATATAAGGGAAAACGTAACGTGGTGACGACCCCCTTAAAACATAACTACGTTGACTATATTTCCCTTACAACGAAACGTGATGGAGGTGCACTTAAAAAAGGACAATTTATTTCTTTTTGGGAGCAAACGTTTTCTATAACGTAACAAGACGTAACATCCCTTCCGTTCTTGACACGGTGTAAGCACCGAAATTATAACAATCTTTTCGTATCTTGATATAGTAAAGGCTTGATACGTTGATAAGTGATAACCATGACTCACGATGGCGAATGGTGTATGTCAGATGTTCAATTATCTCGTTATGGGTAACAATAGGTATTCTATGATTAAAATATGCTAATATTGTTTAGTAGTTTAGTAAATATGATACAAAGATGTGTTTATGATACTATAAATATGTACTAAGCAATCTTCTACATAAATTTGACCATAAATGCAGCCACATTTTACACTACTAGTCAAGAAAAATTGTGTATGTTTGCTGTCTTCTTTAGTTTTGAATTGTAGGGCAACATTTCCTGTATGTATGAGGTAACGTAAAATTCTTCACCTGGGATTTGTTTGAAATCGCAGCAGATTTCATCATCCATTATGCAGTAGTCAAGAAGTTGCTGTATAATTTTCTAACTTGGTCTTGGTAACTTTGGTCTTTTAGAAATATTGTAAATTTCCTTATGTTACAGACTTTATGAATGGCACTGTATATACACAGGTATACAGCAATTTAATTTCGATTTTAATCGATTCTCTTTTACCATAAGGTTTCGGGATTTGTGCGCACTACACTATACATTTTGTCCACAAAAAGTTTTCCATTCTTTCCTATTAAGTGCTAACACTTTTACTTCCTCTTCATTTAAACCTTTCCCTTGTTAATATTTTACTTATCGTATCGTCCCATTTTTCTCTCGGTCTACCTCTACATCCAGCAGTCCTTGCCTCCCATATTATTTTTGCGTGTCTACTGCTGTTTAATCTTCATAAACGACCACACCAACCTAGTTGCTTCTCTTCTACTTTTTCCAGTACTGGTCTGACCTTTAATTCTTCTCTTACCTCCTGGTTTTTCATGCGGTCCTTTCTTGTTATTTCTTTCACCGCTTTTAGGAACATCATTTCGGCTGCTTGAGTTCTGCTTTTCATGTTGTTGGTTTCACTAACAATATGAGCTGAAAAATAGTTTTGTATGTAATTTTCGTACTCCTTTCTTTTTAATCATATTTTTCCACATACTATAGGTAATAAGCTTTATTGAATTGTTGAATCTTTCTCCTCTCCTTGTTCGATTTACCACTTAATAAAGAAGGTTTTCTAAATTCTACTTTGAATAATAAATAAAATACGGCAAGTTTAACAAATAAAATTATATTGAAGAAAATCTAAAGAAACATATAATTTACATAGGAAAAAAATTAACAAACCAAATCAAACTAATTACGAAACTAAGTACATATCAAGAAAAAATTATAAAGTTAATGATGTATTAATTTTGAAACTTCTGAACAAAACACAATTCGACTTTTTATAACAAAATTGATAACAAAACAGATAAAACAATGACAATGCAAAATATCCTGAAAAATATAACAAAACAAAACGAACATCGACAAGAAAGTAGAATGGTGTAATAACACTTAGAAAAATGCCTTTTGGTTAATAATTGTCTAACTTTTTAAGCAACAAATACATTGAGCTTACCGAAGACGAATCTTAAATGATTTTTCTCGTATCCGTATCTTAGGAAAACACTATCGATTTAGATTTACGAGAATTGTTCGTTAGCGAGCGAATTTATTTTAAAATAACTGACACAAAAAAAAACTACACGAAAAAGAAGCTTCTGCTTTTTCTACCCGAAACCGATAACAAACTTTGGACATTTTTAATATTAAATTAAAATAAAAACCGAACTTAGAACAAAAAAATTAGGAGTAATTAAAATTTCGACGAGAATTAACGCGGACAAAAACTTAGGGAACCGCGTTTTTTCGCTCTTCGCGTCTATTTAAGCTTTCGCTTCCACTCTGGAAAACAAAAGAGGGATTTTTT
The DNA here is from genome assembly GCA_033060865.1 of Dorcus hopei. NCBI lineage: Eukaryota > Metazoa > Arthropoda > Insecta > Coleoptera > Lucanidae > Dorcus > Dorcus hopei. Next base: position 47,917,389 of record CM065421.1, on the reverse strand, counting down.
AATAGTCAGCATATTTCCGCGAAACACGCTTCCAGCGGTGAGTTGCTTTCCACGAGATGGCGTACTCATTCTGCTTTTACCCTTTTTATCCACGTGTCGTGCGTTAACGTTCAGAGAAACTGGCCTCACGGCTTTTGCTGACTCAATGAGAATTGAAAAACTTTATCTCCGCAACTTTGGTTTGAAAGCACGTTCTAGTCTAATGAAAATGATATGTGTTTCCTGCTCTATGGTTTCTGTCTGAGACAGGTGAAACTTGAAGCAAAGAAAATAATTTCGAAATCTCTCTACGCATTTTTCGGGTCCTTACACAGTTGTACTTAAATTTTCTTCTTTAGTCCATACTCCTCTATTGTTTCTTTCCAAATCTTTAGGTTGTTTTGTAGATCTTTTTCTGTATTTGCTATTATGACCACATCATCAGCGAATGGTTATTTTTGTAAGTTCCTGTAACCTGTGATTAGTCCTTTTATCCTCGGGATTACTTGTTTAATTATTGTACCATCCATTAATATAATAAATAATATCGGACTCAAAACTCCCCCCTGACGCAAACCATCCTTCATGAAAAAAGGTTCAGTCTCCATACCATGGGTTCTGACGTAGTTACTGCTTCGCCTGTATAGACTTTTTATTGCCTCGACTAACCTCATGTTCACTCCTCGGTGCTGTAAATTTTTTCAAATTAGCTTTCTTGGAGCTCTATCGAAAGCCTTCTGTAGGTCTAAAAATGCAAAGTATGCTTCTCTTCCTTGTATGGATATTTTAACTATAATTTGTTTCATGGAGAAGATATGATCTTAGATGCTATGTTCACCCCTGAAACCGCTTTGTATGTACGTTCTCCAAATTTCAATCGTATGCTTTCGTCACTGTGCTCAGAAGTGAAATTCCTCTACAATTTCGGCACTCCTTCTTATCCCCATTTTTATGTATGGGCAGGATTACACCTACCTTCCAATCACTTGGTATTTTACCTTCTCTCCAGTGCTACCTATCTGAAGAACAGCAAATTGTGTGAGTAACTTCAATGATCACCAGCACCGCCGGCTAAACTCCAGGAGAAGAGAGGGTTCAACGAAACCCCAAAAGCACAGAGGAGGTTAGTTAAAGTTTTTATTCGAAATGCTCAAAAATGTTAGAAAATTAATAAGTAACAAGTAACGAGTACGACTCAGAAGGGGTCACAATGAGTTGAGCAAGAAATAAATAAACTTGTTATCACTCTAATGATTATTTAAAACTTCGACCGAGGAACAGATCTGCTTTTCGTTTACAGGAAAAAACTTAAAATAAATAAAGTCACTTGTTTAGAATTGAATTAACGTAACACAGCGTTTAGACAACGCAAACGAATAAATAAATACATAAAATGTTTTCGACCTTATAACCAAAATCCACGTTTAGACAATCAGCTGTCTATATTAAGGTGGAAGAATCCGTGTGAGCGCCCTCCAGCGGAAGACAGTGCCGCCAATGATGTAAAACGGCGTTAAGTATTACGTCACGAACTCTTCAGGTCAAGTCCAACTTTTACCGGACGAGGGGTGGACCGTGATGCCAGGACTTACGCAGTTACGACTCCAATTACGGCTTTTCTTCCACACAAAAGCTCATTTGTTAATTGCCAGAAAGAGGGGGGGGGCGATACGACTACCACTGGAAGCCTAAGTAGTAAAGGAAAGATACGCGTTACAAACTGAAAATACGCACAAAGTTGCCGATAAAACCTACCTATTCTTTTGTCCCAGGAACGGGCTTAGAGAAGCTTATAAAGAGCTTGAATTTACTTGGCGTGTACTTAAGCAAATCTCGGAGTAAATTCCGTTTCAGGCTTCAGTCAAAAGATTCAGATGAAAAGAAGCACAAAGGTCGTGAACGCACACTAACAATAGATATGCACGCCGAGAAATCTTCCACGGCAATGAGAGCGTCGCGGGAAAAACGCGTTATGCTGGGACGGGGTTCGTTACGAGATGAACTCAATTTTAACCGGTCGAAAGAGTGAAATGGAGTAATACCGTAGGGCTTAGGTAGTGGCGTGTGATTTTCTGATGCAATATGATGAAATATGACGACCGGCACTAGGCCCAAACTGACCTTTCGATTCCCGCACAAATACAGGACGACTGGCAGAACTGTAAATAACTTAAATGAATTTTTCAACCGTAACACCAGACTTTGTTGGAAACATTGTGTAATAGTTCAGTTCCTTTCCTCCCCATGCACTTGATCACCTCCGAAGTTATCCCATCATGTCCCGCTGGCTTCCCATTTCTCGTTTCTTTAACAGCCTTTTCGACTTCTGAATTCTGATTTCAGTGTTCCTGTACATCAGTTCCTTTTCGAAAATATCGTTTGGGTATCGGGCAAAACCATAAAATCAATATAAAAATCGACATTTCGAAAGTTGTTTCAGAAGAAGCTGTGAAATGTACGGCGAATAAAAATGTTGACGTTTCGGGACGCCCTTAAGAAGCTGCCAAACGTAGGTACAGCGTAAAGTCGACATTTATATTGATTTTACGTACAAATTTTGTAATAATATTCAACTGATCAAAAAAGTGCTCCAATTTAATAATATAATATTAGGAGCTTGGGGTTCGTAGAAATCACTTTAATTATAAACAGTCGCTTAACACATTTATAAATACTGAATAACGAGCTGAAGCTTTTGCTAACAAACAATACTTTTATAACTTAAACATTCTGCTAATTGTTATTAATCGTACTTGTCGCTTTCTAAATAACAACTGATTCAAATTGCCCGCTGGGTTCTGCTTTATAGTAGAGATTCTTCTATTTTCGAATATTTTGGCAAACATCTAGAACCATCTAGCATTCGATTTGAAACTGTCTGGGTAGATGGCGCGACTATGCTAAAATGACTCACCGGCGCCGGGGGTTCGGGCATATAAACAATAGTAGTATAAACATTTTTTTTTATGGAGAAATAGCAAAATAAACTGATTCATAAATGGAAATAAAATTGCAAGAGGAAAATGTTGCAAACCTGTGAAAATAAAGCCTGAACCTTTTTTGCTAAAGATTTATAAAGTGCACTGAATACGAAGCCGTTTATATTCTAAAATATTTGAACAAATGATATATCAGCAAATGATTACATGTGGCTCACCCTGTATTATGTATTATTATGTATTATGTATCCCAAACTGGTTTCGTAGTTAAACGTTAAACAGTTATGAATACACAGTTCTCGCCAAAAAGTCGGCATCAAATGGGAAAAAAATTTATTTTTGATTTTTCGAAAAAACTTTTTACGCCAATAATTTGTGCTTGTCTGAAAACCTATTTAGCCCCTATTAGATATACCGAGTGATTTTTACTTAGTTAGAAAATAGCGTTTTTCGAAATTGCCAAAATCCTAAAATTGTTAATTCTTGGAAATTAATAAAAGTTTCAAGGAGATTTTTTACTGTGTATTACTTTTAGCTTACTGAACAATCTAAAGGCCAGAAAATAACGTTTCTTCTTTTAACTTTCGCAAAAATTGAATTTTTCAATTTTTGAACTTTTCACAAAGTTTCACATATCAAAACTTAATTTTAAAGTTCAAATAATTTTGGATGAAAACTTCAAAGATTTGTAATTGGAAGAAAAAATAGAGAAAGGTATTTATTGCTCTAGATATTTTATTATTTAACGAAAAGTAAGATTTGTACATAATCGCAACGTTTTTGATGCAATATGCTTTTGAGGAGAAATATTTTTTAATGATAATTAACAGCTGTTACAATGTCTTCTGAAAACTCTAATTTACTCCTATTAATGAATTCGTGTTACAAAAACTCCCTAAATATTCTTTTACAACGACCTAAATGAAGAGAATTTTTCCTTTTGTAGTTTACGTGGTCAAGCCAATTAAGCAGGTAATTGAGACGGCTATGAATTGTTTTAGTGTCAGTTAAAGTTATGTAATTTTTTTCATGTTTCACAATTCTCAACATAAAACCCAAAAAGAATTGGGATAGATGAAAAAAATTAGGTACATAATTTTATTTGACGCCAAAACAATTCATAGCCGTCTCATATTTCTGCCTGTAAGCGACATAAGGAAAAACTCTCTTCATTTAGGTCGTTGTAAGAGAACATTTAGGGGGTTTATGTCATAGGATATACTATGTGTTTTTTTTTTAAATGCCATAAGGGGTGGCTGTGGAAAAGAAAATTCATGTCTTAGCTCCTTTCATTTACTTTAAATGTTCAGATTTGGCATGTGTTAGATGCCAAGCTACGACATGAGTTTTAATTTTCATGGCCAATCTTTATGGCATTTTTAAAAAAACACATGTTATATATCTCTAACCCTTCTACCCTAAGGTGTATGGATAATTTTTTTTTATACTAGATATTTCTAACTATGTTTTTCCACGCTGCGCGATCCCTTGTAAGGTGTCTTCCCTCTTGCCAGCTCAAATTGTTATTTTGTAGCACTGTGCATATCATGTCATTTCACGTTGTTTTCGGTCGTCCTTTCTTGTTTTTACCTCCCATGTCATTTTCACCAGCCTGTTATTGTCCATTCTGTTTATGTGACCAAACCATCGTAATTGACTACGTTCTATATAGTTTAGTAAGCTTTTTACTTCCAACGGAGCACGAATTTCTATGTTTGGAATCTTGTCCAGTCTGGTTGCTCCCTCGATGGTCCTTAATATCCTCATTTCGCTTGCTTGTAAGCGAGATTTGATTTTCTCTGTCAATACCCATGACTGGCAGCTGATTGTCATTGCCGGGATAAAGACCGTTTTGTATATTTTTACTTTAATGGTCTTCGACAAATTTTTGCTTTTAAAGATTTTTCTGGATATTGCATGGTAGTACTTTTCAGTTATTTCCAGTCTACTATTTATCTCCACTTCCATACTCCCTTGCTTTTGGATTGTAGATCCTAAGTACTTAAAAATGTCCACCTGCTGTATTGAAACATTATTCAGCGTAATATTCATTTTTATATTTCTGTTGGAGGCAGCCATTACTTTGGTCTTGTTACAGTTTATTTCCATATCATGCTTCTTGAATGTGTCAGCCCAGACGCTTAATGATTGTTGAAGGCTTTCTTTGGTTTTTGACATTATTATGAGGTCATCAGCAAAAGCTAAGGATCCCAGATTTAGATTTCTGTACCCAATGCCTAATTTCGCTGTGTTATCCTGACATGCTTTAATGATTTCATCCATCACTAGGAGAAATAGTAGGAGGCTGAGTATACCGCCCTGCCTAACTCCTTTTCCAGTAACAAACTCTTCTATGCATTCATTGTCAAGTTGGATAATATTACGTGTCGTTCTGTAGAGACTTTCAATGGCCAGAATTAGATTACAGCTGACTTTCTTTTTCGTTAGCACGTTCCAAATTAATTTCCTCGGCAGCCTGTCAAAAGCTTATTGTAGATATATGAATGCCACAAAGATATCTTCGTCTTTACTCAGCATTTTCTCTATAATTTGTCTGACTATGAAAATCTGATCTTGAGTGCTTCTACCGCTCCTAAAACCGCACTGAACATCCGACAGAGTGTGTTCCGTTTCTGGTCTCAGTCGTTTTTCCAAGATCTTTTCGTAGACTTTCGCAAGGACGCTAAGCAACGAAATACCTCGATAATTTTTGCATTCTTTTTTATCGCCCTTCTTATGAATAGGTACTACGGTAGCCATCTCTCAGTCCTTCGGTATCTTTTTGTGTTGCCAGGCCAAGTTTATGATTTGCCTTCTTCGTTTAAATATTTTACCATTTCCGGACTCAGCATATCTATTCCTCCAGCTTTACCCACCTTTACTGAAGCAATTGCTTCTTCAAGCTCCGTTGCCGTAATTGTGTGCGCTTGCCCATCATCTATTTGTACGTTCTGTTCTAATAGAGTCTTTTCCTTTGATACTCCCAGAAGTTCTTCGAAATGTTCCTTCCAGTGGTTTTTTATCTTAATTTTGTCTGTCAGAATAACGCCATCTTTCGCTTTGATGTGTTTTAAGTTTATTTCTTCTGGGTACGGCTTATTCTTTAGATTTTTGACTACTTTGTAGAGTAACTTCTGATTTCTATTTTCCTTTCCTTCCATTTTACTATTAAAGTTTTCCGATGCTTGACTTTTAGCATGTTTTACCATTTCTTTAACATCGCATCTTAGTTTCTTACAAGTGTCGTAGTTTGCTTGTTTGTTACTAATGTTATTGAGATAAGTTTCTTCTTTTCTGCCACTTTAATTTTAATGTCTTCCGACCACCATGCTGTCTGCTTTCTATTTGTATCAGTTTTTCCTCTGCCACGCACAAATTCAGGTGCTCCTCTTACCGCATATTTAAATTCTTCCCAGGCACATTGAATACTGTTTCTGTCCACACCTTCTGTTGTAGATTCAAATTCCTTTGCTAATTGCTGTTGGTAGAGTTTTCTTATGTCTGTGTTTGTGAGTTTATAACTTTTAATTTTTCCTAGTACTGTTCTAGTCTCTCATTTTTTAGAATTGTCGTTCGTTCCTATTAATTTTTTTGTGAAAGCTGCCAAAAGATAGTGGTAGCTATTAATCTCACTACCTCTCTTCGCGCACACATCGCAAAAATTACCTATTTATGTCATGTTTACAATGACGTAATCTATAATTGATCGCTCGTTTCTACTTTCCTCCACTCTCGTAAATTTATGGATGTCTTTGTGCTTGAATAATGTGTTGGTTATCACAAGATTATTTTCCCATTTTTGCTTTCTGTTGGTTCGCCATGTTTGCGATGTTTTCCGATCACTTTACTGTAGTTATCCGGTTTGTTGGCCACTCTAGCATTGAGGTCACCCAGCAATATAGTGTTCTCTGCAGCAGTTTCTATCTCTATTTGGAGGTGTTCATAAAACTTGTTTAGGTCTGCTGCCTTTTCATTTTCATTTGGGGCGTAGGCTACAATAATGCGGAATTTGTGTCCAACATCGTCTTTTATGTTTAATGTAGCTCCAATCTATAACAAGCCTCATCCAGTCTTTGTGCAATATCAATGCTACTCTCTTTCGTTTAAGTCAACTCCGCTGTAAAAAAGACTATGTCCGTTTCCTAGGATGGTAGTACCTTGTCCCTTCTTTTTGGTCTCCGTTAGTGCTAAAAAACTAAATTCCCTTTCTTCAAATTCAACTAAAAGTTCAATTTCTTTGCCCGTAATCCCCCGTACGTTCCACGTTCCGAATGATAACCTACTCTTGTCCTTTTTCAATGCTGTGTTCGTTTTATTGTTGGCCTTTGGTGTGGTTGCTAGTTTTTTGACGATGCATTCATTTGCTTGGTTGTCGGTTGTTCTGTGCCAACTCCAGATAGCACCATCGATCGTGAGCTTACGATAGCTGATGTTTGTTACTCTTCCTTTCTGTATTTCTTGCCTTGATCTGGCTCGAATCAGAGCTTGTATGCGTCGTCGATCTTCTTGTGATAAATCATCATCAATGAATATTTTCGTGCCTTTTAGCTTTATTTTAGTTGTCATCACTTTTTGTTTGTCTTCCCAATTTTCCAGTTTTACTCTAAGTATGGGTCCTTGTTTCCTTGTTTCAATATAACCGACTCGCTTTAGATTTACATTTACTGCTAATTTTTGGTTTAACAGATCGTTAATATTTTTCTTTGCATTTTCCTTGCTGCAGCTTAGGCCCTTAACTATAATGTTCTTTTTCCTTTTTTGTTTTTCGAGACCTTCTATCTTTTCCTCGAGCGCGTTGATTGTGCAGATTCTTATTTTCTTCTTTTAGAGTCCTGAGTTCGTCGACAAGGCTTTTCTGTTCATTCTTCATGTCTTTGATGTCGTTTATTATTGTATTTGATTGTGTCACTATTGCATTTGTCTGTGTTATCACATCAGGCCAGATATCATTTTCTTCAGTTCAACAACCGGGGGTTTATGTCATAGGAATTCATTAATAGGAGTAGATTAGAGTTTTTAGAAAACATTCCAACATCTGTTAATTGTCATTAAAAAATATTTCTCCTCAAAAGCATATTGCATCAAAAACGTTGCGATTATGTAGAAATATTACTTTTCGGTAAATAATAAAGTATCTAAAGCAATAAATACCTTTCTCTATTTTTTTTCCAATTACAAATCTTTGAAGTTCTCATCTAAAATTATTTGAAATTTAAAATAAGTTCTGATGTGTACAATTTTGCGAAAAGTTCAATAATTGAAAAATTCAAGAAAAGAACGTTATTTTCTGGCCTTTATATTGTTCAGCAAGCTAAAACTTATACACAGTAAAAAAATCTCGTTGGAATCTTGATTAATTTCCAAGGAATAACAATTTTAGGATTTTGGCAATTTCGTAAAACGCTATTTTCTAACCAAGTAAAAATCACTCGGTATATCTAATAGGGACTAAATAGGTTTTCAGATAAGCACAAATTATTGACGTAAAAAGTATTTTCGAAAAATCAGAAATAAAATGTTTTCTCATTTGATGCTGACTTTTTGGCGAGCACTGTATATGTATAACTTCAATGTGCAATTGAATTTAAAGTTTATAACTAGTTTATAAATAGGTGCATTATATACAGATTCGACATCGTACTATACAGAGTGTTCAATTTGAAACGTTCACCGTTGCTAACTTGTTAATTTTTTGAGATAGATATTCTGTTAAATAAGCAAAGATTCTCTAAATTTCTTGTTGATTCTGAATTTTTAATCAAAAACACAATCGAACTGCTAATTGTCAAAGTATTTTTTTTTAACAACAATGCAGTAATTTATACAATCCAATCACAGATTACCTATTCTTTGAGACAAGTGTCATTATAATATATTTTACCATTCAGTTCGGGTACTATTTCGAGAAAACATAAGATATTTAAAGTAAGTAAATGAAATTTGCAGTTACGACCTTTTTGCTTCCGGCGGCAGATTTAACATGTCACAATAGAAAGTTGGCGCAGAAGCTTTATGCCAACCATGACATCAATGTCGTGTGGAGAAATTGGGCTGAGCTCCAAACTATCAGGTGCTAACTGGGGTTTAACCAAAAGACAACTCAAAGTTTAAACGTCAACGGTGAAAAAAGGCACCCAGAAAGATAAGCCAAAGTTCAAAAGTTAAGGTCCTCCAGTTTTCAAATGGATAATAATTTTAGCATTTGTTACTTAGAATACTTAAACTTTAAATACATTTCAGAATAGTGTCTTAGTTATTTTTTTTATACTTCAACTTCTGCTATTTTTTTTTCTGATCCACTTTGCTGATTATTTCTTCAAAAATGTGAAAATATTTGATGAAAATTAATGATGGCAAACAGCATCTTCCCAGTATGAGTAGCGAGCCGATAATGCGCTGGCTCACGTCCTTAAACTCGAAACAATTATTATTAGCTTTGGACGCTGCTGGAACCCGACCGTTTCCACGGACCCATCAGAACCAATCAGGCCCTGTCGCCGGCGTGATTAATAAAAAGCCAGGCCGTTTCATTTTTTTGGTCATTAAAGCGTCGGTCTCCTCAGAAAGAGTATGCCAATTAAGAGCAACTGCTTTCGGTGCGCTCTCAGCGGGACGCCTCTGTCTACTGATTGACCGTGTACATCTTCCACGGGAATTTTTGGCCAGCATTAAATTATTACAACCTGGCGAATTTAGTTCGGACGGGAGAAAGGGGGGTCATCCACAAGTAAGAAAAAAATTCATAAGGTATTGCTAATTTTCATGCCATGTTGCTGTCATGTCTTCATGAGATATGGTGTTTGGATAGTCTTCAAGTATTTTTTAATAAACACTTCTTCAAGTACTCACGAATCCTTTTTCTATTATAATTGCTTAAGGAAAATAATATTTCATAATTACTCATCTTATTAAACAAATACATGTAAATTAGAACTTAAACTTTATTAATCCCCGCCACAAAATAAGAGCATAAAAGGCAGAACGCGTATCAATGCAAGATAGTGCTGCATAGTCTGGCGGTACTCATCCGCTGGTGCTGTTATAGTCCGACAAAGCATATATCTCAACCGCTGGTGCTGTTACAGTCCGGTAGAGCACACATATCACCCGTTGATGCTGTTACAGTCCGACATAGTTTACACACTAACTATATCTACTTCGTCGGAGTCAGGTTATTTCATTTATGAAGCAACGTGTGAGCCCCTACAAAGGCAAATGAAAAACAATTCCGTAACTTTCGACCATAAGATTATTTATTTATAAATATGATTTGCATAGTCTAATTAAATCTATGTTTGCATGTTTGAAAAAAGAGTAAGTAAGTACAATATAGCATATGCGTAGTATCTTTGAGTTACATGTTTGAATCCTATTGAAACGGCTAGTGTAAATCTACCATAAGTCTTTGAAAGAGTCGATTACGAAATGTCACAACATATCCGTTCCGGGATTAGTTATGTAAAACGAAACAATTCCCTCGTATTCCCTCCGAGTTATGAGTTAAATATGATATTACGCTATCTGCGATCTTCATGTTTCTAACATTTACACCTTGTTCTGTGTAAACGGTGAAATATATAAGCCTCGGGAAAGGAATTATACCTATCTATAAACTATCTGGAGGCGAGCAATATACAGTTCGTATATGTTTATGCGCTGCATTTTTAGGCGGCGCATGGAATTTTCGACCGTCGCCGAGCGGCGTCCCGTTCGGGAACCCGGCTCGCGAAGGTGACGGTGCCGACGTAGCCGAAGATGCGCTCGGGATACCAGCGCGTGTCTGCTAAACTCCTCGAGGGTATGTAGGAGGCCAGCATCGTGGGAACCCGCGACTTGCTGAAGTTAACCGTTTCACGAAAGTTTTACGGCTAACGAAGGTTATGTTGTTACTTCATAGGTGTATTTTGCATGCACAAAAATGCGCCTTACATTGTGTTCGCTCGCTCGTTCGCCCGACGGAAAATTATTGCGGCGCGCATCCGCCAAACGCCCGGAAAAAACGCAAATTGTGTTAGCATAAGGAAACGCTGATCACGCTTCACGTGCACATACCTACATATTGGCAAAGATGATGTTAATTAAGCTTTTACGAAGCAATGAGGCAGTTCTAATAAACTTAATTCGATGAGATTATGAAAGGTTCTACTAATAAACTTCCGTTAACGTGCTTCGATTATTTCCCTATTTCGACGAAGCCTCGTATCCGATGACGAAAGTATATTGTTTAATGAAATTATTAAATATTATTTATGTCTAAAATCCATGTTACGTATGAACGATACCAATTCAACTAGATAGTTCAGCGACAAGGTGAGTCAATTGGTGAATTCATAACAAATCTCAAAACGAAAAGTAAAAATTGCGAGCATGAATCCTTGCACGATAGTCTAGTGAAAGATTAAGAGGACACTATCCACTAAAAACTTTAGAAGAAATAGCGACTAGATTGAAAGGAGCTCAGTCCTAGACCATTTAGATTGCAAGCGAGGATTTTGGCAAATACTGTCTCCAAATTTATAATTTAATTGACTAGCCTCGTACCTACCTTGATGGTGAACAAGTTCTGCTGACTAAACGTATCAGCTGTTCCCCTCGACTAGCAACCTGTGGGTCTAATTACGATGGTAAAAATTATTAAAGGGCGCCAGGAGGCTGATTAACAAACCGAACGTAAACAATCAGTCGACGTCTCCAATCGACAGAATTGGGCAGAAAAACCAAACGTAAATAGAGGCTTATTTACTCACTGGTACGTGAGGGAGGTGAACACAAACACACGCTTAAAGTTAATAAAATTCAAGTTTTATTATAAACTCAAGTGGAGCATAAAGGCTCACAAACAATTTACACAAGGTTCGGCGAGTGATTATTTATCACGAAACTTAATCTAAGCTGCAGATTTTAACACAACTAAAATTATCAGCTTAATTTACTGCAGTAGGCGTAGCACAACAAGTAGGCTGAAATTCGCTCTCTATTCGATTATGCAAGAGAAATAAAAAATATAAACCAACCGATCCACGAACATTAATCACATTAATTAAGTTGGGAACACCTAACCTTATTGACAGCGTCCAGTCGGTGCGTCTGGTCAAAGTTACCAACCGAAGCGCGGTAGCCGGTGGGTAGTTACCAGAGGCCTGCACGAGTACATATCGTTCGAGTACGATGCGAATACTCACAACGATGCGTATTGATGATACGTATAATCATGTATGCATATGACGAGTAGTAATTGGCATCGGCATCGTTGTGACTAGTAATCGGCATCGTCAGGTAATTTTTAGTTATGTAATCATGAAAAACAATCGTTGGCGGCCTTTCGAGGTACTATTGAGTTGCATGTGTGCGCATTGTCATATAAATCCTTAATACGCTATTAAATTGCACAATTAAAAATTGCATGACAGACGATTACTAATGAGTAGTATCGTTACGATGCCTGCGATGCGACGATGCCCACAATGCTGCATTTACGATTACATACTCGCTTCGCCGCGTAGGTAATCGGCGATTATTAATCAGTTACATTTTTACTTACTCGTGCAGGTCTCTAGTAGTTACGACGCCCTCTGCCGATCGCGGGCAGCGTCGACAATCCGGTTCAAACTGGACTCGCTGGGATCGTCAAGAGAGCTGGTCAGGTTTCCCCTGTAGGGCCGGTAGGTTCGAAAATGATACGAGTTGACTCGGTTTGAGCCCAACTCACTACGGCACAACTTACAAGGCTGAAGCGCAGCAGAAGTTCTGTGCCTACGGGTGGAACTAGAACTAGGACTAGGAGTCGAACTAAAACTAGAAGCCTGTATGAAAAGAAACGACTACATTAGCGACCACATTGGCGTTCGCCATTACTCGATATATTTTACCTGGGATTTTCAATGCTCCCAGGCTTGGAACTGGGATTAAAATTACCCCAAATCGTTCGGTGGTGTTGACAGAAATGCCGGCAGCGCCGCTAATAAATTCTCCTTACACAAAAAGCAAGAATTCCGAGATCACACTAAGACACGCCTTAACCTAGCAACAGCCGAACCACAAGTGAAATAGGAATGCGAAGCCAAGATGGTGGTCGGTAAATAACGCGCGAAAATTGCAGACGGTAATGATGGACCGTGGTGACCCATAACCAATGAATGTTGCGCGTTTTCCCCCCTAGCGAGGTAAACAAGGAGGAACAGTGTTGCCAACTGTACCGAAACGCGGCTGAGATGATGCTGCGTTGCCACGATTTCTTAGCGGCAAATTCAAACGTAACAATACGTGTAACAGAAAGAACACAAAAGTATTTAACATTTGGGACGCCGTGGGCGCGATATTCCTGTTTACGTACCTACCATTTGGAATTGCGTCAGCTCCAGAAATTTTTCAGGAAGCTATCAATAAAGTTATAGAAGGATTGTCAAACGTCGAACGCTCAATGGATGACATCCTCATTTATGCAGAAACACAAGGCAAGGTGAAGGAACTAACAAATAAAATAAAGTCCTACAAAAATTAGCGTCAGCGGAACTGAAACTCAATAAGGAAAAATGTTCTATCTATGATGTGACCTATCAAATTTTTAGGTCACATACTTACTCAAAACGGCTTACTACCGGACCCTGAAAAAGTCGAAGCTATTATGAAATTGAAGAAACCTGAAAATGCTAAAGAAGTCCATCGATTATTAGGCATGGCTACCGATGATACCGAATCTGTCTAAAATAACAGAATCACTTCTTAGACAATTAATCAAGAAAGATTTAATTTGGAGTTAGAATGCAGAACATAATGAAGCATTCGAAACGTTGAAACAAACGTTAACATCGCCACCAGTTCTAGCGTATTACGATACTAATAAACCGATAGTGATGTCAGTAGATGCTAGTTTAAGGACTTTAGGAGCAGTGATAATGCAAGTTGGTAAGCCAGTAGCTTACGCAACAATTACCCCCAAATAGAGAAAGAAGCATTGGCAATAAAGTTTGGATGTAATACGTATATGGCACTAGAAGCAATAAGCAAAAAGCCTCTACATCTAGCACCAGCAAGATTAAAAAGAATTTTCTTAGATATCTCACAGTATTCGCCTACAATAATATACAAAAAAAAGGAAAAGATCTTCACATTGCAAATACCTTAAGTAGAGATTGTAGAAACCAGATACAAGAACAGGAAGAAGTACAGTTAGAAGTACAAATAGTTGCAGCAAGTTCTAAAGTAATGAAGAGCTGAGGATGCTGTATTTTGGAAAAATATGTGTGAAAATATTGCAGAATTTGTGAACAAATGCCCAATATGTCGAAGTATACAACGCAATACACAAAATGAGCCATTAATCATTAAGAATGTTCCAAGAAGGCCATGACAAATAACTGGATCAGATATACTTACAGTTGGCAAAGATAATTACTCGTACCTTCTAATTGTCGACAGTTACTCTAGATTTTATGATTTTAAATTTCTGAGAAACACTAGTTACCAGGAAGTGATACAGCAGTTAAAAAAAATGGTTTGTGACGCATGGAATTCCAAATGTTTTGGAAACCGACGACGGACCTCAACATAGCTCGAGAGAATTCAAAAACTTTTCTCAAGAATGGCAATTTAATCATCAAATATCTAGCCCATATGCTATGCTATATCAGATAACCTTTCAGAAAGGTACTTTCAAATTGCAATTTAATAAAACGGTGCAGAAGAGAAGGTAGTGACGTGTACTTAGCATTATTGAAATACACCTCGTGATAATATTCTAAAATCTCCAAATCAAAGATTAATGGGAAGGCGGCTTCAAGATTTAATACCAGTAAAAGAAGACTTGAATACATCTGATATTAACAAATAGTTTTTCCAAATTTAAAAGACTGGTCAAGATCTAAGAGCTTCGATTTTATACAAGCGAATCCTATCTTGGTTGGGAAGCTTCACCAATATGCTGCCGCGTCTACCATTGATTTTATAGAAGAAATGCCGTAGAGTACGACTTATGGTATCTTATATGCTTGACGTCGCCGATAAAAAACTACCCAACGTAGTTATCTCAGCGAAAACTGGTGTCCGAAATATGGGAACCTGGTTGCCCACTGTAAAACTCTGTCAAAATTTCTAATTTAAAATAATGTTCAGTTTCTTATAACGGATCTAGAAATGCTGTTAGATCTTGACCAGTCTCAGTCTAAGAGCTTCGATTTTATACAAGCGAATCCTACTGTTACGAATTTAGGGTTCGATTAATTTTAATTTTAAAACAAAACACGATATACTTAATAAACTAGTATTATAAAAGCAAGTTAACTTTAACTCAGAGTTTATTGCCATAACAACAATTGTGTCCACAATTGTTACCATGGGAATAAATCGATAGTTAAAGCTAACTTGGCTTTATAATACCGGCCCTTAAAGCTTTATAATAAAACACTAATTTATTTCAACAGCCGAACGATCAGTTTTAAACTCTAATGCGAATTATCCCCTCATTCACTGATCGCTTCTTTTATAACCCGGGCTGATTTACGCGAAGCTTCTTGAAGGCGCCAGAACGTCTGTGCCGTTTGTTCCACCGATGGAATTATTTCGAAGCAGCAGCCTCTCCTGAACATTCCAGAATCTGGTGCGCCAGGCTCTGACTCATGTAGCTTGCGTCAAGTGTTGTTGAATCATCACACTATCTCAGTTGGGGATCTTCACTAACACGCTGCGATATCTACCACTGCTTTCGTAAAAGAAATGTCGTAGTTTACTCTTTTATGGCATCGCCTACTTATGTACTTGACGTCGCCGATAAAGAACTTTCCACCGTGGTTGTCTGAGCGAAAGCTGGTGTCCAAAACATGGGAACCTGGCTGTCGACTGTAAAAACTCTTTTTCAAAATTATAGTAATGTTCAGTTTCTTATAATGGATTCAGAAATGCTTTCAGATCTTAATAGGTCTCAGTCTAAGAGCTTCGATTTTATACAAGCGAATCCTATCTTGGTTGGAAAGCTTCACCAGCACGCTGCGACGTCTACCATTGATTTTGTAGATGAAATGTCGTAGTTTACGACTAATGGTATCTTCTAAATTTGAAGTTGCCGGTAAAGACTTCCCACCATGTTTGTGGGAGTCTGGTGTTGAATCTGGTGACTCCAGTCCCTTGTTCCAAGTGTTCCGCATCCTCCAGAACCTCATTAAACTTGTTTTGAAACCAGCTCTCTGAAAGCGCTCTGAGAAAGCGATCTCTCAATAGGCCTTTTCGCGGAGACGTTCCGAACTAGTTCGGAACCTTAAAATTCATGCACTCATGAAAGTTATACACTTGAAAGCGTTGTTAAAATTGATCATTATTTCGATGGGCATTTGATTTTAACCGTTCCGAACTAGTCCGGAACGTCTCCGCGAAAAGACCTAATGATATCGTCGTATGAATCCTTGACAAAAAAGGAAGATAAGTTACAAATTTATTTGAGTATTTGAGAAAAGATGAACCTTGCCTTTATTAGAGTATATACATGTACACTATGTATATAATTTAATAGTTTAAAATAAATCCAAATAAGTATTGCCTTACGTTTAAAGTCTTCAATATACGTAAAAAATTCAAGCACTATTTTTTATTTCACTTAAAAGATCTTCTAATTTATAATGGGATATCCTATACCGGATGTTTCAGGCTACCCGTCCCAGCTCTTTTTGTCAAAAATATGCAATAAGCAAAGTAAGAATTTTAATAACAAAAGATCAAGGTCAACTGGAAGAAGGTGCAATACAGATCAATTTTGACATTTCAAATGGGAACTTATCACTGCGTTATGTGCGTACTAGCTCAGTCTGTCCCTCGTTTGCACCAAAACTGTATGTGTATATTTTGAAAAATGTTGTCCTTAGAAATTCTTTGATTCTCAGAATATATGGTATTCGCCGTAATCACATAATAAAATTTTCTCTGGTACCTTTTTTTAAATTAATTTATTTTGTTTTATTTAAATGAGCACCAGATTATTCACAAACCTCGAGAAAGATGTCACTCCGATCCTTGTTTATTATAATCTGATAGTCATTTCTTTAAGTTGGTAAAGTCACGCATTTGTACAGCAATGACCATCCCTTTTTTATAATTTTTACAAGTCTGCGCCGTATCTTTCGCCAGCTTTCCCCGCGACTAGCAACAGTGAGATGGGGGTGGGTAATAAAGATGTTGGTTGAACATTAACTTTTAACTACTCGCGCTATTAACAAACCTCTAACTCTCGCGCGGTTCTGTCAAACGCAGACTCATTTTTCGACGTTATTCTCACTTTTTTACACAAATTCTGATTTCTTTCAGCGTGCAAACAATAATTTAAGGTTAGTGTTCAATTAGAAATATAAAAAATTATAAACAATTACCTCTACTTCTGTGTCTCCTAGACACCGCGCGAGTAGTTAAAGGTTAAACCCAGCTAGTTTAAAATAACGTCGACGGCGTTCCCAAACCGTCTCGATCGTGCAGAAGGCCAAAACTGAAACTGGAAGCCTAAAGAGAAAGAAATACCGTTAGCGTCAAGATGGCGTCAGCCATTTCGCGTATTTTTGGGTTTCGCCTGGGTTTTAGGAGTATCCCAAGCTTGGTAGGGAGTTTAAAATACCCCAAAACTCGTCCGGTGGTTCACTAATCAATTCCGGCAAAGTCGTAGATGAACTCTTCTTAAATCTAAGCAAGGGTTCCAATAGATTATCAAACACACACACACGCGATACCACCAAGATCGAACGAGAAGTGCCGCGCTAGCGCCAGGCAAAATTGGATGACGCTAAAAATTAGGCGCTTGTCGTAAGCATTAGCCAATGAATGACAAAGGTCAAGATCACGCGGTGCTTCACAACGAATGAAAATCCCCTCAAGTGATGAATAATTTCTGTCCTGCGCGGTTACGCGACTCAAAACTGGTCAAAGTGCTGCGCTGTTGACGTTTCGTCGTAACTGGATTTTGAAATGTAACATGATTGAAAAATTAACGTTTTAATTAAGAAACTCAAAATTGTTCGTTTCAAGTCGAAACACAAAGTAAAAAAGGCTTGACCCTCGCTACTTTTCTGTAGGTTATGTCGTCTCTAGCGTGTTTACACATTTTCACAATTTTTCCAGATTCTTAGATTTCCATCTGAATCTAATAGCGTTTTCAATTGACTGCTCTAGAGCACTCTCAGAATGTCTCTATCCCTCATTATTACGAATAAATTATAAAAATTAATTATATAAGAATACTCTGAGGGTGCTCTAGAAAAGTCAATCAAAAACGCTATAAGTAATTCAAATCTTCCTTCTCATAACCTAACTATCTCACTTCGGATACTCAAAATTAGATAGATTATTTAGCGTTATAATAAATTCCTTGAAGTATCTTTGATACCTAGAGGTTGTAAAGTAAGCTAACGTTTATTCGAAAAGTAAAAACATGTACAGGTTTCGAATGTCAAAATCCGTCAAAAAATACACCAAACCGTATAGAAAAAACAGAAGAAGGCGCGGCCGCTTTGAAACAATTGAATGTCGAGGTCTCAGAGGTAATAAGGATTGCAGCCTTTAACATCCAGCGCAACTTTCCTCGAAGACATTTTGCTCCACGTCTCAAAATAAGAAAGTTACTTTCAAGTACAGGACAGTGAATCACCCTAACACGACGCAACACTTTTTCGCATGTTTCTCAAAATTTTTATTACGTTTTTTACATAAGTAAAACACTGATTTTAATTATCTATTAAAATCATATGTTGCTTAAAAAACTGAAGTGCTTCGAAATAATTATTGAAGATCCAGAAGGTCACAGGAGTTCTAAGGACAATAATTATCTTAGACTCACGCGGTATTGAATTATTTGTTATAAAATGTAAATAACACAATAAAATTAGTAAGTTTTCGTTAGTTCTGAGAATACTGAAAATTTTAAACAATAAATTGCACTCACGAGTTGCTATTTCTATTTTTATTGCACGTACTTATGAATAAACGTGGGATTCGTTTGAAGCCAGTTTGATGACCATCTGATGAGCGAATGCATTTGCCGGTGTGAAATTTAAGCGCGCGCCATTATAAAAACGTCTTATTTATTTATAATAAATATTCATGGTCCGTATGAAATATTCATGCGCGTACGGCGTACTCCACGTGCGATATAATTTGTCAGGGTGACAACGCTTCTGTTCGAATCTTCACCGTATTTATAATATTGTCAACGGGCGTTATTTATTAGCCTATTTTACATATTTTCATACTAAATAAATACTTTCTGGCTACAGCTCTATCACCGAACGACAAAAGTTTATATGCGTACATTTAAGAGCTTGGATGGTCACCCTTACACCACATGGTCAATGAAGATATTTATGATTTTCCAATATTAAAAAACTATATTGCACCATACATGCACTAAACTATGAAAATTTAAATCCGTTAATTAATTACTTGAATAGTAATTAGTAAACAGAAATTAGTATTAGCAATGTAAACATAAAAAATGTAGATATCCAATGTAAACAAGGTGTCAGGGACTCGGGTACAATAATTTCACAACAAATTGGGGAGAAAGCACCTTGTCAAAGTCAGGGTCAACATAATCGTCATAGAAAAAACGGCTTTATGTCCTCTCGTAAATATTTCATAACAATCAGTTTGGTCGAGAGCTGTCGAAGTAGTTAGTCATTGAAGATAGTTCACGTCTGATAATGATTGTGTGTGTACAGACAATCTCATTTGTTTAATGTTTAGTTATGTACGTCTCCATTTCGACTTCGTAAGTTTTTAGATTTCAAAAAACTCAATCAGTCACAACATCAGTATTTCCTTCGCACATTTTTAATTATTTATAATTTAATATTTATAATTTATTATAATTTTTAATTATTTAAGTGAATATCCAATGGCTCTTCAGAAATTTGCAACTTAACGCAGTCGCACTGTGCTAAGCCTGAGTGATTACGAACATACGCTACTAACTGAAATATTTAGGAAAATATTCGTGGCATGTTGTGGCAAGCCTGCGTGTAGATGTCTCTTTTAAGACGCTGCCGGGGTCCGCATAAATTTCCGGCGACGCACGATGAGAAATTACAGAAAATTAAATTTTTTTCCCGACGTGAAAACATTGTCCGGCAAATAAGCCATCGCTTGTGTCCGCCTGGTCAGATACATTAATATCGTTTTTTCAAAAAGGAAGCGAACAAAGAACTTGGACACGTACGCTTAACAACAAAACATATCAAATTTGCGAAACACTGTAACAATTAATACATATAGGTATATCAGTATATGTCAATAAAAAATAGTGTATACGACACGTGCGCACTTGTAGTATAAATAACTATTATTAAATTGTTTCTTTTGGCAAAGTTTTACAATTTTTCTTTAACTTATTTATTACTGAAATGTTACCAAGTCTATTCAGTATAGGTTTAGGGCGTATAATCGAAGGGTTTACTGATACACCACAAGCCCGCGCACATCGCGTTCGCTTCAACTCATTAGTCGACACGCCGGTGAAATATCGACGCGGAAAACTAAGATCGAATGATTGATCGACAGTTCGAAACATAGACCATTCAAAACGACCGCACCTAATAAATCTATGACGTCACGGTCTTCATCCTTCTGCGGTCTCATCTTTCACGCATTGGCCACGGTCCACCAGACGAACACCTCACACGTCAGTGAAAATTTACCGGAACGACGACAGCCAAACTCATCATTATCATCGATTTCTTTTTTTTTGCTTTCCGGTAAATAATCGAAAATCGATTTTCAATTCGGCGAATGTATACATATAAACATGCGATCGTACGTCGCTGAAACACTGCCTTAATTTAATTGTACATTAGCGTTTTATGGAATCGTATGCGTGTAAACGGGGCAGTTCCAGCTAAGTACCTGTGAGAACAAAGAAGGCGATTATTCGAGTGGAAAACGACGGACGGACAGATGGACAGGCTGACAGTGTGGGATCAGTCCGTGAGACGATCCAGTAAAACTAATCGGCGTTAAAACGAAAAGTGCGCCGTAAAAATCCGGCCTTAGTTGATCGTCCATGTATGTGACATTTGATTGCAACACCTCTTCGAAATGCCGTTTCTTTTAAAAACGCTTCATTTTAACCCTTCATTGGGCGCGCATGTATTTCACAGATACAAAATACTGAGCTCAAAAGTATCTTGCATTCTTATACTCTTATACGGTTCCGCGTGAAAATCAAAGAAGCCCTTTTTAAGCAGATCAAATTTTGTGTAGGCTATAACGAATAAAGCTGTTGTGCGTTTGAGTTTGATTTTACATTTTACATAATTTTATGGAAACCATTATTAAATGGGGTGCGGAGAAACATAGTGGTGCGCACATTTTCTTGAAAATCGTGTTTTAAGTCCGTCTCCTAAAGAAAAATAAAACTACTGTCGCGCACACTCTTACCAAACGAACCGAAAACCTAAACCAAAACAAAGTAATACAAAACACGAAGCAAAGAAAGGATTAAACGCAAACTAGTCCCACGGTCGAGTGTGTACGTCAGGTTAACTGATAATAAAAAAAGATATATCGAAACGGAAACAAACAAACGTACCTGGATCGCCCGATGTCTGGGGCTGATGCCCCGAGCAAAATCCCGAGTCAGTGGAGAGGGCCGTGGGCAGACAGTTTCACACAGGTAGCTGTAGATCTAAAAGGGGCGCCACCTGTTGACGATCGCAACAACTTGCAACCACAGGAATTTCCCCAACAGGGGAGAAATTCCCACTTACCAGTCGGTTCATTGCCGAAATAATGCGTTCCGAAGGGAGGAGGGGTAATCCCCAATTAAATACGGTACGCAAAGAGTCAAATCCAACAATAAATAATAAAAGACACGTCCGCCAGGTTAAATAAACTTTAATGGTAGTAAAAAATGCAGTGGACATTAAAAACATCCCGCCAAGCTACAAAAGTGAATAATTGAAAGAACACGGCGACGAAATATCACCAAAAGGCGAAAGATCGTGACACACTTTTCTTTCTTAAAATTATACAACATAAAAAAATTGACATTCACGCAAAAACGCGCAAATAAAAACATTCCGTCCGCTAGTGATCCCACACGTTCGTTTACAAACACGACTGAAAAGGAGTCTCGTACAATAAAAAGTAAATCTACAATAACAAAAATGAAATGTTAAACGCCGGGTAAACCCGGAATTATTGTAACGAAACCGGTCGCCAACGTAAGTGCGGAGTAGTACCGCTAAACATGTGACCAAAAGCGTAAAGATTAACACCCCGAAGTTGATGATATTTTAAAGAGGTACAATACCGTGAACCTTTCGAGCATGCCTGCTCCGCTCGGACCTCAGCGTCCTGGGGGAATGCAGTAGGCTCGCCCAGCACTCTCGTGACGCTGTCGGCTTTTTTCCGCTGGTGGAACGGCAAGGTGCGTCCGAAGTAAAGCATTGAAGGTCGTAAGAAATCGCGTTCGGAGCTCCAAAAGATTTCCTCACGATAGCGTAACCGCTCTAAACGGGGGGGGGGGGGAAGTAACTCCCCGCTACGTTAACAAAAACAAAACACCCTAATTGAAATCAACCGGGATGGACGAAAATTAAATGATTAACTCGGGGTGCTGATGAAACGTGCAGCGACCGTTGAACCAAACAGATCGACCAAAAAAAGGGCGTCGGAAAATAAGATCGTAGAACCTTCCAAATTCCGCGTCGTCTTGAGTAAATTCAATAAAATCCCAACTGGGCGCGATACAGCCAAAATTTCCAAATCAAGGCCGCAAAAATACTCAAGGGATTAACGGAAAATCATACACGCGAAACAAAAATGGCGCTTAGCTCACTGCCACGCTACAAATCGTGCAAAAATCTTAATGCACCGGCCTACGATCAAAATTCACACGCTTCCGGCAGGAATCTCAACACGGAAACAACCGCACGGCGCGAAATTCAAATCCACTGGTCAACAAATAGCACACAACGACAGAGGCCGTTTAAATGGTAGGTAAGTTTATGCGGTTGGACAATTTCATGTGGGAACTCTTACAAGACGTCTTGATTCCTGCGATGTTCCTATTCTCCTCTCTTCACGCCTGGCTTCGAAAGTGTTGATGGAGTGTGAGCGGTCTCTTGACATTGGCTGCACAAAAGGCTTGTGAATGCTCTTGACAATGGCTGCACAAGAGGCTTGTAAGTGTCCTTGACAATGGCTGCACAAGAATCACTGAGCAGGAACGGGGATGAAGCAAGCTTTATATTTTTATCCACTATCACATTATAATTGGACTTAATAAAGTTACTTCATTCCACTAGTGGATAATAATAAACAACGTACCATAGCAACCACCAACCAGTAGGTATGACAAAGCCTGTCACGTTTCGTTTTACGAATATGAATATTTTTTCATTAAATTTCGCTCATTCTGACTCCATAAATGTGGTGATTGTGAATAAAACGTTGTTGTATTTGTTGTATTTTATCTACTTAAGAAAATGCTATCTAAAACACTTATACAATAAATAACTATTACTGCCATTTAGGTGTTTAACATGCAGTGCCACTGCTCTTCTAGGTATTGCTATCCCTGATCATTTAACAACAAATAACAACTACTGCGGTTTATAAATTTTTAGTTTTAGTACAGCAAATGAAGCAGAAGATGCACTTTGTATCTATTGGATACATATTCATTTTTCATCTTTTCATTATCAAAATGATCAGACCTAACTTTTTTTATAATTTGACTGATCCACAGGTCATTAAATTGATTTGAAAAAAGTAAGTAAGTAAGTTTATTTTAGTCAAGCCAAAGAAACGGTTGGAAATGAGAACTTATTAGATGGAAGTGACAAACTATAATTATCATTGATTATAATTATAACGCCTGAAAGGTCCAGTGGTAAGAGGACCGGTCTTGCAATCACATGGTCGTCGGTTCAAACCGCACTCGGGATTTTTCTCGGGGGTGGTCGGTATCGACTTCAGGCACTCTTCAGTGTTGGGGATAAAATTCGACACTGCTTCCCCTTAAACGGCGAGAAGGTTGGAAGTAACAAAGCCATGAAGCACTTTACACACACTCAAATACATTCCCGCTCCTGAAGTCCTGACAAGTCTTTGACTCTTTGACTTAGGACCCCGTTGGGCAACCGCCACAGATAAAAGAAAATTACAACCACCCAGCAAAAGTTGTATTATATAAAATTGACGTCAAAAAAAGTGTTCACTTTTTTTAGCCACGACAGTAAGGCCTAGCCTACACACAAGTACCTCTTTCCTGCGGTTTTTAAGTGGTTTTGTGTGGTTAATTGTCGACTGTATCAACCACTCCATTTGAAATTGATGTCGACCACAAGGAACCACACAATAACCACACAAAACCATACAAAAATCGCAGCAAAAGTGGCACATGCGAGTTAACCCTAAGTAGGATGAAACAGCTTGAGTTACATTAACATACTTTGTTTTAAATAGACAAATTTATATAACAAAATATAATAATAAAACATACAATAAACAAATAAATTCAAGTAAATAGTTAAAATTATATACTATCAAACGGATGTATCTGAGGAATACAGCGCGTCCACTTACGTTCCGAAAAGGCACGCGCTTGACGGAGAGTTAAATATAGACTCATATACGAGGCGGGACCCAAAAGTTCCAGGAATCGAAATGGTACGCACGAACTAATCAAAGAACGAAAGGGGATCATATTGCTATGTATGGCTCTATTTTCACTGCCATTGATATTAGCTACGGACTTCCTTTTATTTTTATAATTTATTTTTAGCTTTATTTACAGTTGGTTCTTGTCCGATGAAATTTGTATCACAAAATCTTCTAAGCGGACACTAAATCGCGCAAATATACACTAAGTGTATATTTGCGCGATTTAGTGTCCGCTTAGAAGATTTTGTGATTTATTTTTAGCGTTGTTTATATACACCGTGTCCACAGAATATGGAATATGTTATATACTGCAAAACATACTGAAACAGGTAAATTTTTGATTTTTCTTGCGGATCTTATGACATGATTAAAATTTTAATTTCGCTTGTCATTTGTCATTAGTGACGTCATTGACAATTTTTTTAAATGGCATGACTAGGTTTCATTTATTTCAAAGAAAGCCTACTACTTTACTCTTTACAATGGTATCCTACTTTTGAAGTTTACATTCACAGACAAAAGCACAACGAGTAACAAGTAAATATTTTTAATTGATAAGGTACCCCCATATTATACTCATTTGACAGAGATTTTTCGATGATATAAAACTATTACTTTATCTTTCATCAATTTTGAGAAAACAGTAAACAGTAAACAATGTAACAAGTTTAAATGATTCTTCGAATAATAAATGAAATCTTCAAACGAGGGTCACAATCAATAGAAAAAATCCAACTGCCGCTCATAAACTACAAAAGATGTTTGAATTGTATTCCATTTACTGTTAGACAATGATAAACTCGATTTTCAAATCCATTAATCACATTATCAGTCATTTCTGGTGTGATGGCTCTCATCTCTGTTCTTATGCTATCTTTTAAGATTTCAATGTTTTCTGGTTTATTTATGTATACTCTGTCTTTAAGATAGCTCCAGAGGAAAAAGTCTAACGGGTTTAAATCAGGTGAACGAGCTGGCCATTCTATTGCACCTCCTCTCCCTATCCATCGATTGGCAAAGGTAACATTCAGAAAATGACGGACGTTAATACCGAAATGAGGAAGAGCCCCGTCCTGCTGCAACCAAATTCTGTTATGAGGTATATCCTGATCTGCTTCGTTTGGATATAAAATAGCTAAAGCAGGAACTAATTCATATCTCAAAAAGTCTAAATAAGTTTCTGCAGTTAGATTGTTCTCAAAAAAGAAGGGTCCCAAGATTCGATTTCGAATAATTCCTGCCCAAACATTGATTTTTTGCTGGTATTGAGTATGTCCTTCTACATACCAGCGAGGATTTTGTGAAGAAGGTTCAGTAGTGCCTTAACATGGATAACTAGAATACTTTTGTGAAAAACTTCAAAAGTAGGATACCATTGTAAAGAGTAAAGTAGTGTGCTTTCTTTGAAATAAATGAAACCTAGTTATGCCATTGCCATTTAAAAAAATTGTCAATGACGTCACTAATGACAAATGACAAGCCAAATTAAAATTTTAATCATGTCATAGGATCCGCAAGAAAAATCAAAAATTTACCTGTTTCAGGGTTTTTTGATGTAACGCGTATTTTTTGCAGTATATAACATATTCCATATTCTGTGGACACGGTGTATGTGTCACAAAAAGTTGTTTATATAATCTCTTGTAATTTTGAGGCTTGTTTTGTTTTTATTACAGGGTGTTGGATTTAGTAGTAGGTTTAAATTAGAGTCTACGGTTTTGAACGTGTATTGAAGGTACACGTGTACACGGAAATCCGTGTAACGACATTCGCGAATTAAATACACATGTTATTAATTCACGTGTAATTAATTCCTATTCTACGTGTACACGGATATAATTACACGTGTATTTTAATACACGAGTCCGTTCGGTACGTTCAAATCCAGGTTACCTAGGAATGGATGTGTTTTTGTATTATATACACGTGCAATGTAACTGCACGTGTATCCGTGAAATTAAAATAACAATTTGTTTGAAACACAACACCTAACCTATATTTGAAATTAGTATGTATCTACCTTCAACAGTAAAACTGCTTAATTACTTGATTCTCTGTTCAGTGTCCTTTATCACTTTTGACTATTTACTACTTTTAAATTTATGTTTAATAGTTCTTCATAATTGACCTGAACGCCTGCTGCAATTGATATTTTTACTCGGACTCGCTTTCCATCCTTCAAGTAGAGTAGTCTCCTCTTGGGATAATTTTAGGGAGCCCGTACTTTCCAGTTTCTTGCCGTCAATGGATGTCTGGGTTTCTTCTGGACCTTATTCAGGAATTGAGAAAACTCTATCCAATTCAAGGCATCTTGTAATTTTTGAATCCAGGGAATCACTTCATCCGGAATGTGGATAAGAATACCACCTTCATTTCTTGATCTTTAATACATTTTTGATTGAATGTTTTTGATAAGCATTACACTAGTTTTGACTTTTTATTTTTATTTTTGCTTTTTTTTATTTATGAACTTATGTGTGTATATGACCCTTGGAAGGGAAGACCGTTTTGATGTGTGACGTTTTATGGGCTGGTTCGAAAGACATCCCTTTTTGAAGTTCAGCATTCTTCTGGACGATGGATTCTTCTTGTAGCTTTCACTTCCGTTCTTCATAAGTAAGTATGTGGTATTTTACGTAATATCACAGCAGTTTGTTGTCCTTTGGGTTCCAAACGACAAGATTGTGGAAACACATAGAGCCGAATACGTTAGTGTTTTGAACGTTCTGCGATTTTTATAATGGCTCCGGCCGAAGAGCATTACAAGTTTTGTTTTAAATTTGGCAAAACTGCGGTTGAAACTCTTGAACTGTTAGTTCAAGCTTTTGGTGATGCAGCTTTAAGTAAATCCAGGACTTTTGAGTGGTTTACCCCTTTATTTTGTAACTCATAACAACATCGTTATTATAACGATAAACGTTAACTGACATATTTCTACCAATCCGTACTTAGATACAACGCATTTCTATGCTCTGATTGGTCAAAAATATGTCACTTAATAATTATCGTTATGTAACGATGTCGTTATGAGTTACAAAATAAAGGGGTTAAACGTTTTAGTCCGTTGAGGACGATGAGTGTACGGGTAGGTCATCATCATTGCATCACTCCAGGCAACATTGCTAGCGTTCGTAAAGTCATCCTTCATAACTGAAGACAAACCATCCACGACGTGGCAGAAGGTGTAGGAATGTCGTACGCGACTTGCCAAGACATTTTGTCCGATGAACTCAACATGAGAAGAATTACAGCGAAATTTGTTCTTTGACTCCTAACGCAGCGTGACCAGCGAGTGAACATCTGCACTGAACTTCAACAGATGGTTGCAGATGACCTAAACTTCTTGCTCAAGGTCATAACAGGAGACAAAACGTGTGTGTACGGTTACGATCTAGAAACCAAACAGCAATCATCACATTGAAAGACAACAACCTCTCCACGACCAAAAAAGTCTGTGAAGTCCGCAGCAATGTCAAAGTTGGCAACTTTTCTTGACATTCATGGAACTGTCCATAGCAGCTGTATTCCTTTCACGTAAAGGAGCAGCTCCGAGCTATCCGGGGTTTAAAGTCCTGTGTTCCTTTCCACACGAGCGCGACACCGAGCGAGAACTTCACGCCCCAAGGTCACACTTTCCCCTCACCCTTCGAAGACCACCAAATAACTAGAGGCGTGAAGCTCTGATCAGCTGATCTCCATGTTTTGAGGTTATGTCATTTGTTATATGCACAGGTTATGTGTTCGAAAATGCAATAATGCTCAAATCGAAGTAAAATCTGTGCTTTGTTTATCCAGTAGAACTCAGAAGTGTGGTAAATTTAAACTTCACCATATCATGCGACGGCACTGAATACGACCTGCGCACCGACCTACTGAACAAATTTCGCGCTATTATTTTTGGTCATAAGATGGCTTACGCACCGTTCCATTGAACAAGTAACCCTGAGCCCCTGAGTGACTCTGGGGTGCTCCAGGTTTATGCCCCGGGGCGTTATAACTTCGAATGGAAAGCAGTGTATGAGTTTGTCCCACTTGGTCAACAGTCAACAGTGTTTACTGTCAAGGTGTTTTGAGGCGCTTGAGGGAAAATGCTCGACGTAAACGTTCGGAGATGTGATGAAACAAAGACTGCTTTGTGCATCACGATAATGCACCCGCTTACGCTGCGAACATAACAAGATAGTTTTTGGCCAAAAACTGTTATCCCCAATTCATCATACTCACCGGTCCTGGCACCATGCGACTTTTTCATGTTTCTGAAGTTGAAATTCAAGCTTAACAGACGTCGATTCAAAACCATCGAGGAAATTCAAGTGGAATCGCAGGGGGTGGCTAGGATAGCAAATTATGCGAGGACAATTTAAGATCTCCAGCACAGCCGGCTAAACTCCTGGAGATAGGGATGGTCAACCAGGGGTCAACGTAACCCCAAAAACAAAGGGACAATAAGTTAAATAAAATAAAAGTCACCAGCTGAGCACACTTGTTTTTATTTGATGTTGCTCAGAAATTTAACACAGTAAACAAATATAGAAAGTACAACCCAGACGGGGTCTCAGTGCGTTGAGCAAAAGAGTAAAATTGTAAACGGTATAACGATTAAATAAAACTTTCACCGAGAAACAGATCTGCTTTTCGTTTACAGAAAATACAAAAGGTAAAAGCCCAAAATTCCTCAGTTAAAATTAAATTAACGCAACACAGCGTTTATACGACGCAAATGAAATACTTAAATAAAATATTTCCTACCTTGTAAATAAATCCACACTTGAACACTCAGCTGTCAAGGTAAGGTGGGGAAAACCAAGCGTGATACAACCCAACGGAGACGGACGGTGCTGCCAATTACGTCACTACGCAAGTCGGCATCAAGGTATCACGTCACGGTTTCTCCTGTTGGTTGGTCTCGTCTAATGGTCGAGTCCAACTTCTACAGGAAGAGGGGTGTACCGCAATGCCTGGACTTTTAGCAGCTAGGGCTCCACTCACGGTTTTCTTTCCATTCGAAGGTCATACTCAAGTGGCGTTATAAAGAGAGAAGTAGTCAAAAAGGGGGTACAACTACCACTGAAAGCCTAAATAGTAGAAGAAAGATGCGTGTTACAGACCGAAAATACGCGCAAAGTTGCCAATAAAACCCTACCTGTTCTTTTCTTCCAAAAACAGGCTTGGAAAAGCTTAAAAGAAAGCTTGTATTGCTTGACGTGCACTTAAGCAGATCTCGGAGTAAATAAATTTCGTTTCAGGCTTCAATCAAAAGATTCACATGAACAAAACACGAAAATCGTGGGCACTTACTAACAATAGACGTGCACGTCAGGACATCCTCAACAGCAATGAATGCGCCGCGGAAAGAACATGCTCAGTCCAACTATCCTGGGACGGTGGTTGTTACGAGATAGCCTCAGATTTAACCGGGCGAAAGAATGAAATAGAAAATTATCGTGAGACGTAGGTAGTGGCTTTTGTTTTCTGATGCAATATGATGAAATGTGACGAATGGTACGTAAACTAACCTTTCAGTTTAATAATTTTTAAATTATTAAATTG
Organism: Dorcus hopei; assembly: GCA_033060865.1. NCBI lineage: Eukaryota > Metazoa > Arthropoda > Insecta > Coleoptera > Lucanidae > Dorcus > Dorcus hopei. The sequence goes on along the minus strand of CM065421.1, from coordinate 47,887,291 downwards.
AAAGGATAGTTGCCTTTTTCACCCGTAACAGGGTCCTAAAGGCGCTTACTTCAACCGACTTCCATTCGTGCCTTATCACCAGTACAACATTCTGTAAGTAGGTGTCATCACATGTATGTATCAGGTAAGTGTATCAGGTAGATAGTTGTATATTTTTCTAGAGTCCCTAATGTTTTTCTTAAATATCTCAAAATTCAAGACGTTGGCACTTAGCCCCTTTGGTACGTCAGCCCTTCAGTTGTTGATATTATGCAAATCGAAATACCACTGTATGCGATAGATGCTGCTTATCGACTCCCTTTAAGAGGTACTGCTTGTAAAATACCAGCCTTCGTGCAACACATATCTGCCTTGGCGTAGACCGACTCTCGTACAATACACATCTGCCTTGGCACTACACCGCCTTGGCGCTGCCCAGCCCTCGTGCGACACACGACTGCCTTGGCGTTGACCGACCCTCGAGCAGCACTTATACAAGCAGGACCCACATTTCACACACTCCATCGACACTGTCGAAGCCAATTGTTAGGGAGAAGAAGTAAGGAACATTGCAAGAATGGAAACGTTCTGAAGGAGTTCCTTCCGGCACCAGGTACTCCACTACTAGAGACAACGCCCTCCATGATCCCAGACGATAACCAGCAAGGAAAACAGAATAGCGAGCAATTTGTTAAATACATTATTTTTATTGTGTTCATCTGTTTATTTCAATTACTATCTATACCATCTATGAACACGTTACAAACTTATGACTTGAAACGTGCTACTTCTAAGAAACCTGGAAAAATCTGAAAGAATTAAATATTTATTGTAATGTAAAAAGTGTCTTTAAATCAGACAGATTAAACAGTTAGTGATTTGCTAAAAACTGTGTGTAACTTAACGATTGCGTAGCACATGCGTTTCAACGTAAGTAATGTTGAGAAGTTGGCAGCTTCAACAATGATGGGGATAAACTTTAGAACATAGCTAAACAAAAATCAGGCCAAGTGATAATTAAAAGCGATGACTACAGTGTTATTCGCTTGCCCCACGTTGGGCGCCATAAATTTCTATGTTACCTGCGTACTAGCTCAATCCGTCACTTTGGAAGCCAAAAAGTGTCATGTTAGTCCTCGTTGGACACTAGTATTTGCTACGTATTGCTGATAATTTTAAAAATTGTCTTTAGAATTTTTTCCCCCATAATTCACATGGTCTAGCCTCCGTTTTTTTTATTTAATTCGTTTCGTATTATTTAAATGAGTAGCAACCACAAGCCTCAAAGTTATCACTCTCGCCTTTATTTGTTATGAACTGATAAATAATCGTTCCTTTAAGTTGGTAAAGTCACACGTTTGCACAGCAATGATCTTCCGTTTTTTGTTCAATTTGTTTTTATTTAATGGTGAAGGTATTATCTATTTTTAAAGTAACCAGGATTTGGCGAGTTGGCACAGCAACTAGTCTCAATTATAAAATCATAAAATGTTGAAAAGTATTTTAGATTAAATTGGAAAGAAAAGTGATCGTCCCGTCTTATCACAATAATTCTTTATTAGTAATTTAAATACTATTACATAAGAGATTACATAACTAAAATAAGGCACGCAGCTCACTTAAGCAATACGTTTATTAAAGGTAATAATAAGTAGACTTACATGGTTTGCACTACTACACTACATGAAGAGGAAACTTTCCTCTGACTAGAATAACGCCCTAACAATTTACAAATCAGTTTGTCAAATATGTAAAGGGTTTGGTTTTTAGAAAGTCTGCCGGAGGAGCTTATGCAATCCTGCCTTAACATATGAGTCATCGTAAAAGATTAATCATCTTTTCCAATGACTCGTACTGGTGATTCCGTGCATGGCAAGACCGTCTTATGTAATTGCTTACGTTAATTATGCTTCCTGGAAGCCTTGGCGGACTGTTTCATGTGGCTGTGATTTATTGCGTTGGTGGTGTTCTAATTTCCTTGTTACAATACCATTTAGTTGTATCGTTTAAAAGAAACATAACTCAGACTTTCGTTCCCAGCTGTTAAACATGTGATACAACGAAATTCAGATGTGTCAAGGTCACATTGTTTGTAGTCAATAAAATAATAATCATAAAATTTTACCGCTGCATTTATGAAACGTGGCATTGCAGCATTCTTTTAAGGTAGACTTATAATCAATTTTAAACATGTTTACCGTAATCTATTGTGTTCATTCTCTTACACGTTTTTCTTTGACGGAACTGTTGTCAGTCACCCCGTATATATAACATAAGTTCACCAATTTGAATTTTAGAATAAACACACATGCATTTTATGAATGCTGATTGAAAACGAAGGAAAAGAGAATGAAAATGAGAAACCAAAAGAAAATAAACAAGCAAACAGGAAACATAAGGTAAAAGAAACATGTACTTACTAAAAACAAATGGAAAGAGACACACTAAGCACAAATTCAAAAAAATGAAAAAGCTTAATTTAGAGTAAATTTCTAGTTATGTGAAGAGTAAAGAATTTTTAATCATGAAACTAAAATAAAAATAAACATAAATAACTAAAGGCTCTTCTTCATAGTGAACAAAACAAATACCAGGAATAACGAATAAAATTTGGTATATTTTTTCGGCTCGTGGGTGTGTAAACATTCCTTAAACATAACAATTGGAGATTACACGTTTTAATTTATCGTGAGCAAAAACCTTCGAAGAAAAAATCGAAGCTCACAAATAAACACGGCATTAAGAAAAACGTGCGTCCCCCTTCGTATCGGAGGTTCCTGGTGAAAAATAAAAAACTTCCCACACAACAACGAAAGGAGAGGAGCATCGATCCATCGTCGTCGATTAAAAACCCAAAGACAAGCATAGGTTTCGTGCATGAAATTTGGCTTTCGTAGATTCGAGTGTCGGCTCGTGGCCTATACTTAGTCGTCTCCGAAGGCGTTCCCCTGAGCATGCCGCAGAGGCGGCGCCCTCTAGCTGATGCTCGAGGCGCCCTCTATCGCGTGTACCTGATAATTTCACTGTTTATGTGGGTGGAGATTACCCTCGGATCATCCGGGACTTTCCCATACCTTTTTAAATATATAATTGTAGTTTCGCGTTAAAAATTAGCCGACAGTCAACGCCAACATTAAGGCTTTAACGGCATTAAAAGGAAACGTCCCTATGTGTAACATTATCATCTTCTACCACGGGTTTAGTTTAGTTCGTGGCCGCGCACTTAATTCGATTATAATATTTTCGTGTGGGACTGTGGGCAGTCACGTAATGACAGATCTCTCAGAAAATTGGATGGACGAAATTGGTTTATTATTTAAACGGTCAAAAAAAAAATCGAATCGTTTACGTGTATTTCATTAAAAATTGTGTGAAATTAGTAACGATTTATTTAAGAAGGGGGTTCAACCACGCAGGGACGGACTAGCCAAAACAGCTATCAAAAGAAATAATAATTAAAATGTTTTACACTCGAAAGAAGCGAATGACAATTGTACCGACAAAAAAACGCATAAGAGAATCAATGTCACAGATTACGGGAAAATCTTTAAAAAATTCTTGTGAACAGTTTATAATTAATTAAAAAAATATCCCAAAATCAAGCTCCGGCACTGCGTACGAAATACGGCGACCACGTTCTATAAATGCGCCAGTATAATAGGACTATAAAATTATTTTATTGACTCCCTCTTGCACACAATGCGACCTTGACATACATCTCTATTGGTTTTGTTACACGTTTAACAGCTGGAGAATCAATAGTCACTCTGTGTATAAAATGAAGAAAGTTAGTTTAGTTAATCAGGATAATTTTAGGAAGATATGTTTGTTATGTTCAAATCTCGCGCCAAAGAAAATGTCAAGGCAAAGTGATAAATGAACCGCGTTTGGATACAGGTGGCTACCCTGCATCCCTCCTCTTTACCACTCGAATTTGATTCGTGTGGCACACCACGTGACAGCCTTCTAGTAACGCCGTTGGTTACCGCCCGTATTTAGCGGCCATCGCCATCTTCGAGTCGTCTCTATCGTTCTTTTGTGTTCAGACCTTGGTTGAGTGTTAACGTCTTTTACGTGTTATGTGAAATGATCGGAGTTCTTGCTCTTTGTGGAGGAGCAACTCAATTGCAGCTCATACATTACGTCAGCAGAAGCTTGTCATCTGACAGTGGTAAGTAAGAGGCAAGTAATTTAAATTTAAAATTTGGTGACATGTTATGAAATAGCATTAATACTTAACAGAAAACACAAAAGGGATTTTGAATTATGACAAAATTTAATTTAATTTAGCAATTTCTTTGAAGATAAGGAGAATTTAAGTTAATTTCGAGGATGTGAAGGTAGAAAGTTAGGTTAGGCGCAGGAAGATTTGACTTTCATGAACCAAAGTAATGCGCTTATTGAATAAACGTTGCTAAAATATTTTAAAACAAGTATTTCCAAATTACTTAGACGAAAATCCGAAAATTTGGGAAGACTGTGGAAATGTTTGTTCAAGTAAACAGGCTAGAGACAACATAATCAAGGCAAAGGGTTGTGCCGTTATTCCAAACGGCTGCGGTCGTGATTGCTTCGCATACAGCAACAAAATCTAATTGCAGATTCAAATGTTCTTCCGTATAAATACGGGTGCAAAGCGCGCCCGCGACACATTTTAGTTCTATTGAAGACGCGATTAAGGCTAAGAACTTGGAGACAGTACCGCTGGCCCATCTGGAAAAAATTAAAATTGTCTACAGAATGGGACCCAGGGATGCACCTGGTAACCACCTTGTGATTGAGTCAGAGAAATCTTATTAGCCCAAGATTGGGGATCCCACAAAATTCGCGACTGGAACAATCCTAATAGGTGTTATAAATGTCAGGGCTACGGACATCTGGCCTCCTAGTGTACAAGAGAGATGTACTGCGAATTTTGTGGAGTAAAAGGACACGGAATCAAGGAGTGTACAAAAAATAAGGAGGAGGACATACCGACCTGCATTAATTGCAAGCTGCGAGGTTTGGCCTGTGACCATCTAGTCACCAGCAGGAACTGCCCTGAATTTAAAAGAGCCACGGAGGCATTGAAGGCTCGGATTGATTTCTCATAATGGCTACTTACAGATCAACACGATCGCTTTCACTTTTCTATCATCGGAGCTGAGAAAGCTAATGACTGACAACAGCCTTGACACAGCACTAATACAGGAGCCGTACTCACAGCATAATTCCTGCCCCGGTTACAGCCTAGAAATGCTTTATGTCCATCTTCTGTCTTAACCTTGATTGCCAATTTAACACTGGAAGCCATATCCTTGTCGCAATTCCTGGACATGCATATTGCAGTTGTGAGACTCGAATCAACACATGAGAGCATCATATTAATCAACGTATACTGTCAGTATAACAATAGCATTGAAACTTACCTGAGTACACTGGATAACATATTGACGGAGCTTCGCGGTAATAAGATCATATGGACTCCAATGCAAGGTCAACGATGTCCTGACTAATGAACGTGGTACCGCCCTGGAGGATTTCATCACCCAAAATAGGCTACTAATTGTAAACAAAGAACATCAGCCTTTTACCTTCTCCACAGTGAATGGCGAGTCCACCATCGATGTCATTCTGGTGACTGAGAACGCCCTGAGAATTTCTGACTGGTCAGTCGAAGAAGACTGGTGCACGAGCGATCACAGATGCATTAAGATAATTATCCAATCGGAGGGCGAATCATATGACGAAGGGGGCCTGTCTGTGAAGTTTTCATTCAAAGCCAACACCTGGAAAGCAAAATTTGATCAGCTATAAAAAAAGAACTGACCTCTTGGCTCCCTCCCGCTGGGGGTTTAGACGCTGCCGTGGAACAACTTTAGGAAAAGCTCATTAAGATATGTAAATGCATGATCTCAGTAATTAAGCGTAAAAGCGGTTGATGGTCGCCTAACCTAACTAGCCTCAGAACTGAGTCTATCAGATCTCGGAGGCGCTATCAAGACCTGCGCAGAACAAACCCTAATAATGTGGAACGTATGGAGATTCTCAGGGAGGAGCTCCGCCGGGCGCGTGGTGTCTACAAAACTGAGCTTCTCAGGACCAGGGAGCTTCACTGGAGGGCATTTGTCCAGAAGGTTGGCAACTCCGATCCGTGGAGTACAGTCTACAAAATAGTCGCTGAAACAGTTAATGTCAAAAAACTAGTCTCTACTTTAAAGTCCTGGCAGCGGACTATGGGGCTCTCCAGGAAAAGATGGTCCCTAGAGATCACTCAACTGATGAAACTGCAACACAAACTAATAAACGAGCTGATATAATTTAGCATACTTACCTGACGTAACAGAAGAGACAGAATTAACCGTAGAAGAAGTCAGAGCAGTAGCATGAAGCATAAAACCCAGGAAAGCCCCCGGCCTGGACGAACTTCCAAACGACGTTATCAAGAGGCTGGCAGAATCTCTTCCAGAGGTGCTGATGACAGTCTCCAATCTGTGCCCGCCGGAGGGATTGTTTCCTAAACAATGGAAGCGGGGGCGGCTGAATATACTGTTGAAATCACCTGAAAAACTCGTCAACGAAGTATCATCCTATAGACCGATTGGTCTTCTTCCCTCAATGGGAAAGTTTGATGGCCCTTAGACTGAGGCATTACCTGGAAAGCTCTGGCGGCTTTGCCTTGCGGACAACCAGTACGGGTTCACCGAGGGAAAGGGAACGATCGATGCCTTGGAGGCGGTGGTGGAGCATGTTCGAAGCACTGGATCCAAATATGTCGCTGACATTTCCGGTGCGTTCGATAACCTGTGGTGGCTGGCCATTTTCAAAAGGCTAAGAGAAATACAAATTCCAGGGAACCTACACCTCTTATTTCACTCGTACTTCTGTGACCGATATATGGAGGTTAGTCAAGGGCCTAGAATCTGCAAAAGGAAAATAGAAAAAGGATGCCCGCAGGGTTCTATTTATTCTTGGGCCGCTGTTGTGGAACCTGGTGTTCGACGAAGTGGTCAGACAGTCCCCAAATGAATCAAATGGAATCAAAGTTGGATATGCGGATGACCTAGCGATCTTGATAGACGGGAATAATAGCGGTTCTGAAATTGAAAACAAAACAAACACGACAATGAACAATACCACGATCTGGCTCAAGAATATGAAAATGTCTTTGTCAATGCAGAAAACCAAGGGCATTATGCTAAAAGGGAAATTAAACATGAACACCGACTGTCAGAGTAGGCCACAAACAGTTAAAATGGATCTCCACAGTAAAATATTTGGGTAAATTATTAGATACCGGTCTAACCTTTTTACCCCACACCAAATACCTAGCGGAAAAACTTAGGAAAGTAGCTGGAAAGTTCAGGAGAATAACGGTTGGGGAATCGGGTCTGAGAAGCAATATCATGCTAGAGATATACAACAGCATTGGTAAGGGCATAATGTGTTATGGAGCAACAGTATGGTCGGAACGAGCAAGTCATACTCACATCAGCAGAGCACTAGCCTCCGGACAGAGGCCGTTTCTACTGGCAATCACTCGTTCATGTAAAACTGTTTCGAACGACCCCTTGCAGATCCTTAGTGGATGCCTTCCAAGAAAAGAGCTGCTCTTAGAAATATAAAAAGAAACCATACTGCAAACCTTGCTGGCAATGACATAGCTCGTTCCTTTAAGTGGTGTGTACTTGTGCGCGAAGCCGAACGGAGATTTAATCCGTGATCTGGACGAGGCACTCTACGTGTACCGTTGCATTTCGAAGCCTGGCGGAAGTGAAGTACTCAAGTAATTTCTAGGAGCAAAGTGTTGGGCGATTCTTTCTTTTGCCTCGAGGCCGCACTAGAAGGATTTCCTGTTGGTGTGGGCGAATTTCCCGCACCGTCCTACCCAGACTTACAGTACTCGGACGCTTTCTTCTAGTGAGGTTAACCGTTCGGGTGTACGACGCCAGGTTGGATTTACCTTTATTATTTTATTGTGATGATGATTTAAAACAACTGACGCAAAGCCTTGCTTGGCGTAGGTGTACATCGCCACTGTGGGGGACGCACGTTGCCCAGCGATCAACGAAACACGTCATAATGACAAATGACAACAAAACGTCAAATTTATTCGATAACATCCTTAAACCATTTTATGTAGAGTTACTTCACCTCCGCTACGAAAAAGTGCTATAAAAGCGAGAGCATAAACCGATCAAGCAACAGTACGTCCTGAGCACTCAAGTGTTGGGAGTACTCATCTAAAACCTCCCGTGTATCAATTGTCAGGAGCAATATACATACTCTTTCGTGCAACTTATTGTCGAAAGTTCATCCAAAGCCTTCCGTGCATCATTCATCAGGATCAACGCATACACTCTTCCGTGCAGTCTAATGCTGGAAGCATCCACACACACTTCCTAACGAGGGCAAGCAACACTCATACTTCGCACGTCCATCGATAACCAATTCCGAAGCCAGCTGCAGTAGAAGGGGAGAAGAGGTGTACACACACTCTACCATCTGCCACGCACTCTATCGTCGACCAACGTCGTTCCTTTTTACATTGGCTGTTAATAAAAGTTTGTTTTAAAAAACGATATCTTTGAACACGCTGTATAAACAACATTCACAAAATTCTGAAATATTTTTCAATATACATTTTGCTTTTTTTATCAATTTTACTCTATTTACTTGTCTCACAGAAAAGTTTCACAAATACTTTAGTCCAGTTAAGTCCGAAAGTATACATATGGCAATGTCTTGTAGTCGAAAATAATTGAAAAATTCGTTCCGAAATTCTTCTGAATTCTGAATTCTTCGAAAGTACAATCACAGTGTAAGAAATCTAACATTTCATAATCATTAAGCTCAATATATAAATTAAACTCGATACAATACCGCCTAAGCGAGCGCAGGAAATATGTTCTCCTAAAAATTATGTAAAACGGGCCACTCACCGACTCCCAAATGGACCCCCTTATGCAATAAGGAACCAAACGCCAGCGATGCACTTTTGAGTAATAATTTCCGAAAGAAATGCGTGTTTATAAAAATTATGACAAGTGCAGATAATAAACAAAATTATTCTTTTTAATGGTTTATTGTCTATATAATGACGTTATCGAAGTACACAAAGGATGAAAGAAAAAAATTCAAAATTTCGCGAAAAAATGTCTCTCGGTTCTTTATTGCTAAATGTAAAAAACATGTTATTAGTTTTCAAAACAATGATACAAAATGAAATAATAATAATAAACCAAATAAATAATGTTTTTTTTTTAATCGTTGCCATTTTCCAATTCAAAATCCAGAGCTCTTACATTATATCCATCAATGTCTTCCTCCAGTATTGTATCTCCAGTTAAATGTAAATAAAAGGGTTGATCTGCAGCCGGAATTAAATGCATGTATGACGTTATAATATCATCCAATTTAGCCTGTGCTACTGGTTTTCCACGTGGCCAGAGGGGTTCTAAGTTGTTTAGAAAGATGATATTGTCTGCCTTTTTAGGCCTATCTTGCCTCTTTTTAATATTTATTTCAGAGTAGTCCGGAACATTATGCATATTTTTAATAAAAATGTTGTAAGGTTTATCCTGTTGGATCTTAATTTCCTTAATATGAAGCCAGTTAATTTTTTCTTCATTTACATCTTTCTTTCTGTTGGTAATCAGTTGTTCGATTTGTCTTGTCCCCAAAAAGTCGTTTTTCTCTAAAACTACCACTTCTATCTGGTTCCTCTTCCTACATCCTTTCATGATGTTGGCATAGTCTTCAGGAGAAAACAGTTTTTGTTGCCTTTTTACAGCACATTCGATGTCTCCGAAATCACTATCATTGGGAAGAAATGAATGGCCAGAAGTCAAAAATTTTAACTGAATGCTGTCCAAAAACGGGTTTTCTTCAAGCACGCATTTCAGTAGTAATATTATTTTTATATTCCGATTTTGGGCCCCGCCTGAGTCGCTCCAAAGTATGAATCGCTTAACTGTTTCAGGAATATTGTTTTTAACATATTTTTTAATACAGGATCCTACTTCCTGCGCTCCACGACCAGCCTGACCCTCTATCCAAAGATTACAAACAGCTTTGTTATTTTTTCCAGAGTGGATTCCGCAGTTATATAGCTATAATTGCCGTTTGTAAAACATAATGTTTGTAGACAGACGAGGTAGGGGAAGTGTCTTTTCCATATCAAATGTCAGTGTTTCCAGTTCATTATTTTCAAAAGCTACTTTAAGTCAGCTTCCATTTGTTTTCTCGCAAATTCAGCTTCAAGCAAATGTGCGTCGTGTTGTGATTTCAGTAGCTCTTTCTCCTCAGTGCTGCTGGTACTCTGTGATTGGGCTTCAAAAATATCACATTCATTACAGATGTCCTTTTTGGGAGATTTCGTCTTTAGGTTGAATTCTGTTAGGAATATTTTCCTGTAACTGGATAAACTAACGCAATCATTTGGAGTCTCTTCCTTATATAGCTTATACATAAGGGAAAGTGTTGTACCAATAGGCAGAAATTCTTGTTCATTTCTTTTTGTTCTACAGTAATGGGACTTATACCTCGGAAATTTATTAATGTGATTTATGACACTATTTCTTTGATGTTCCGTCATTTTGTTGTGGCCACCAGCTATGCCCCGTTTATCAGAAACGGAAAGATTTCTCAACTTGCTCAGAGAACTATTGACACGTTTAGTTGATATTTGCAACGTATTTATAAACATTTTTTTATTTTGACAACATAATTTTCACTTCTGACGAAGCAGTCGAACGACTGCGAAACGTAAAGTGTATATTTGCGCGATTTAGTGTCCGCTTAGAAGATTTTGTGATACAAATTTCATCGGACAAGAACCAACTGTAAGTATTTATAAACATTTCTCTACATATTTGTACATTGTTTTGTAATGTATATATACGTGAAAAATTACGCTTATTGGCATCATTCGAGTTCCTCTTTCTCTTTACATTTTGTTGTTTAACATATGTAGATAAAAAAGTGGTTTGACAATTGTAATCAGCTAGGTTCCAATAGCTATTAAAAAAAAATTCCCTTTCATCAGAAGAGATTTTTAAATGGCACTGATTCTTGCATGTACATTCAAAATCTCTAATTTTTTTCTATTTACAAACCTGCCTTTTGCACAGTAGTATGGTGTATCGCTATTGCAATTTTTCTTCCTAATCTTTCGATCTTGTCCTGCATATTTTCTCTTTCTACCCTTCCTTGGCCTACCTTTGTGAACTTCTGGGTCAGCAAATATTTCAGGTTCTTCTGCAGCTTCTGTAGCTATATCTGCTTCATCTGACAGACTATTGTTTGAAGTTGAAGCCGGTTGATAATCCCTGTCACTAACAGAATCATCAGAGTCCTTGATATTTAAATTCTCTTCACTATTTGTTGAAGTATTTGTCAAACTAGAGGTACCAGGATCCGGAGGGATATTATTGTTGGTCGAACTTTTAATAATATCAGCATTCTGTAATAACATATTTTATAATAATAGGAATAATAATAATTATTATTTTAAAAGCATTACTTTCTGAGGTTAGGTATACCTAACGTTTCCACATAGCATTGTTAGTTAATAAAAAAATAACTTACCTGATCAAAATTAGTAATTGCAGCGTACTGCTTTTGTTTTGTAACCAATGAAACTATATATTTTTCTCTATTCATTTTAAAACCGTTGATAAAACACTGAGACTGGGAATACACGCAAATGGTAATACAAAATTATCGTTTTGCAATAAAGATACAACCGTTGGTTCTTTATTATATAATTTTTTGAGTTGGTGCTATTTACTACCAGAGATCGCTATGTTCAAAATTCTGTTGGTTCGTTATTGCGAAATATACTTTATCGTATTCTTCATTCGGTAAGCAATTCAGCGCGATTTTCGAACATTTGGCGTTTGGTTCCTTATTGCATAAGGGGGTCCAAATGAGACCCGACATGCGACTTATCCACGTTTGTCAACATATTACACGGACATGACACGAACCCTGCAGAAGAACCCTGAACATGATGAGTCCTAGATACACATTATATTTACAGTTTTTACAAAATAAGATACCAATGTCCTCAAAAAAGTTTTCAAAACAAGATGAAGAACAGATATTGATGTACTTTCCTGAAAGAACGAGCTTCATTAAAAATAATATTCAATTAGTTGCAAAAGTTCTAAACCCTAAATTATACTGTGAAAAAATTAATTTGACACAATAGGAATTTGTAAAAATCATGAGCTTTTTAGACAAACTTGCCGCACCAGAGAAAATACAGCTTTTTGTTGAAATAACTGTATATAAACCAAAAATCAGCTGGGCCACAGAAACAGTTTGAGCTTCTACTAAAAATTTGGACGGCTTATCATGGTGGAAAGCCTTTTTTCCTGAAAATATCTTAACTAGGTTTGCATCAAAGTTCTTGTCTCTACCTGTTTCAATTGCTACTTGTAAGAGGAATTTCAAAACCTTTGCAAACATAAAAACAAAGAAAAGAAACCGATTACTAGAGAAACGAACAGAGAAACTTGTTTTCATAAAACTCAATTTGAAATATGCACGGGATAAAATAAAAACTTTAGATGACCAGGAAGTGGAGGATATTAAAAAAAAAACAGAAAGAAGTAATAGTACAACTGTCGAAGAAAGTGTAGAAGAAATTACAGATGAAGAAACTTTTGAGGAAACAGACAATGAGTTTGTCGTTAATGAACTTACATGTACAGACGAAGGTGGAGATAGTGAAGATGTAGAATCTAAAGAAAATGATGAAATACATCAAGAGGAGATAGACAATTTGGAGTGTTTGGAGGATAGTAAAACGAGAGGTGCTTTCGAAGAAGCCAATTTCAAAATGAACCCAGCAGGAAGTGTGAACACATTAGGTGGAGATACTGAAGAAATTTGCAATAAAGAGAAACATGAAATGATAATAAATGACGGTCAAAAACAGAATGGCCAAGAATTATTGAATAATCGTGAAAATAAGAAAATCTTATATCTTAGCAATTGTAAAAAAATAATGGTTGTACAAAATTTAAAAGTAGAACAATTCGTTATGAAAAAGAGAGATTATTTATTATTTTTCTGATTCATCAGCTTTGATGTGTTTTAGTGGTTTTGTGTTTTATTTAGAATTCTATGGCACAGTTTCTTACTCACAGCTTAACTTTAATCTTCAATTTATTCCCATAGGAACAATTGTTTTGATAATTATTATTACGGGAATAAACAGGGAGATTATTGTTAAACTGCAACTAATACCTAGATAATCAAAGAAAGTTGATATTAAGTTTGTTTTTTTTATAAAAAGAATACTTTTATTTATATGTTATTTACTTTTATAATAAAAAAATACAATAAAAAATAATTCTTTTTATTCAAATTACTCAGCGAATGTTATTTCTAGTTTCTACTTATTAAAAATCAGTGGTTACGTTAGTTTTGAAAAGTATTCGAGTTAGAGAACATAATATTAAATATGATGACAGCTTATCTATTGAAAATATTACTCCGATAAAATTTATAATATTTTGTACAAAATTGTCTTCGAATGTAAACAAAATACATATATGTATAAGTAATCCTTTTCATTGAAATTGCTCCTCCTAATTTAAAAACAACAAATAATGAACTAACCATATAATTGTCTCAAGTGGACCTTAACAAATCTTGTAAAATGTGGTATCTATTAAAAACAACGTATTACAGAATAATCCTATAGCGATAATCCTCGCAAAATGTGTATATTTTTCAAGCATTTTTTATTTCCTATATGATTCTAGGCAAATTGGGTGGGTGCATTCTATGATTCCACCGGTGCAAACGATTGCAACCCATGGAAACCGATCTCTAATAAATACCTGACTAATTTTTTGAGGTCAGACTTCGAAAAGCATAAATAACTTTGAGTCGCCTAGAATGACATTCTCAGATCACGGTTTAAAAATCTTCCGCTCACAATTCCCTCAGGCAATTCCGTCTGCAGAATTTTCACAAAATGACCAGAGAGCCTAAGAAATGTCGACGTGCACCTTAAGCGTTGAGCAGAAAGACTGATCCGTTCATTAGGCTTCGGTGTTAATGAACGCAAGAATTCATACGCACAACAGTTCTATAGTCTATTCAAGATAAGAAGGTAGTAGACGTTGCTACGTTCGAAAGAAAATACACACAGCTAACAATATAAAACGCGCCAAATTTTTAAAAGGAATTAAATGAACGTTCATTTAATTTGGCGCGTTTTATATTGTATTTTCTTTCGAACGCAGCGACCTCTACTTCCTTCTTATCTTGAATAGAGTATAGATAGAAGTTATATTGACCAATCGGGGACTATCTTGGCGTCTTGTCGTGCGCTTATAGCACTAATCAAATTAACCTGAATTAACCAAACTTTTTTTTGTAATGTCAACAATGAAATTTGCACCTAATTTAAAAAATAATTCATTCATGAGTATTGCAGATGTAAAGGTAAGTTTTACTGCTCTTCTTGTTTTACTAATCTTCTTGTTCTTTTTTTTAGGAATTGCTATCTCAATGAAATACAAAAATCCTTCAAATTTATGAATTGAAAAATAACTCGTATGGTCAGTATAATGTCAAATACATTCTTATTGACATTTGAACTTCACCTTAAGTAACAATTAGAATGTGACTAACATTTTATTAAATCTATAAATAATGTCATAGTCTAAACACCACTTAAATTTAAGCTCTGCTTAAAAAGTCGGTGCAACCGGGGATTAATATCTTAATTGAAGCCTTAACCATAGATGTATTCCCGTATTCTCCAAAAAGGCAAAAGTTGCTTTAGCTGTTGGTACAATCATGTTATTCGAAAAAGAAGAAAAGAGAAAAGAAAAGACATGTTGGGTTAAAAGAGTAGTTGATGTTATAGCCTATAAGTATGGATTTTCTTGACATAGGAGGATAAATTCCTCCCAAAAAGATTTGTCGTTTTCAAAAGATATTTTAAATTCACTTTAACTTCTTGATATCGACGTTGAACTATATAACTGTTGCCTGAGTCGCCGGACAAGTCTTGACAGATCACACACATTACAAAACTAGCACGGATTGGTCCCGGTCGGGTCGTAGGTTCAGTTGTCAAACTAGCGAATTTACAACCCGACCCTGACTGATCCATGACTTGTCTCCCGTTACCATTCATTAGCGGATCGGTCGGCGGACAAGTCAAGACGGACCAATCCGATAAAGAATGGGACCCTTAACTCTACAAGCCCGAGGGCATAATCGACATTTACAGAATGTCTTAGTGTGTGGTTGACCTCCAAAAATCCGTCCGTCTCTGTATCATGGTTTAGGGCGAGAATTTATTAATTGATTTAACAATTTTGGCTATGTTTTTAGAAACTAACATTTGCTTATTTTAATAATGAAATGCTGTTTTTCTTGTTATAAAAATCATTTTGAATTTGTTTTATATTGTCTCGTATATCGTCCTGAAGTAATCTGTAATTGCATTTAAATGTTTACATTGGTCTAAGTTTGTGATCTCTAGTAATTTGACTAGAGTGTTGTGTGTATGTAATCAGTTTTGAAATTGTCTAAATCAATTTATAATTGTTTGTATATATTCTGAATATATTTATTTATATAAATTTTCTCTTTATTTTTAAGGAAATGTCAAAGAAAGTAATTTCGTTAATCCCGAAAAATATATGTAGTGGCGGGCAAGGGCTGAAAACTCATTCCATATGAAGAGAGCGTTAATAGCAAACCTAGCTAAAAAGCTCAAACCAGATACCTACAAACAAAGAAATTGCCACTTGGGTCCTTTATGGTATGATTAAAATTTCAGTAAAAGGGTGAGGAGAAGAAGTGGAAATTGTTAATAATAGAACTTCTCTCTCACACTTGTCGTGATATCTAGAGTAGCTTAGTGTGTTGACGGAGCCTTGTAAAAATTGATAAAGTTGAAAGTAAAGGATAATTCATCCCCTTTCTGTTATCAATTTTTTAACCACCCCTCCCTCATGACAGCATGCAAGTTCCATATTTTTAAGAAAAATAATAAAATTGTTAAGCTCCCATCCACAAAGACCCTGACAAAAGTCAACTTACTTACTTATTCGCTAAGGTAAAAAAAAAATTGAGGCATTTTTTGCTGGCCTATATTTCAAATGTTCTTTCTCTATGTAACATTTTCATCACACTCTTAAACACTTAAAATTCCCAAAGAATGTGAAACAGTGAAGACACCTTGACGCCCTCTCTGCGACATTTCAATCATCGCCGCTAATCAGGCGGACGTCAGCATAACTGTAATAACCCGTCCTGACACTATCTGGAACGCATCTCAACGGAATAATTAAATAAGATCAACGTTGTGACTATTAACCGCATAATCTGGTCGCATCTTCGAGGCGAACGTTTCGCCCCTTAATAATAATCGTGAGAAAAACGGACCCCGTTTTTCGATCGCATTTTTCGAGACCGGCCGAAATTAAAACGTCTTTAGAGGAACGTTTAGTCCTCTCAAAACAGACAAATGACTACCGTAAGGGAGCAGTCGCTGTTTACGTCCACGTAGCTGCTTATTATAATGTAATCAAGTCGACTGTGTCTTTAAACGCTTCGCATCACATTAATTGTGATCATGGGAAAACACTTTTAGGGTAGGACTTTAACTATTGTCATTACATTTTCTTCCCATTTTATTTTAGTACTAAAGTGATGTCTTCTAATTTATAATGTTCCGTTATAAAATAGAAAGGGGTTATTATATCTACATAATCAATAAAGTGTGGTCCTTGTGCTCATTTTGTAGCAATATATGAAAGCGAAACCTCCCCATTAGTGCAGGTCGTCATTAATTTCCGTTTTTATTTTTTTTTATTACATTTGTTTCATTTACACAACGATCCGAAATACACCCATGGCGCCGGGGATGCCCCCGTGTACCCGTAACCCCTAATTAGTATCATAGCTGGCCGCGACACAGTTTTATACATTTTAGTAAATTGACGGTTGCGGTGGCCGTCCCACCGCCCTAAATATAGCCCCGAGAGAGCCGTTATGTCCATCC
The DNA here is from genome assembly GCA_033060865.1 of Dorcus hopei. Taxonomy (NCBI): domain Eukaryota; kingdom Metazoa; phylum Arthropoda; class Insecta; order Coleoptera; family Lucanidae; genus Dorcus; species Dorcus hopei. Next base: position 47,870,289 of record CM065421.1, on the reverse strand, counting down.
GACGCCGGTCCTGAATCACTCGGTTCGTTTTCATTACTTCAGCTTAGCTTCAGCCCCTTTGCCGAAGCGATACGAGCGTCGAAACGTGAGCGGGTACATTCGTGGGGGTCAGAAGGCAAGCCATGTGAACAGGTGGGAATTTTAATCCTAAGCTGAACGGAATGTCCTGCGGGGTACGATATTTCAGGAAAGCAATAGCGCACGTTGTTTAGCGGGACCCGGTAAATCGTTTGGCCGCCAGCGAGGCACCGTTCACCGAGAGCCGACCCGGCGAGCGCCCCGCTCGCTCGTTAGTGTTTCACGCCGGACCATTATTTTCGCGGGAGAGCGAAACGTGTGCCTTAACTCGTCGAATTTGTTAACCTAAGACTGCCATTGACCTTTTTTTATGAAGCGATCGGAGAACACGTCCCCCAGGATGATAACGGTAACGGAAGAGTCAGAAACAATCGCTCGAGTAAATTTTACGAAAATTCCTTGAGGCACTTTATAATACGTACATAAAATCTCTACGGAAACAGAATGTATACAGAGAAGCTCTTCATTTTTATTTAATTTCATCAAAAAGCGAAGAAATTAATGTTTTCTTTTAAATAAGGAATTTCAAATTGACAAAAATTGTCCTAAACAAATGTAATATATGTATATAATTATAACAATAATGATAGACCTTTTCATTTTAAACTACAAACACATTGTAATGGAGAAGTGTACTCGATCCCTACGTTGGGTGCCAATTATATGAGGATTTTCATCGGAGAAATTCTTGTTGGCCCCACGTTGGGCGCCAATTTATGCAATGATTATTGAGTCCTTAACTCTGACGTTGGGCTTCAATTGTGTGTGTATGTGTAATAACGTGCCTTTTTAAAATTTCTCCTCGTAGTTGGCCGTGAATTGTTAGTTGTGAACTAGTCTCACTCGACCTGACGTATTAAATAACATAACCCCACTTACAAACTAATAAAAGCAATCCAGGTTGGCGTCGAAGTAGCTCTGAGGTACTCTGGAGTAACTTAAAGCTACTGCGGTATAGCTCAGAGCCTCTCCGACGCTAACCTGAAAAGTGCCTAATAAAAGACAGAAAAGTGAGGTTATGATATATGTCAATTTATTAATAGTGTTTTCGACTGACTGCTCCAGAGCACTCTGAGAGTATCTCTATCCCCTGTTATTACAAGAAGTTAAAACAAGATGGGGATAATATGATAGTGGTCTAACAACTAACAATTCACGGCCAATCAACTACGAAGACGAATTTTAGAAAAAGGCACGTTATTTTCACTTAAAATTTTGTTCTCGTCTTGCAGATTCTCAAAAATCTTTCAAAAACACTATTTTGTTTCTTAATAGAAATATTTTGTGTGCTTTGTGTTTTCTGTGTAAAAATATTTCTTATTATTGTTTAATATTTTTGGTTTTCTTTTAAAACTCACGAGGACAATCCTTAGGCGCGGAGCAAACAGGAACCACATCGACTCAGGAAGCAGAAAAGGATGGGTAGGATTTCTCTTCACTACAGGAGGAAATCGAACGTTTACCTACACTGTTGGGCTGTGTTTATAAAAGACACTCTGGAGTTACTCTCGGCTAGTATTGCAGTCTCTCTCGCGTAAATGAGTTTATGTATTTTGTATCTCATCTAAAATCATAAAAAGACTATATCAGGCGTGGTTTCCATAGTAACAAATACCGTGCCTTCAATTAAATTCCTCATTAAGGTGGGCTATGATTTCATCGTTTTTTCTCTTAAAGATTTGTAGCACTGGTATTTAATTAAACAAATGTCAAATTGACACTGTATTTTCATTTACAAAATGTTAGAATTACATCACAAAATATTTATTATTGAAAGTTATTTTCAAATCGGTAGATTAGAAAATGGACAGTTTGTTTATTCAATTAATCACTGTGTACAGAATTTTCGACAACAATTTCCTAATCTTGCAATTACTTATGAACAGCTATGAATTGCGTGTCGCCAACTTTATAAAAAATCACAGCTTACTTTAATTAGGGATTTAATTGAAGGCAGGGTACATTTTCTACACTCTTCTTAAAAGTGTGTTGTGTTAAAAGTGCGACCGTTGTCGTGGAAATAATGTAAATACAAGAGTTTTTGAAATAGATGAGCAAGACGCAAAATAAGTAAGAAATCGTGAGTGAGAAAGATATGATTAGGTGTTCGCCCAAGGTGCCCTTGAAGGTATATTTTATAAACGCATCCTAGGCATGTTCGTAGTGGTTATTTTTAAGAGAATATAATTTTATTAAACAAACATTAAATTAAACATTATTTAACCAGTTTTCTGGATACTCCGGCGACGCTGCTCAGTTCCTTTTCTTAGGGTCCCGTGTCGCAGGTGGTGGAGACTGGGGCAGGCAGATGAATTCAATGAAAGAAGTCTTTAAAGGATGTCCTGTTACTGACCTGGTTTGTTATCCATTAAATTAAATGGCCTGGCTTCGACGCAGTATGTAAATGTGTGTTTGCCGAAGACTCTACAGCATAGCGACGAAGTGTGTGTTTACCGAGGACTATTCAGCACCAAGTCGGGGTGTGTGTTCGCCGAGGACTGTGCAGCACCAAGGCAGTGTGCGTGTTTGCCGAGAACTAGGGAGCACCAAGGCAGAGTTCTGCTCGAACTGTTCAGCAAGCACTACTGGTTTCAACAATTCAGAAAAATCAAGTTATTTGCCGAATAACTTTATTGGGCAGATGGAAAGACCGGACTTTAATTTAAAAGTTAAATTTCATTATTAATCAATCGTCCTTGTTTATGTATCTGTCTAATTTTAAACTTATAATGAAAAGTTTAAATCGCGACATCCTGCGATCGCTTTTTGACCTAACATTGCATTAGGATTAATGCCAAATAATAAGTCATCTCATACAAGGCGGCCATGCGTGCTGTCAAAGCATAATAAAAGTTTTAAAAATTTTGTTGCAAGTCGGTTTTGAAAGCAGTGTATTCCTCGAGCATCCTCAGTACAGTGGAATTCTAGAGCTAGGCTTCTGTTGACGAGGCCCCAAATAGGGTCGAAACAGCTGCACAGAGGATGGTCGAGGAATCCACTGCAATCAAAACCGACTTGGAACAAAATTTTTAAACTTAGACTCACTTACATATTACTTCATAGTGTCTCATTTCATTCACTTAGCCCTTTTTAGGTTCCTTTCAAGCAACTCGACGATGAGAGTCTTTACTCGAATGCACCGCAGAGAAGTATGGGTTAAAGATAAATGAAGACAAAACCACATATATATATACAGGATGTCTCAGAAAAACTGTTCCTAACTTTTAGAAGTAGAAGTATCAAAAGTGAGAATAATTCGAGCCACTTATTCCTCTTCTATGTTGACATGTGTTGCATAGACGATCGATTTAGTATGACCCCAAACGTACAATCGATCGAGCAGGCCAATAAAAAGGACCATCTTTAAAAGAAAACTCTCTGGATTGGGAGAAATGATCTATTTGCTTGGCCTGTACGATCGCGAAATATCATTCCAATTGATTTCTGCATTTGGGGTCATATTAAATGGATCGTCTATGCAACACCTGCCAGGACAGAATAGAATTTAGTGGCTGGAATTATTCTTACTTTTGATACCATACATGATAGTCCTCAGATATTTCGAAGAATTCGTCTTTCAATCATACGTCATCATAACTTATGCAACGACAATGGCAGCCCTAATTTTGAACATTTCTCATAATTTTTAAAGTTTTCTTATTAAACTGAACTTAATTAAAATTGTCTAGCTACTACAAATAAATCGAGAGTATGCCTAGTCCTCCTTTTCTTTATTTCGTTTTAACTTGACGCGGAAACATTTCCGGCCACAACTTTATTAGTAAAAGTTGCTTAATTATATGTCGTCTACTACTTCTAAAAGTTAGGAACAGTTTTTCTGAGACATCCTGTATATATGGGACTCAGGCAAGCATTAGAGGAAGGAAGGGAGTATGTAGAATTTAGAAGGGGAAATAAAAAATGTAAATTTGAGAAAGTGGAGGAGTATCTGGGGAATCTGTACGTAACGGTGATAAATAAAAACGAGGTACAAAAACGTGTGATAAAACGAAGTAGAACGGCAGGAAGCCTAAAAAAACTACTGAGAGTAAAGGAAATATTTATAGAGCAGCAAAAATTAGAATACACAGAACAGTGATATGGCCGACTGTAACGTGTGGATGCGAAGTTTGGAAATTAACCAGGAAAGAAGAAATAAAGCTGGAAGCTAGGGAAAGGAAAACATTAAGAACGACATTTGGAGGAATACGAACGGAGGAAGGACAATAGAGGAGAAGAACTAACGACGAGGTCGCCCAAGCATAGCTCAACACTAAAAGCCCAAAGAGCAAGATGGTCGGGGCGTGTGGAACGTATGGCAAAGGAGAGGCATGCAAAAAGATTAGTGGTTGAGGGAGCAGACAGGAAGGAAGGAAGAGGAAGACCAAGAAAAAATGGTTGGATGCAGTCTTGGCAGACGTAAGAAGAATTGATACGAATTGGAGGAGAAAAGCTCAAAATCGAATCATATGGAGAAGAATAATAAGAGCGCTAGAAGAAGAATAGCAAAGAAAAATAAGTCTTGGTTCTTCAAAGCCTGTTGTATGTAATATACCATGAGTCTTTTCTTTTAACTTTGAATATACAATGTAAATCTTCCTATGTTCAATTAAAAAAAAGAGTCAGTGCGTTACAACAATGTACTAAGCAATTTATTAACAAACACATACAAAGCATTTCATAAGGTTGCGAGTTTTAAATCATGACATTTCATAATTGACACTGACAGGCTGACAGCACATTTGATTTGCTAAAGCTTGTTTCCACATTCTGTAATGCATTGACATGTCTTTTTTTTTTAAACCGAACGTAGGAATATTTACGTTGCATGTTCAGAGTTATAAAAAACTCACGGTATATACAGGCTGAGTTAAAAAAAAGCCTACACGAATAGCACTACTAAAATATTAAAATAATAATAAAATTATAAGTAAAAATAAGTGGACCTTTTAAAATAACACAATTTACTTCTATTTACAGTACTTTCAATATATCCAATTGATTTGTAAACCCTCGTTTATTCGCCATCTTGCATAACAATGTCATTTCACGCCATTAAAGCACTGGATTTTCAGAGAACACAAGACTTTTTTTGTTAAATGTAGGCACGGAATTAAATTAACTTAAAATATCTAAAATTACTTACAAGCATAAAACGAGCTTTTAAACGGAAGGTATCGTAATATTTCATGTTCACATATTAACAGAATTCGTATGAAATAAAGTGAAAAAATATTATTTATAGAGTTTCGTTTACAACTCAAACCACGCACAGCATTCGTTTGCCATAAATGCCTGATTTATTAGTGGTGATCAGGCTTCGAAAAGCCATAAAATTTGCTTGCCTTTCACGTAGAGTGCACCGTATCAAATCGCGGAGTAGATCTCCGTTCGTTTTCCTTTCAAACACACACACTTAAGGGAACAACACAAAAATGGCCAGAGACAGAAATAACGCAAATGCACTCCAGTACGTATGACGAAGTCCCGCACACAGCGAGCAATCTAAGCAGGGAAGGAAGTCACATGTCCCAAACTGGCCAATAGTACAACTCTTGTGAAAATCGATAATAACGAAGGGCGATGTGCACTCTGGGCGATGAGCATGAGCAAAAATACTGGCGGGATCGTACAGGATTCGGCAAGGAGGAGGAGGGTCTCGTGATCCAAAATGACCAATCACCAACTTTCTAGAAAAATCGATACAAACGAACCGAGAAGAATCCAAGGACAAGAGCGCCACGAGGCCGCCTATCGTTTTGGCAGCCATATTGGAACCTTCTAGATTCTAACAGACTTTTGTACGTAGCAAATTTTATCTGTCGGTTTACACCCTTAGCAACGATTATCATCATAAATGTTACTTTAGGAATAAACCAAGAGATAAAGTTAATTGGCGACGAAAAGGTCGGACCTATTTTTTTCCTAATCTTAGAATTTTAGAAAGATTTCTTTCTTTGCCTATTCCGTTCTGTTTTGTTCTTGGAACCTAAGTAAGTTACTTGAGCAAAACTATTCTGTTAATGATTCCACACTTATTCTGCCAACAAATTGGTCCCCGATTCTTGTAGCACAGCGACAGCGTTATTTTGCGGGATCAAAGCAAACCACAAAACATCTGGGGTTGATGCCACAGTGGACCATGGTGATTGCGATGCTTCTTTGAAAGAAAACGCTAAGCTGGACGGCGTCGTAAGGTGGACACAAGGCGCAGGGAAAGCAACAGGTAAAAGATACGGATCGGTAAGAAACTACTTTGACTATAAATATGAGATTATTGTTGCTGTTGTAGAATTTGTAACCACAACTCTTGTGATTCAGGCCACACCAAGCGATTTATACGAACACACCTCAGATAGGAACTGGGAATGCGAAGCGTCCATACCTGTAAATTCAAGGCACTGCAAGGATATCGCAAAGCAACTGATTCAAGATGAACCTGGAAAAAGCATAAGGGTAATCAACTTTTTCTTATTGCTTCCGTTTACCAGATTCATTCCCGCAGGTGATTATGGGGGAGGTCGTCAGTGTCTCCAATCAAACGTGCTCAACTCAGAAAGTGATCCTATAAATACTTGGTCCTGCTACAGCACAGATAGACGCGATTTGATCGTTGACTGGAAGAACGAAAAAGCTTCCTGCGGGCCATTAGCGGGATTATTGACAGGCTTGGCCTGACGGGACTGGACTGGCAGTATTGATCCAGCACGCCAAATCCCTTCGTCGGCCATAAGCACCATGGAAAAGCTGGCGTGCGCCTTACGCATTAACCAACAGTATTATCGACAGGCAAATCCTTTCACAGTCAAAGACATTCAGAAAAACTGTCAATGTATGGGCACCTATTACCAACAACGCAGGGCTAGAAAACCTTGACGTTAACCCCGATTAACTAACTAACAATAAATCAATCTCGTCACATTCATTTACATTTGCCAAAAGGTGTCTTTGCCAATGGTCACCTAATGATGAACTACGAACGAGACAGAGGACCAAGCGGAATACCATCTTTAACCAACATGACCGAAAAGGCTATTTAGATCTTGCAAAAGAATCCCGAAGGTTTCATTCTGATGGTGAGGTAGGTCCTTTTGGATGTTGAAGCGTCGCGTCGTTTTTTGATTGGTGTAGGTTGAAGATGGGATGATTGACTTCGCTCTTCACAGAAGGCACGCGAGGCAGGCTTTGGACGAAGCCGTCGAGTTCAGCAATGCGATAGAGTGGCACTGTAAATGATCGACGAAGGCAAAACTTTGGCTGTCATTACCAGTGATGACTCACACTCGCTGGTATTTTCCGATCGAGGAAGTAGCGTTTTAAGTGAGGCTTTCGTTGATATCTCTTATTTATATGTATGATTGGAAACTAGTAGTATAACTGGCGGGATCCTGGGATACCTCGATGGCCTGCCCATCCGAAGTGACCACCGTTGAAGGTCATCCCCTAGTTTAGGGGTAGTCTTCGGTTGCTGAAGAGGTGATTTAGGGTTGGTTTTTCGTGCACCCCTTTGGTTCTTGTACCTGAAGAAGTGTCGACAATGACGTTATTTTACCAGAGGAGGTCGCAGAAGAATTTCTTGCGGGCATCGACAATGACCAGAGGTGGTTGCAGAGGAATTTTTTTTTGCAATGACGTCAGAGAGCTTGTGGCTGAAGAATTGTCGTAATTTTGCCGGGGAGGGCAGAAGAGCGCACGTCGACAATGACCAGAGGTGATTGCAGAGGAATTTTTTACGCACCTTGGCTGCTGTTGGCCGAGGCAAAAACTTACCTGTTGGCAAGCGTCAGGCGAGAGGTCAAGAGAATTGTTAGGAAATCACAATCGGAAGGGGTCAGGCGAGAGGTCAAGGAGAATTGATAAAACGTTCGTTTGAAAATAATTTATTTGATAAACATTTTAATTGAACATAGTTTAACGTTATAATTGTTTAGGACTTTCAAATATTTTTCTTTACAATATAATTCATTATTTTTACTGCTGTTATTTGTTACTGGTTTCCATTTTATGAACTGTTTCTTTATTGTTGGTTCCTCTCTTGACCTCCTCCGGTAAAATTACGTCATTGTCGACACTTCTTCAGGTACAAGAACCAAAGGGGTGCACGAAAAACCACCCCTAAATCTCCTCTTCAGCACCGAAGATTACCCTTAAACTAGGAGATGACCTACAACGGTGGTCACTTCGGATGGACAGGCCATCGAGGTGTCCCAGGATCCCGCCAGTTATACTACTCAAACTGATTGGTGTCGCGTAAGTTAAAGACAAAGGAAGGAATATGGTTAAGTCAAAGACTACAATAATGAAGCTTATCAATTTGGTTTTACGAGTCGCTCAAAAATCGCAAATGGACGACTATAATTATACGAGTTTGTTATATGGAACTGAAGGGCCAAATAATTATCAGTACGAAGTGGTGAATGATGGGGAGGTTAGACCTGATCCGACGAATGAGGATGTCGAAGATTTTGGCTATTCTCAACAAGCTGCGGTTTTAACTGTCGAAATGACTCACGGCGGAGCTGATGTGCTGATATATGCTAAAGGTGATGATCAGGCTTGGAAACCCCAAAAAATTTTTGCAGGACCAAAATCATTTCTGTTTCACAGCGTTCACAAACAAACGTAATGTCGCTTATGTGGTAGCCTACGCATTTGGAATTGGTCCGCATAAAAGTGGAACCATTGGCCACATAACTTATTATTCTTCTTTCCTTTTGACGTTAGCAACTTTGATTGTTAAAGTTTTTTGATAACTGAGACGATTAGATTTTAATAAAATTTGTTAAACTCTTATTTCTTTATGACTGCGCCACATGTACACATATCCATTGTTGTGGGTTGTGGTTAGAAATATGGCGGATTGCAATTTTTTTCTGATTTTCATTCGTAAATATTTTTTTGGATCATTCCATACTTGAAATTAAATTTATATCCTTCCTTCCAGTTGCATTTTCTTTATTAATAGGGTTGTTCCAGGCTTAAAGCTTGAGGAAATTTTCATTAGTTTTTGTTTTTTAATAGAACCACCCACATATACGTTGTAGCCGTGATTCAAATTTTATTTTATAGAGTTTAATTTTTAGAATGATTTGTTACTTATTTGTCTTTTCAATACGACCCGGCGAGTTCTTTTTGTAAATTGCGACTGCGAGGTGGTGGCATCTGTGCGAGTCCCCCTTTTGGCCCCGCTTATTTAGGGCACTGGAGTGATTTAAGTTGCCTACCCTCAAGGGATTGCAAGGCATTTTTGAATCGGCTCCGGTACCTTCCTTGGGTGAGTGATGTTCTCACACGCTCAGGAATCTTTAACATTATTATAGCTGCTTAAGCTATAAAGCCAAATACTTAAAATAGTGTAAAATAGGCACTTACACATGAAAAAATATACATCTCATTCTAATTAAAATTTAATTTGAAATTGTTTTTTCTTAAATAAAATTTTAGGCAATCGTCTAAATATCCGGGTTCTACTAATTGGTTTAGACGAAATTTGTACAAATTTGGGGAAAACCTATCAATAGAAACGTGCAATAAAAGAAACACTATAATTTGAAAAACCATAAAGAAATTAAATCCAACCACAAAAAGCACCTGATGTTCGCACAAACTAATATTTCACGGTAAACATGTAATAAATAACAATCATATAAGATCAGAAGCTGTCAATCACGTGGCGAAGCCGAAGAACTACCACATTATTAGGGGCCAATTCGGCTATTACGACAGAATCCATCAATCTGGGGCCGTGACGGGGCCCGGAATCGCGTGTTCCCGAGATTGCATTTAATTGTTTAATGGAGCATTGTTGTAATTGTCGGGGCCAATTATTTCGGGCCCCCTGTCAATCGTGATAGATACGAAACGGCCGGGACGTTTGTAATTGTCGAAATCGCTCGCGGTTCACACACCATTAAGCGTTATTAGGGGGCGCTCTTCGCCGTACAAATTCACGTTTCCAGTGATTATGTTTCTGAAATTCTGACGTCTTTGATTTAAGAGTTTTATTTGGACCCCCGACTTGATTGGTATACCTGACCAAATTCGATAAATAAAATTTCGCCCAATTAAAACCGTATTAAAGTCTATCAAACGCCAAAGAGTTTCGTACAATTATTTTTTTTATTAAATAACAGTGTTTAAAAAAATTAACTAAAATTTATTAATAAAACTTAAGACTTTAGTTACAGTTCAGACAAAATAATATTTAGTATGCGTAGTTAGTTGCCAATTAATTTTTCGTTTTATTTGGAATTTATTTCTTGAACTCATGGGTTAATAGAATAAGCCAACTTCTCTTTGGTTTATTAAATGGCTACAAATACGAAATGTTTTCGAACAATATTCTGATTAAGATGAAAACATTTTAAAATTTATTTTAATATTTGAAACTAACAAACCGAGTAGTTTTGGATTCAGTAACATCAAACCCTCTCAAAATTAATGAATAAATAAAATTCTTACAGTTGAGAAATTAATCTTCTGAATTTATCTGTTGAATTATTTGTTCGCTGTAAACAAGAAAAGAATAAAAGTTCGTTCTTAGAAAAAATGTTACAAAACAAACACACCTGGCAGAGCGGCATTTGTGAACGTTAGAAAACGCAAATCAGGTCAATGCATTCCGATAAGCCAAATACCTTTCAAAATACAGCGGACTTAATATGTGCGTAAACATAGAACGAGGTAAGAACGAAACTCGGAGGAGATTGGGTCTAGTTCGGCTGACCTGAACTAGGTGGTGCTAGATGCTGGGTACTCAAGCCTCTGGGTCTGACCAATTCGTTATTGATCGCGAACCAGTACCTACCTAAACACAATCGTCCAAATAAATTTGAATAAGACGAAAATGAGGATGGCGTTTTAAAATTTATTGAATTCCTTTTTAACAAGTTAATTCAAAATAGGTCACGTCTCTCAAAAAAATGGTAGGTAAGTATATAGGTTTGATTTTGATAAATTTGGGGGCGAAACAAAATAATAACAAAACAAATTATCCAAAATAAATATTTATTCTTACAGTAAAAACTTAATACATATATTTACCTATAAGTTATAAAATATATACAAGTTTATTTACAAAATAAAAATTAACTGGGCATTTCTCTAGCAGGTTTACATTTCACAAAACAAAACGAAACAAAAATTCTGCATTATTAACAATTACTTCCAACTGCGACAGAACATTTTCTGAAAAACCACTCTCGATTTAGAAACGTTTGAAACTGTATTTACCGAAGAGTTTATTTATTGCAATAATAAATTAAATCTCGTCGTTTTTCCTCGAGAAAGAAAAAAATAATAAAAATGAGTTTTCCCACGAAAACTTCCCACGGTAACTTAAATATCAGTCTTAATAACGAGGTAGTACAAAAAATAAATAAAAAAAAAACTACTAATCAAAAGGAAAAAAATCTTTGGCATCCTCAAATACCTTCGGATAAAACAACGAAAAAATTTTTGGCGTGACTCGAACGAAAAAAGTTTGGTAACGAATTTCTCCTCAGAAAACTCTAGCCTATCTCTTCATGATATCTTCGATTGAGAATCCCAGAGGCTTCTTCACCGTCACCACGTCCGTTGTCTTCGTCTGGTCCTCTTCGGCGGATTTTTTTGTCGTCAGGTCCAAGCAGGTCGAGTCTGCTTGCGCTTCGCAGATGTTTCCGCAGGGCAGGGCCGGATTTTGTGTCGGGCAATGGTCGAGGGCGTTCTCGTGATTTTTCAGTTCTGCGTACGAGGCGAAGAACTGAGAGCACATGACGCACTCGAAGGAGCGCTCTGAGTGCGTGAGGAGGTGAGTTTTGAGATTGGAACGCTGGTTGAACGATCGACTGCAGACGGGACATTTATGAGGAGATTCCTCCATGTGCAAGATCTTGTGCACGGCCAGGGTACGAGATTGGCAGAATCCTTTACCACATTCTGTGCATTTGAATGGCTTTTCTTTGCTGTGGATATATCTGAAAGGAAAAAAAATGTATTACTTAAATGAAAAAAGCCAGGAAGATACTAAACACCAACAATAATTAATTAGCAAATATTTTATAAAATACAACAAGCAAGAAACGTCAGTTAGCCAAAATAGTTCATTTTAAAACAATTTACTCTAAATAGAAAAGAAGCCTCACATATTAAAACTATTTACCGACGTGCATAGGTAAGATCGCAGGTACTAAAAACGAAACGAAAAGCTATAAACTCCTTCGAAAATGATCCTTATTTACTGCCTACTTACAGCGTTTCACACATTTATTAATTTGCTAGGAATCGTTTTTCGTTTTTCTTTAATCACTACAGTGTTAAAACTTTATAGTAACTTATAAGCAGACTTCGGACATTTCGGAGTGTTGTCATGGCTACGCAGTGAATGGGCACTTTTCACTGGTCCTCGTCCTGCGTTACCATGGCAACGCTCCGAAATGTCCGAAGTCTTCTTATAAGTATCAAAATTGTTTTCGTGTATCAATTGTAATCTTGCAACTGTACCAAATTTTTGCGTAAGAAAATGTCTTCGAAAGCAAAACTACTGGAGGAGGTTCCGAAACAGTCAAAAGCATGCATTCCATCAAAGTTGTGCAGTTGATGGCGTTGTTGAAATCGGTCATTACTTTGGTGGGCAACTGATTTTGACGGTTTCGAACTAGTCAGAAACTGCTAATGGAACAAACCCATTATCTACAATGTTGTGGTTCAATTTCTTTTGTATTCTATTTTTCAACTCCTTCCGCACTTTAAAACTTAACGAATTCAATTTATATGACCTATACAGGTTGTCTCTGACATAACGGCCATAGCTTAAGAGCGTGTCGCTTAGGTCATTTTAAGCATTGTTGGGTAATATACTTTATTTTTGGATTTGAGATACATATACACAGTTGGTCTGACTAAGACTAGGTATACGGTTAATTGTGAGTAAATGAAGGAGAGGCTCATTGAAACTTGTGTGGAAATAAAATAGAGATATTACAATGTTGCGTGCGAAGGTAGGAATGCTGCGGCCGGAGCGTGGCCCGCGTTAACAATCGGCAACGTCGATTGATGTAGCTATTTCTTTTACTCTTGCGCTTTCTACTATTCTATTCTTCATTTACTCATGATAAACGCATAGCCAGTGGTGGCCAGGCCGACCCAGTATGCACTATACTTAAAAAAAAAGTATATCTTAAATATAGGTATACTATACACTTGATTTGATATGTGTATGTGTTTACATATACAATATACGAGCTATTATTTGTACCTCTATACATAACTAATAGTTTTGACATGTATATCATATACATATACAGTGAGCTTTTCCATATGTGCATATAGCATGAGATTTTGTTTAACTTTGACATACAAGGTAAATATTCCTATGTTCAGCTTTAAAAAGAACAAGTGAAAGCGTTGCAACGTATACAAGCTACCTAGGATAAAACAGAACGAGTTTCAATTAAGTAATATTAAAGACTTATTTGTATATTTGTATATAATGTACAATGTGTATATAATGTACAATCCCGTGCACCTAAAATGCACTTCCTGCACGCAAACCTCACCTTGTGGTACAAGGCTCACAGAACTGTCAAATTGTAGTATTTAAGCTGGGCGCGATTATACACATTGTGCAAAATATACAATTTGTATATAATATACTCTAAATTGTATTTCCCGAGATCGGAAAAGGATATGTACTCATAATATTCATAATATCCGAGAATTTATATAAATATTCCATACAAAATATACTTTTTTTATCGTAGTATATAATGTACAGATACAATATACCTACAAAGTAGATTGCATACAGTTTATAATGTACACTGCATACTATATACCCTCCAACACTGATTTTAAGTCAAAAATGTCTTATTCAAAACTCATACGTAACTAATATACGGGCATTTTTAATTTTAAAAGTTTGTAAACGGATATACACTAAGGCCCGGTCTTTTCATCTCCAATTAACTTTATCTGGTGATTAATTCCCCGTAGTAACAGTTGTGATCACAATTGTTACTATGGGAATAAACCGTCACATAAAGTTAACTGGAGATTCGAAGAGGGGAAGAGGTCACCTGACCTAAATTCCCTTGACTGCTTCCTTTGGGGGCATCAAAAAGCGAAGTTTAAGCCAAAAATTATGACACTAGAGAAGAGTTTATTGTCTGAATTATGAACGCTGATCACAATACTCTTGGAAGAGGTACTTCTTCAACCATCAGGAGAACTAAAATGTCGTAATAGGCTCAAATTTAATACTACCAAATTTACTATTTCTTTACTAGTACGTTCATCAAGTTAATTTAATTAAATTTTTAAAAATATGTCTTCTTACTATCTGATCTTTTAGTTAAAATTGCCGTAACTTCATTACGACTGTTCATTAAGCATTTTTGACTTAAAATGACCTAAGCAACACACCTTTAAGCTACAGCCGTTATGTCGTGGGACACCTGTATATAGTAACGAGTAGACATCACAATATAATTATGCAAAATGTTAATCTTCAGTTTTAATTTTTTCGTGAAATCTAGATAAAAGCTACTTTATTAAATTCAGTATTTACTAACTTAATTAAAAATAATTAATTTGTAAAATGGTATATTGATTTTTTTGAAGAATACCATTTTGTATGTACAGTGTGGAAAAAAAAGTAAGGAACAATTTCGATAAAAAGTAAACTATTGAGTTTTAACAAAAACCCAAAAACCGGTCAATTTTTGTTTTAAATTATACACGTTTTATACAGTTTTGAAACGGGCGAGGGTTTCATGGCATAATAAAGAATATTTTAATAAATAATTTAATCACTGGCCAAGAGATGGCGCTCGTAATCACATGAATTCTAAGATGCCCTGAAATCCTTCCAGGGCTCAAAAAATTTCAATCACGAAGCGTTCGTTAAGAAAAATTCTGAAACTTTAATTAAAAGGACTTTCAGACTTGATCCAGAAATGGCGCTGGTAATTAATAACCGAAAGCCTCCGATCAACTTGTAAGTGAAATCATAGTGCCTTAGTTTAGGGAGTTTTAGGGAGAGGCGATTTGTGACATAATAAGAATAATTTAGTAAATAATGTAATTGCTGGCGAAGAAATGGCGCTCATAGTCACATGAATTCTGGGATTCTTCAGAATCCTGTCGGGGCTTTGAATTTTAATAAGAAAATTTCCAACGTGAAGCTTTTGTTAAGTTTATTTAAACTTTGAGCGTCAGTGAAAAGATTTGCAAGCTTGATTCATAAATGACGCTAAAAATAAATACCAGGCGTCTCATCAAAGCGGCGGGAGGTCTCTAAGGCCAGTATTACACTATAAAAGATGTTTTATAAAAAATATGACAGTGTAATAGGCAATCTTTTATAAAATATTTCTACTTTTATAAAATATATATATCTTTTATAAAAGATCTTTGTCAAAAATCTTTTATAGTGTAATACTGGCCTAACGACAATTTAATAAATTGGCACACAGGCATTTCTGAACCTTCAACATTTTTTTTTTTTAATTATTTTGAAAAATATGTAATACTTAATTCAAAACAATGTTGTTAAATCAAAATTATAATAACTGCTCAAAATGCAAAAATAAAATAGCAAATGCTCAAAAGGTTTTTTCTTTTTTGGATTTCAATACAAGTTTTCTCAAAAATTTTCTTATGCAAGAGGTAAACATGGCAATTTTGACAGACACATGACCTACTAAAATATCAAACAAAAATAGGAGGTTCTTATTAAAAAAAAATGTCAATGACATAACTACTGCACGTATCGCCCTGTATATTTAAATTCAACATCAAACAGTGTGTAATTTAAAACAAAAATTGACCTGTTTTTGGACTTTTGTTGATAGTCAATAGTCGAATTTGTACCTTACTTTACTTCCACACTGTACGTATCTATTCCGATGTCTAGTAATGAGATAATACATAGACCGACGGCTGAATGTTCTGGTTATTTACTTGTAAATATATGAAACTTGATTAATGCAAGATTAATTAAATAAGTTTGAAGTTTATCTTCTTAATAGCTCTGAATTTTATATTACCAATACTAATACCAAACTGAATGTAGTAAAGTAATAACAATAATAATACCCCTAAGCTTTTTGAGAACCATATCATATTTAAGATAGTATTGTTACTTTGCTAAAAAAAACTATTATGTACTTTAAACAAACATAAAAGAAATGAAACTCAACTCAGTTTACTGCAAATTCGGTCAAACTTGAGCAAGATCAATGAATTACGTTTGAAGTTTATCTTCTTAATAGCTCTCAATTTTATATTACCAATACCAATACCAAACTGAGGGTAGCAAGGTAATAACAATAATAAATAATACCCCTAAGCTCTTTGAGAACCATATCATATTTAAGATAGTATTGTTACTTTGCCAAAAAACTATTATGTACTTTAAATAAACATAAAAGAAATGAAGCTCAACTCAGTTTACTGCAATTTCGGTCAAAGTTTTGTAAGCACACTGTTTATCTTGTGGGTGAAGCATGTTTCCCAGAGAAAAGGTATTGCTAAAAAACATTAGAAAATAAATATTACGTAATATCCGGTTTTATAGTACTTAAGTGTTAGTACTTGGAATTGCATAGTTTCTGTTTCAAATAATTTCGCCTGTCTTTTGCATTTAGAATAGCGCAGTTAAATACATAACTTTTTTCAATTTCTATATTTACGCAGTTTTATTATAGCAATAATTTAATTTTTCGACAAGTAATGATTTTGGCACTTTCTTAAAGCAGGCTTTACACGAGGAGGCAAATTGTATCGCAGCAAGACGTAATTTCTATCGTGCGGGTGCGCATCGGCAAATGTGTGTGAACAATAATTGTTCATTAATCTCAAAAGGACCACTCAAGTATAATGCATCAATTCAGAAATTCGTACCTACACAGATTTAAAATTGTGCAGGGTTTAAGGAATAAGTAGTTAAATGTTTTTAGAGAAAAGTTAAATTTTCATCTAATGTAATAAAAACTGTTCCTTTATTTCTTCAAAATAACTCTTTTCGATGTAAGTATATTTAACAATCTGCACAGTAGTGAAAAAAATTAAATACAGTGTAGTCGCGAAAACGTGAACTGATTAAGGACAGTGATGTTCACGTTTTGGAATGCTAATTACATATTTGTATATATGCATATTTTTATTATACATTGTATTGAAAAAACTTCGAAATAATCCTATTTAAAAAAGATACAAACAAAAACTCATTCCTTACAAAATATTTGAACTAAACAAATTTTTATAAAAACAACACATGTATGTATTTCTGTTTTATTTTTGTTGTGATGATAAAGGCGATGGCAGAATTAAATTCCTTTTAAAAAAGTGCCTTAATAATGTCGAACTTAGTACATATCTTTAACGGTTTTTGTTAAAAAAATTAAAAACAAAAATCGCGATTTTTCTTTTTCTTCCAATATCTTGAAAACCGTAAAAGATATGTGAATTTTCTTTCAGCTTATTAACCTGCATGCGTAACGTTGTCCCAATTTAACCGACTTCATAATTCTTTAAATAACTGAGACCCCTATGGTTGTCATCGAAAAATGGACACCCTGTATACATATGTGTTATAATTACGGAATGTAAGCAGACACTGAGAAACTTGATAAATCTAAATGCATTTATACCAGTGTTCACGTTTTAGAATGTTAGACACCAATGTGGTTCATGTTTTAGAACATGCAGAGTACCCAAGCCAGGTGTTCACGTTTAGGGGACGTTCACGTTATAGAGACTACACTATATACGAAACGAAGAAATATTGCACTTTTACGTTATTAAAAATTAATTTAACATATCTGTGTGTTTAAATGTTTCCGAACCGATGAACATGTTACAGATTTGAGGAGCTAAATATTATTTCAACAACAAAACCGTATTAAAAAGTTAGTCAACACACTTTTAATGTTAGGTACTTCAACTCTGCAAAAAAGTGATTGTAACAAACACATGAAGTACAATTAACACATGCTTTTATATCTTTTGTAGAGGAAATTTAATTCCTTCTTGGAGTTGCTTTTATTCCTAAAAAAATTAACATCAACGTGTTTAACTACTTGTTTGTGTAAATGGACGCGAGGGAACAACCAAAAAGAGTAAAAACTGTGTTAAATCTAACTCCGCATTTTTATCTGTGTACTCAGAAATAGCTTCAATATAAAAAGCTGCGAGCAAATGCAATTTTGAAAAATTTTTCAATTTATATGTTCGCTAACAACATCCTTAATATTTAATTTATTTAAATGTAATTTTTGTGTGCATTGCATTGCGTCCGTGTAGAGCCTGCTTAAAGGCCGTTTTACAGTTCGCAATTTTCATTGCCGGCAATAAATAATTGCAGCAATGAAGAATTGAGCAATTTTTATTGCGGAACACTTTACAGATGGCAATAAAGATTGTTGATGAATCAAGCATCAAGTTTACAACTTACTAAAAAAACAATCATTTTATTAAATTTGTTTGTGTTAAAGTAGCAATGTATTCCAACAATTGTTGGAAAAAAATAAATGCTGCTCTGTGCATACTTATTGCAAGTTCGGCGTTAATGGTAAAAAATTGATCTAATCGTTGTCACATATGCTATTTATTATTTTTATGAAGTTGGTATTTCACAAATTACCAACAAATTCCCCAGAATCGCCGTTGTAATGCAAGAAAAATATACTGCGCATGCGTGAAATACAAATCGCCGCAATTATTTATTGCAGGCAATGAAAATTGCACACTGTAAAGCGGCCTTTAGGCAATTAGCCTTTAGGCCTTTAGCAATTATTTATTGCCGGCAATGAAAATTGCAGCGATTTGTATTGCACGCATGCGCGGTATTTGCATTTTGTATGAAAATACAACACTGTGCATGCGTGCAATACAAATCGCTGCAATTTTCATTGTCGGCAATAAATCATTGCGAACTTAAAGCGGCCTTAAGCCTGGTTAAAAGCCGCAATGCAATGCAATGAAACTGGCACACAAAAATTATATTTACGGGTGACTTGGTATTTAAACATTTCCTAAGTACTCGCAATGAAAGGTACCAATTTCTGAATGCGTCTTATATTGGAAAGCTCTTATTTAAGTTAATTAAAAATAATTGTCCACACACATTGCGATTGAGCTTGCGCACAATAAAAATTGCCACTTGCTGCAAGATAAATTGCATGATGTAAAGTGGCCTGGCTTTAATCGGCTTAATATTATCAGTGTTAGGAAAAGTACTCCGATATTTAAGCCCAATTTTATTAGTCGTGTTATATTTGAAACCACTGCCTTTCTCTATATGTTAAATGATAACGCAAACAATTTATTACAGACGAGAAACTATGAATTGAATTGCATTATTTCTATTAATTAGTAAAATGGTGTTGAGAACCTGTGCTTTCAAATCTCCGTTAAGTCACAATCAATTCTATAGTCGGTATGTATTTGACTGATCATAAGTTTCTAAAGAAAGCACCTAATCAAAGGAAAGGAAGAAAGAGAGTCTGGTTCATCTTGCAGCAATAAGCATAACTTCTAAAAAAGATCATTTGAATTAATAAACATCATAAATAATAGTATATTATTATACAAGTTTCACAAGAAGGCTTATTGTAACACGAGTGGGGTTGGGGTACGACTAGCGAAG
Source organism: Dorcus hopei (assembly GCA_033060865.1). NCBI lineage: Eukaryota > Metazoa > Arthropoda > Insecta > Coleoptera > Lucanidae > Dorcus > Dorcus hopei. Next base: position 47,850,581 of record CM065421.1, on the reverse strand, counting down.
CGTAGCGAGCTAGGAGTGCCCCAACGGAACGAGTGTTACAATGCCTCTTGTGAAACGTGTATAATATACTATTTTTTCTACTTTGCGTCACTTATTGAACAAAAATATGAAAAATACTGTCAAAAATTGGATCTCCTTAGTATATGGGGAATTTTAGTTGTAATGCATGGCAACACTGAAAACCTTTCGTTTTAATCAAAAGTCACATTAACCAGTTATTAATTTGTCTTATCCAGCTTCATTGTGAGTATTCTGTTAAGTAACAAATAAATAATGAGTTATTTTGTAAACTCTATTAAATATTTTCAATTAAAAATTGACTAAAATTTCCCCAAAAACAGTTTCACAATGAGCTTCATTGTGAAACTGTTTTTGGTGTCACAATGAGTTCATTGTGAACGCAAAGTAGAAAAAAACAATTAGAGAACTCAATTTAGTCATGTTATACTTTCATCCCTTAATAAATGAACTACCTATTTAAAATACAGGGTGTAATTAATTGAGTTTCACATATTGTAACCAGTAACCACTATTAACACACAAGGAAAGAAGCGAAGTTATGACATACGTTTGGGAAAAATGTCTCCGGAAAAATATAGGGTAATTCCGGGGGAGATGGCCATACGGGATAGATGGCCAGCGAAATTTTTTTGTTACCTAAATTTGATAAGCGGCACACTTTTAAATTTTATTTTTCCGAAATTTCACACGTCCACCTATTCCTATCCTTGGTGCGAAAGGAATTAGTCCATCGGCTGCGCCACCTACTAAATTTAAATTTAAAAAAAATCGTTGGTCATCTCTTCCGTATGGCCATCTCCCCCGGAATTACCCTACCGTTAATTTTTACATAAAACTTTTGAGAAGCGCTGGTTTAGATTTAAAGCCCCAGATGAGCGGAGTTTACTATTACGCGCAATAAATGATAGGGCAGTAAACCCGCAGATATAATACAATAAACGTTGAGGCAGGTCATTTATTAATTTCGTACAAAAAGATGCCCAGCAATTTTTTTATTAATATTTAGGTATGTAATAGGAATGCAATTTTTTCAGAAAATAATTCTTACACAATAATATTAATTTATTTCCTTAATTTAAAATAAAACAGTAATCAGGAATCCTCCCTAACGATAAGTAATAAAATAGGTAATTCAATTGAGGTCATATTCTAAAAGTATTTTTGGAATAAAAAGCACGCCGAACTCGCCATCCCTTAATTATTACGTTGAGACTAAACAAACAAAATTCCGAAAGATTGCGCAAATACTGTGTGTACGCCTGTTCCCAGCGCCAGTTGATTACGAAAGTTGCAAGTGTTGTATTTAAATTTGTTTTTTTAATTATTAGACGTAGTTTATCATTTAATATTGTGAAAGCAAATGGTGATTTATACGTGAATTAAACAATAAACGTTCGTACTGTTAAACTTGAGCAATAAAATCGCACCTTATTACTTTATTACAGTAAATGATTTAAGCATGTTCTTCCCAAAACTTAGGGAAACGTTAAACTACACATTTTTATTAAGTGCAGTCAACGCATTTATTTATTTGACAGAACAAAAAAAAATGTTCGCATCTGCGAAGTTCTCCTGTCACCAATTTGTTTCTAATCAATGTACAGCGTTTCTATAAATGATTCTAACATCAAAGTAGGCATTGAATATGTATTGCGTTGGATATTCCACCTCCTTTTGAATGTGTATTCTACTATCTGAGAAATGTCAGTGTCAACACTGTCATAAACTTGAAACTTTTAAATAAACCATTATTGCTAAAACACAACACCAGTATCAAATGTTTCAATTTGAGTTTACAACTTATTCCTTAAATTGATGATGTTGCACCAAATAAGCTTCTGAAAAAGATGTTTGATTATTTAAGAATTAAAACCGATGACGTTACCAATGACTGTGTTCAGTATCGGTGGTTAGTGGCACATGGTCATTTGTTTATCAGAGGTAATGCGATGTTAGAATCATTTATAGAAACCTTGTAATTAAAACATGCATTCATCATTTTAACACGCGAAATTAACAAATTAAATCGCGTAGTGTATATTTGTTTACAAAGTATGGAATATTATGATGTAATTATTATTGACTATCTAACGAAACAGATGGAAAGATTTCGTTAACGAATTGTGTTGCGGGCGACACTGACCCAATGACCGTGATATTTGTGGAATATATCGTTTTACGATGTGTTTATAAAAACCGCAGATGCATTGACAAACGAGCAGAGGTTTTCAAACAAAAAACGATGCGCTCTAGTGGTAGGTACAGTTCTTCTGCTCGAATCTTTGCAGTTACGTCATACTTTCCCAATTCGAGAAACGAAATCAACATATTCTTTTATCCTTATCTAATACGTATGTTAAAACAATGACAGAATTTATAAATTTGTCATTTTGAGTCGATAATTTTCTGACGTAACTGCAAAGATCGAGCGGAAGAACTGTACGTCAGATTTGTAGAATTAATTCCTTATGTGATGAAGAACTAGCAGTATTAATAAGTGAAACTTATTCGATTACACCCTGTATGAAAAGATAGTGATACACTATTTTAGGAACAAGTGATATAGTTTCTATGTAAAACGGTTATTATAGAGGAATTTTATTGAATTATTGAAGGAATTTTAAATTTTAAAAAATCCAAAAGTTTCTAACATATAAAAAATACTTTTACTTTTGTTTTTTTAATAAGACACAGGTTTTAATCGCTAAGAATAAGTGCGTAAATGAAGCAAACATTTTAACAAAAACGTAAAATATAATTTTATAAATTCATTCAAATTTATTAAAATACGATTTAAAAAAAAGCCATATACCTACGGGCGTGGTTTTATTCGTTTTAACTTTCCGGGAATTTTCCGTCTATGTCTAGGGCCAATTCTGGCTATTTATTATCTATCGACTTCATCGGTTATTTATCTCCGAGCTGTTCAATTCATTTATGAGCATTTTAATTTGAAAAACAAAATATCTGATTTAGAAATTTAATAAATGAAGATTTTCCACAAGATGTAGGTGTTTAAGTACGTTAGTTTCTGTCATATTATAATTAAGTTTTAAATTCATTGTTTAATTTAAATTTAAAATAAAACATGTATACCAAACGAAGACCTCCTCACATATGAATTGACTATTTCTTAAATACATATTCTAGTTTTACGTTAACAATAATTATTATGTATATTTATTAAGATGGTCATGTAATAATTTCTAACTTAAATTAAGCCAAAAAAAATCTTGCGACAACCCCAATAAATTAATTCGTTCTAAGTAAAAAAAAGTGTACGTGTTTCGACAAGATTCAGCCTAAACGCTGTAAAAGTACAAACCTTTCAGTTGAAATATTTACAAATAATTACAGAAACATTTTGTTCTTCTTGCCCTGCAACTTAACTTTGGGGAAAATTTCTTGAAAGCTTCACGAAAACCAAACGAGAATAAATCTCAGAGACTTCAGTGAGTTCACATTTTAATTAAATTAACGAAAATAAAAATATAATGTAATGTAGGTAGTCGAAAGAACGATTTTTAAAACAAAAAAAAACCAAATTATTATACCTGTGATCTCTGAGATGATCCTGTCTCCTGAAAGCCTTGCCGCAGATGTCGCAAGAATAGGGCCTCTCATCGGTATGCGTCCTCTCATGAATCAACAAATTGTAGCTCTTCGTAAACTGTCTGTTGCAGTATTTACAGATGAACTGTTTCTTGGGCCTCGTGGAGCCCACCGACATCTTAACGGGCAACGGGGCACGTCCTGGGGGCCTCAAGTCGTGCAACTGATTTCTTGCGTGATACAGAGCGGCGTTTCGTAACCACTGGTTCATCATCATTACGTTATAACCTGGATACGGAAATGCAGCTCCGGGATGACCTGGAGGCGGAAATGCGTGGTGGTAATTGGCTGCGTCCGTGTGCTCCACGGGTCGGTAGAACTGCTCGCAGGGGTACCTCGATGGCGGGGGCGGCGACGCTCCGTAAGTCGGCGTGTGCGGGGGCGTCAGGAGTGGGGAAGTACTGTCGGCTTCCTGCTTGACTTCTGGTAGGTGCGCAGGATGATACGCGGGTTGATACCCTGCGATGTTATCGATTACTTTACTTTAATTGTAAGTCAAGTCAGATGCGATCTGGACTCATTTTGAGAGTGAGCGCAGAAAATTATCTCGATTGTTTTTATCTCGGAGTGATTGTAATTAAAAAAAAGATTAACCGGACAAAAACACGCGAAAAACACTTTGAATGCCGGACAATTTTATCGAAAATAAAAGAGACTCACCTTGGTGTGTTTTGATGTATCTCGACGGTTCCATGTAGTCACTCAGCGTAGACATTCCCTCGGATAATCACCAGAAAAAAAGCTCACGGCGAACACAGGGGTGCAAAATTTAAGTGTTGGGACTGTTTCAAATGTATTCTAATTCAACTGTTTTAGACTGAATGCGGCGACAAACTGGCCCGCTGGATGCCACCTAGCTATCAGGTAGCTTGGAGGGGAGCAAGTAGTAGGCTGTGGTAGCTCGGCACGCCTTGATCGAGGCTGTCGGTACCTTATTGGTGAGTAAAAGGCATGCGCCCTTTAAGGTGTGTACTACCGGATCCACCGGAAAAGCGTTTGCTGCAAGAGACAAGTGCCAAATATTATTTTTCTATTGCCGACGGAAACAGGAAATGCATAAGCTCATAGGCACAAAAGGCGTTAGGTGAACATGCGTGAGCAATTAAATTAATTTATTAATTTAATGAAGCCACTTATATATTATTAAGAGTTGAGGAAGCGATTTTTTTTTTGTAAAAGAAAATTTTTAGAATTCGTATGTACTGAGTGCAAATAATACGAAGTAAATTATACCTACTTAATTAAAACGAAATCTGGCATATCGAGAAATAATTTGTCCATTTGACGCTTTATGAAAATGTTTTAAGAAAGGTGTTTTATTTTTCATATTCTATGTCGCGAACATACCGAGTGATTTTTTAAATTTTTTATCAACTCTTGCCATGAGATAGATCTAGGCGGCATGTCTTAGCTTAAAAGTGAAAAGTGCGTCATTGCACTCCTTTATGCTATAGGGTAAAACTATACATGCCGTCCAAATTCCATGACAAGAGTTGATAAAAAAGTTTTAAAAAATTTATAAATATTTAATAGGATTTGTAATTATTGCAAACTATGAACCTTCAACCATGCATTATTAAAAAAGTAAAATACTTAGAGGAGAGTGGGGTAATGAGAGCTTGCAGGCAAGAAGAGTCGGCCTGGTTTAGGTATAACTAACAAACGAAAAAAATTGAAATTTGGAGAAGCAGTAACCCTTCCCGCCGAGGACGCATGGAATATCCATTTATATGGCAGATAAACAATGCGTAGTAATAACAGTGAGCACTTGTTTCAATTTAAGACTTGTGTTGTTATTTTTCATAATTTTTAATCGAGAAAGTAGGTAGTCAGGTACTATATTTTGGACAATGTTCTGATTTCATATTACTAGGTTGTTAGTAGGTATATTTTATGTCTTTATTATTTGGTTTCTCGTTTATCTATGCTTCTTTTCTAATTTTCATACCTAAAATATTAATAAATAAAGAAGTAAATAACGGCTTAGCTGGCAAGGAAAAGTATATATACTTTATACAGGCTGTCTTACGAAAAACGCCCCAAGCCATAACTCCGTTATTTATGGACTTATCTTAACAAACAAAAAGGCAAATAAAATGAGACTAAAAATACTATAAAGTGAGTCCAGTTTCAATTTTTTTTTAAATTACCTTCAAGGTCAAACGACTGTCAACTTTTATTTTTCAAATGGCTCTGTATATTCTTTATTATTATATCTGGTAGAGATTTTTTTTCTAAATCCAATAATGTGCAACACTTTGATATTTAGAAAACATTTTTCGTAAAAAAAAGAAATGAACTAGTCTATTACGCAAAACGTGCTTTTCATAAAAATGTTAAAGTTTGTCGTGAAAACAATGTCACTGAGGTTATTTTTCACAGATGTTTTAAACTATCAAGTTCTTCTACTTGTACAACTTATTGTTTCCTAAAAAAAAGCCGATTATGGATAACAATCACTTGACTGACTTATTGCAAGTATATTTTGAATGCAATAAAAACAGCAATCAAGCAGTACAGAAAACATTAATGAAATAATTAAAATTAAGTCTACAACTGTGTAAGTTGCTTTGGGTAAAAATCCCTGTCTATAGAGACGCACTGCTTGTGTTTTTATTGCATTCAAAATATGCTTGGAGTAAGTCAATGAACTGAGTATTATCCATAATCGGCTTTTTTTAGGAAACAATAAATCATACAAAGAGAATAACTTGACAATTTGAAACAACTGTGAAAAATAACGCTCAGTGACATTGTTTTCACGACAAACTTTAACAATTTTTTATGAAAAGCACGTTTTGAGTAATAGACTAGTTAATTTTTTTTACGAAAAATATTTTTTAAATGTCAAAATGTTGCACAGTATTGGATTTAGAAAAAAAATCTCTACCAGATATAATAATAAAAAATATACCGAGCCATTTGAAAAATAAAAGTTGACAGTCGTTTGACCTTGAAGGTAATTTTTAAAAAAATTGAAACTGGACTCACCTTATAGTACTTTTAGTCTCATTTTATTTGCCTTTTTGTTTGTTAAAATTAATCTATAAATAACGGAGTTACAGCTTGGGGCGTTTTTCGTAAGACAGCCTGTATATACTCTAAAGTATACAGGGTCTCCCAAATAGAGTGGCCTATTAAAATATTATAGGGAAGGAAATATACAAAAATTGTGAAAGTTGGTACACGGCCCTAAGACATAGTAATCTTTCCGCGTAAAATACTTTCACTCTTACATTACTTCCGGTTATACCGGAAATCGCCATTAACTTTCTTATTTTAAATGGAATGTTACATTTCTTATTACAAATTCTGATTCTGCATATTATTCTAAATAAAAAATGTTAAGGCTTATCTATGCCTAAATGTAATAGATTTTGAGATACCTTTAAATTTCTTTAAAAAAAAGTTTGGGTAACTTTCCCTTTAAAAAATTGTATCTACCTATGACACTTTCAAATTTCAAGATTCAAGTTGCATATCGTTTGAAAGTACAATCTTCAGGCTTTCAAATCATACCGTAGTTATCCCAAAAAGAATCATGCACATGCTGGTTACAATATGGTGTCCAATGTCATTATGTTTAACTGCCCAAAACTCAATTTTCTTAAATGGAACACCCTGTATGTTTTTACATCATCAGATGCAGAATCAAATTCTGCATCGATTGATATTGGCATTCCCTATACCTATTTCTTTTAGTTTCTTTGTTATCGATAATTGTTTATTATAATGGCATATTTTGCTAGAATTATCGCAATTTTTCGCAGTAGGTGTCGACAAAATAAAAATATTTATTCAGTTACACCATTAACAGATAAGTACAAATAAGTAAATAAGCTTCAACGAATGCCAATACACAAATTTCACTTGCTTCATTACCAGTTGCAGGAGAAGACGAAGTTTTCTTTGGTCTGACAGTGCCACTTCTTAAAATATACGTTCAAATCTTCTATATTTTTTTCTGTCATTGGCGATATCTGCGGATACATTTAATTAAATTTTCTGCGCGTTCTCGTAACCATTTTATTGCACTCTCGTTGAATGTAAAATAAATTTAATAATAGTTTATTGGAATAAATAAAATTATTTTATTATTTTTACCACTTTACCAATTGTAAGTTTTGCTTTTGTTGCTTAATAAAAACGTGAAACTGACGAAGAAAATTGTTGTTCAAAGGTATGTTTAATTTTTAAAAGCGCTCGTTTATGAAAATGGTAAACTTACGGTAGGTATTTGCCTAATAGCTTTATTCTATGATATACGTCAAAATAATGTTATGGTTAGCAATTATTTATTTCTTAAAAAAATAACAGTTCAATATCTGCTTCAGCTTTCAAAGCTTGCTACGAATAATAGCATTCATTCCATTAATTAACAGAATAAAATAAACAATCATTGATAACAAGAAAACTAAAAGAAATAGGTATAGGGAATACTAATACCAATTGATGTAGAATTTGATTCTGTATCTCATGATGTAAAAACATACAGGGTTTTCCATTTAAGAAAATTGAGTTTTGGGCAGTTAAACATAATGACATTGGACACCATATTGTAACCAACCTGTGATTTTTTTTTTGGATAACTACGATATGATTTGAAAGCCTGAAGATTGTACTTTCAAATGATATGCAACTTGAATCTTGAAATTTAAAAATGTCATAGATACAATTTTTTAAAAGGAAGGTTACCCAAACTTTTTTTTAAAGAAATTTAAAGATATCTCAAAATCTATTACATTTAGGCATAGAGAAGTCTTAACAGTTTTTATTTAGAATAATGTGCAGAATCAGAATTTGTAATAAAAAATGTAACATTCCATTTAAAATAAGAGAGTTAATGTCGGTTTCCGGTAAAACCGGAAGTAATGTAAGAGTGAAAGTATTTTACGCGGCGTACAAATATTGCAATAACTTTCTTGAGGTTAGGAAGGTAACACTAATTAGTTAATTTTTAGAAAGAAGCATTCATGAGGAAACATTTTTTAATCTTTGTAATTTTTTATGTTCCTTACGATTTAGTTACAAAATAGGAAAATTTAAGAGGCTGCAGCGTTCCTTATTGAAAACATGCACACTATAATAAGCTGTATAGAAAAACAAATACCTAGTACAAGCATAAATGGAGGCATTCATTAGTGAACTTTTTTTCGTCTTTGCAACTTTTGATGCGTGTTACAATTTTGGTAACAAAATAGCAAAATTTAACTTAGTATAATTGTACACGCGTGCATAACTAACTTATTTTCAGAATGAGATGTTCTTTAATAATCCTTTATATATATCTGGCATTTTTGATATTTGTTACCTACACTTTAGTTACAAAATAGAAAGACCTAGGTCGCCACAGCGCATTTTTTTCAAAAATTAGATATTTCCGAACAAGAAAAGTTAATTTTATTCTTGAAAAGTAAAGACCTTAATAGATTTACAAGAAATGTTCAATATAGTCACAATTTTCCCGAATATAAAAATTCGACGTAAAAATTTGAACTGCACTCAATCTCTTCAACTTTCTAGCATTGTTTCTAATTTATTTGAGCAGTACCTTGTTTCCTGATCCAAAGAACCGCTGCGGTGTTTAAAACACCAGAATACACTTTGCACTTTAGTGTGCATGTTACAGTATTTGTTTTCCTGTGTACAGCCTAGTAAACTAAAATTCTAAATTAAAACTGTTTGCAAGAAAGCACGCTGCCAGCCATTTGGATTTTTCTATTTTTTGACTAAATCATAACAAGTGTCAAAATTTGCAAAGACACAAAAATACAAAAAACATTCACTAATGAATGACTCTTTCTAAAAATAAATTGGTTATCCGTATAAAAGACATTTGTTCTTCGTGTATAGGCTAATTTCAATAAGAGGCGTTGCAGGTATTTGGATTTTTCTATTTTGTGACCAAACCGTATTATTATCAAAAATTAAAAAGACACAAAAAAGTTTCCTAACGAACGCTTCCTTCTAGAAATGTATTAATTAGAGTTATCTTCTTAATCCCAGAAAAGTTACTGCGAAATCTGTGTTGTGGTAACCCTGTTTTTCACACTAGCAGTCTACTCCAAATTAGTAAAACCATCTGAACATGTGACTTCCTTCCTGTGGGCAGTCATACCAAATACAAATTGGTTCAAGTGTTTTTTTTGTTATAAGAATAATTACCTTAACTTGAATTGAAAACTGATAACGTCGTTGGTTGTAAAGTTCTTTTCACTCCAGCCATCTTACCATTTAAAATTTTGAAGTTCATGGTGCGCAAAGCACCACCTAGTGGATATTCTAAAGTAGTTTTTATGTACATTTATTTGATTTTTGTCTGAACTTTCTATCTTATTTGGTTCCAGGGGGGAAGGAACTTTAGACTAGCACTGTATACAAATTATGCAAAATAATTTGTAATTTAGTTTGGGTGACTGGTACTGCAGTACTTATTTTTTCTTCAATGTGTTTCTGCATTATATTAACCGACTCTGTAGATTCAACTGTACGTAGGTGTACATCTGCTTCTCCTTCGTCGTTTTCTTGTTCAGCAAATCATTGTCAACATCAACATAATTATCTGATCAGTTGGTGAACTAAACTATTTTTATTCCAAAAACCCATAGTGAAAAATTATCCTCTTCTTCGTCGTTTTCCTTATAATACCATTGGGCTAATGGCAGATTGTCATCTTCATTAAAGTATTGGTCCAAGTCTTTTGGAAGCCATTTTTGATTGTTCTCCTGGTTACTCTTTTTCAAGCGTATTAACCATAATTATTCTGTTTTTCTTTTCAAATTCTTTATTCAATTTTTTAGTTCCTCTTCGAACAGTGCGACATCTTCCAAGTTGTAGTTCACAGGTAACGAAGTGCAGTTCTTCTAACATCTAGGATTTTTTCATTTTCCCACAACCAAAAACTTTCTTTGTTCCTGTCATATTGGCAAATACAAGAACTATTAAACGCTCTTTGCAATGTTACCTCGGATACCCTTTCCTATTTACGCTTCAACGTGGTATTTGGCATAATTTTATAAAAGAGGCCAGTTTCATCTGCATTGAAGATACCGTTTTTATCATACTTGCCACTTATTGCTGGCCAATTTCACTTTGTTATTTCTCTCTGTGAAACATCCGCGTGCTGACTAGTAATAGTATGACACATATGCACTGAAACATAAAAAAAAAAACATTTTCTGTATACTTATTCGATAGTATTTTACTCACTTTGAACCTTAAATAATTTATCGTGGCTGGAACTGTTAGTTTACCTAAAGATTCACAGGGTATTTCCGACGTTTTCCAGTAACGCTACAGATAAGAAATCCAACAAAAGATTAAAGTAAGTTTTCCAAGATCGCTTATCAATCGGTCGGTAGCGAATCCCCCAAAAAAAAAAAAATCGGTTTTCACGCCGATTTATAAACACCGTATTCAACAACTTACCGGAATTACCTCGTATCGATTCGGGTTATTAAACTAACATTGGAAAAACACGCACAATCTGTGATTTAATTGGAAGATAAAGCTCTTATTGAATAAATTTATTCGTACTTAGTCTTTTAATTTCATCAGTTTCTGATAATTTGTTAAACTTGTTGACGATTTTATCGAATGTTAAACAGAGTTACTCTACAACATTTTTATCAAAAACTGGAGAATAAGTATCTCCATTAACTAAATTGGTTTCTAAATGAATTCTTTTAATTAATTAATTCATTACTTATTTGAATTCGGTCAAAAATTAAAAGTAAAATTAATGTAATATAATTACTTATTGTATTAGATTGATGAAGTTGCAAGTCAAATCGTTTTCATTTTGAAATTCTAGGTCAAGTACTCGACTTTTTTACTTTAAATTTAATTCTATCTTTTAATGGTTCTAGACGGAATGATATAGGTACTCTTCACATCTTCAGGAATTGCAGACTGTGTGCATATCTTATCTTTTTAAACTATTTATAACACAGAGATTTGTAAACTCATCTTTTGACTGACATTGACTTTTTTTTTAGCAATTTCTTTCTCGTGTGCGTTCTTTTTATTGGTTCTCGATATGCTCCTCATGAATGAATGAATTATCGGCCTCAATCACCGTACATAAATAAAAGCTCACGCTGCGCATATAAAATGTTCGAGTACGTGTCGGACACGGGCGAGCTGTGTTTTGGGGGCCCGGGACAAGTGTATGGCACCGCGTGAATTTATTGGTCGATATCGTGCAGAAGCGACTTCGTGATCGGCGCCAATTAGTCGCATCTGAAATAATAATAATAACGACCATCGAGCAGGAAAAACGCTGCCGTGCAGGGCTCGACGTGTGCCCGCCGATTTTGTTTATTTATCGTCGCAATATAGCAGCTTTTATGGTCCCTGCAGCAGCGGGGATCCCCCCGATCCAATACTTTCGTATCGAACCGATAAATAATTTTATTGTTATGTAGTAGCACCGCGAAGTATGAAATCAAAACCAGAGAGATATCGTATTTTACTGAAGCTAAATGCTGAAGATAAACGACGTAAACGATGAAATGTAAAGCACTAAAAAATTCATATGCATTCGAATTTTATCCAAAACTATTATATTTATTGCAATTATAAAAACCAATCAAATTGTTTACGAAATCAATAACACTGCAAGGACGGATCCTTTTATTATTTCAAAGATTGACTCCAAATTTATTTCGACTAGATTTCTTATTAATTGAGGCAGACTCTATTTTTTAAAATTCTTGTCTTTAATATCTGTACAGCATGCAATATACGATATGGTTCGAAGGAGCCAGAAAACCTTGAAATTTGAAATTTCTTTCAAATGCATCCGGAGGGCCGAAAATGGAGGTCGTGCCCTTAGTGTCGCGTGGTCCGGCCGTAAAATAATAAATAAGAAAAGTAAGAGTAGTAAATACATAAATGTAGGTCTTATGGGGGCCAAGGTCGTTGCTCCTCCTCAATAAAACTATTTCGACTTCTGTGAAAACGGGGGCGGTTGCAAGGACCGTCGTTAAAAGTAAAAATGCTTTTACTCGACGGCGATCACGAAGAGCCCAGCTATTTCTCGAAGCTTGAGGTAAAAGCTATTCCTAATTGCTTGAAATTGTTGTTAATTATGTCCGGAATTAACACAAAATTAGAATGCTATTGTAAAATATTTTAAATTAACTTCTAGGTGTTGGATTTTCCTGTTAAAAACCGTAAATATTTTTAGGGTTAAAGTTACACGCTTTTACCGTGCATATAATTTGTAAAGATAACTAAAATATATAAATAAGTTTGTTAGGTACAATTCTTGCCATAACATATATCGAAAATAAAACCCCAACGAAAAGAATATTTTTAATAGTTTTCATTTATGTTCTTTTCTATTTTGTTTTCCTATACATTATACTTAATACACTTTAATAAAATATAATTCGAAATGAAACTAGTAAATAAGATTTCATTTTTAATTAAACGTTTCACGCCTTAATTGCCTGATGTGTTGGTATCAAAAGACTGCATGTTTGCTCTAATCTGTGCGCATTTAACGCTCGCTCCCCTAACAAGGGCCGCAATAAAAATTCGACCCTGCAAATGAAAAATACCTCCGTTATGTAAACAATGACGTGACGCTACTTAAGCGTGTCAATTTCTAACAAAGGGCTGCGATACGAGCGCAAGGTTAAACCCCCTGTGAAAAGAACCGTTTCTAATGTCCCCCGGATACCATCGCACGCACTGTTACTTTCGTCCTATCTCGAAAATTAAACAAACCCGAGGACCTCTTAACTCCTCTATTAAGAAACCCCCCCGTCTGAAACTTACCGTAATGTGTGAATGTCAATGTCGATATGTCTTTCAGCGCCCTGCTCTAACACCACCACCTACGACAACGCCTTCGATCTCCTTTTCTGGTGAACGTGAACGGAGGTAGAGAAAGATATCGACTGCGAAAGACATAAACAGAACATTTCAGAGCTGCGGAGGACTTTTTAACGAAAAATTTGTCGTTATCTCGTTTTTTGTGTGTGTGTGTGCTCCTTAACACGTGGGAATTCTAAAGCGGCTTAAATTATCGAAAACAGGGCTTCCAAAGCTCTACCAAGCGTTAAAAAAAATTTCGAAGGACCGTGAGTGTTAGGGCCATATGTTACACCTAACACCACTATACGTTTAGATAAATCCGTGAAAGCGTAAAATTGTAAGTGGGACTTATCTGGTCTCTTGTTGATTACCGAAAAATTTTTATTACAGCAAAAATAATTTCATTACCAAAATTTATAATTAAGAAGTACACAACATACAAAACTTGTCGAAACGAGTTATCGGTTTAGTTAAGCTTTCTCTGATGATTGATGAAGCAGGCGATATACTTTTTCTTTTTTATGACTTAGTGATTTGTTAACCTATGTGCCCACTATAGTTTTTAATCGGAAATAAGTTAATGGGACAGTTTACATTTTCATCTCGAAACCACAAATTCAGCGTTAACTCCAACTTATTGGGTCACCAGCACAGAAGTCTATTTCCACCGTGTAAGCATTGTCGTGTAATTATTGTTTACATTGTCCGAGTTACGTTACGATTTATGTTCCCAATTAGGAAATCATGATGTAGACAATTCGCTGTAATCGTTGCACTTTTAACTTTTATGTAAGCAAAAAATATTGGTATAAATAATCCGGGGTGGATGTTGGAAATCAATCGATACTCCGATTCACTAGAAGAGGTGCGTCGCCCTCATCTTCACCGAACGATTGACGTCTTTACGCCGCTGCTCCAGACTAGGCATGTACATCCCTTGCTGCCGACGTATCCAAAAAGACCGACCACATCGCCACAGTATCGCTGTTCTCTGGACGACTCTTTACCCCGAGGCCGAAACATCCCTCGTTGTCATCTCCATCACTTCACTGGATCTGCAATACAAATGCTGTGCTTCTTCATTTTAACATAACGCGAGTCGCTTGCTCTTTGTTGCTCTTTATGAAACCGTTATTGGCTAAAGTCAAAGTCTTCAGTCTGTATAACACTAGTGGCACCTACGGAAAGTTTAGTGTATTTATGTAAACCCTTTCCTATTTTTTTTTTTACAATTTGAATTTAATTGCAGTCATTCATGATAGCAGCAACTTTTTGCTGTTAACAAGCGGGATAAAAAAATGGCGCAATATTTGCTTCAGTAAAACTTTCAGAACAATCAAATTGAAATGAGAATATAACAAAACGTCATAACTATAATAAAACGATTTCTTTTGAAAATAGGTTTGCTTGAAACCTAACTTAAAATTACATCGTTGTAAATAACTTCTCTAGTTACTTACAAATAAATAACCTAACCCATTCCTAGAAATGGAATGAAAATGTACTTGCAAATTCAAGTTTTGAAAAAATTTGCCGACACAACATTATCTCGATGTCGAACAACTTATTGGTAAAAAACCTAAAAGTTTCTACGAAATGTTGACAGAGACGTAAAATAATCTTTAATTATTTGTTAGAACTTTTCAATTTTGTTGAACGACGTGTGCTTTTATTATGTGCTTTTAAAATTATTAAAATCATATTTATCTAATAAGTATCGACAGTCGATCTTCATTATTTTCAGCTAAATCCAGTGTGCCTCGAGGCTTTTCCTAGGGCCTTTATTATTCCTTATTTATAATAACGATTTGGTTGTTCACATGCATAATAGATAGGCTCGTGATGTATGCAGGTGACATTTCATTTATAAATAGTGACTCAAATATATTTACTTAAGTAATACTACCTTCAACCAAGCAGAGAATAGGTTTCTTGCAAATAGTCTTAAATTCCATAATGGAATAAGTGAAAAATTATTAATTGGTAGCGATAAAAAGTTAACGTCCTCGTAAATTTTACAAAATTTTAGGTACTGTAGTTGTGTCAAATTAATGTCAAACTTCTTAACTTGTCCTTTCCTAATTAACGCTTGTTTTTCTTTGCTATACCTTGTTTCTTACAGTGTTGGCCAATGCATCGTCAACGTTAAGAATTGTTCGATTGCAGAAAAAGGCAATTAGAGTAATAGAACACTGTAAATTTTTTTAAATATTTTTTGGTATAATACCTTTTTCTTCTCTATTTATCTATTATTCCTTACTTGAGATTCATTCTCAAACGTTGACTACTCACTGAGAAATCCACTAGATATGCTAATTGAGTTAGATTAAAAAGACATAAATTAGCTATGGCAGAAAAAAAACCTTTAAATTTTAAACTGTACAATCACTTACCTTCTATGTGCTACGCGAAGTAGGTCAAAACTTTATTTCTTCTTACCTATCGGGTAGATTATAGATTGTTGAACACGATAATATTAGATCAGACACTTCACAGGTAACAGCGGGAGTACCGCAAGGTTCAGTGTTGGATCCTCTATTATGTTTAATTTATGTGAATATCCAACAGTAAAATTATACAATTTGCCGATGACACAACTATAATAAATAAGGTTAGTCAAATTGATCAGAAGATGCTATTATGTAAAAATTAGTTTGCGGCCAATAACTTATGTCTTAAGGCTGTTTTACATTATAACATTTTTTGGTACAAAGTGAGAGAGATAAGCTACCACAGTGAATTCTGATTGGTTGAATTGGCACTTCTCACTCACGTTGTATCAAATTTTAGCATAGTGTAAAACGGCCATAAATCTTGATAAAACTCCAAACTTTCTTTTTCCATTAAAAATACATAGTAAAAATAACACGGACACCGTGAAGTTTTTGGGGATTACTCTTGATCATAAGCTTTCATTTAAGCAACACATTACAGTATTGAGCAAAAAATTGTCCAGTATTATTTTTTTACTTCGATGAATTTCGCAAATTACACCGATCGCAGTTAGGCGCCATGCATACTTGGGACTGTTTTAAAGTCAAATTAGTTCTTTTCTGGGGAAATTCTACAGATTGGGAAAAGATATTCATATTACAAAAAAGAACTATTGGACTAATAAGGAATAGTAGTTACTTAGAATCATGCATACTTACTATACTTGCTTTATTTATCTATCAATGCTTATATTATATATTAGAGAAAATGAAAATTGTTTTCCTAGACATTCAGATAATCATCATTTTGGTACTAGATGTAAAGATTCCCTAATACCTCCGAAACACAGATTAACACTAGTCGACAAAAATTTTATTAATGTAGGAATAAAATGTTTTAATCACTTGGCGCAAGATGTTAAAACTTTACCTCTACATAAATTTAAAATAATTGTTAGAGATTTCATTATTGACCTGTGTCCGTACACTATTAGTGAATATTTTGAGGCAAGCACTACTTTATAATGCTATTAGAACACTAGTGTACTTAGCTCCACATACATCTAAGTATATTTGTTATTCAATTTTAATTTTAAGTATATTTGTTATTGAATTTTATATTTTTATATTGACAATACAAAAAAAGTGCTTGTTTTTAATATGCAAATAAAGAAATTATTATTATTAAGAATTTGTCAGCCCTCAAAATTTAAAACAGACTTAAAGAAAATTATTCTGAAACATTGGCCTTTTTCATTAGATGAATATTTAACTACATCATGTTCGTAACATTACTAAATTGTAATCATTTATATTTGTCTTAATATGTATTTTTCATTGTTTATTTGTGCTCATTGTTCTATACAATTAAATGTAAACTTTTATGTTTTTACACCGAGGTTGTTATGTAATCGATATGGTAAATAGTGTTATTAAATAAATTAAGGACACTACTAAATATTGGCAAAAAAATTTCTGCCGCTATCGAGATTCGAACTCGAGTCTTCTGGTTGTTACATGGAAGCTGCTTCACCAATTAAGCTATAGCGAACCTAAGTTCGAACATCGAGGTCTAATATACATGAATTGGAACAAATTGGAAAATTTGATATTGCTTGAAACAAGACAAACATTAATATATATACAGTGAAAGCTCTCTTAGGCGGACACCGACCGTGACCAGCAGACTGTCCGCCTAAGAGAGATGCAAATGCATGTAAATTACAAAAACTGGAGATTAAAAACTGTCTAGCTAAGAGAGGCGTCCGCTTAAGAGAGCTGTCCGCTATGGGAGCTTTCACTGTATATATATAATCCTGATCTTATATACACTGAGAAAAATGGAATTTTGCGATTTTGATAAAACATCACTCCTATCGATAAAATAAAGGTATAATGTAAAAGTGTAACGCTGTCATGTTATAAGATCCATCTTACTCTAAATTAATCGTGATTGTTAGCACAATGAAACTGTTTAAGTTTAAGAATGTAAAATTATCATTCTATATAATACGTAGTGTTAAAATATAATAAACCATAATGAAATATTGTGCTGAATAGCTGTCATGTCTGACTTTCTGTTAATTACTCCGGTAATTTTATCATGACAGGAAATGATACTCTAAACAACAAACCACATAGTGTTAATTTTGCAGTAGTACGCTGAGTCGCTTTTTAACGCGAATCCGAATAAAATGTTCGGAATTCTTGTTAATACAAACGTACTCCTTTGTGCCATTTTTCTCAGTGTACTTATTTAATATAGTGAACTATGCGAATTTATGTAAGAAAGTAGTCCAGAGGACAACGGACTGAGGAAAATCTTCGGGCTGCTGCACTGGCGTTGCAGGATCAAACGAGAAGTACTACGTAATTCCATTGTGAAAGAATTTGAAATTCCTTTGCGAACTCTTCTTAGGAGAGCTAGCAAGAATCGCTTAGATAGGAAGTTTAGGTCCGTATGGTTGCCTTGGAAAAGTAAACGAAGAAAAACTAGTGAGATACTATTGCTACCATAACACTAAGACAAGATTTTTCTTAAATAAATGTAAAATTATTTGAAATTGTCTCTTCCAGATATACCTAACATGTCGTTTCAATAGTTTTATAATTCTTGGTGTTATTATGGTTTATTGACGTCAAAATTTCACATAACATAAACATGAATTACCTACTTGACATTAAAGTAAGATTCAAGATAATAAAATCATGGAAACGCATTGCTACTAGATTTGAAAGTTGTCCTAGTTTTTTATGATATCGATAGTACGAATATATTCAGGAATTGGGAAAAGCTGGGTGTTCTCCAACCTGTAACGATATTAGGCATCCAGCTTATACATTTGCTGAAAAAAATCAAATAAAACACAGATTCAATAAGGAAAAGGAGCTAGCAGGATATGACTGTTTCGTCTTTTCATGAAAAGACATCTGAATTTGCGAATGCGCTCTACTCAAGATCGTTCTCTGGGAATATGTCATGATGAAGTGGATCCATATTTTAAGATACTTCTGGACACCTTAGAAACAGGTGATTTAATGGATAAGCCCAGGAAGATTTTCAATATGGATCAAAGTGGTTTGCAACTGTGTAACAAGCCTGCGGGAAAGTGATCGCACCAGTGCAGAAAAAGATGAAACTATTAGTATTGTCGTTTGCTGCAACGCACGTACGTGACCTTCAGTGGTAAAAACAAAAAAAAAACGAATTTGAGGACAACATGCTTCCAGAATCGGTTGTGATGTCACCTGATTCAGCCTACACTGATAAAAATGGTAGTAAATTTACACTATTTTTACTTTAGAATGGAATGTTTTTAAGTAGATTTTTAATACCACATAGAATTCTACTTATTATCACTTAATAATAGTAACATAACATGAAATTTTGATGTGAAAAAGATGTAATTTTACCACCATTTTTAGCAGTGTACGTACGTCAAAAGCAGTGTTTTCCTATCAT
Organism: Dorcus hopei; assembly: GCA_033060865.1. Taxonomy (NCBI): domain Eukaryota; kingdom Metazoa; phylum Arthropoda; class Insecta; order Coleoptera; family Lucanidae; genus Dorcus; species Dorcus hopei. The sequence goes on along the minus strand of CM065421.1, from coordinate 47,831,228 downwards.
GGATAAAAGACCATTTTATCAAGCCTCACATTGCAAGGATGTGGATATTTTAGATTTCTTAGCGGAAAACGACATTCACGTTATCTGTTTACCCAGTCATATCACGCATTGGTTGCAACCCCTCGACAGGTCTTTCTTTAAACCACTAAAAACTTATTGGAATGAAGCTTGTAGGCATTGGATATGGTCTCATCCTGGACGCAGAATTACCAAATACCAGTTTGGAGAAATCTTTAACCAAGTCTAAAAACAAGCTGCAACCAACCAGGATGGAGTTGCAACCAACCAGGATGGAGTATCAGGGTTTGAAACCTCTAGGATGTTTCCCTACAATCCGGCGAAGATTCCAGACTACGCCTATTATGTAGCTGATCACATCAGGAATGATAACGACGTCAATACCGATGCTGAAAATGATTCCAATACTACTGCCGAAAATGAACATTCTGATGTTGAACAAGCTTCAAAGTCGTTTGAAGAACTTTCACTGAACCCACGCAAGCAGCATGTAGAACTTATCACATCATTGGAAGAGTGGCAAAGAAAGCGTCAAAAGCTACAAGAAAAACGTAAGAAACAGGAAGAAAAGGAAAAAAAGAAAAAGCAAGAAGAATAATAGCGCTGGAAAAGGTAAGACAGTAATAAGAAAACAAGCTAAAGCACCATAGATGATTAATGAAGAATGCAACAATGATGAATAAGATTCCACCGATTTAGTTTCGGATATCACAGCTCAGATAGTATATATAGTGATAATGACGATTATTGCGTTGTTTGTAAAGGTCCCCCCAATGTAGTGGAGTAAGACGCCAAATTTGTTTAAAAAAAAATTAATATTAAGTGTCAGTTTATATTCATTTCATTGTTTTCTAATACTGTGTACTTTAAATAATAAATACTAAATAATTTATAAATAATTTATCAATTGTTTTATAAATTAAATACAAAATGTTTGGCGTCATCCCTCCAATTACCTTACACCTTTTACGGTGTTCTTTTGGCAACGTGTAAGAATCCAAGCATCTTATAATTATCGAAAGCATAGTATGGAAATGAATTCAATGCAACGCGACCACGAGAGAAATCCGCCCACATAGAAAAGTAAATATAAAGTGACCGTGGCTGCGGCTCGTATATCGAGAATTTTGCCCTAGATGAGACATGATTGATACTTGCAATTCTAAGAACTGCAGTAACATTGATAGCCGACCTTGTGCTAAATCACACACATATGAAATGCTACGTAATCGGGACTGACCTTAGAAAAACTAAATAAAAAGGTAGCGTGGCAAACACAAAATAAGACAGCTTCTAGCAGTTTAGTCATGAAGTGGTTGACATTTACAGAATGTCTTAGTGTGTGTTGCTGTTCCCCAAAAGTACGCTCGTCTCTGTATCTAGTGCTATGGTTAGGTGAGAGACTTTACTATTCTGGTTATGTTTTCTTTTTTTATAAACTAACATTGCTTACTTTAATTATGAGATGCTGTTTTTCTTGCCACAAAATAATTTTGAATTTGTTTTATGTTGTCTCGTATGCTGTTCTGAAGTAACTTGAAATTGCATTTAAATTTCACATTTGTCTAAGTTTTGATCTCTAGTATTTCGACGAAGCCTTGTACTAAAAATTGATAAAATTTAAAGCAAAGGATAATTCATCTACTTTCTTCTGTTATCATTCAGTTTGAACCTCCCGTCCCTCACATAATCGTTAAGAATTTTTCGATTAGATACAGAAAAAGGCAATTAGAATAATAGCTAAAACTAGTTACAGAGAACACCAAACCTTTTTTTTAATGTTCGGGTATAATGTCACTCCCTTCTCTATTTATCTGTTATTCCTTACTTGAGATTCATTCGCAAACCTTGACTACTCCATCAGAAGTTCACTGTCATGACACTGTTAGATATGCAAATCACTTACCATCTATGTGCTATTAAGAGCGATCTTTCCGTTCGAGGAGCGGCGGTTTTTGTACTCCCCTTAAAATCTTTTCTCCCACTACAAAAGTAATAGGGGAAGTGAAATCTAACAAGGATAGTGTGTCCCGTCCTCGTTATCTCGTTGTCATTATAGGTCATAAATATTTTGTTAAGTATGCGATTATGAAAAAAGCTAACATGCAAGGAAGTAAGAGAAAAAAATGGAAGTATTAGTATTAGTATATCGGGTATTCAATTTAAATTGCCCAACATTGCTAATTTTGAGATTGAAATTCGGTTAAATTAGCAAAAATTCTCTGATTTTCATGTTGATTCTGAATTTATAATAAGAAAATAATTTAAAAACATCATTTTCAATTGTACCTAGGCTTTGTTTATGCGCAAAATCAAGTTGTCTTAATAATTAACAATTTATGCCTAAGTAATGTACAGCCTCAATCAAAACTAATGAAACGTTCAAAACGAAACACTGTAGTCAGAGAGAGAAGATACCGAGCATATTGAGTGAGATGAAGCCTTATGGCGAACAGAATGTTTCCGAAGTCCTTCGGAACCCCACAACACGTTGCGCTCTCTGACTCGGCACGACTCTGACTACAGCGTTTCGGTTTTGAACGTTTCGTCTGATGGTTATACGATTCATTTATGTGTTCACGTAAATAAATAAATGAGACATGTAAAACATCACGTTAGCAATTTCCTTTGAATTTATATCAATTAAAATGAACAATATTCCGCCTCGTGCTTATTCTGTACATTTTATTTTCATTGAAAGACTCCCAAATTGTACTCAGACAAATACACAACATTAGAAATTTACTTTAGTTGATTATATTCAATCCACCATAAACGTAACCTATTCATTTAAACATACACGGTGGTGATAAAATCACCCACCAAGCTCTTAATTTCTTTATTTAATGTTTTTCTTGCAAAATCTTGAAAAGGTAAATTTATAATTTTAAGGACACAGTTTAGTATCTTCTTGATCGCCATTTGTTTTTCCGCAGTGACGTCATCCTTAATTTTTTTTAATAGCAACCCTAACTTTTTCATGCATACTTTGATCGTCCTTCTTGTTAGCAAAATTGCGATATAAAAAAAATAGTACCTTACACATTAAATTTTTCAAAACAAATAGACAATAAAATTCAAAAATACAATTTTATTTTACTATAATAATAATCTCGAAATTGTAATCAAATTCCCCAAGAACCAGTTGTTCTGATTTTCAGTGCAGCATAACATAAATTCTTGATAAAATTTCAGACGACGGTAAGGATCTTGTTTTTTTTTTCGAAAAACTTGTTATGTAATGTACTATTTTTACTGTTTAAAAAGTTAGCATTGTCATTACAAAAATTTTACGATGACATCAGAGCGGAAAAACAAATGCCCATCGAGAATAAATTGTTGCACTAAAATGTGTCTTATTAAAAAAAAAAATTTACCTGTTTCATGATGTTGCAAAAAAAAAACAATCAATAAACAAATTATGAGCTTGTGTCGGACACCATTCTGTTTTATAATATCTACTATTTTGTTTAATTATAATTTTAATTTTAAATAAATTAAAAAGCTATTAATAAATTATATGATTTATTTCAGTTCTTTGTTGTTTTCATGTAGAGAATGATAGGTTTAATTTTTTGTAAATTATTTCGATTTTTACTTGATTTTGAATATATACCTACTAATGAGAAAATGATTTTTGCAATTATTTTATTATATTGTGCACCAACTCAAAAAATTTTGTTATGAAATGTATAAAACTGTTCGTTTTAACTAATATAAATTCAAAAGAAATTGTTAAAATTGATGCTTTATTTCATTTATTTGTTGTTTACTTGCATATTAGATAGATATCATTTGCCAGTTATTTAGGCATCTTGATTTTATAAATGAACATGGCCTACTTATTGAATAATGTTTTTTTTTTTAAATTATTTCATTATACATACAGTGTGTTCCCAGGTGGACTAAAGAAGAGGAAAAACTTTTTTATTTTCTACTTTAGAAAAAAATTATTAATTTTCTGAACAAAATCCAGAAATTGTTTTTCTTAAGTAAAATAAAGGAGAAAATTCAAAAAATTTAAAGCGAAAAATTTGTTCGGTAATGAATTAATAATCACGACATCTCTTATCGCAAATGTTAGTCAGCTAAGAGACGAAGCCAGTATGGTCAATTTTTTTTTCAACAAGATGGATGTCCTGCCCATTCGATCATGCCAATTTTACAATACTATAAGAAATATTTTGAAAGAACATTTTCCAAATAAATGGATTGGTTGTAAACTGGTCAGTTCCTTCACCGAATTTGAATCCATTGGACTCTTCTTGTGAGGATATTTTACGCTAGTAATTTAGAAAACGATGTTTCAGTTTTAAAACAAAAATGAGTAATGCTGTCATTTCTATCACGGACAATGTTGTTAATAATGTTTATAAAGCATTTTTTGTACACAGTTGAAACCTGTGTTGAAATCGAATAAAATACAGTCGAACCTTCATAATTCGAATCTCAAGGGACCAGAAAATTACTTAAATTAGTTATAGAAATTTCGAGTTAAAGAAAGAAATTTCAGTTGTACATAATGTGCAGGGACATAAGTAAACCTCGACTTACAGAAAATTTTGAGTTGTGGAGGTTCGAGTTATAGAGACGCGACTGAAATATTTTTCCATAATTTTAATTTTTATTTCAAGAAAACAATATCTGGTTTGTTTAAAAATTAATGGTTTTCGAACAAGCAAAACGTTTATAAAGAATTACATTTTTGTCTAAATTTGAAAATAAAAAAGTTTTTCCTGTTTTCAGTCCACCTGGGGACACACTGTATATTGTAAGCACATTTTAGAAATGTTGATATCGCAGTAAAAAGAAAGAAAATCTCTACCCAATGAATTAAAAAAAAATAGTACATTACTATTTAAAAAAATATGGTTGTACAAATATTTTAACAAGTAGCAGTGCAATTGTTTTTTCTTTTATTAAAAATTTAGACTCTTAGTAAACGTCGATTTTTTTATCCTTGGCTCCTTGTATGCCATGGTGATATAATGCTATACACCAACTATGTACAAATGTCGTCGTAACTTCTTTATTATTAATTTTAAGATGAAACAGCAAGCATTATTTGTAATTAAAATTTAATGTTTCTTCATTTGCCAACAAAACATGATGGTCTTTTACAAACAACTACACTTCTGTAAGTATTCTGAGAACGCGATGAGTAATAATTTTTTTCAGATCATCATTGTAATCCTGAGCAAAAACTGTTCATTTCTGCTCATTTAACGACTTCGCAACTTTGATCACCCTGTATATTAATCAATTAATTATTAATTAATTTATTATTAATTATCAATTAATTAGTCTGTCCTTTTTCAGAACACAAAATTAAGAAATTCAGTGAGAGTTCGTAAAACAGTTATAGATTTGTAGTAAAGTAGGTGCTCCTTAAACCACGTTTGAAAGTTTCTCGATAACGAATATGAAATTTTTTATACACCTCTGTAAACATAACATGCCCTAAGTGTGCCTGTAAACTTGGATCCCATTAATTTATTACTGTTTCTGTGTCACTTCAATACTACGTTTATACTCGTCACTCCTAGAAAGGAGAGGGGATTGGTTCGACTTTCAGTTCCTTCAAATTTGACGAATTTATATTGTTTGCGGAATTCGTTGCAGCTAACACATTTTTTTATCAAAATACATAATAATTTACGTATTTATAGAGAAAGGTCTGCTCTACAAAACGTCTGTTTTACATTTTTATTATTTTAACAAGAAGTACCAGAAAAAAAATGTTAAAGTTGGTCTACAAAATGCAGAAACATCTCAATTAATATCTATTAATTGACAGACAATATTGATTTTTTAAAACAGACGTTTTGTAGTTCATCATTTCTTAAGGAAGTACGTAATTTTCTTTCCGCGTTATCTTTCATAATAAAGACGCTACATCCAATTCCGTTTCGTAAAAATGCATTGAAAACGCCCTATACTGAAACGGAAAGATCGCTCTTAAGAATTTGTCAGCCTCAAAATTTAAAACCGACTTAAAGAAAATTATTCTGAAACATTGGTCTTTTTCATTAGATGAATACTTAACTACATCATGTTCGTAACATTACTAAATTCTAATCATTTACTGATTACATTTGTCTTAATATGTATTTTTCATTGTCTATTTGTGGTCATTGTTCTATATAATTAAATGTAAACTTTTATTTTATTTTTTTACTGACGTAGGAGTCTAAGATTGTTATGTAATCCAGCGATTCTCAACCTTCTTAGCTTCGCGACCCGCCAAATAGTAAATATAAATAAAATTAATATTTCGCGACCCCCTTCCTATAATTTTATGTCGCTGCGTTTACAGTGACGGGTATGAACATACATGTATGACGTGTACATACATGTTTAGGCTATTTTCGCGACCTCCCTTTAATGTGATTATTGTGTGTTCATTGATTTTTTAATGTCTTTATCTTGTTTATATGGATCTGAAATGCTTATTTTAGGAGATTTTAACATCCCTGAATTTGAGTCATGTTCCTCTGGTGAACTTAAAATAACGTCACTCTATAGTTGCATGAAAAATTTTTTCTACTTTGCGTTCACAATGAACTCATTGTGACACCAAAAACAGTTTCACAATGAAGCTCATTGTGAAACTGTTTTTGGGGAAATTTTAGTCAATTTTTAATTGAAAATATTTAATAGATTTTACAAAATAACTCATTATTTATTTGTTACTTATCAGAATATTCACAATGAAGCTGGATAAGACAAATTAATAACTGGTTAATGTGACTTTTGATTAAAACGAAAGGTTTTCAGTGTTGCCACGCATTACAACTAAAATTCCCCATAAACTAAGGAGATCAAATTTTTGACAGTATTTTTAATTTTTTTGTTCAATAAGTGACGCAAAGTAATAATATTTTTAATCATAACAACAGACTTTTAGATCTAGTTTTTTTGAATACCTTCAGTCAATGCTGGTATCTAAAGCAGAAGATCCCTTTGTACCTGAAGACGTTCACCATCCAGCTCTTGGTATTGATTATACATATTGTTTCTAAAACAAGACAGAAAAAGTTTCCTTCTACTTCTGATTTAGATTATAACTTCCGCAACTGCAATTTCAATCAACTTTGTCAATTGGTGCTTCCTGGAATCTTGTTCTACTGTTGATACAGCAATTACGGAATTTTATTCCGTACTAGACGACATTTTTAAAATTCATGTGCCAAAGAAAAAATCTCCCCTGTTACGTACATATCCCACTTGGTTCGCTAAGGATATAATTAAAGGATTAAAAAGAGAAATAGTTAACGCTTTTGCTGATTATTTTACGCAGTCCTTTATTAATAATAATCATGTAAAGGTTAATCAAGACTCTCTTTCCTTAAATAGAAACGTGCTGAATATAAATTCGATCACTGAAGACGATGTAATTAGGGCTATCAATAGGCTGAAACCTAAAATGACAACTGGTCCAGATGGAATTCCGGCCTTTGTTGTCCGAGATTGCGTCTATGTCTTTGTCAAACCTCTAACTAGGATATTCAATCTTATCCTCAGCTCTGGGCAGTTTCCATCACCGTGGAAAATTTCGAGAATCTGTCCTGTACATAAAAAGGGTAGTAAATCTGATATTGTAAATTACAGACCAATATCAATTATCTGTAATTTTGCCAAAGTTTTTGAATTGCTTCTTCATGTCTTCCTTTATAATCATGTCTCACATATGTTAACCATAAATCAACATGGTTTCATAAATGGGCGATCAATAGAAACGAATTTGGTCTCTATTACCCAATTTCTATGTGAAGCCTTAGATGATCAAGGCCAGGTAGATGTTATCTACATAGATTTCTCGAAGGCTTTTGACAAGATCGACCATGAGCTGTTATTACATAAACTTGATTATTTTGGCTTTTCTGATAATTTGATTATATTGATAACATCCTACTTGAAAGACCGTTACCTGTTCGTAAAACTCAATGAACACAAATCCAATATTTTTAAACAGGGAACTGGGGTACCCCAAGGATCTGTTTTGGGCCCTCTGCTCTTTAGTATTTTTATCAACGATATCTCGAATAGCCTTGATACATCGTTTTTAATGTTTGCTGACGATTTAAAAATCTACCGTACTATAAATTCAGTAGAGGACTCTATTCATCTTCAGAGGAACCTAGATGCAATACGTAAATGGTGTAAGAAAAACAATTTTCCTTTAAATGTCTCCAAGTGTAATGTTATGACTTTCACTAGAAAGACAAAACCCCTTAAAATAGCATATACAATAGATGGCTCAGCACTTGTTAGGCCCGATACCTTCCGAGATCTTGGTGTAATATTTGATCCTAAACTTACTTTCAGTAACCATATTGATTATCATTAGAAATGGAAGAGAGTTCTCAGATTGTAATACCTTGAAACTTCTTTATACGACGTATGTCCGATCTCGTCTTGAGTATGCATCGTTAATTTGGTCTCCCATATACAATGTTTACATTTCTTCACTTGAAAGGGTGCAACGTAAGTTCCTAAAAGTAGCTGCATGTTTGGTTGATGGTGCTTATCCACCTAGAGCCTAGAGGTTATCCTCAAGACCTTCTAATCTGACGTCGCTAGCCTCAAGACGTGTTGAACATTCAATAACTTTCCTATATAAGGTGATACATAACATACACGATTGCCCTGTCCTACTTTCCAAAATTAGTCTTAGAGTTGGTAGACCTAATTCCAAAATAAGAAATGTATTTTATGCACCCAATGTCAGAACAGATACAGGAATAAGTTCTCCACTTGTGCAAATTAGTTATAATTATAACGATGTTGAGCAATCATTGGACATATTTAATAGTACAATTGCGGAAATAAGAAATGTGATTCATTAAACCTTATGTATACTTAAGTGTTCTATAATTGGGTTTGTCCCGTTGGACACTTTAATCAAATAATAATAATAATAATAATATCACCGCGACCCCCAGGTTGAGAAACGATGATGTAATCGATACGTAACGTCTAACATACATAAATTAGAACAAATTGGAAAAGTTGATATTGCATGAAGCAGGACAAACATTAATACTAAATAATATTAAGGACATGTAATGCAAGTAGTAATTAAGTAAATTAAATTAAATTTTGGCACAAAATATGCCAATATTTAATACCTAGTGTTTACCTACTTTAATTTATTTAACTATTACGTATCCTTAATATTATTTAGTATTAAATTATTATTATTATTATTTATCTGTCTGCACAAAGTGTAAAATAGAGGTGGAGAAATTACTAACACACAATTATTGAAATTTTTAAAAATATTCAGATATATTTCCACCTCTACCTTAAAAAGTTTACATTTGTTTGTAGCAAAATTATTGCTCCATTTTGGAGTAAAAAGTTCCATACTAATTTGACTTTTGTACTACAATAAATTCTCATAAGTGTGAGGATAAAGTTCCAACTCTTTGTTGTATAAAATTCCACATCTTATGTAATAATTTACTACAACAGACTGTGAAGATTTTATTTTCACATTTTGTTGTATAAAGTTCTACACTTTGTGTAAAACTGTAATAGAATCGCAATGAAAAGTTTTCTACAATTTGAAAATGATTAAATTATTAACTCGTGAGAAAAAATTACCGTTGGATATGTTAACATCTTACACAAATTGTTGAATAGGATTGAAGTGGGGTGTAATCACGTGATTATTTGCCTCTTCTTATTGGCTGTTTAATGCGAATGACGATTAGGTTGCGGACGTGACTCTGCGAATAAACCAGAACAGATTTATCTGTGTTTGACTGTCGCCTGTATGACTTATAAAATGAATAAATTTTGTGAAAAAAGTTTCTCACTTTTCAGCGTATACCGTAAGATTTCAGTTTGTATTTTATAAAATACAATAAAAATAACGAAACCGATCCAATGATAAATAATAATTAACGGTGATTAATCTTCACTTTCAACATAGGGAAATTAGGTGTTTTCGGAAGCCTGTCCGGTCCTCAACTGCGTCTCATTAGCAGTATCCGGCCCGAACTATTTATGGCATTTTAAAATTGGCATCACAAATCGTGGTCAATTTGCGTCGCAATCTGTTTGACACACGATATCTTAATCTCTTCCACTAACGACGCTGAAGTCACAATTCAGAAGTGGGATTAAGAGAGCTACTACCGCTTCACCCCGACATCTCCAGAACGACAACCCCTGCGGAACTCAATTTATCGCATCCAGAGCGGCGCTCAGAAAACGCCGTCGCGGAAAAGATTTCAATCTACCCTCCAATTTGCATAGTTATTATCCCTGAAACGGTATCTGAAAATCTCCGCGAACGTTGAATTTTGCGAGCTTTGTGCCGTTCAAATCTTGTTACGTTCGGGTATCTTTGATTCGCGTCGCGCCGGCTTAGACTGTGCAATGCGTTGTCGTTTTCCCTGCAGAAGCTGCACTTTCTAATTGTTAATAATGTTGATCACGTAGGCGGTGCCCAGGCAGCCATTTGCATGCGGAGCGGCAGCCATTACACCTCGGATCAAAGCGCGCCCCGAAACAAAACGTTACGTATTAACCCGGTAACTAGATTTTGAACCGGTGAATGCGTATTCGACGCTACCGCCTCGGGCGTCCGCCTCGTCCGCATTGTGGAAATTAATCGCCGTAATGACTGTATTTTAACGTGCAATCTCGTTTGGTATACAATTGCATTAAATGGCCTTTTTTCTTTCTCCTTTCAAAAATATCTACGAACGCACTCACAGAGGATCTGTTCGGGGAAGCTGTAACAGTAAAGATTATAATCATCAAACGGTTGCGGAGGCATTTGTTTTGTGAAGTAATGCTCATAAAAATTTATATTAAGTCATTAAAGTCCATTAAAATGAATAGGAGCAAATGTGAAGATTATGTTATTAATATTATTATTATTTTCAACATGTTGCCAGCCACTTGAACGTTTTAATCTAAATAATTTACATTCAATTTGTATTATGAAAATTAATATAAAAAAAAATATTCATAAAAGAATCATGGAAACTGTTGTAACTTTACCTACCGAGAAAAACTTCTTTTTACAATTAGCATTTTATACAGAGTGCGTAGCGTTCATCTTTGGTTCTTTATTAACAATAATAATAATACTTAAATTTACCATTTAACGTACCATTTTAATTGGTCCATAATTAACCTAACAATAAGTTAAATTTGTATATGTATTCTGTTTCCTATCTTCCTATTACTTCAATTTTTGTAACCAGCGTGGCCATCTATGGGATTTTTAACACAAGTTATATTCAGTGACAACTGGTTGTGACTGTTTATTATATTGGCTTCAAGAAAACGACTGCGAAAGTAAGTGAAAAAACTGTCTATTTCAAAATATGTAAGTACGTCGTTTCTACATGTAATAGTTGCACGATAAACAAGTTGTGGAGGATAAACTATTTATGTGTTTATAATATCAAAAAATCTTTGCGTTCCATATCTGGAACGTTCGTCCACACCAGCCTAATATATTTGGTTTCAAGTTAGGAACAACCAACATTCAAATTCACAAATGATTTTCTACCCTCTAGGACTAAAATTATGTCGACGGAAGAGGATATTGGTCCATATCTACCTAGTTACAGTGAGGAAGATAACTTTGACGACAGTGACGAAGATCCTGACCACATACCAAAAAATGGAACTGCTGTAGAAAAACGAAAAGGTGAAACATCATCAGAAGAGGATTCGGAAGAAGACCAGTCTCTCGCTACCAGCACATCTACAGGAAACAGACAAAAAGATAACTCAACTAAAAGGGTTGCCCATGTAGGGAAAAAGTTTCTTGCATGTCTCTACCATTACAAATACCACAATTTATTTCCGAAGAGGAAACATATTTTGACAAACATTTACTAAAGCATATTGTTTTCCTATTCCTTTACAATAAAATCCAAACAAGCCACTGCTTCTAGAAGAACAAGAATTAGAAATATTTTTGGGGATAGTAATTTACATGTCAATTGATGGACTTTCACAAAATAGGATGTTTTCGGCAAAAGAAACAAGAATACCGAAGGTAGCAGATCGACTCAAAGGCCAAACTTTGCTGCCTGAAATTATGTGCATTAACGAAAAACTAATGCCAGCTGTGATGTGATGTGAAAGGCCGTACATTTAATTTCCAAATTTATACGGGAAAAATCTTACCTGTTGAAGGAAAACCTGATCTTGGTGCTAGTGGCAATATTGTACCTATTGAGATTGTGTGAAACAATTCCTAACCATAAGAATTGTTTATTGAATTATGATAATTGGTTCTCTTCTTTACCTTTGATGACATTACCACATAAAAATGGAATCGGATCTTTGGGCACTATACGTACTATTAGGATTCCTGGAATAAAATTACCTAGTGACAATGAGGGAAAAAAGGAAGGGAGAGGAACCTATGTCGAATACAGTAGTCACATAGACGGTGTTGAGGTAAGAGTTATCAAATGGTTTCACAATAAGGCCGTAACACTTGCCAGTACTTTTTGTGGAATTCAACGTATGGATAAAGTAAATCGTTTTTCAAAAAAAGATAAACGGATTGATGTTACTCGTCCCAATATTGTAAAGCAATATAACGCATTCATGGAGGGAGTTGACCTCTTAGATGGACTTACCACAGGATCCACATACGATTTAAGAAATGGTATCTTCGCGTATTCTTCCACTTTGTCGACATGTGTTTAGTAAATGTTTGGATAAGATATCGTGAAGATTTAATTGCACAAGGACTGAACAAAAAAGACATCCCCGATCTTTTGGCATTTCGAAGTCAAGTTGCTGAAGGCCTATGCATGACTGATCAATTTACAAAACAACATGGCCGCCCATCATCTGCAGATGCCATCGATGTTGCATTCGAACAAAAGAAGAAGAAGGGTCCCGCAAAACCAATTCCTCAGTTTGATGTGCGAAGAGACAAGATTGTACACTTGTAAAAATCCAAATTGTGGCCTTAAAACCCATTTTAAATCCTATAATTAAAGCTGGTTCTTGTCCGATGAAAATTGCATCTCAAATTTTTAAATGCATTAAGTGCAGTATATGTTTGTGTATTACAAAGAATCGCAATTGTTTTCTACAATTTCATATGTAATTATATTTTTATTTCCTGTTAAATTTAGAAATGTATCCGTCGCCTGTTGAGTCAAATTAGGAACATATTTTTAATTTTTTTTTCAATATTTTTTCGACTAAACATGAATCGTATTTGGTACCCATAATACTGTCATTTTTAAGCATTAGGTATGTATTTTTTAACGACTAAAATAAAAGTCAGGCTAAAAGACGTTAAATATATTTGAGTCACTATTTATAAATGAAGTGTCGCCTGCATACATTACGTATCTACAGTATGAGCATAAATGATTGACGACAAGTTGAATTTCCCGCGTCTCTATCTAGTAATTTTTACTCTTTGTGTGTGGCCGTCCTGAGAAATTAATTTTTGTTCAGTGTCGCCTGTGTAAATTTTGCAGCCGGCTTCAAGAATTCATGAGACAAAATGGGACGCGTTTGCCTAATGTACCTGTCAGTAGTTATTGCCACTTCTTGTATTTAAAATAAACAAATTACTTGCCTATTTTTTGTAACCTATGCATTTGACCAACTTAAGAAAAATATTGAAAGGCGGGAAATTCAACTTGTCCTCAAACATTTATGCTCATACTGTATTATGCATATGAACAGCCAAATCGTTAGTTTAAATAAGAAATAATAAGGGCCCTAGGACAGAGCCTTGAGATTGAGACACACCAAATTTAGCTGAAAATAATGAAGATTGACTGTTATTAATTTCTACACATTGAGACCTATTAGATACATCTCATTTTAATAATTTCAAAGGCACACCTCACACCCCATAAAAAGGACTGTTTATGCAAAAGTAAATATATCATGCGGGGACACCATCAAATGCCTTTGTCAATTCGGAAAATTTAATTATATGTAGAATGTTGGCTTTTATCAAGGCCTCCTACTATGACACTTTTGAAACCAAATTGGTTCTCGCTAAGCAATTTAAATCTTTCAAAAGCATTTCTATAATTTTAGAAGGAAGTTGGCACAATAGTAATCGGGCGATAATGATTATCAAGATCGTAAGCATCGCCTTTTTTAAATAAAGGTGTAGAGGAGACTGGGGTCAACTATAACAGTTTCACTGCAGCATCTTATATCGATGTTATAAGGACATCAGGATTCCAATTAGTTAGACAAAAATAAACAGTACCTGTCTATCTACTAATGGATAATATACCTAGTTGTAGCTGCTGCTATATTCTAAACCATATCAGAAGCGATTAAAAATATTTCGAAGAATGTTACAACAGAACCCTATATCTAGGGCAATTATAACAATGCATGAGGTCAATTGTAGCAAACCTCAAATGAATTGAAAATATACTGTTGAAAATATACTGTTTAATTTTATTATAATTAAGCAAAGTCAAAAGAAAAAAATATACGTATAAGTCCGTTTTGTATCTAGGAATTTAGACAATACCCGAAAATATTCAAATTCATAAACAATACAGAAATTATAACATTGTTTTTAATATATCAAAAATAAAATAAATAGATAAAATAATAGATAAATAAATCAAAAAGAATCAAAAAAGTCGTACCCTGTGCATCGTAGCCAGCCCTCTCCTGGTCTGCTAGATGAGTATAATATCTGATGTTACGATAAAAAAAAATTGTTCTAATGATATCTAACAAAGTTCCAGAATAATAGTCAGACTAATGATAGTAAGAATACTTATTTCTACTTCTTAAAAAGAGTAAACCCTCGCATAAACTGCCGTCCCATTCATAATCGCTTGGAATATTAACCAACAGGTTCAAATAAGAAGGCACACACTTTTCCCCTCAAACAAACGATAGTTAGCGTTATTGTCTATGAATTATAAGCAGTGTTTCAACTGTACCCTGTTACAACTTACCCCAGTCTCCCCTAATTGAAAAACACAAATATTGCCAGATGCCTTACGAGCAATCCGTCAGTTTCCTGTGCAATTCCGTTATCTAATAAAAAGTCATATGACGAAGACTTTTTAAAATTACATCTGAAACTTCATTTTCACTAAAAGGATGTACAGCTGCGGAATCATAAAGCGGGACAAGTCTTATGGTATTCAACTAATATTGTTTCACTGTTTAATTTTTTTTGTTTATACGATATGAATTTTACAATACAAACAGAATGATTGTATATTATGAACTACGAAGTTTGCTAAGTTACTATATAGTTATCAGAATTAAGAAGTAACAATTAAACTAACGACATTATATGGTACTTTTTGATTCCATAATATGGTACAGCTGCGGAATCAAAAAGTGGGACATATTATGTCCAAATATATTTTTGATAAAGATAGGTCATGGAAGTGTAAATGTATGTCTAATCCACAACACCAAACAGTTTTTGAAGTTAGTGACACATCAAGCTGTAAAATGTGGCAAATTAAAGTTCAATTTTACTTAACTGCTTAAGAAGTAGACAATATTTTCATGTAAATAATGTAATAATTTATTTTCCATGGCCTACCT